>MU388824.1:0-600000 GCA_022578795.1 Xylariaceae sp. FL0255 | reverse complement strand
AATTTCAATCCGTACACCCTCGCATACCTAAAGAGCTGGTCCTTTTCAGGCAGACATGTGCCTCACTGGCCTTAACGAAGGCTTCAGCGAGGCTCCGGTAAGGCTCCGGTAAGGCTCCGGCAAGGCTTCGGTAAGGCTCCGGCAAGGCTTCGGTAAGGCTCATGTCTGCTAAACTAAGCCCCCGGGTCGCTGAGGCAAGGACACCCCGCAAATTCTAAAAGGACGAAAGAAACAAATTTTTTGATGTTTTTTGCCCTACTCCACCGCTCCGCCGCCACGCGGACCATTGCGGGTATTGCGAGGACCCTCCGTGAGTAGATTCTGGCACACCATAGGTACACTGTCGTCGAAGCCCTGCTCTCCGTGAGGCTTAGATGGCAAATCGGATGGTTCTGGCCTCGTTCTCGTCAACAAGGCGGCTGCCTGGAGACGTGTCATCTTTTTCTCTGGTGAGTATCTAAGCCTACCTCTGCCACTCAGCCGTTGCGCCCTCCGAGCAGGTGCTGATAAAGCACACAACGTTGGAGCCGTTCAACTAACGCACTGCGGGAATCAGCTTTGCAAGCCACAAAAGTCATTGCGCCAATGATTTATGATAGTTTGCCTGCTAGTAGCATCCGTCTTCTTCGAATCCATGAAGACGAGACGTCTGACTATGCTGGTGAGCTTGAAGTGACTGATCTCAACCACCTTCCACCGTACTATACCTTAAGCTACTGTTGGGGAACTGATCCCCAGAGCATACCCTTGCAGGTTGGGAAGGGGACAATCTACATCAACACAAATCTCGCTCAAGGCATTCGACGCCTCAAAGAACTTGCAGGTTGCAAGTCGAAGGGGCCAATTCAGATCAAGTATATATGGATAGACAAGATATGCATCAACCAGAGCGATATCTTCGAGCGTTCGAGCCAGGTCTGCCTGATGGGTGAAATATACTCTAGATCCATCCGAACATTGGTATGGCTTGGAGCAGAAACCACATCAGAACATGACGCTTGGCCGTTGCTTGATCAGATCTATCGTGTTTTTAGGGAACAAAACCCAGAGGCGAGAACCCTCGCTGATATTCCCTTGAGGTTATATTCGGATGAACGTCACGTGGCCTTAGGCCTTCCAGACCTGAACAACAAACAGTGGAAACATCTGGATACATTACTCCGAATTCCTTGGTTTACGAGAATTTGGGTCGTTCAAGAGGTTGTTCTATCGTCCCAAGATCCGATTGTCCTATATGGGCAGCACCTCCATCCTTGGGAGCCTTTGGGATGGGCTGCCTCATGGATGAGACGCAACGGGTATTTTCGCCTCCCGGGAATGCCAGAAGCACTACGAAATATTGAGGAAATGTCAAATATCCGCCGATCTCAAGTGCGATGGCCACTTGATGTTTTATTGACCACAACGTCGGTCAAATTCCGCGCTACGGATCAAAGAGACAAAGTATATGGGCTTATTGGCATTGCTGCTGAAAGCCAAGATCTATCGAATATACCTACTGCCCTGCAACCAAACTATTCTCTCACCGTGAAGCAAGTTTATATCCGTACAGCGAGATTTTTGCTGCAAAAGCACAGGTCCCTTGCCATAATGATCCGCACAAGGCATGCAGTTGCAATTCCGGGTTACAATGAACACTCCTCTAACCTGTCATGTCTACCTTCCTGGATCCCTGATTGGAGCGACTTCAAGGTATTCGACCGTGAGATTACGAAAAGTTTTTCTTGGATTTCTTATTCAAGATGTGGACAACCAGCTGATTTAGGATATCCTAAGCACTATAGGGCTTCAGGAGGGCGGCCCGCGGAAATTGCTCGGTCTACATCCGAGGACATCCTCCGTATATCTGGCATGAGACTTAATACGGTATTGCAAGTTTCTCGCTTTAATGATACTGGGCATACGTATGGAAGCTTCAGGGAAGAATTCAAATCCATTACCCTACGCATGCTCGAAAGCATGACTCCTTTGATGCTGTCAAAGGGGTTGGTCACCTGGGTAACTCAGTATATCAAAACGACGACTGCAGAACAATACTTCCTGGGTGGCGTCAAATTGGATCAAATGCTCCGGGACGGTGCAGCTTACATATACGATTCCCTACTGTCGCATGACGCCATCTTGAAGTCAGTATCTCGAAGCGACGATGCAGATGCAATGGCTTCACTGAAACACCTTTCACTGGGGGGAAACGGCGGAAGGTACATGGCTCTAGCACAGAATTTTTGCTTTGGGAGATCACTCATCATTACTTCATCAAAGGCGATGGGTCTCGGACCAGCAAGCAGCTCTTCAGGTGATTTGGTGTGCGTACTACATGGTGGAGGTGTTCCATACATATTGAGACCATGCGGTTGTGCATGGGAGCTTATCGGGGACTCTTATTTTCCGGAGGCAATGAATGCTGAGACTATTCTTGCAGAACGGCATAGGACACTAATGGAAGAGATATTCGATTTACGATAGGTTTTTCTAGGTATCTATAAGCAATTGGAAATTGAATGTGATCAGGTTGCAATTCCGTGCCCCCGAGTTGACTATCCCCCCTGGAATCTGGATTGTATTGGGCTGGGCTACGTTACCAATGCTGCTTAAGTATCCGATATTCTGTGATTGTGAAGTTGGTGTGTCTATTATAAGAGGTTTTAGGTTCTTGCAGCCTTCCGAGTCGGCAGCCGAGAAGCCCGGGGGCGGTCATGTGGAAAGTTGGGGGCAAAGCGGAATTTAGATGATTGCCCTCATTTCAAATCGCACAGCCGGCAGCGACTAGTAAGGCCCGACCTTGACCTGGCTCTTACCTCAGAGAATCACGAGTGAATGTCCACTGTATTAACATGGCCCAAGCAATGCTGCTTTTGTCTGGAAAACTCAAGAACGCTGACAACGTTGTTGGTGGCTGCTACTAGCATAGCTGAGCGCAGTGCTTTTAGCATGGGCATACACCACGACCTATTGATGTTAGTCGGCAGCCTTCTTCAACATTGGAGAGCGCACGGCAGAAGACGATCTTGAGTCACAGGGGAACACGTATAATTTGACTGATCAATTAATTAGTTAATGCTACGAGCTACTGATTAGGCGACTTGTCAAAACCATATCCCAAGTTTCTCTGAACCTGGTGTGGAACTATCGCCATTGATGAAGAGGGGTGAAAAGGTTGGAGAGCGAGGAGACCAGAACTAAGGCCCAGGGTGCCTTCTGGAGAACTTTTGTGTACAACTTGCAGTACGCCACGGATGTTGTGACCAAAGAATGTGACCAGGTCACTCAGATTCAGACTCAGGGATAGTCTCCAAGACTGTCTTTTGGACTGATGAAAGAGGGGTTTTCAACTTCTTCCCGTTGCGTGATGTCTTTCTCCGTCGTGATGATGAATGGAGATCTCCCATGGCTATTTTCCGATCTGGCGAGGAGATAGTGTCCGGTTCTGTTTTCGAAGCTGACACACGGGCGGCTAACGAGGAGGTGAACTCCGGTAAGGCGAGTATCTGCGAAATAGCTGTTGAAGCACGAGCTGCCAATTGACGAGTGGTTGACGGACGGGTAGTTGGTGGAACCATGGCTGATGAGGTGGTGCCTGACGATGCAGCGGTTGAAGAAGGGGAGGTGGGCGGTATAGTCCACTTCACGGCCGCTTTCTGGCTTGATGAAGGGGTGACTCTGTAACGAGCAGCTCGATACTCCCAGAGGCCTCCTACCAGCTCGGCCCAGAGACAGTCTGCAAGCCGGCGTTTGTTGTGGACTCGATTCATGAAGATGTTCGATAACTTCTTGGCTTCCTCTTTATCTTCTTCAGAATTTGAAAGCACAAGCTTGACCAACAATGGATCAGGTAAACAGAGATCTTTCCACTCTTCGTATCTGGCCCGTGCTTCTGTCTTGATCTTTCTGGGATAACGGTATATGAAATCAGAGATGCTTGAGGGCAGTGTGCGAGACGGAACGCGGCACTTGGTCCCGAACTTCTCGGGACCTCCGATATCCTGCTCGTTCTGAACGTATTGCATCAAATCAAAGAAGTGGTAGTTTGTCGGGCTGATCTGATCTTCCTTCATGAAGTGAAACAACTGACGAGAAGGATCGGGATGCACCAAGTAGAATTCTGTTGGTGATATCCGTGATAGGTATGGCTCGACATGTTGAGCCATTTTGAGCCGAGTGTACTGTAGCTCTTGTTCGCTTTTCCGGGTTCTGAGCTTGGATGGATCACACAGCAGAGCCTCGACAGTGAGTACTGCCATAACACCAGATGCAACCCGATCAGGCTTCCGAGGACAAGTCTAATATCAAGAATAAGTCACTTTTGATTCGCTATCAAGCCAATAATAGAAGGAAAAAGGAAGGAAGAAAGGGGATTTAGTGCTTCATACCCGACCCCTCCCTCGAAGAGGAAGTTGGAGACCAAGCTGAGTTGCAGCCCAGGCTGGGAGGATGACTTTCAAAAGTGCTCGGTGCGGTGATGTTTTCAGAGAGTCGTACAAGTCGATTTCTCCAGCCTTCTGATCAAGGCGAGCCACAGACCAATGGTTTGCGTACTTCCAGATGAAAACCAAAATATTGGGGAGTTTCTCGGGAAACTCGACGGCGTTGACAGAGTTCGCAAACGGGTACCCCGGGGCCATGATTCGGGTCTCCTGATTGAATGCAAGTTTGTGCAAGCCGAGGAACTCGAGACAGGCTGCTACGTCTTGGTAGGTGAACTCCTTTGAGGGATCTTTCAAGTTAGTGGCGATGTCTGCAAGGCAGTAGTCGTCAACTGCTCCGCCAGACGGCTTGGGGTCTGCAAGAGGCCTGTCCATATTGACAGCTGACAGACGAGAGCAAGCGGAGTGAAGTGGGGATACGGTATTGAGAAAGGTGGAAAGAGATGAAATTATGTTTGCGTGATGTATCGGGCTCGAGAAATGTGGAAGGTGGTGGGATGATGTGCGAGTGATGTGTTGGTGGGATGGCTCGATGGTGTGGAAAATTGAAAGGGGGAGGAGGTACCAGTTAAGTAGGGAGGCAGACAGGCACACAGGTGACATTCAATGAACAATAAGGCACCCAGCCACCCCGCGATCATTTGACCTGGCTACGTGCGTTTGCATCAGTCATGTATGGTACTTCCGTTTGTACTATTATGCCAGTGCTCGATAGGGGGGAATGCACTGATTATTCTCAACATTTCTAGACAATGATCTTCCTATCACTCAGCCGTCGACCTCCCTCTTCCATGCAAAGCTCAACTCCTTCGTAATCATTAAGCTTCTTCCTCTTTCCAACACCGACACCTAGGTGCATGGAATAAACCCGCCGCAGCAAGTGAAAGAGCCACAACGCCTGTGACATAGCTGCCAACCGTAAAACCCCCAGATATATCATCCTTGCTATACGCCCACCATAGGGCAATCACTAGGCTTGCACTGATTCCAAAGACCAGTCCTGCAATGAGGTAATAGCACACCCGCTTGCTCGGCGGTAGTGGGCGAGCTTTTGGCACAGCCACAGCTGCGAGGATGCTGTCTAAACTACCTGAGAGGTGTCGAGTTATGGCGGGAATGGCTCTTTGGGCATCAGGAGACGCAAGAGCCCTGGCTACCAATGATCCCAAGACACCTAATGGGCTTCCAGCCGAATCATCTCGAACTGATTCTGGCTCTATGATCTCGTCCCAGTACGAATATGCATCGGCCCTCACACTCCGGCCACGGCTTGGCGTCTGGGTCCCCGGTGTTGGATAAAGGCCCGCTTCAAGATATAACAGATTTGGGAGTATCATCTGTGAAAGGGCCGTCCGCAGCTTCGGGACCAAAAAGGTTGAAAGTGAGACCTTGGTCGTGTAGAGGTGGTTCCCGCTGCCGCGATACATCATGATTACCCAGGTCTTGGATTTGCTGGTATATCTCGCTGACGCGCGCAAGGAAGTTGATAGCCTTAACGGCTCCATGTGTAGCTCTTTGTATATCTGCGCTTATGGCTAGGCTCTCATCCCTATCCCTTTCGACATCATCATCACCATCCGCGCGTTGGTGGCTGCCAAATCCTTCTTCAGGCTCCTCAGTATGGCCTCTGCTGAATTCCTCATGGTCTGATTTAACATCAGAGCCACCTCTGCCGCTGGCGCTCTGCAATTGACGACCACCTAGACCGAGAGGCCGTCGTGATCGTAGCTGCGCACTGCTTTCTTCCTTGGAAAATCCACTTGATTTAGGTCCGTACCATTTGCCATTAATTTCCTTAGCGATTGAGATCGCGCCGTTCGAGTTCCGAGTCATCTTGAAATCAGGCGCAAAATCGTAATGCGTAGCAAGGGCACGGGCAAATTGGGCGTCCCGTCCATCGCAGTCTCTGGCAATAGTGTCTACATCAACATCGTCCTCCATCTTCTCAGCATCGCTAGCTTGCTTCCTAGTAAGTAGGTAGATATGTCTTGTAGTTAGGGAACTCAACAAGAAAATATTTAAGAAAAATATCTATTGCCAGTCAGGCACGTAAGAAAAGAGAAGAAGAAGGCTTTATTGCATTCTTACGGGACCCCTCCTCACTTTTGTGTCGAGACTCCCATCTGAGCCAATCGTTGCATTTGGGGGCGAAGCAGGTGGCTATGTAGGTATACTGCATTACATCCAATAGGCATTTGCAGATTCTCAATAGATTCCGTGAAATCTCAAGCATATCAGGATGCTGTACTACTACGACATGAATTTTTCATCTTGTCGCCTTTGGAATTTGGGAATTAAGTTGTGGTTGGTCTAACACTCTCTACGCTGGAATGCCTCGAATATGTATATAAGGAGTTGACTTTCCACCGGTTATGAATTTGTTCACGGTCAAAGCACTACATTTTCGACAACTTCACGAGAACCGAATATCATTCATACTAAACTCTTCCCATAGAGTGTTTCATTCATTTCATCTACCTACCTACTTTACAAAACCCTAACGACAATACCACCCATGCCCTGTTTACACATGATGCAGACTTGTAGACAATTCATCCCTGCATGGATACTGAGACACTGTGACCTAACCGTACATCAACAATTTTTTTTCTTTTTACTTTCTCGTAGAAGCCGTCATTTGTTGCGTGACTCTTGGCTCTGAATGATATGGACGACGCCAAATTTCATTCAACAAGGTGTTTAGAACACAGTGCCTTACAATACAGAGAAAGCAGGCGTAGAGACAACGTTGAGCTAGGTCGACAGTTGAGAGATGCATTATAACGCAAAGCGGCAATGCAGTCTAAGCTACGGTGAGCCAGGGAGACTTCACAACGCTTTTGAATCGAAACTCTTGAAGGAGTCAGACCAGTTCACCATATCGCGAGGAATTGCGGCGCCAGGATGCCACGTAGGCTCAGACTGTTGTCGAAGAAGAGCAGTGGAACAAGCAGCATTGTTCACGTAATGACCATCATAATGTGACATCACCGATGGCCGTATAGAGATTGAGCGCTCCTATCGCCCATATCTGTCAAGTGGCGGGCGATCATACATGGGTCTGTTATCTTGAGGTCGCAGCTGCTGGTGTAATACTGACGGTTGCTGCTGCTGCTCCCGAAGATGCGTATCTCGTACATCTGCACCTTGTGGAGGAAAAGCGCGACCATCGTAGGCACTGACAGGAGTATAACTCCGTGGAGGAGGACCTTGATCACGGAGATCACGCCCGGAGACAGGCGTGTTCGTATATCGAGGATACCCCCCAGGAGCCTGGGGTGGAGGAGGCTCAGGGGCACGCGAGGAAGGTGGATATGACCCTTGCGAAAGCGGTGGTTGCATTCGTGAAGGTGGATACGGGTCTCTCATAACCATCGGATCATGACCACGGGGTTGCTGCGTTCCAGGCCACGCGCTTTGCGGGGGAAGGGAGCCGGCCGGCTGCGGGGTCTTAGACGCACCATGTTGTTCACCCCAAGCGGACGGCGCCGGCTGTGGTTGGGCGGATTTAGGTGGTTGCGGTGCGTGAGACTGCCACGCTGCTGGTTGCTGCTGGGCCTGTTGGTGTGGATGAGGATGTTGCTGAAGAGGGTGTCTCTGGGTTGCACCAGACCAACCAACATCCCTGCTGGAAGCCGAGGCATCGTGGTGCCTGGAAGCAGGCTGATGAGATATGTATTGTGGCGGTGGGGACGCAGCATTGGATCCTTGCGGTTGAACTGCCGCACCATACGGGTAGGACGACTGTGGCTGGTATTGAGCTTGCGTGGGGGGAGGCTGGTAGAGCGGGGTATTCTGAGGAGAGCCGGCAGTGACTGGTGGGAAAGCACGGGAGCGATAATAGTCTCTATCTGAGGCTCCCTCCATAGCTAAGTGTCGAGGAGCATTCAATGGTTGAGACTGAGGAGATGCGGTAAAAGGTTTCAAAGACGGCATCGAAGAGGGTCCCGCTGACTGTGGGGTACGTCCATAGCCATAGGCTTGGGCTTCGGGGATCGAAGATTCCCGACGTACATGTGCAGGAGGAGGAGGTGGTGGTGGAGGAGGTGGCCGAGAAAGGCTGGATTGCGGTGGTGGTGTTGATGAAGTTTTTATGGCGGGGGATTCGTTGGCCCGTTTAGGCGGAGGGGCTGGCGGATCATCATTCAAGAGCGCCATCAAATTAGACGTCTTTGGAGCCCGAAGCGGCGCGGGAGTCGTCGATGGCGGTGTGTGCTGTGCCGGCGGCGCGTGATAGGGATCTCCTCCACTTGTACCGGACAGTGGCCTAGAGAGATTAGACAACGGCCGGGGAGGCACCGGAGATGATGGGGTTGTTTCGCTCAAGAACCCTCGACCAGGCTGACTATGTAATGCTGCATACGGCGCTGGAGGGGGGTGTGCTGGTGCTCTGGATGTCTCCGGCGGGCGTGATGACAACGACACATTCTCCAAACGTGATGGGGGACCTCTGATAGATGGTGGGCCACTGCCATAAAATTCATGCGGGTGTGGCTCTGGTTCTTGCTTAACCCGTAGTTGTTGGCGTTCCTGCTGACGCAGAGGATCTTTGGGTGGCTTCTGTTCAGCCTTTTGCAGGTCGACGTGAGGATCAATGAGAGAACCAGGTAAGGGCTGCCTCCTAGTCGGCTCGGACGGCGGACCTACATGAGGTTTAGAGACCAGAGGAGTGCGCTGTTGCATGAACGGTTCACGCTCGCCGCTAGAAAACGGAAGCGGTGCTCTGAGAGGCTGGGGTACAGGCGACATTGTCTGTGTGGGTGCCTGGCTTCCCGGTTGAGGAACGAGTGCAATGACAGGCGGCTGTGTTGTCTGGACAAAAGGAGATGGACCAACTGGGGGTTGTGGGTTGGCGGCGATAGGGACGTTGAAGCGACCTGTCATCGATTGACTTGTTGGTAGTTGCTCCAGTTTCGTTTGTGGCGCATCTTCCATAATAGCATCGGCTGCTGCAAGCGGTCTGTTACTGGTGCCAGTATCATATCGTTTCTTTACACTCGTTGTAAGCTGTGGCGGAGGAGGTCGCTTTTCTCCTCGGTACTTCCTGTCTTCAGCCTCTCTTACTATCGCCTCCCAGTCGTTACCATCCTTGCGGCGTGTATAGTAGTTTTTCACCTAATTTGATTAGCTGGTATGAAACGAAACCCGAGATCTGAGATCACTGTACTCACCATGACAGCGGTTTTTGTGCGCATGTGAGAGGCAATAGCACCCCAATCGCTTCCGAAAGATCTGAGCAAAGAAGGAAATTCCGAGGCCTCAGGAACGCTCCAATAACTTGATGGCTGGCCGCCTGGCTTTCGGTCAGATGGTGTGGGTTGGCTCATGTCGAGGACCGTAACCGGCGGTTGTGGAGGTTCTGGGCGTAAGGGAGGAGGCGCCATTGCATCTGCATGGGGTCCACCACGTTCAGGACTTAGGAGAGATGGTGGTTGCTGGAATTGCTGCATCATCATGGCACTCGGAATTCCTGGGTTCGTAGACAAATCGTACTGAGATTGCAGGCGAGACCCGTCTTCCTGCATTTGCTGTACCATCCAGTCTGAGCTTTGTACTCGAGATGTGGACCGAGAGCGATTGCCTCTAGCGGTAGTAGAGGGTGTCTGCTGATGATTGGGTGTGGGCGCGAGAGCGACATTGCCCCTCTGTTGCTTCGAGTCTTGTGCTTTGGGCTTACGACCTCTTCTTTTGTCGGGATCACGTGGCGCTGCTGCATTCCTGCGCCCAGGTGTTCCCGCTGGAGTTCCGCCCTCGCCATCAGTCGCAGGAGTTGCCTCAGAGTTGAAGGTAGGAGCAGCCGCTCTACGAGGCCGCCGCCTTTCCCCATCCCCAAGGTCCTGCGATTCTTCATTGTCATTTCCTCCATTGCCGAGGTCTGAAACCAACGCACTAGATCGGGCTTTGCTACGGCCGCCTTTCTTACGCTTCTTAGGTTGCTTTTTGAGTTTCTCCTTGAGGTTGAGCTCTTCTTTCTCCTTCTTGAGATAGTAGAATTGGATGCTTGTCCCAAAATCTCTGGTCGGTAAAGGCTCGGAAACTCGTCCCCATTGCTTGGGAAACTCAAGATATGCCTTCTCGAAGATCTCGTATTCTTCCTCAGTGAAGTTGTCAACTGGTGGTAGCACTTCCCACGTCGCTACGATCTTCTCGGGCCCGACAAGACCCGTAGAGTCCTCAAAGAAATCGTTTTCTCTCTCCGCATCGTTCAGGTACTGACAGGGTATCACTGCTTCCTTGTCGGTGCGGTATTTCTCTCTCTCGGCTTGTTGCTGCCTCTCTCTCTTTTCATCCTCCACCCTTCGGGATTCTTCAAGCACACGTTCTAGGTCACGCTCAGAAGCATATCTGCTGCGGCGAGTGGATTCAGGTTTTGGTTCCGCCGTGAATCCTGGCTTCTGGCCAACTGGATCACTGGCTCCGGGGACATAGGTGAATTTCTCCCGGCTTTTGACCGCGATCGGGTCATCTGACATCGTGAACCGAATATACCTGTCGTAATTATCACCATACTCCCGCTTCAGCTTATTGTCAACTGCAAGTTGATTCCATTTGTCAGTTGCCAGTGTTTGAAGAATGAATGCGTTGAGCCCGGACTGTGGTGTGTCCATAGATTTCAGGAAAGCTTTGTCTTGATCCCATGGCTTCTCGTCGAAGAACGGGAGTGAATCCAGAGGCGGCGTCTGTAGATGTTCCCGCACTATCTCAATGGTCTGAAGGTCAACGTCCTCTATATCTGTCTCATCTTCATCCTCTTGGGGAGACGGGGTGGTAGACGGCCCTTTACTTGGGTTGTGGGAATCGATTCGGGCCTCGTCGAAGGAAGGGAGTAGTCGATCTCCGTGGATAGTGGGTATTGGTAGTGTGGATGCTGTTGGTTGAGCTTCAGAGTCACCGTGACTTCCCACAGCATCTTCCATAACGACATCCTCATCCTCATTTCCCTGTTTGGGTTCTCTTGGCACCTCTTTTGCTGTCGCTTCCTGCACCCTGAGATCGTCACCATCCAGTTCTATAGACGGCTTTGGTTGCTCGGATGCCACTTCAGAATGGCCCAAGAGAATCTTTGAAGTGCTTTGAGGTGATGATTTGGTCTCTTGGGCTGGTTCGTGACTTTCGCAAACAGGAAGCCCATTAGTTGCGGGATGATCAACGGCCTGAGAATCGACCTTTGAAGGAATCTTCGTTGGAACCAAAGCCTTTTCCGGAATACGGCCGACCATCTCCCCCAAGCCCTCTGAAACGGTAGCTATTTGTGTGAGCGCTTCGAGGGTTATGAAAGCATATCGTACAATGGCATCGACTGGTGCAGTATCTTCAATGGCCTCTAGTTGTTTGAGTTCTTTCTCTACTCCAGCCATCTCAGACTCAATCACATCGCCGAACTCTTCATCATCAGACTCGGAAGATTGATCCAAGACCACGTGCTTGTCTTGGCTTGGTGGAATCGAAAGATCTGCTTCGAACCTCTTCAAATTCAGTCGCTCATCATGTCTGGCCTTGGCGTTTTCGTAGTGATCTGGCCCCGATTTTGAGGGAGTCACTATCTCCCCGGGCTCTTCTTCATCATCACTATCATGATGAGCAGAAATCGGCTCTTCTTTGAATTTGTAGTCGCGGCTGTGGCGTGAATCAGAAGACCTCGGCCTTATATCGATCTTTGAATCATCACCCATCAGGGAACTGTGAAGATCTCTCGAGGGGATCTCATTTTTGGCAGCTTGGAGATCGGCTTTTGCATCACTGCTGCGCGGCCGTTGTCCAGATTCAACATGGTGATCCGCTGGAGCGCCATCAGGCCGAAACCCTGCTGGGCGAGCCTGTTGGGCAAAGCTCTGAGACCGTCCAAGTTTGGGAGATTCCGGAGCGCGATTCTTAAGCGCGGGGTTGATCCATTGCCTACTGGAAGGACCCGGACGCTGAGAACGTAGGCCTGCCGGCATTGGCGGACTTCTCTCTATGAATAAGGGTTTTGACGGTCCGACTGGGGGTCCTCTTTCGTCAGTAACGGGAGGGATGCCGAGAAGAGTAGGACGATCATCTCTCAAAGCTCTTGGCCCCGTAGGCGGAGCTTTTCCAATGGTTGAACTCAGATCAGTAGTAAGAGCTGTCCTGTTAGGCACAGATCCGAAAGAGGGTGCTGGTGGAGCCACCGGGGGAGGCGACACATCCTTCGTGATAGACGGAGGTTCATGAGATGTCCTTTCAGGCTTGGGCCGTGTCTCACGGTCTCGGGCGTCTCGGTCATCGCGGATATCCCGGGGCCGCACATCAGTATCCATATATCTGTTGTCTCTTTCGCGATCATCCCTATCCCGGAACCGTCCTTCTTGAGAACGAGATCGGAAAGGGCCGCCATATCTATCCCTGTCATCGTAGAACGGGGGGCGCCCTCGACCGCGGTCCCAGTCTCCACCGCGACCTCTTCCTCGGCCTCGTCCATATCCGCCGCGATAAGAAGAGTGTGCAAAAGGAGGGTCTGATGAAGAGGAGCCGGCAGAAAGCGGTCCATCTCGTGAGCCACGCCTCGCCCTTTCGGCATCGACACCTAGCGGCCCATCTCGAGGGTCCCTTGTATCCCTAAAGTCTCTTCCAGGTGGTGAACGTCCCCTCGGTGATGCTCGTCGTCCTCTAAAGTTGTCTCTGTCCCGTTCACGCCAGTCTGGACGGTCTCTTTCTCGGCTGCGCTCATCTCGGTAATTGGCGTCTCTGCGATCTCGAAAATCGATATCGCGTTCTCTGCCCCGATCGCGACTGTCATCCCGCCAGCCCCGACCACGGCCACGGCCTCTGCCACCTCGAAACTCTCCTGAATATCCACCGCCGCGATGTCCGAGAGATGGATCTAGCAACGCCTTAGGTCCGCGTGGAGTATCTCGAGGAAGGGTATCGCGGAATGAGTCTCGATTGGCTTGGAAGGCATTAGTGTTAGTGCGAGACTCAGCTGAAGAACGTCGAGGACCGCCGTCACTATACAGCGATCTTCTATCTGGTGAGCGATCGCGAGACCTAGATCGGCGAGAGTCGCCGTCATAACGGGTCCCCGAATAACGGGATGCCCTGCAACGAAAACGATTATCAGTATGGTTTCTGTCAGGCACGAAGCGGCGGCCACGGGGGGTCGATTTGCAGAACCACCGAGCTTAATTTTATGGTCGAACGGCATTGAATGGATGGCAAATTCATGATGAAAAAAATGTCGTTGTTGAAGATATGTAAGGAGGTTTCGATGTATGGATAATATTGAACCGAGATTACTCACATGCCCGCCGTTTAAACCACAACAAATGTGCGCGCTACACAATGCATAGGGATACGGACTTCATGAATAGCGAGGCTAAAGTCGATGTCGCTCAGAGTAGTGCTACCGCCGATGGAAGAAGGTCGAGCCGACGTAGAGATGGTGTGATGTCCAGGTATGTTCGGCAAACTCTATGAGGGTATGGCGACCATAGAAGAAAGATGGAGAGAATACAAGATAAGAGGAAAGGAGTAGGGGAAACGGTTAACGACTTGATTCGTACACAGAACAATGACTTAACCAATGATGGGTGAGCATGTGCAGGTTGTCGAGGCGTATGTACTGTGGATATTGCGTGTGCAGGAGGAGGCTGATGAGATTGCAGATGTTGAAAACACAATTCGGGCTTGGAGAGGCTCTAGTCCCACTTTGGGTGTTTTCCGTTGAGATCGGCCCAGAGGCAGGGGTGTGCCTACCGCCGTCAGCGCTATGCAAGTGCTTCGCTCTTTCTAGGCTGAGAGGTATTTTTCTTGATGTGCTTATCCCCAGCCACACTAGGTGAAAGGGCAGAGTGGGGGGGGGGGATTCTTGTTTCAACACCGAGAAGTGAGATCGATCGTGTTTACTGTTGCAATGGAGCGTTCCATACAATTTCCTAGCAGGGCTGGTTTAAAGATTGTGCTGTATGGAGAAAGGCAAGGTCGGTACAAAGTACATACGGGCGCCTGTCTCAGATGAGAAAAACAAGCCACAGATGGAGGGGGCCCTTGTTCCCGAGTCGTTAGGCGGTGTTTTAGCATGGCGAATAAACATCTGCGGGCCAATCACAGTCGATACACATCAGAATCTCAAAATTGACTAGCACAAGTGGATCGTATTATTAGAGTGCCGCCAGTGGGATGTGGGGAATATGCATATTAACGAGGGTGGGATGTGATCCCTGGTGTGAAAGAAGCTCGTGCATAAGGCCACATGATACGTCAAAATCTGCAATTTCAAGGTCGACCAACCAACACTCTGTTCATTGAGTATTGCAGAGGACAATATGATATAGTAACAATATACTCACGGTCATGATTGTTCACGTCTGCGAAGATCAATCATTTTTTGTCCTTGAAAAAGCCCATTAGGGTTTGACAAGACGCTCTTTATTGTGGGGTGGCGGTTTTTCAGGGGTAAAATCTCTGTGGAGCCGTAGTACTATCCGAGCACATCCAATGTCGAGTATACTGGCAATTAAAAGCGGCTGTGGTCTGGCAAAGCTGACCATAAGTGATATCGAAAGGATTGTCGGAAAAATCCCTTCGAATCACCTTAACTATGGAAGAGTGACTCAATACAGCAATACTATTGTCTAGCTTCAAGTTGTCAGTCTACGCTTCCAAGACGGATTGTTTGACGACTCACATGCGTGGACGGATTTCAAAATTCAACAGCATCTAGCATTGAAGACGCTATTGGGCGGAAGTGCTATAGCATATCATTAAAATTATCGCCGACGGACTGGCCTACGACCGTCCTCAGTGAAGGCAGGCGCCCATTTCTCACCCAGATCAGACTCGAGCTCTGCCATTGCCGATCGTCGTTTCTTCTTTGCTGGTCCCTCAGGTACTGGAGGCTCTGGTGCTGAGGGTTCTGGTATTGCCGAAGACCTCTTCAGTGATAAACGAGACGCTTCTGTCGCTAAAGCCTCTGGTCCTGCTGAAGGCTCCGGCACTGTCTGACCCTCCTCTGCTCGCAAGGTTTGCAACCGACTCTTTGGGATATTTAGAGTCACCGACCCTGTTGGTTTTGGCTCTTTGGGGGAATTGCTTCGGGAGATCTTTGTCTTCCAGGGCTTTGGGCTCTCCTTTGCCGGAATCTTGACCTGATTAGGCTTGATACCATCTTTTGTCCCGAGACCGAGGACTTTGCGGAGTTCTTTGGAAAGGCTTTCGAGTTGTGGCCAATGTTGGCCCCGTTGAATTGCATCATGCGCCCAGATTTTAGCCAGATCATCAGGGCTGGCATTCTCACCATAGGCGTTTATAATCTTTCTCTGGTAAGCAGCAACATCCCTATCGAAGGGTGATACTCGCTTCCTTGGTTTGGTCACATCTGAATTGCCCCTCTTCTTGGGCGGTGTAGGCGCCCTAGGATTCAAGTCAGCATCATCGTCTTGGAGTCCGTCGCCCCAATGCACATCATGGTCCTCATACCGTCGGTTCGACTCCTGGAGGCTTGGAACTGGGATGACTGGATTTGACAAGCTTCGCTGTTGTGTTACAGTTCCAAAGTTGTACCATACATTCTGGTAGTTGGCGGGCTCGGAAGTGTCTTCTTGATCTTCCTCTTCGTCTTCTGTGGCGTCAGGATCAACCTCTCCTGACGTATCGGCGTGCTCATCGTCTGTAGAACCAGTGCCCCCTTCTGTTGCATTGGGCTCCTCTTCACTTTCTGTAGCATCAGGATCCTCCTCGTCTCCTTTTTCATCCGAAGGATCTGCAACCGCTATCGTATCGGAGTTGTCTCCATCATTTGTTGCATCGAAGTCCCCTCCTCCTTGTGCCGTATTCGAGCCCTCTTCATCTTCTGTGGCGTCGGGGTCCTCTCCAGTCTCACGTACTGCTGCTCTAGTTGTTAGGGATAGAGAGGTCGCCCTCGTTGATGATGCTGAAGCAGGATTCGAACTAATGCTGGGGGATCCTGCAGCACTTCCACTTGTCTCTTCCGGACTTGCAGTAACCTCGGGAGCGTTGTTTTCATTTGAGCGATCGTCGGAAAGTTCACCCCGCGTCTCAGTACCTTCTATAGGAACCATCGCGTTGTTAAATTGAACTTTGGGGCGAGGCATGTTGACGACTGTATACTAGGCTAAGTTTGAGAGAAGAGTTGGTTGATCGTCTAAGAGGTAAATGCTCGGTAATGTGAGGAAATCACTTCGAATGAGCTCATATACGCCGTTACAATAGGGGGGGAGTGGTATGTCACTATTGTACGCCTATTGACTCTTGGTAGATGGCGGCAAGGGGCGGCAGCCAATATAATGAAGTAAATAGTTGAGGCTTCGTAGTGTAAAAGAGTATTTGATGGGGTATTACGAGTATTGAAGCAGAACAAAAATTTTGGAAACTAGGTTAATACATCCAGCATTTCATATGTTTGAACACATGTATTAGAAGAGTAGTAAATGTTTTCTACCGAAACTCTATGTTAAGCGAGTTGCTCAGTGTGTTTGAATTTTCGGTAATGCTTCAACACGACTAATCACTTAGACCGGTTCTTAATCCGTTAGATCACAACAACAAAAGCCATTTCTTCCTCTATAGCCGAATCTTTAACACTATTTTAGGCATCCTTCGCAAATGTGCTCGCCACAATAAAAGGGAAACATGCCGAAGCCTCGAGATAGACCTAAAAACAGAGTTAGCCTTGAGCATATAGCTGGTAGTTGGCGATGCGGGCAAACCTACTTTGACATGTTCTGCTCCTGGTTTGATTTTGCCCCAAGATATAGCCTCATCTGGTCGTGCACCAGCGTCACTACCATCAAACTCCTGAGCCGTGTTGATGTACACAGCATACTCAGCCCCATTTCTCATCAGACAAGCATTTGCAATGTGGTGCTTGATGACTCCGCCACCTAGTATGATCATTCCAGCTCGCTTAGCGCGCACGGCTATCGTGTTAACTCTTCGTATGTCCTCGACGATGTCAATCTTAAATTGCTTTGGCGAAGCCTTGAAGGTGTGGAAGTAGAGCATGTCGCCAAGACTACCGTCTGTCAAAGCCGGACAGAACACTGGTATGTCGTTTTTGTACGCCCAATAATAGACAGATCTCTCATCGTTTATCTCTTTCCCGAGCCGATGGATAACCTTCGATGGTGTCCAGTTAATCTCGTCATCAGTGCCTTTGGTCGCTTCTTGCTCCTCCAGCATCTTGTCAAGTATAGGCACAACCCAATCCTCAAAGGCACAGTAGTTGGCGTTAGGTACCATCAAGTTGCCAATACGATTAAGACCCTTGGCCCGGAGTTCAGAGCCCTTGGCGCTGAAGGAGGACATGTAAGTGTCGCCCAAGCACTTGATAAAATCTTCCTCGATACCCCCGGCAGTAGTCACAATACATGAAACATGTTTGTGTTCTACAATATAACGAAATATTCCTCGAAGACCGGACGATATCATATTGGACGTGTACCCCAAGAAAATGGTCGTCTTGTCGCCTGTTTCTGGGTCACGCCATGCCCGCTTCCAGACTTTGTTAATTCTTGAATGCACGACGCAGGCGAACATTGTGGATCAAACTCACCATCTTATTTATGATCTTGACAGCATCACCTATTGAAGATGCTTGAAAACCCATATGGCTCATGCCTTGGATGATTTCGTCCACAGTAATGGGTCGATCCTTGAAGGCGTTGAAGTCGATTTCTTCGACCTTCTGAGCATCTTTGGGCAGCTCGTCTGACGGTACAAGGACCGCATTGGTGGCCTCTTCTGGCGGTCGGTTTGAATCCGGGTTCTCTGCACTTGATGCCATATTGACGCCTCCTTCTCCTAGATATCAGATCACGAGAGCTTTGAGGTGTATAGTCAATGATGGGTATTGGGTTTTCGGCTTCCAAAGAAATAAACGGTCGTTCCAGGTCTCAGGCTCACGTGTTTTGATAATCAAACGGCGTAAAGTCAGATTCTTTGGGAGGCCGAAAAGGAATCATACATTGATCTCGTGTTGAGTGGTTTGCCTACTGAAATATCGTGACTTATACACCCCTCCTAATTTGATGGTCAATGGAGGTACCCCCCTCCATTAGCGCACCAAAAATTGAAACCCCTGCTGGAAGCCGCTGCACGATGACCATAGAGTGCCGGTAGTCAACCCACTAAAAAGTTCGATAAGGACCCGATAAGTTGCCGGCAGCACTTCATGCAGCTTCAATGACCTCTCAACACTGCGCATCGCATCAGGCACCCCAATATTTGAGGCTTTCGCTTTCTTTCGCGCACAGCGAGCCACAGCTTCAGACATCCTCGAACTTCTCTCTTGCGGACCAAATCGTATCGCTATATGTCGCACCCCCAGTTCGACCCCAGTTCGGCTCTTTTGACTCGAACAGCCCTGCTTTCAGTTCTCGCGTCTTCGCGAATCCTGTCCTCCTTCCACTAAGCTCATTATCGCCGGCGCCTACCCCGTCATGTCTTCCATATATAACCTCGAACCGCAACCGACCGCGTCACTGATCATTCACACGAACCTTGGTGAATTATCTGTTGAACTGTTCGCTAAACAGACTCCCCTTACGTCGAGAAACTTTCTTCAGCTCTGCATGGATGGATACTACGACGATACCATCTTCCATCGACTTATTCCGGGGTTCATAATACAGGGCGGTGATCCTACAGGCACTGGGAATGGTGGCGAATGCATATACGATGGAGGCGCGTACAGCGGCGATGCGGATCCATGGCCCATGGACCAGAGGCGAGGCAAGAATGCCGGCTCTGACGGGGTGAACTTCAAGGACGAGTTCCATTCACGACTAAAGTTCAATCGAAGAGGACTCCTGGGCATGGCAAATGAAAGTCGGCCAGATACGAACGGAAGCCAGTTCTTTTTCACGCTAGAGAAAGCAGAGGAATTGAACAACAAAAACACCGTCTTCGGAAGAGTAGTGGGTGATACAATATTTAATCTCGCACGTATGGGAGAAGCAGAAGTCGCCGAGGGTAGTGAGCGTCCTCTATATGCTATCAAAATTACTGGGACCGAAATATTGATCAATCCTTTCAATGACATGAAGAAGAGGGCTCGGACAGCCCGGCCAACGGAGACTGTTCCTGTAGCAGAGAAGAAGAAAAAGAAACCAAAGACCGGCAAGAAGTTATTGAGCTTCGACAATGACGAGGGCGATATCGACATGCCAATCTTAAAAAAAGCCAAATTTGACTCTCGCATCGTGACGGATGGGGACGACGACTCTTCCGGCCCCATCAAGGTTCCCAAGGATCCAAAACCAAAAGAGAAGGAAGTCAAACCCCCGAAAACAGCCATCCCAGTTCGCGAAGCTCAAGCTGAAGTCGACAAGCAAGAAAGACCGCCATCCCCACGGAAATTAGTGCCACAAAAGCTGCTTCCCCGTGATTCACCAGAAAGGGATATCCCGGTACAGAAATCCGCATTAGAGCGAGCAAATGAGGAAATAGCTGCCCTCAAGGCGTCAATGAAACAAGCCATACACGCCCCTTCAGTCCAAGAGAGCAAAAAGACAGCTTTGGAGCAGATGATCCCCGAGACATCATCACGTGGTCGGAAACGACGCAGAGGCGGCGAGGCTCCCAATGCGGACGAGGATCTATCAGTCTTCCAAGCTTTCAAGTCTAAATTGAAACAGCTGGGCCCCGAGAAGGAGCAGTCTACGGTAATTCCTAGCGAGGAGGCCATAGAAAAATCAGGCGCAGAACCAGATGACGAAGCGTCACTATGCGATCTTCATTTCATCGCCAACTGCCAAAGTTGTACATCTTGGGACAAGGCTGATAAGGAGGACAGCGATGACGAAGGTTGGATGTCACACTCGCTGAGTTTTGCGGCTGACAAGTTGGGTAAGGACCTTAGCTACCGCAAGAAGGCAGAGGAGGAATTGGTGGTAATTGATCCGAGGGAGAAGGCGCGGACTTTCAAAGAGGAGAAACGAGCAAAGAGAGAGGCTCAAGCCGGGAAATCCGGGAGAGAATGGGATCAGGCCAGAAATGCCAAAATGGCCCGAGCCTCGGCGCTTGCTGGAAGGGGAGCTAAGTGAAGTTGGTGTCTAGGTACTTGCCTTTTGCTCTGTACTTAACATGTGAGTAATGAATGCTGTAATACTGATACCCCTGACACACACCAGAAGAACTTAAGGTCTGTTTATGGCATTGCTGTAATGTCTCCAAATTCTGTGAAGCCACTTTGCGCACATGAAAAGACTGATAGAGTAGCTTAAGCCTCACTTTACCCCTCACTATGAATTTGCCAGTATTGGAGGAGTTAGCTCTGTTGGGCAGGTCATGTGTATGAGTTGAATTGGTAGCCAACACCTGAATGATAATTGATTTCGAGTTATGATACCCACAGAATACCCCTGCTCTCTATGAGATACAGAAAGATAGCAGATGATGCTATAATGAGGTAGTTGAGATGATAATTTTGATTCATTCCGGAGAGCTCTCCAACGTCATCTCCGCAGTGCGACGTATCCACTACGACGTCTACCTATTTTAGGGTGGAATAGACCCATACACACCGCTGAGAAAATAGCACCATCCCTGATCCAGCCTTGCCAGAGCTATCGCAATTCTGATGTTCAGGTCTCGTCATCCTCTCTCTCCTCTCTTATCTCGTCCAGCCAACAAAACACGACATAGGAGCGCGAAACAAGAAAAAGGGACCGGCGACCACACCCTCAGACACTGACTCGTCTTTACCATCGCTGTACGGCCTCTGTGCCGGCAAATTGGTCAAAGACGACAGGCTGACCACGTCTTGACTCTTCCCACGACTTGAGAAAGAAAAAAAAACCAAAAATAACAACATAGAAGAAGGCTTCCTTCCAGCCCCTCCGAGACAACCATCTCAGACTCCCATTCACTGCAACTGACTACCGCCTTTATCGCCTGGCCAATTCTGCGACAGCAGTTTGTTGCGACTTCGAGAACAACGACCTTCTTTCTCTCCCTGCAGCGTTGAAGCGCGTCGCAAGAGACTTCGTTTCTTTGCGCCATACTGAAGCTGACTCACCTGCCTCACTCCCTTCAGTCGCCAGAGATATCTATATAGACACAACGAATCTTGTGACTTTTAGGAACCGAACAAGAACCAATTCCCAGAACAGACTACTTGAATCCATAAACACCTTAACGCGAATGAACCTGCAACCGTACTTACTGGACATACCTATCTTAACTACATAGTTTTCCGCAGCTTGCAACACCCAAGTCCTCTTGACTCTCAACCGTACGCGCGCGCGCAGTCGTCTGTCGATATTCAGTCCCAAGAACTCCAAAGTGCACTTTCTGCGCTGATAGCCTTGTTCGCCTTGCCGGAATCCCGCCCCTGCCGCGAACCACTCTGCCGACCTACCCAGGTACATATACCATTGAAATATCTGATTCTATGTACACCTTTTATCGCCCCATGCCACCCTCCAATTCTCGAAAGCGCCCTGCGCCAGGAAGCGTCCCCGTCCAACAACCGCAACAGATACCCCAGAACTTTCCCACCCCCGAACAGATGACGAGGTGGAACGGAAATAACAACGGGAGCTTTGCCGATAATGCAGCAGCTCCTGTGAATCCATACGGCATCATGTCCCCCGGTCAACCCTCATATCAAGCAGGCGTTCCGACACCATCTAATGCCTTGGCTAGGAGAGGCATGAATAACGCCTTGATCCCCTCAGCCCGTCCTTTCACTCCACAATCCAGCGATCCATGGGGGTTCGGCGATGACAGCCTGATTCCCGGTCAACCCAGTGGATCTCTAGACGAGCATGATAATGTCGAGCTACTGGAGGAGAAGGCGCAGAGGGCAAAAAGAGAAGCTCAGGCAAAGCGGAAACAGATCCCGCCATTCGTTCAGAAGCTTAATAGGTTTGTGCACATGTCCATCCGCAATGATTTGCACTGATCGACTGACAACGAATAATTGAACAGTTTTCTAGAGGAGTCCAAAAACACCGATCTGATCCGCTGGTCTGATAAGGGTGATTCTTTCATCGTGCTTGATGAGGATGAATTTGCCAAGACACTGATTCCTGAACTTTTCAAGCACAACAATTATGCTTCCTTCGTCAGACAGCTAAATATGTATGGATTTCATAAGAAAGTTGGTCTTTCAGACAATTCAATGAAAGCCAGCGAACGCAAGAACAAAAGCCCCAGCGAATATTACAATCCTTACTTTCGGAGAGGCCATCCTAATCTCCTTTGGCTGATTAACAAACCCAAGGGTGGAAATACTAAGAAGGGCAGTAAGAAGCGCCCCGAGGACGCTGATGGTGATAGCGATGAAGAGGTTGTCCCGGTTGAAGAGACTGCCAACCAAACCTTCAACCCCCAGGACATCACAAATCGAGCTCTGCCCGCCCCGGAGTCGGGGCCACTCCAGAAGAAAGAGCTTGCTATTGTGAGAGATCAAATGTCTGCGATGCAACAGCGGCAGAGACAGATCAGCGATGCTATCGCTCGATTGCGGTCAGACCACAATCGACTTTTCCAGCAGGCCGTGTTGTTTCAAAACCAGCATGACCGGCACGAAAACTCCATTAATGCTATCTTGAACTTCCTCGCAAATGTGTTTAGAAAATCTTTAGAGGAGCAAGGAGGCACACAAAACGTCAATGACCTATTAGCCAGTATTATTCCCAACGTGCAGATGCCTTCTCAAGGTCAGCAAGGCAGTGTGGTTGATCTCGGTGACTGGGTCCAGCAGCAAACCCCGACGTCTACAAAGGCTGGAACGCCAAAGAGACCGCAAAAGCTTTTACCACCTATCCCAAATACTCAACCTGTCACCCAGCCTTCTACGGCTCAATCCACCCCTAATACTGCCTACCCAAGCCACCAGCCGCCGATGGGGCAGGTTACGGAACTGTATGACACACCAACTGAGCCGGCTAGCACACCAGCTTATCTCAAGCAAGAACTCGAGTCTAATCCTCAAGAGGGCATGCTCAAGTTAATACAAGATACGAATACCAATGCTGGGAAAGCCGGTAATGCCCCCATTGATTTGTCTGGCATGGCGGCAAGTACACATGCAAATATGACAAACGACCAGAGGGACCGCATGCTTTCAATCATGTCTGGTGGAAATAGTACCTCACCAACACCAGCGCCACCCGGATCGACTCCGTCTTCAGCCACTCCGAAAGCCTCTTATCAAAACAACTTTGGAGCGCAGCAAAACGGTCGGCCAACGAGCGCCGGCGCTTCCTCTGCATTGTCTCCCGTGATGCCACCGACGCTGCCGCCAGCGATCCAGCGTATATCCGATAATGTCGAAGAATTAGAACAGCTGCAGCGCTTGCAAGAATCCCAAGCTCAGGATCTGGAAGGCCTCAGTTCCCTCCTCGGCCCTCTGAGCCCGTCAGGCCGCATACCCGGTTTAGATGATCCAAATGGCTTCATTGGAGAGGATTTGGACATCAATCAATACCTTAATCCAAATGTCTTTGATAACGTTCCTAGTAACAATGATTACAACTTTGACCCGTCCGTCTTCAACGACAACGATAATCTGGATTGGAACCCGTCAGATTTAACCTTTGGCGGAGACTCCCTCGATAACACAGAAGAGCCAAGTCGCATTGTGGAAACGAATACGCCCAGTCATAAGTCCCCTAGTCCTAGTGGGACTGAGGAAATTCAACGGGAAGATTTGGAGGATGATAGTCCGGGTCGGGCAGCTAAGAGGCAACGGAAGGGTTAATTCAGACGCCATGGTGCTTTGGAGTCATGACCGACAATGTGATGGCGTTGCGGAGTTTTGTACCTCTCTCGATGAGAAACTGAGGTAAAAAGGGGACTAGAACTGCCGGCATGATGGCCTAGTTCGCAATATATGGAAGGCAACCTGTCTGGGAGAAAGAAAACGCTATGGAAGCGGGGAGAGTTTTAATTGTTATAGGGGCATAGCGTGGAATCAGTACGAGCATTTTAGGAACCACGCCTTCTCACCAATTAGATGTATTGTTCTCGGCCAACATGAATATTAAGTACTTGAACATACCTAACTACCTTATGGTTTTACCTATGTCAAGATTGCCTAGTCTAGTGCGCCTAGTTCGAATCCTTTAGTACCTAGTCATCAACCACGAAGAAACTTATCATATAAGGTCGTTTGCTCCAAGTCTCTGTAACAACAAGGCCGGGTTGGTATGGCCTAGCGGATAATAGCTCTTATTCAGTATCGTTATAATATTCTCTAGACATTATCATTAGGTGGTAGGGTTCGATTCCCTACACGGCCATTATTTTTTCTTTCCCTTTGTCTCCTTTATTTACCCTTTTTTGGTTTTTCCTTCCATTTTATTGTCGGTCCGCGAAACTGCTGTTCGTAGATTGGGTAACTGACTGTTGAACAAACGGCGACTACTTCAATCAATCTTTTACGTATTATAATTCTTATCTAAATCAATCATAGTAGGAGGGAAACAGCCAGCATATCTTTGGCTAGTGAGGCTTTCGAAGAAAGGTCTTCTTCCGACGAAATGAGGCTTGGTCAATTCATCTCTTTGCCTCGGTGTAATTCTTTCACAAAATTACGACACCAACTTATTTCAGACATCTGTATTTCCCATAGTGAGATGAGCCCTAATACCATAAAAGTGCTCAGGTAAAAACAATGCAAGAAGGCATCGGTTAGTATCCTACCTGGAAGCAATATCTGTACGATAAAACGTGCCATCGACCCGAATCGACTTGACACCCGAATAAGCGGCATCCACAGCATCCCGAAGAGTCGGGCCATTCGCAGAGACGGAGAAAACTCGCCCGCCAGCGACGACGAGCTGTCCATCGATATATTTCGTTCCGGCGTGGAAGATACGCACGTCTTGTGAGAAAAGGGTCAGCTACAGCAACAACTAGTAGAATTGAAAAGAGCTCTTACCTGGTGATGAAACCGGGCTCAAGATAATCGCTCCCCCTTTACGCGGATTCTCGGGATATCCACAAGCAGCCACCGTAACATTACAGACGAAGCCATCACAGACGTCGATTCAAACGTCCGCAAGGGTACTCTTCGTACAAGCAAGAAGCACCTCAGCGAGATCCGTATCTCTCAAAAGCGGCATTAAAGCCTGCGTTTCAGGGTCCCCAAACCGGGCATTATACTCAATAACCTTCGGTCCTTCAGACGTAAGCATAACACCAGTAAACAACATACCCATAAAAGGTCGTCCCTCAGCCTCAAGCCCGCGAAACGTCGGCTGGAGAATCTGCGTCTCGATTGCTTCCATGTCAGCTGCCGTGACGAAGGGCACGGGAGTATAGACGCCCATCCCGCCGGTATATGGACCTCGGTCCCCGTCGTACGCGCGCTTGTGGTCTTGACATGGCGGTAATGTCCGCGTTGTCTTCCCGTCGCTGAAAGTGAGGATGCTGATCTCGTCGCCGGTCATGTACTCCTCGATAACAATAGAACTACCCACCTCTGCACCGAATTTGCCCTCGAGCATGATCTCTTCCAGGGTGCGATGCGCTTCGTTCTGAGAGACCGGCAGGATTACGCCTTTCCCCGCTGCTAGACCATCGACTTTGATGACCACGCGGTGGTGGTCGTCGATGGTGGGAGTATATTGTTTTGCGATGGAGTACCTGGTGAAAGTTTTGTATGCTGCTGTGGGGATGGCGTGGCGCTCCATGAATGCTTTTGCGAAGGTTTTTGAGCCTTCTATATCGGCTGCTTCTTTGCTTGGGGCGAAGCAGGGTATGCCGCCTGTGATAAGGAAGGATATTAGTGTGATTGGTGTGCGATTAATCGGCTGGGAGGAGTAAGAGGAGAAGACTGACTGCCCCGGAAGTAGCCTTCGATGCCATCTACTACGGCTTGGTCTAGCCCAGCGACTACGAGACTCATACCTAGAGTTTGAGAGAGCTGGACGAGCCGCGGGTAGTCATCGGCAGCTGTGTCGGAGATGTTGGACACGGAACTGCCTAGAAGATATGGTCGACTATGGGTGACTGGCTGAGTTTCCACGCAAGTGCATGCTCACGACCGCCGCTTCCGACGAGTAATATCTTCAACGATTTCGAGGACATCTCGGGTTCTTGGATTGCTCAGCCAACCGTTGACTTATGAATAGTTTCTCATATGAGTATAGTGCATTGTTGAGTCGTCCTTTACTTCATGCCACTGCCCAACACCATCATAAGTAACAATTTCGACAAAAGTAAGTATATTAGATTCCGGGTGAAGGACTGAGGAGACCCTAAGCTCTATATTGATCTTTGAGCAAACGAGGAAATTTCGTTACGCCGTGACACGCTACACGGTCGTAGGCGTACAAGGTGTCAGAAGTGTTATACTTGGTGCATCAACAGCCAAACCTTACAGGATCGCGCTTCAGCCCGCCTGCTGATGGTCAAACTCTCAGGAGCTACTTGTTCGTTAGTAATTAGGCACATACTAGCTCGCCAGCTAAAGAAGTCGAAGGGAGGAAATCCATGCCGCCAATAACAGCGGGAGTTGCATTTGTGACGTTTGTTTTTCTGGAAAACAATTATCTCGACATGTTGATCTGTGCAACTCAACCGTTCGGCTGCCTTCGCAAAAGATAATTGTTCGTACATAAAAGGTTATCAATGAAAGACAGACACAATTGGTTTGGTCGTTAATGAATCTGTTTATCGATAGGATTTCTTAAGATCGTGCGTTTCTAGCAACACAGACTACCTAAGCATTAAATAAATTGTCTGTTGAAACACTGGCATGAGCAGCGCCTGCCAGGACGGCCAGTCAGAATCCCACCAGCATTGTCCTATCCCATCCCTGCTGTTTCAAGTTGATAGCGGCGCTTATCATATTACTGGCTACCAAGCCCCCAAAAACAGACGTCATCCCCGTCAAAGCAGAGTGGCTTGGCATCCTCGACGATCCCTTCGTTTTCTTGTTCTTTGATCATGTGGTTTTAATATCTTGATAAGCAATGTCTCTCGTTCTTTGTTACCTTGGTGGCTAAACTTCGTCCATCATACCCTCTTGTGTACTAGCTAAAATTGATGCCCTGAGCTAGTGCTGCCTCCCAAAGGGTTTGTTTTGCTCGTAACAAAACCTCCTTTTTCCATTCTCAATCTGCTCTCACACGGCGGCAACATAAGATTGAGAATGGCGCTGAATTGTACAAACGCGCCGGCTTCGGTGCCTAGCAATTCTGGTGTCGCTGGCATTGGTGTAAGTGTTCATGTTTACTGTTGCACTATTGATAGTTACCTCTTGAACTGCCGATCTGCTAATGCAGGGACGGCACTAACATACAAACGCTAACTACCATTTCCCTTCATAGGTCCTTCTTTCATTCATCATAACCGCCGTATTAGCTCTTATCATCAGTGCTTCATTGATATTCCAGGATGCACGCGGGCATACCCATAAGACACCCGTGCTGCGGCGGAAGCTGCTTGGTGCTTATTCGGACCAGCAGATTCTGACGGGCATAGGTATTCAGTCTGTCGGGCTCGCCATCATGGACCAACTGGTACCATATCACTTCTTCATTATTTGGATGTTGTCGCTGCTGTCTATGGCGACGCACAACACCAGTTTGCTCGCCCTAGTCCATGATTTCCGTCGTGATTGGGTCCTACGTTGGCTGCGGCAGGTGCTTATCTTCATCAATCTGGTCCTAAGCGCGACGTATGGGATCTTCATCCTCCGCGGCGTCGAGGACGGTATTGACAGCTCAACGCTACCTATTGCGTGTGTCCTGCAACCCGATGCACGCTTTTCCAGTGGCATGTCGTCAGGCAACAAAATTCTTTCAACCATCGGCACCATCGTCGTCATAGCAGGCAACGTCATCGTCTTTGGTCTCGCGACGTGGTACCTTCACTCGCGCACACAGCGCTACTACAAAGCCATTCAAATCATCGGGCTACTACTCATGACGGCTATATCGATCGGCGCCATAGTACGCGTTTCTCTGATTGCCGATGCTTTCAGCCATAATCCGCCTATCACCCTGAGCGATAACGGCGAAACACAGTGGAGTTTCGGGCAGCTGCTTTCTGTCGGCATGCTGCTACTGCCTGTTGTTTCTATCATCGAGATTCTTCGCGGCGAAATTCAATATGCACCACCCGTTGCAGACAGTGATAAGGACAGGCTGCTGGGCGACAATGAGCTGCAGTCTAACCCACAGATAAACGCATTCCAGCCGAGCCCATTTGGATATCATAGGAATTGAAGCCATTGTCGGGCCCCCTTACGGCCGAAGTGAGCGCGATGGGCGGCTACTTAACGACTAGAAACTTTAAGAGGAAAGCCGACTAAAGGAGGGAGGAGATGATGATAAGGGTTCCATGGTTACTTGAATACCTTGAATGGAGATTACCGCTGTTTGCGCGAGATAATATTGGCTTTATAACTCCTCCACTTTCCAAAAAGGATACATCGCTTCCACGCGAGCATGGAGTTCAGGAAGGGATACCCACGGGCCGAAGCGCTCGAGCCCGTCTGATTTAATCCTCTTTTTTTTGAAAAAAAAAAAAAAAAAAAAAAAAAAAAAAAAAAAAAAAAAAAATTTTTTTTAAAAAAAAAAAAAAAAAAAAAAAAAAAAAAAAAAAAAAAAACTTTATGGCAAAGGAAAACAAAGTTTAGTTACCAAAACGCCGGAGCCCAAGTATGCTAATCTTGAGATTGAAACAAAGCAGTAAGGTGAGCACGTGTATCTACACCTGGCCTTCTATTGCCGTGTTGGAAAACAGATATTGACCTCTACGAAACCGCAACTGTTCATAAACGCAGGTTGCCAACATCAGCGGGGGAAATGGTTATGCATCCCATGTTTGATTTTCCGTCCGAGGCAAGCTGGTCAGTAGATTTCTACCGGGAATACTTCAAAATTACCGTTCCATCTTTGATACCCGGATGAAGCTGCAAATATTCCGTTTTTTCGCGAATGTGTACCCGGTACAGTATGTAAGTCGACTACTCAAAATCATATCCAGCCAACTTTTCACTCTCAGTAATGTCGCATATAATCGAATAATCCCGACAAGATAAACCTGGAAATAAAGAATACAAATGAATACGAGAGATCAATCAACTTGTCCTTCGGGAATGAATGCTGAATAATTCATTGCCGAGAGAGATATCTGATCTGTGCCTAACCTACCTGTGCAGGGATGCGTTCGAAGGAAGATCCCGTCCCGCATCGACCAATCCAGCCACACCACACCATCTGTTGCAATACCCCTTGCAAGGACTCAGCACGGCACAATTGCAATGACAATCATTAACTTCAGGCTTGTTGCAGCTGATAATTATAATCTCTGGTGGAGATCTTTACACTTTCGGGCCATGGAATTGACTATTACTAACGGCTCCCGCGCGTACATGATACTCGATCACGCAATCTTAGCTCAGGATGAACTTATCTTTCGTACTCCTTCCGCATTCCAATATTGCCTCAATGTCAACTACTATGACAATAATTATACTGAGAATGAGTGACTACCGAGCAGGAGAAGCGGGTACAGATGGGAGATGACATGGGTTCAGAAGGGGGAATGATGCTTCGGTACGTTATCACCCATATAAACCCCTCTCTCCCCTCGGGATATGTCGCGTGCTTCCTTATTTCTTGCTTCTCATGCCACCTGGTCTTCTTTACATATTGATTTGAATGTAGTGAGTTGTTATAAGAGAATAGAATATCATATATCTCAAAAGCCATGGCTCCTATCGCCCTCGAAGCAGAGGCTCTGGCGGACTTGCTCACCCAGAAAGCGAGGACGCGCGTCAAGACAGTCGATAAGACCATCTTTCCTGACGGTCTGAAGACTTCAGGTAAGCAAGTGATATCGGCCCTCCCTCATTAGGTCGCTACTGAATAGTTTCATCAGGCCAACATCCACCTCTATACAATCAAATTTACCCCTACAGTGCGTTTCCAAAGCGTATAGAAGGGCCGACAGTATGGCGGCCCGAGGCATACGAGAACAACCCAGAGCGATGGGTGCATCAGTTTTCAGACCCAGAGCTTGATGAAATTTCGCTTGCCGCGGACAATTTCATCGCTGCCGGCTTGCCCATTACGGGCATCACTAAGCAGAATTTCCCTCTACCGACGTTGGAGGCGAACCTGGCGGCCATGCGCCGGGAGTTGCTCAATGGAAAGGGCTTCATGGTCTTCAAGAAGGGCCTTCCAGTAGAAACCTGGGGAAACTTCAAATCTGCTGTTGCTTACTTTGGGCTTGGTGTGCATATTGGCTACCCACTTTCTCAAAATGTATGTCTTGACCCAGTAGTCATGGAGTTTGACGGTTTAATCGATCTATCGATTTTACGCAAGAAATCCTATGTAAATGACATGTTGCTGATCTTTCCTCTGCTCGTTAGAGAAATGGCCATCTACTCGGACATGTTCAGAATCTATATGTCGACGACAAGCAAATCGACAAAATCCGCATCTACAAGACGACGGCTCGCCAGGTAAGGAGGTTCACCATGTTATCTGTCGGGTTTCAACGGCTCCTTTGCTTGGCTCTGTATCATGACTAAAAAAACTAACCGACTGAATAGGCTTACCACGCCGATGAGTGTGACATAGTCGGTCTGCTCTGCATAGCGCAAGCCGAATCTGGTGGAGAATCTGATGTAGCTTCCATTCACCATGTCTGGAACATCCTCCAAGCAGAGCGACCAGACGTCGCTGAGCTTCTCACACAGCCGATATGGTACTTTGACCGCAAGGGCGAGATGTCAGAAGGGGAAGAGCCATATATCCGTGGCGCGGTGTTCTACCTAGAAACACCAGACCCCGTGAACCCAGAGCGTGAACAGCGTGTCTACTGCAAATGGGATCCCTACTACATCCGCAGTCTGCAGCGATTCTCAGACGCGGGCATCATCCCACCGCTCTCACCAGCACAGGAGGAGGCCGCGAATGTGCTGGAGGCGACTTGCGAGCGCGTCAAGCTCCATATGGTCCTTGGCGTTGGCGATATCCAGTTTGTTGCTAATTCCCACACACTGCATGCTCGCACGGCTTATCGCGACTACTTGCCTGCTTCTGGCCGCCCACGCCGCCATCTTATGCGCTTGTGGCTCTCTGTGCCGCAGAGCGAGGGCGGTTGGCGTTTGCCGTATTGGGATGCTGATGAGCAGAAGCGAGGCGGTATTCAGGTTGATGATACTCCGCCTGTTGCGCGCCTTGAGGGGGACTAGGGGAATTGCCTATTTTAGGTCTCTTCTGAATTCATATTTGCCCCTTTTTTGTTTGCCACGGATGGAATTGTGCAACTTTATGTGTGGGCATTGAGCTTTGATTTTATATTTTGGGATGAAAATACTTGACTACTTGGCTAGCAAAAGGCGTTCGGCGCTTCTACTAGGTACCAAAGCTGAAGGATATACAACGAAATTTATCTTATGATCTACTTGTTCTCTGTCCACGACGATATTTTAGGCAGATGATGAATACTTAATAGCTGGAATTTGCGTTCGAGGAGATTCGAAGAGTACATGATTTTGATTATAAATCTTAGAATATTCCCATGATGCATATATAAAATCTTCCCCGTAGATCTAATAGAAATCCTCATCCGAGACCTCATCTGAAACATCAAACGGCTGTGCGGCCTTTAACGCCTCATTGACCTTTCGAATGTTCCATTTATAAGGGTTAAAATTTCGGTTCTCCTCATTCCTCAATTTTAACTCCTCCCAGCCGACTGGACCTCCACAATCTTCTTTAACACGTCTGCCTTCGCCAGACAGGCAAATGACCGACATTTCAGCGGACGAGTGAAGAGTAAGTGAGCGGCGCAGCCACTGATCGTCCTTGCCCATGAGTGAGATGGAAGTCTCCCAGCCATCGCCAAGATCGTATTCCCACATCAGCGTGGCACCTTCATCCACATAGTGCTGGTCATCGAAAAAGTCGCTCAGGTCCATTGCTGTCATATCCAAGCGTGGAGCGATTCTGGTACCCGGAGGCGCCAAATCTGCCATCTCTTCCGCATCGTAGTCGTCGATGTCTGGCAATAAAATCGCAGTGTCCTCTTTCTGGAAGGACCAAGGCTGGCGTGGGATCAGACCATCGCCACGTCTCGCGCGTACAGCGGCCATCCGTGCTTCCGCTTCAGCAGGAGACTCTCCAGGCATCGGCAACCCGGACACTCGCGACTCCTCCGGATGAAAGATGGTGAATTGAGACAAGTGTCGATTCTCCCAGCCGAAAGCTATGATGAGAATCTTGTTTAACAGAGCGAAGGTGTAATTGGCCGGACGCTTATAACGCGTACTACAGCGGGGTCTTTGACTTCTTCAAGCTTGCAATGGAGGATGTAATTTGTAATGGGAGGTGGAGGATCTTGAGCTGGAGTTGCTCGGCCGCCGCGTTGAGCCAAGGTAGGACGCCCAATTGGGTTGGCCCTGGCATTTTGTGTCGATTTTTGAGCTCTAGGCATGGTTGTAATGCGGTTTGACGACGCGTCTCGGAGTGTTTGGTTTGAAGAGTTACGAAGAATGGGTGGGGGCGTTCCATGGTCTACTATTTATTTCAGTGCTTGCCAGGATATCTGATCTTACGGAAGTGCAAGGGCCTTATGAGAGCGGCACGAAAAGCACATGTCGAGGCATTCCTTCATCCTAACGCACCTACATAGTTGCACATGAGTTCTACTCATGCTGTAGCCAAAATAGATCTGTCCTAGGAGACATACATGTACGTATCCATAATGTTATTCCTGACAAACGAAAGCAGAATACAAACGCTCATAGACCAATAGAAAATGCTTTCCGACGTGATATCAATCGATAATCAATAGCTCTTCGACCGTTTTGCTCCTCGGTCTAGCTGATATATCGTTTCTCAGATCTCTTCCGTGCATGTGGAGGTAGGTGTTATTGGCTGTTACTCTAGGAGAGCAATGTTGCTTGCCATGCAATACAGGCGAGACGCGGTTACTTAAGTTCAAAAGTAGGCGCTATAGAATATATGTCATTGCGTACTCAGTACTCAGCTTGTTAGATGCCCGTGCTGTTGGCTAGAGCTGTGAGTGGCCTCATCATTAGCATGTAAGATCATGGCTTGTGAAAACGGGAATGTGCAGACGGCAATGTCCCTAACCCGTTTGAAGGCACCTGTTTGATGGCGGTTTCGCCTAAGGGTTATTCTTTTTTGTAGAAGGTGAGTGAAAGAAGGAATTGAAAATAATTCTTCTTCCACTCAAGCCAAAAGAGGGAATCAAGATGAAAACATGTTAATTGAGGGGATTTATGGACATTAGAGTCGCCGGCATAATTTGAAGACAGTAAAGTAAGTATGTACCCGGATACATGTACTTTAAGGTAGGTATCGGATTGGTGCATATAGGTAGGCCTTGATAATCGAATGCAAGACTTAGATAAGCAGTGATATCTTGTAACCCGGCCTGAGTCGCAGCCGCGACGGCACTGCTACTAGAACTTCAATCATTCTATCGGGATCACCCTCATTCATAAGTTTCCATCTCATCCATTCCACACGCGCCTGCAATCGCAACACAAATAACACCGAGGATCTCTCAGAACACTTGCGTAATGATATAATAATTAGTGACCACGACGGCTGCACAGGCGCCTCCCTTCCTCAATCATGGACGCTCCACCTGTGAAGCTCGCCGAGCTCCTCCGGCACCCTGATGACCTCGACAAGATTGCTGCGTTGAAGCTCGAGTTTACACGAAAGAAGAGCGCTGTAGATTCCCAACTTCGAGGCGGCCTGCGCGACCAGTTAGAGACCACTCAATCAGGCATGACTGGCCTCAACGATGGACAGAAAACCGTCCAAGCGATCCGAGACGAAATGATGAAGATCGACACCCTTTGCTCCGAGTCGCAGAACATGATCAAGGACTTCACCAGTATAAACCTCGTGTCACAAGCCCATCGAAATTTCGGCGCCGTCGAGACCATGGTCGCCAATCTCCAATCCTTCAACGATCGTCTTAACAGAGTCGAGGTCATGCTTGGAGAGGATGAACAAAACAAGGAGAACATGCCCAACCTACTGCGCGTGCACTACGAATTAACCCAACTGCGGAATATTCGGGACGATGCCATAGAACAGATTCAACGAGCCGAAGATCCGAGCCTGCAATCCACCCTTGAGGACTATTTTTCAAAACTAGACGAGGCCATCGACTGGTTCGATGAGCACATAGGCTTAATTGCACTTAATATGATCAACCTACTTGTAGCTGGAAACGACGGGCTCGTTGTCCGACTAGCAATGGTCGTTGAAGCAGAAGAGAAGAGCGACCAGAGAGTGGAGGCATTACAGGAAGCTCTGAAGGACCATAAAGAAATGGCCACGAGGTTTCAAAGCATCACGGACGGTGCGAAGAAGGTCAGAGGCTATAAAGAGAAGTTCTTAAAAGCAATCAAGGTCAATTGCGAGGGACAGCTGGCAGAGGTCAGAGAGGAGTTCTTGCAAGATCCCACAAAGCTGGACAAGATGATGAAGTGGTACTTTAATGACCTCAATGCCGTCCGACAAGGCATGGTCAACCTGATGCCGAAGAAATGGAGAATCTTAAGGATATACGCAGAGATTTACCACCAACTCATGCACGACTTCTTAATCGGTATGATCAACGACCCAGAGGCAAGCTCGGCCAATACTTTGGAGATCATCAACTGGCCCGAGAAGTACTATAAGAAGATGAGGAAACTTGGGTTCAAAGAGAATGATCTGAAGCCCCACGTGCTTGACAACCGAGAGCAGGAGCTCGTGAAAGAGTTCCGCCAACTCATCATCAAATTCCTGGACGAATGGATCGAGCGAATATTTGCTCAAGAGAGACGTGACTTCGCGAACCGGACTGTCGAGGGTTCAAACCTGGATACGGATGAATATGGCTACTTCCGAACAAAGAATCTCGTCGACATGTGGCGCATGCTCCGAGAGCAAGTCGAAGTTGCCGGAAATTCCCAGAGAACAGATGTTGCCGAGGGTGTCATTGATGCCATGTTCCTCCGACTACGGGGTCGACAGCAATCTTTTCAGAAGATGCTCGACGACGAGGGTGCGAAGTTCGAATCTGACAAGGAACCTGATATGGAAGGCTTTCAGGCATTGCAGGACTGGCTCGTTGCTACTGCCAACGATCAGATGGCTTGCATAGACGACAACGAGGAAGAAAGCAGACTGGCATATCTGTCAAGCTTTAAACAGCAATTTGAGCCGTATGTGACGCCACAATACATGGAACATGCTGAGTCCGAAGTCAACCTACTGCGTGATGGATACGTTGATTTCAGCACCTGGTGTATCAACAAATTCGCGAAATTAGTTATTTCAGTGGATTTCAAGTCTGTCATCACGACCTTCTTTACGCCGCAGTGGTACCAGACTACCGCCATGAAGCAGATGATTGTCACGTTCGAAGAATATGTTGCCGACTATCAGCAGGTACTTCATCACTCGCTGGTCGACATATTCGTAGAGATCTTCGCCGATGAGCTCCTCGCTCGCTACTTGATGTGCGTCCGCAATAAAGGTGCCAAATTCAAGCGCACCGATCCGTTCCAGGACAAAATCTTCAACGACATTTCAACAGCCTTCGAATACTTCCGTGCTCTCCCTAATCCTGAGGCTAGCAATACGATTACACAGACATGGCGTGTCACGGAATACTTCCTGCAACTGCTGACCGCCGAGAAAGAGGCGCTGCCAGATGTGTTTCAAGAGTTCAAGTCCCGATATTGGGACCTGCAGATTACATGGGTCGAAGCTGTGCTTCGGTCGCGAGACGACTTTGAGCGGAGCGTATTGAATGCCGTGAAGGCTAGGGCCGCGCAGATGGATGTCGTGCGGGGACCGGAAACGATCATGGGAAAGGTCAAGTGAGAGATGACTGTGTGTATGTATTTTATGAGCCGGCCAGCCGTACTATGCGGTAATGATACCTTTTGCCCAATCTGGAGCAACTTTTTCCTTGTTGGACATGCCTGCGCCTTAGCCCATTCAGCACTTTGATGAATAAGTATCATGCTCTTTCTACCTTCTCGTTCCACGACAGTAGCACCGATCTTGGTAAGCATTTGCCTAAGCCCTTGATAGTCACAGACATACGGACCTTCGACTTTTCACGCAGAAACAACTTGGTTATTTCCACGATACGAAATCTATTTTTGGTAGCGTCTTGAGCGGTTTATCACATTCTCGTCAACGCGCGGACATGTGTTCTGGCTAGTTGAGAACGTTCACAACTAGGGCATTCCAAGTTTCGACGAAAGCTTTGAGACAACATCTACCTGAACCATAACACTTAGATTTATCTCTTCGAATAAAAGCTCATCAGTTTAAAACAGGGCGAGCTGGTGTTGTGGTTGGCATTTGTCCAATACACCGACAAGGATCCTGTTCGATTCGGGGTACTCGTCATGGTTTCCTCTTTTGCTTCTGCTTTCCTTTTCTCCTATTTCTTTTTTTTCTTCTTCTCTAATTCATTGTACCTTCTGCCTCAGCACGCCTGATGCCGATGCCTTCTACTATATCGAATACGGCTTATGAAAGAACATACTTGGTGGGGAGGCTGGCGGCGATGCTTTTTCTTGAACAAATGACAGTCGGGTAATGAATGCAATGGATAGCGTCCTGTTGTGTCACCACTGTCCGCAGATGTACCATGCTTCATCCACTTCGTTTCAGGAGGAGCCTCGTTAGGCGTCTGGCCGACATTCTAGCACTTGGATGCGATTAGCGTGTGACGGCCGGCTCCGAGTTTGGCCTCTGTTGCTGCGATCGCATTCCTACGCGGCGTACCCCGGATTTGTCGGGGTGCTATTTTAGAGATAGTGTCTTCGACACGAGTTGCCTAAGTGCCAAAATAAGTTGGCGGGTAGATATGCAGTCTTGTAGTCTACGCTACTACCTAGGTAAGTTATCCTGCAGAAGAAGGATTATGCGTTTCGTTGGATGCTCGAATATTTGAAGCATCAAACAACAAAGAAACCAGCGTGATAAGCTATCATATGCTTTCAAAGCACTTAATTACCTCATATAAGCGGGATTCTCTCTGTAATCCGTGAGTCGGATTTGAGAAGCGACAATAATACCAGGTGTGTAGGAAGACGGGAAACTGTCACTGCATCAGCCTAATGTATTAGCAATCACTCGCCACCATAGGGCTGTCAGATTCTTCAGGCGTCAGATTCGATGTCAATATTCTTCCGTGACGGGTATTTCAACTGCAGGATCTGGGTTTTACTGAGCAATCACTACCTACAGGTCGGCACGTGTTCAAGGTTATCTCGAAGCGTTTGAGCTTGTCTGTAGGCCGGCCTATATCACGACAGAAACTGGTAAGCTACAATTAGAAACTGAAGCGCTCAATTGTCTCGTATACCTACCTAGTTTTGAGAGTGGAAGAAGATGAATGTATTTCTCCCAGCAATGGCAGATATTCGAGTATTTGGGTGTGTTATTAAGCAGAGAGGTAATAAGTCGCAATGGAATACGTACTTCGTAGTACCCATGGAGCTACTCAGCCGAACCCCCACCATCTTTTTTGCTCCACCTTGACTGCTGCCCCTCGGCTTAGTGCCGTTCAGTTCAGCTCTCTCCATCAATCCGGGCTCGGCAAATTCCATACAGTTCATTCATTCATTCAGTTATTGCTCACCTGCGCCGCTGCTGTTACTTGTCTACTTACCTGACTTGACCTCCCTACCTTGGACTCTCCATTGGTCTATCGTCAGGGCTACTGAGTATCGGCATCTCACCTACTTGATTCACTTGAAATCTCACTATTCTCAATCTCGCCGTTGAGTCAAGTGGATGCTCGCACCCGTTGTGCTGACGCGTGGATGGCTTGCTCTCTTGGCCATTGAGAGACAAGAAAGAGAGAATTGTATATTTTACCTATCTAACTTAGTCTAACTAAGTACCTGCTCTTCGTCGATTAATTAATCTACAGTGAACTGTGTCTCCATTACACGTGCATTGGTGTACACGTAGTTGCAGACGCTGTTACCGGCCGATCCCCTGTCGATCACGAGCGCAATTACATCTCAAAAACTCACATTCTTCTGCCTCTTCTTTGGTCGCGAGAGCGCCCAGTCTGCAATCTTGCGCTCCGGGCACCGACCCTGCCCCGGACCACCGCAGGGAAATCCTGCTTTGTTGGGACACTCCTGCAGAAAGCCGTTCTCGAACGCCCTCTCATCGACACGCCCTTTGCGCTACGTGACGACCCAATGGGGGCCACTTAGAGAAGCGCAGACCCGAGACCCCAAGATCCCTCGAGTAGGACCCTGTTAGTCATGGATAGCAATGGCAGCCACACCAAGGACAGGAAGTCCGACGCCAGCGCCAAGTCCAAAGACAACACTCCAACCACCGCCGTTACGTCCGCTGAGAATACCAGTAAAAGCCCCAGGAAGAGACGCAAGGTAAATCATGGTATGCTGCTGTACTGTCATTATATGCCAGATATTCCCACCCTATCTCCCCGATCTCCTTGTCCCGTATCTGTATGCTTGTCTGTCCTCTGCCATGGCTAATTTTAGTCGCGCGTTCCTACAGCCTGCGTATACTGCCGTCGATCTGTAAGTTCATACCCTAGCAACTTGGCCCAACGCGATCACACATCTTGCATTCATTGGCTCCACGTCTACACATGCCTGCGCGAAGCAATGTTGTCCCTCCCTTCCTCGTGATGCGCTCCGGGATTCCTTGGCAGTGCAGCGGACTGTGTACTTCGCATTCAAACCTCCAATAGCGCGCCCTGTCCCAGTATTTAGTTTGCGCGACAATTAGACGCACCGCTGACTTGATTTCTCTAGCATATGACGTGTGATCTCGTATGTAAGATCCATCCTCGCTGCGTTGCGCTAATGGCTCGCATTCGCGGTTGAAATGCTGTGAATTAAGATTGACCAGGGGCTATAACCCGTTTGAATAGGAGCGACCATGTACCAGGTGCATTAAACGTAATATTGGCCATCTTTGCCATGATGAACCTAGAGATTCGGATACGAAGAAGCCCAAGAGCTCAACCAACACCCCTGCACGTGACGATGCAGACACCCAAGCTGAGGTCCCGCGGAAGTCGATAGACCCCAATACCAATACCATGGCACCACCAATTTTTGAATCCCCTGGGGCTACCCAGGAGGCCAAGACAGGGTTTGGCTCCATAGCCCAGTCTGACCCCCTACAACTTGTGCCACCTAGCTCGGTGTCTGGTCTGCAAGGCAATGCGTCTACTAACAGTATGAACCCATGTTAGTTCTGCATCATTTATTCCTATCTTCCTTTGTTCGTAGGCTGACCTCACAGTTTCTGGGTTTTCCGATGCCTGGTTAACTGCGCCAAACCAATTTCACGATATGCACCACTACAATCCTCAGTACATGCTTCCTCAAGAAGTGACGCACGAGTTCAACTTGCTCAATGACTTCTTGAATACAAGTTTACTTGAAGACGGAGCCGCCCTAACCGACGAGCAGACCCTGACGTACAGGAACAACCTGTCTGGCCAAGCCGATATGTCAGGTTTCCTGGGCAGCAACCCCTTACCTCCAAGTGCAATGGAGGCGGGCTCGATGCTTCCTCCAAATAGTGCACCCCAACGACCGGCTAGCGCCGCACCGACGGACAAAACCCGCGACTTCTACCTCCAGGCGGCCGACCCATCGGGTAACGACACTCCAGAGGCTCGAATGCAGCGAGTGTTGAAGGCCAAATACGATGCCGGACTGCTTAAACCCTTCAACTACATCAAGGGATACTCTCGACTTTCCAAGTACATGGACGGCCATATTGCGCCTGCGTCCAAGCAAAAGATCTTGCGCCAATTGGATCGGTTCCGCCCCAAGTTTCGCGAGAAGATACAGGGACTTACGGACATAGAACTCATTTATGTAGAGATGTGGTTTGAGAAGTCACTAATGGAATACGATCGCGTGTTCGCATCGATGGCAGTACCGGCATGTTGCTGGAGGCGTAGTGGAGAAATATTTAGGGGTAACAAGGAGATGGCTGAGCTCATCCACGTGCCGGTAGAAAGGCTTCGAGATGTACGTCATCTTCACTGGGACTTCACCACCAGTAATACTGACAATCAGTTTGAATAGGGCAAGATATCATTGCACGAGATCTTGACAGAAGACTCACTCGTTCGATACTGGGAAGAATTCGGCACTATCGCTTTTGACCCGGCACATGATACGCTTCTCACGGCGTGTGCGCTGAAAAACCCAGACGACTTCTCCAAAGATCCCATTGTCAATTGTTGTTTCTCTTTTATGATACGCAGAGACGATCACAAGATGTAAGTATCTACGGTATGCATCTCGAAGACAGTGACTGACGGCAGCGATCATGATAGACCCAGCCTCATCGTAGGCAACTTTCTCCCGCATGATCCCTCAAATATCCAGCAACACTAGCATCCTAATTCCTCGTTTCGCATCAATACAGGAGCAGGGCATTGATTGCTAGACAAAAAATAAAGATGGTCGACTGTTGAACACTCGACATGGACATTTGTAGATATTACATAGATTGTGTGTCCTTTATATACAAACATCACGCGATGTATAAGAAAGCGATTGCGTTCCATTTCTCTGTTTCGTGGATGACATATGTTGGTCCATAACTGTATATTTGTACCGTATTGCAGGTCTGAAGTGACTAGCACGGAGTTTCTTCCTCTGACTCGCCTTGCCAATCACCTAGGCCTCATTGTTCGATTACATGTCATTGTCATTGCCGCCTGGGGTTTTGACACTGCTCTACCTTGTAGGCCGTGATAAGAGCCGAGCTCGGTCAGAGAAGTAGGCGAATTCAGTGGGCGTAATTGGATTGCTCTCACTACTGCGTTGCACTATCGAGTGTCCTCTCTTTTAGGAACCAAGCGTTTCGTGCTCGATCTCTTCCCGTTTTGTTCTTCTTTATTCTGGAACTATCTTGAAACTTTGACACATTCTTCCATGAGCGTACCCGTATGGCTACCTCAATAACTTAGATGATTAGTATTCCCACTGTGTCAGATGACTATATCGTAGGAGATTTGAGGAAGTAGGAAAGGAGTTGGGCAGCGGTCAAGTGGATTTTGGTAGGAGCACGTTCAGGCAATGACGTCTGCGACGGATCAGTTTCCCCATCGCGACTGACTTTTGAGAGGGAAATCCGGCATTTTGAGATCTGTAGAGGAAGGCCCGCTCTACAATGACAACGTGCATGCACTCGGCGACAACGCACTTACCCTACATGATCTTATGCTAGTCGCTCATGCCCAAGATCGTCCTCAGTACCGCAAAATGCCAGAGGATCTGATTCTCCTCTCTCGCGCACTCCCTTCTCGTGGTTAATGGTTCAATATATAAGAGTTGCCTTGTAAAACGGCTGATATCCATCAGTTTGTGCATTGGACTGCCTCTATCGTTTTCAAGCCACGATGAATCACAGCAATAAGTCTTCTCGTACAAAGGGAGGTCACTTGGTGGATTCGGTTGTCCGTAAGTGAGCTAGCAGATCTGCCCATCAATACATAATACTAAATGATGCTCAGAGTTCTCCAGCGACCTTCAACTCCAATTTCCTGGGAAAAGTCCAGGTAGCGCAGAGAGCCTTCGAAATTTGAACGATGAACTGGAAAATGAAATCAATAACCTCAAACTCTCCAACCATCCAGCCAAGACATCCCAACAACACAAGCAGCTGAATACTGCTGGTCTCAATCTCTGGAATTGGTGTGTCAAACAAAAGCGAAATGACGAACAAGATTCCCCCCCAGACTGTGCCAGACTCTTCACCTTGGCCCGGGTATTGTCATTCCTTATGCTCGCTTCGGCGCGAACGAATCGCGATAACACGGGCGCTCCCCTTTTTCGTTTGGAAAATCTGGCGATAAAGACAGCAAAATCATGTATTGGTAGGTAAATGTCCACTACCACCCACACCAAAGAGATTCTGACATTTTTCTTCCAGAAAATAAGGAGTACGATTTTGCGCTATTGGCCCTGCAGAAGGCGGCTGCGTACAACGGAGAGCTGCAGGCCATGCAGGGCTTTTTGTCGGAAGAGGACATAAATGCCTGTCATCAGCTCGAGATCCAATACAGCTCACTTCGTATTGTTCTGGTAGGCTGCAGCATTATGATGTAGCAAATGTATTCTGACTGACACTGTTCAGGCCTGGAAACAAGATCGTATGGACGTGGCCGAGCACGTGTACATCAGTCGTTTTGACAATGTTAAGGAAACATTAGACATGCAATCAGCCGAGAACTTGAGCGATGCCCTCTTCGAAATCGGAAAAGACTTGAAAGACAAGAACAACCCCACCTTAGGTGTCAAGTGGCTGGAGAGGGCCTATGAAGTGATCAATACCCAGGACCTTGACCAAGTATCAAGAGAGACCGTCGAAATGAGAACAGCAGTCTCTCAAGCACTGATTAGCGGGTACCTGGATATTAACACCCCTGAGACTGTCGAGAAAGCCGAGAACCACGTTACTTTCGTCCAGTCCGAGCTTGGGGATAATCTGGTTGTCCTCCTGCTCCGAATTGAGATTCTGACAAACGCACCAGACGAAACATTCGACAGTAATGCGTATGCTAATGTACTACGGCGCATGATAAGAGTTATAGATCTTTCCGAGTCATCGTTCAAACTAGCAATATACCACATCCGAAAACTGGAGACAAGAAATCACGCAGCAGCATGTCTACTCTTAGACGAGTTTCTCACCACTTGTGTGTTGAAAACACAGCGCGAGGAATGGATTGACCAAGCTGTCATGCTTTTGATGCACTTTCTGATGCATGATGAATCTCCAGGTGTTGTGGAAGCGCTGAACATAGTGCTAGACAAGATTCTGACAAACAACGAAAAGCCCCTATCAGCTCAAACAGCAGCGGGGATCCAGATGGTTAGTCGACAGTCCCTATCCCGAGTCGATTCTATACTAACCATGACTAGCTTTTCTCAAAGCAAATTGATGCTCATTCCAGTCAAGAGAGGTTTGATGTGGCGGGGCAATGGTGTCAGCTGGCCTTGCATTTAGCTCTCCAGCTGTCTGGGCCATCAAATACGGCAAAAATATCCAGGTAACACATTTTGATATCTCATATATCTACAGAGAATATCTAAGCAAGAACTAGGAAATCGATGCTGTGCGCAATTCGAGGAAATGATTTGAACAGTGCAAGCGCGGTCCTGCAAACGATGAGTGAAGCTACTCTGAAAGAGCCAATGACGCTGTTCTTGGCTTTCAAAATTGCTTTACTGAATCAAGATGCCAATGAAGCTGCGACGTACTTAGCTCGAATCAGTGACATGTCCGCCTCAGACCCAAAGTATCTGTATGCATGCTGCCTTGAGGCCCAGCAGGCTCAAGACAAATTCCTCACCATCGAAGCTTTGCGCCACTTGGTGTCGAGACACAATCCCTGCTCCTCGGGGTCTATTCACATGCCGGCAATGCTGCGTCTCTTGATAAGGCTGGAATCCACTTCCCTCGATGACAAGGATGAAGGGGATAAAAGGTTTCTAGAGGAAGATCTTTGCAGTATTTTTGAAAAAGGTGAGGCACATCATCTGGATGTTGTGTGTGGATGCACTGTTAATAGCAGCTTAGCTGTCGAGGCGATGAAAATAGATCGCAAGCAAACCAATAGTGAGAAGCTCTTCACTACGGACGAACTGGATTGGTTCTGCAAGAATGCCTATAATCTTGGTCTGGCAAATTCGACAAGTTGGGAGGCTCGTCACGTCATCCGCATTCTAGAGGCATCTTTATCAATCATGTCAAATTATCCATCCGATATCTCCCCTGAAGTTGCACTCGATATATCTGTCCGTGGTATGTTTTGCAACTTCATATCAGCGACGGTCCTTCTAGCGCTTGCACGATCTGAGGACAATCTCGAAGTGCAGCTACGAGATTACCTAAACATGCGTCGCCACATCGGACAATTTTCCAATTCTTTAAACAAAATCACAGAAGAAGTCGATGATGCTTCACGAAAAGAATTGCACTCAAAGTTTTCGGCACTGTTGGTGTTCGAATTTGAGGGTGCCATCTGTCTGAAGGCTTGGGAAGATCTAAAGAATATTATCCTTCGGGCAAAAATAGGACAAGATCCCCTCGCTTATGGGGCAATGGCTGATTGCACTTTGAGATGCCAATTCATGCCGCAGAAAGGTGAATCTCCATTGGCCATTTCATCTCGGATTGCACTGAACCCCTTTCTGTAGTGGTATACCAGACTATGCGTGAACTAATCAACCAAATCTGGGCATTGGAGAAATTCGACTCTGCGAAATTAGGCAAGTACATGAAGTGTTTACTGAAAGTCACACTCACAATGGAACACCATATTTCACTCAATTTAATAGAAGAGATCTGTTCTACGGTCAAGCAGCTCGCAAGTGTAAGTCTTCAAGCTCTCACTTCAACACCTCATCAGCGAAACGACGCTAAAATGACGATTAGAAAAATAAATATTTCCCAGCACTGGAGCTCGAGTGGATTACGGTTACAGCGTTCAATCAGGGCATCGATCTTCACAGTCACCAAGGGGACGAAGAACTCAGTCGAAGTTGGATTGCACATGCAATGACGCTCGCTCAGTATATCCAAGATAGTGGTGAAATAGCCCGACTACTACAAGACAAAAGTATGGAATTGAAGTGGCGTGATGTAGAGGATGAAGTCTTGTTTGTTCCGAATCAGCAATAGGCGAATGATGATAGTAGCATGTCTTTGGAGGTTGTGACACAACATATTCGACAAGGCATGTTTAGCTTGAGGGAGCTCAGAGACTTATAATTATTGAGCGTTGACCAGGGTGTGAAATATGCTAAGAAGCTTTCAAATAAGCAGCTGTACATTATGCGTAGCAACCAAAAATGCGCCGTCATTATTAAGCAACTAGATAGATGTTCCCAAAACACCAAAATCTGTAAGTTGGGCGACCCAGATAATGACAGCATATTTCCAGCTTAGACAGTTCCATCTTCAAGTGAAAGATAGTTTACCAAAGACTCAGTGCTCGACACAGGGGAGAGACCGTAAGTAGAGTCATGTCTTTTACTCTCGAAAACGGGTCACCATACTCCTAATTGTCTCCTCAACCGGAACAGGCTTCTTGCCAACTCGTGCCAAAAGCTTCTCGAGCATCCCACCACTTGTGTTTCCAATGTCTCCATCATCAATCAGGCACTCACCCGCCGCCAAAGCGTCGTACGTGCTCACCCACCACTCGACAGCGGGCTGGGGCATCTTACGGGTTTCGACGTAGTGTCGTACGTGGTCTTCGGAGCCGACGAGTTTGACCTGGATATCTAGGGTTGAGGCATGCGGCTGCTGCTCGGCTGCCACATCCTGAACAATGCGGCCGATCTCGGTGACGGTCTTTGCGTGCTTGGGGGATGTGGAGAGATAGAAGGCGCGATTTTTGAATTCTTCGGGAGAGGAGGAGGAAGAAGAAGAAGCACAACTGGCTATCACGACAGCGCTTGCGGTGCCTAGGTCTTGGATTGAGGTCCAGGTGATCTTGCCGTCGTTTGCTAGGGGGATTGTGACATTCTCCTCTTTGGTGGCGTTGGCCTCGGAAAAGATAGAGGTATCGAAGTATCCCAGGTATAAAGGCCAAGATTCGGAATATAGTCCCTCGCGGAGGATAGTCACGGAGATGCTGTTGTCGTGGCGCTTGACTAGCGCGTCGAGGTATGCCTCGGTGCGTAAGTGAGCTCGCATTACGCCCGCTCGGCTTTGCGTTCCTAGGCTTGTGATACTCTGAGTAGCTGGGGACGTAGACGCAGGAGAAAAACCGAATGCCAGGCTCGAGTACACGATATGCGACACACCTGCTCTCACGGCGGCGTCGATGGCGCCTTTGTGGTGAATTTCTCTGCCTCGCGGTTGCTCTCCTTCCCCGCTAGTAGAAGTACCGTCATAATCCATTCCCAGCCCAAAGTCCAGACTGATCTGCGGCGTGGAAACCAAGAAAAAGACATCAACGCCGCGCAGCGCGGACTCGAACGTGGTCGGGTCATCGAAGCTCGCGTGTCGCACCTCGACGCCGGGGTTAGCTGCGGTGAGGGCGGCCCATTTTGGCGATGAAGGGGGCCCAGATGATGTCAGTGCGATTATGTCGTTTGTTGGGTGAAGATTGTGCGCTTGGAGGGCTGCTAGGGCGGCGCCGCCTAGCTTGCCTGAGGCGCCGACAATAGCTATCTTCTTAGGCATCTTCGGGAATTGGGTTTTCGTCTTCCCCTTTTTTCCCTTCTTTGGTGACGAGGTACCTAATAGTCTTCAAGAAATGATGAGAATAAGGCCAGTTGTCTGTCAAAGAATAAGGACTTGGTGTTATAATGTCTTGTGAGATGGACGAGACGCCACTTTGCAGATGGTATAGACAGAATCCTTTGCCTTGTGTGATACTCGACGGGTCGGGAGTTTGAGGAATTCCCCTGCCTTTTTATAATGCTACTGTCTCCTCTGAAGACACTTTGCAAACATCAGCAAGGTGACCTGTATCGAACAATCTCAAAGCTGTTTTCTTCACTAACCTCGAAGCTTTATACACGCCCGATCATCTAGACGTTCTCAGATTAGTAACTGACAAGTCCTAACGAGAGAAATATTCTGCGAAAGGTAAATGTTGGACCTTAACAGATGCAATTACTAACCTGAAGTGATGACAGGAGAGCTCGAGATATTTGGCCTCATAAGTGCACATTTGACTTACCCCTGAAATAATCACCGATCTGACGACCGACAGCAGCTTCTTGTTCTCTTTTGCCACACCTTGACATTCTTTTCAAGCTATAATAGAGACCACGCTGTAGCATTGGTGTATAAAACATATACACTGCTTAGACGTCATTTCTGCGGCGTTTAGAGGAGGGGAAGCAGTAATCGCCGATAGGCTAGTGTTTACGCCCGATCACAGACCAAGTCGGTGCAGTCTATTTCAGGATGTACAATTCGTTTTTTTTTATTGCCTCGAGTTTTAGTCACGAAATAAAACGTGAATACAGTCTCTCGAATGCGAATCCCAAAGATGTCCTTATTGTTCCTGCCACCGTATCTCCCAAATATCGCCCAAGATTGATCATCAAATAGCAATGAAGAAGCTCTTCTCGCCTTCTTTAGGTAGTACACGAGCCCGTTCCATGATCGGATCGACACAAGACAGTCTAATCCGTTCAGGAGTCGCAGGACTCTCAAGCCTTAACAAGCCATCGTCCTCACCTCCTTCCGCTCCCACCGTAGCTTTGACACCGTAGTCTGCACGTGCAGACTTGAGGGCGTCACGAATAGCGAAGAACACGGCACTTCCCATGAATAATGGTGGTTCGCCAACTCCTCGGCTTCGCTGAATAGTCCGTAGATTCTCCCACGTCACGCCTTTGAGAAGGCTAACGTTGAACTCCTGAGGGATGTCGCGGAAGCCCGGAATCTTGTAGGCGCCAGGTCCCTTGGTGAACAAATTCCCAGCCATAGCTCCATTACGAAGCCATAAGCTCTCCTCCATTGTGAATAGGCCAAGACCTTGTACGAAGGCACCCTCGATTTGGCCGTAGTCGATAGAGGGATTAATGGATCGCCCAACGTCCATCTTGATATCAGCGCGCAAGCACGTCCAAGTTCCCGTTAAGCAGTCAATCTCCACCTCGCAAGCAGCGACACCTTGCGTGAAGTAGAAGAACATTTTACCCGTGTTCTCCCCCCATTTATATCCAATTTCTGGTGTCTTGTAAAACCCATTGGCGCTGAGGTTGACGCGGTCGAAGTAGGCCGCATGTGCGAGTTCTTTCATCGTGGCCTTTGGTCCTAGCTTCTCTCTGTATGGCGCGAGACGTGTATTGAGCTGTTCGCAGGCGTTCCAGACTGCGTAACCGTTCAGGTCAGACGAGGCCGAAGCCGCTGTGGCGGACGTGTTGGCGACAGTATTCGTAGCGGTCTCTGAGATGAAGACTGTGTCCATAGGAACTTGAAGAGCCTCGGCTGCGAGTGTGACCATCTTAGTATGGAGTCCTTGACCCATCTCAGTACCTCCGTGAGCAACTAATATCGATCCGTCATGGTAAATATGAACCAATGCGCCAGCTTGGTTGAACCACAGAGCGGTGAAAGAAATACCGAATTTCGTTGGGATTAGCGCCAGGCCGCGCTTGCGCCATTTGTTCTTCGCATTGAACTCATCGACAGCCTTTCGCCGATTTGCGTAGTTAGCCTCTTCTTGTATCTGTTTGTACATCAGAGGAACGTGCCAGTCCTCGATTTTTTGGTTGAAATGTGTCAGGTCATCCGCATTGTACATGTTGACTTCACGAAACTTTTCCACTGGAATATCCAGCCGGTCGGCCACTTCCGACATCATGGATTCATTGATGAACATGCCCTGAGGGCCGCCAAACCCACGGAACGCCGTGTTAGACATAGTGTTTGTCTTGCAAAGGCGTCCGCGGACATGAAGATTCGGAATCAGGTAGCAATTATCGATATGGGTCATGCTGCGTTCGCAGACAGCCGCACTGAGGTCAAAAGACCACCCAGCGTTATTGAAAACATCGACATCGAGTGCTTGGAGCTTGCCATCTTTGTTAACACCGACTTTCCACTTCGCGAGGAAAGGATGGCGTTGTCCGGACATGACCATATCCTCGTCTCGGTTGAGCATACACCTCACAGGTCGCTTGGTCTTCTGTGCACCTAAAGCCATCATGGTGCTTAGTTGGATGCATCTCGTTTCTTTTCCACCAAATCCACCACCCAGGCGTTTGACGCGGGCAACGACTTTGTTGGCTTGAACACCGAGAATCTTCGCGGCATATACTTGGCTGTACGCGTGTTAGCACTGGGCTGTAGGTTTGTTCGACTTTTACATACCTTTCCGTGGGATTTTGGCTGCTGGTCCATATTTCCATTTCGCCATCCTCGGGTTTGGGAATTGCCAGACAAGCATTGGTCTCAAGATAGAAATGCTCTTGCCCGCCCATTCGAGTTACACCGGTAAAGACATGATCACACTCCGTGAAGGCTTTCTCGACATCTCCTTTCTTGATTCCGTTGAACCATTTATGGAAGCTATTTTTCTCAATGGCTTCTTCCATCGTGAATATTGCGGGTAGGTCTTCATACTCAATCTTTACCGCTCGCACACCGTCAATTGCCTTTGCCTTTGTGGTCGCTAGCACTATGGCTATCGGCTGCCCGGCAGTGAAGACCTCATCTTCGGCAAAGAAGCAGTCGTCAAAATTCGGTGCTCCCCATCGGTTGTCACTCGGATTGTGTAGATCATTTTTGTCGACAACGTCAACCACTCCAGGAATATCCAGAGCAGCAGAATAATCGATAGCTTTGATCTTGGCGTGTGCGCGTGATGAGAACACGACACTCGCTTGAAGTTCATTCTTCAGAGGTGGGATATCATCGGTATACTGCGCTTCGCCTGTCACCTGTTTCAAGGCAGCTAGATGATTGGCAGCCTTGCCAACAGACTCTTTAACATAATCCGCGGTGGCTGCCTCGTCTTTCCATCCAGTTGATAAGACCCTCTCTAACTCTTCAACAGCCTCACTATCTCCGTGGTTGCTATCTGAGCTTACTTCAGAGAGAACATCTTGATAAAAGCGATAGAAAAATCCTAGAGCCAAGGATTTTCGATATGAAGCCATACCACCCGGAACACTGAACCCGAGGTCAAAGTCTTTTTCGAGTGCATTCATGGCGCCCTCGAGGGTGTCGGGATGGGCAAAAATTTTCCCTTCCAGATATGCATTTGCATTCTTGGCTGCAACTGTAAACGGAGCCATGCCGCCGTAGACGAGATTACAGTGTTCGACAATGCCCTTTCGGTCCAACCGTACATGCAGAGCACCAGTGACAATAGCGATGTCGTCATCTTTCCTCTTTGCTTGCTTATAAGCTCTGAAGTAATCCCCCTTTTCTCTTGTCAGGGGAATGCGAATAGAGGCAATTATGGCATCCTGGTCCAGGGCTGTTCGACGGTAGCCTGTGAAAAACTTAGCCATAGGCAGCTCAGTCTCCTTAGATTTAGATTTGGCGATTAGAATAGCGTTTGCTGCCATGAATACAGGATTCAAGTCAGAGATGGGTGAAGCAGTTACTAAGTTGCCTGCTGGAGTCCCAACATTTCGAATTTGCCTTCCGGCAAAGTACTTTAGTTGTTTATGGATGGCCTCAAAAATTTGACCCTTTGCCTTGCCATAATGCTTGATCGCCTCCTGGCATATGTTCTCGAGATCGGTGAGGATGACGTTTCCGCCAACTTCGACGTAGTCCTCTTCGAAGCTGTATTGCCGCAACTCGGGAATGTCCCCAACGAAGACCGAAACCGGGTACTGCATAGCCTTGAACTTGATTTCGATCTGCGTTTCTGTGCTTCCTCCAATGATCTTGGCGTTTGGGTAAATATGTTTGATATCGAGAAGTTGGTCAAGTGTGACTGGACGGTACCACTTCTTCCTCTTGTTCCCGAAAGCTAACGGCTGAAACTCGTGTTTCTTTAGAGATGGGGGAAATATCAACTCAGTGTCTTTGTTGTACTCGATGAATCCCGGCGGTGTGAACTTCTTGATAGGTTGACCATCGTCCATGCTCTTGTTCTTACAGCACCCACCGTCTGATCCATTGCCATTCTCCATGCAGCATCCAGAGCCACCATTTGCAGTGCTCTTACCACATGAGTTCTTCGTGCTGAATGTTTGGGCGGCATCCAGAATAGGTCGGTAGCCGGTGCAACGACAGAGGTTTCCGTCGAATGCTTCTTCGATATCGTGCTCGCTGGGATTCTTGTTGTTTCGAAGCAGGGCGTACAAGCTCATGACAATACCAGGAGTACAGAAACCGCACTGGCTTCCATTACTCTTTGCTATCCTTTCTTGAGCCGGATGGGGGCTTTTGACATTGCCAATGCCCTCAATAGTTATCACATGCTTCCCATCGACACTGGCCAGGGGTGCTAGACAGGCATTTACACTTGCATGGTATATCTGTTTGGTGGTGGGGTTATACTGGCTGATGACAACTGTGCAAGCGCCACATCCACCTTCGGCACAACCTCTACAAGCTATTAATCAGTACTATTCTTCACCTCATCGAATGCAGTATGTTTAACTTACAATTTTGTTCCCGTCAAACCGATGCCCCTGAGATACTCCAGGAGCGTAACCTCGGGATCGATCTCATCCAGGGCTACTCGAGTGCCGTTGAGAAAGAAACGGATAGTGTCATGGTAAACGGTCGTTAGTGCTGATTCGTCAAAACCTGCTTGCCTCTCCGGAGAGATAGCGATGGGAGCCATGGTTCCAGAAAATTGCCTGGGTAATCGATGGTGTCAATGAATATCGCGGTTGGGAGTAGATGAGCTATAAGTGTATTTATGGTAGGTCAATGAAAAAAAAGACAAAAGTACAACGCTGATCTAATTCAGAGAGGATGTGTCACAGACAGAGTGATTCATCCCTAAGAGACTGTCCGATTTCTATATGCGTGGAGACATGGAACATGAAAGTTATCCCAGAGAATGGCCCATGTCTAGATGCGGGATGTTGTACAATGTCGCGTTGAATGAGTGATGAGAAGGGGTGAAGTGGCGATATTGAGTTGTATCGAAGTCAAGTCAAGTCAGATAAGCAGTAGGTAAAAGGTGTGGATTAGGTTAGGTACGCCTTATAGTTGAGTCCCCCATATACCAGACCTCTTGTGTTCGCTAAGCTCCGAAGTCCGTGCCTGATAGATAACAGTATTCTCAACAGTGAATAAGTGTTATCTCATCGATGAGCTTGCTTCTACAGCCCCTCAGCGAATAATACGGGATGAATTGACAATTAGTTCGAAGCCATATCCCTAAAACAGTTTGGTCTCTCAAAGAAAGAGTGCAAGAAGAGCTTTGATGCTGTCAGGTATGCAAGCAAGCAGTGGGAGTGGCGGGGTAGTCTAGTGGGTCCCCCACCAGCATCGGCCGGCTCCGTGCAGAAGAGTGCAGACGAGTTGCCCAGGCATCTTCCAACTATGCCTTGTTTGATACCGGAAGTAAAAAAAGCTTGAGAGCTGACATGAAACAGGATCATGAATTTCACTAGCGTTGATGTTCCCATTTGAAAGTGTGAATTGTCACTTGAATCAGACGTCCGTTTCCTCTAGCCGAACAGACTATGGATTCGGATTCGGAAGCAAAAGAGGATTACTTGACTTGGGACTTCAAGGTATCCTTCTTCATCGAGTATGCAACGTCCAGCGAAAATCTCTTTTTATATTATGCATTTACGTTGGTGAGTAGTTTGCTTTAGGTGTTTGAAGGCAGTAGTAAAAAAGAAGTACGAGAGCACCTCCCTTCGAGTCTGGCATAAGTAGCAATAGTTGTTATGTAGGTATGTATCCTTCGGGTTCCCTCTGTAGTACTAGGATCCGGAGGTAGCATTTTGCGATGATCTCATTATATATAGCTTCGATACTCCAAAATGTGAAATGAACATGTATTTTGTTGAAAGCTCATCGATCATGCGGGTAAGGTTACCCCAAAACATTCTCTGGGATAGTTGCTTGTCTAGAGGTTACCAGTCTACACTCTCATCTACATAGATTAAGAACGGATGATTACTCATTTTTTCCCTTCCCTTTTTTCTTTATATATTTTACTTTATCTTCTAATCTTTAATTGATATTATTACAGCCCATTCATCTTGTTGAACAGAATGGTATAATACTTCTTTAAAACGTTGGTGCGTTGGAGTTCGCCCATACCCCCTTTCTAGAGTTACACTTATAACAGACTCTGGGTGGGTAACAACCATGTCAAACTTTCTGGCTGATATGTTAGTCAGGGCTAGTTCAATCATCGGCTCATTCACTCGTTGTGATATCATCCATACAAGAACATGGCACCGGCTAATCATCCAAGGAGCTAAGGAAGTCGGCAGATCTACTCCCCTCAGCGGGATAGAACCCCTCACCTTTGATGTACCCTTGCAAGGTGAGCCTTCGCAGAGAAATATAAGCTGTCTATATCTTTCCTTGAAAGACCGACTCTTCTGCAGAAATTTATTTACTCAGTCTGACAATAAGCTCATCGTGTCACTGCTATCTCTGTACGACTATCCGAAGAAAGAAGAATGCCTGCCACAATAACAACTAACGGCGATACCAAGCCGGTCTTCTATAACGTCATCGACGGCAAAGGGCGAGAATCAGACATAAAAGAACAAGTAACCGATCCTCGTACGGAGGAACTACTCTGGGATGTACCCATAGCCTCATCCCAAGATCTCGATGATGCCGTCGAGGCAGCGAGGCGAGCATTCAAGACTTGGAGGATGACAACCCAGGAGGAGCGTCATAAGATACTCCTTGACGTCGCGGCCGTGATACGCGAGCAGCAGAGCCTGCTCGCGGATATTCACGCTAAAGAGACTGGGAAGTCGATAGATCAAGCTACGAGCGATGTCGTGGTGGCAGCTATGCATTTCGAATACTACTGTTCGTACCTTTATCCCCCCTTTTCCACCTCCACCAAGAATGCCATAGTCATCTGTCATCTAACACATCCCCACGCCCCTTAAACAGCCAACATAACCCTCGAAGACGAAATCCAATACGAAGACTCCACAGTAACCATCATAGGCACGCCGCGACCCATCGGCGTCCTGGCGGCCATCTCCCCCTGGAACTTCCCCATGATCCTCTCCAGCAGCAAAATCGCCTCGGCGCTAACAACGGGTAACTGCGTGCTCATCAAGCCCTCCCCCTTCACGCCCTACGCCATGCTCAAGTTCTGCGAGGTCGTGCAGTCCGTCCTGCCTCCGGGCGTCTTCCAAGCCCTAGCCGGCGGCGCGGACCTCGGCGAAGCCATGACGCTGCACCCCGGAATCGACCACATCTCCTTCACGGGCACCCTGGCCGTCGGGCAGCGCATCATGCGGAACTGCGCCGCGACGATGAAGCGCGTGATCCTCGAGATGGCCGGCAACAACGCGGTGATCGTGCTGCCCGACGCGGACCTCTCCATCGCGGTGCCCGCCATAACGACGGGGTGTTTCTTCCACGCGGGGCAGGTCTGCGTCGCGTCCAAGCGGATCTACGTGCACGAGAGTCTCTACGACGAATTCTTGAAGCTTTTCATCGAGGAGAGCAAGAAATACTTCCCCAACAACGAGGATCCCGCGAATTTATTCTCGCCCTTGAGTAATCGCGTGAATTATGAGAGGGCGGTGTCGTTTTTGGAGGATTGTAGGAAGAATAGACTGGAAATCGTTGAGGGGGCTGACTTTGATGCGAATGCCGAGAAGGGCTTTTGGATGAAGCCTATTATTGTGAAGAACCCGCCCGAGGATTCGCTGCTTGTGCGAGAGGAGCAGTTTGGTGAGTTGTCTTGACCCCCCTTTCCCCTTGTATCTCTTCCGTTCCTCCCCTCTCTTTCTTGTGCAACGACTTACCAACCAAACCCTCTGGTCTCATAGCCCCCATAGCCCCAATCATGTCCTGGAGCGACGAAGATGACGTGATATCGCGCGCCAACACGGCCAACTCGGGCCTCGGCGCCGGAATCTACACGACCGACATGGCAGAAGCGCGGCGTCTAGCCGCGCGCATCGAGTCTGGATCCGTGTGGATAAACCGCTACGAACGTCCTCACTTTGGTGCATTCTTCGGCGGCTGGGGCCTTAGTGGGTTCGGTGGCGAGTTGGGTAAGAGGGGACTCTATAATTACTGCCAGATGCAGTCTTTACATATCCGGAAGCTCTGATTGCTTGAGATTTCATTTTCCGCCGAAACTGAGTTAAGTGTGTAACAACTTGGGTATATAGGTATTCAAGGGAGAAGATATGGGGGAGGGAAACAAGTCACCACTGGAGGAACCCGGGAGAGACGCGTGTGTATACAATCAGGATAGGGGTTCTGGTCTATACTGTCTTGTATTGGATTTTTGGTTTTTTGTGAGTATCTAATTCTGAATATACTTCTTCAATCCTCTAAGTCTCTCTTTCGCTTTATCCAAGACCTCATCCTCCTTGCAGACCGCGAAGCGGAGATAGTCCTCGGCGATCCATGTATTCGGCTCCGTATAAAACTCGGTAGGCGGAATAGCAGCAACCCCTAGCTCCCAGAGGAGAAACCAAGCAAGCTTAAAATCGCGAGGGCGGCTGGCAACGTGTGGTGGGAACTTGAAGTCTTCCGGAAGTTTGACCTTAGCCATGTTCACGAGGACAAAGTAGCCGCCCTCAGGCTCTGTGTACGGCAGCCCTAGTTCGTCCCAAATCGAGTTGAATCGCGCTAGCTTGCTCTTCATGTCTTTCACCGATTGCTCCCAGAATCCCTCGGCGTCAGCCTGCTCGAATCCTATTCCGTGGTATTAGGAGGATGTGTAACGCGATTTGAAATGGTAAAATTATGAGAACTTACCGATGGCACAAGCTTCCTGTAATGGGGACACTGAGGAGAAGCAAATTCGCGTATGAGCTGCTGATACATAATGGATCAAATTCGCCGGGCCCATTAGCCAGCCTGAAATTATAGATCAGCTTCACTCACCATCTTCATTTTCAAGCAGCTGGCATTATGATGCTTACCAACGCGCCATCCGGTAGCGTAGAAGTTTTTCCCGGCCGAGCCAACAGTAATGGTCAGTTTCTCGATTTCCGGGGACAAAGTTGCTATTCTAGTGAACGGCACATAGTAAAGACGATCGTAGACCTCATCAGAAAGAATGATGATTTCGTTCTTTACGCAGAGCTCTCCTATACGAACAAGCTCGTCTTTCGAGAAGACTTTTCCTACGGGGTTGTCTGCAGATTTACACTAAGTCAGTCATCATGTGACTTCTTCTACTTTCACGCATGATTCAACGGGCTTACGAGGTGTGTTGATGACAATCATCTTAGTCTTGGAGCTTATGGCCTTCTCGAGCTTCTCAAAGTCGATAGTCCACTCGCTCGACGAAGAAGTCCGGGTGGCTCCATCTTTGGGCGGGCTCAGGGGCACATAGACGATTTTACCGCCGGGCATCTCAATGTTGCTGATATACTGGTCGAAGAAGGGCTCGAAGACAATGACCTCGTCACCCGGCTCGATGAAGGCCATGAAAGCACTGAGCATGCCCTCGTTGGCGCCAGTGGTAATGGTGACCTCCATGTCGGGATTTATCTGCCGTCCCCAGAAGGGCGAGTAGGCATCGGCGATGGCCTTCTTAAGCCTGGGCCGGCCCTTGGTTGGGGAGTACTGGTTGCATTCCACGCGGTCAAGGGCAGACTTGGCAGCGTTGATGATGAAGGGTGGAGGGTTGTAGCCAAAGAAACCCTGTCCCATGTTCACTATAGGCTGGACGGGTGAGGCTGCAGCTCCCTCGTTGATGATAGACCTATGAGTATGGTGTATATGCTTTAGCAAGTATCTCATCTCATTTTTGGGGTCTGCATGAAAGTATTGTGTAGAAAACGGGACAGAAAAAATAAGCTTCTTTTCTTACCAGACATCCTGTTGCTGGTCGGCGACTCGCGCGGCTGATTTGAGTTTCCCCGGTAGTTGTTGGGCCATAGTTGCATGAAAGCCGCGATATACAGCAAGACTAGGGATTGAATTCCGTGGAGAGAAAAGACGTCTGCCGGAAGAGGGAATTTGTTGGAGAATAGTAGGGAATGGCAGCTTCAACATTTTTTTGAAGTTGATAAAATATCTTAAACCTCCGCTACCCGCACTTCCAATTTGTTGATTTCAAAGTGGTACCCCGCTCCTTCGACTTCTTACGTCCTATCTCGTCTCTCCGATGCTCCCTTTTTTCGTCTTTGGGATTTCCTCTGCTCGGGTCAAAGTCGCGTCACAAAGCGGCAGAATGGTGATACTTCGGAGTTGGGTCCGCGATCGGCCCTGTGACAACATCTTACAAGAGGCTACAGGGGACCAGCACCTGTAGGGTAGGGGCGCTAAAGTCGGGATGGTACCTACTGATTTAAACCCCTGAAATAGGAAATCCTGAAATTAATGAACTATGGATGTTGTGTGCGGTTTCCTATCATACACACTTCCTGGAATATGAAATATCGCCTCATTTCATTGTGACCCATTCAACATGATTATCAACTTGATATAATTGAAACTTCTCGAACCTCTGTCAAGGGTTGGGGGACTTTGAACAAAACTCCCCATAGCGGGGCATGACGTGCTGTAATACAAGGTGGTCTAGGCCAATCTGCAAGGCGTGACCAGGGCTGTCAAGAACGACTCCATCTTATCTGTACTAATAATCTACAAGAAGCGTCGCATCACATGCCATGATACCCAGCTTCAACAACCTGTAACAAAAATGCACAATGTCGCTCCCTAACACCAAAAACCCAGCCCATCTAACAACATCCGCACCTCTCGCTGTCCCTCCTCTCACATCGTCCATGGGCCCAGCACCACCACAACCACCGCCCTTACTCTTAACCATCCGGTTCAGCGCCGCGCTTCCAGACCTCGAGCTCGACATCCCGCGCCCCAGCTCCACGACCGTTGTCTCACTCAAACACCTCATCCGCTCGCGTCTAGACAAGTCCCAGTCCAAGAACCGGCTGCGATTCATCCATGGCGGCAAGATCCTGCCTGACACGGCCGTGTTGAGCTCTGTCTTGCGATTACTCCCACCACCACCTGCAACTCCATTACTATCTAGTGCATCAAAGACCCATACCAAGGATCCGCAAGTACCATCAAAGTCAGTGGAAGAAGAGACAAGAGGGAAAGGAAAATCCCCAGCAGGAAACGAGAAGGGCAGTAGCAAAGAGAAAGGCAAACAAATCCCCGGCCGTCCCGAGCCCTCCCCGCGCATCTACATAAACTGCAGCATAGGCGACGAGCTCTCCGCCTCCGACCTCGAGCACGAGGCGCATGCCGCCGCCTTACCGCCTCCATCGACGACATCGACTTCGGCTTCAGCTCTGACCGGTCCGCACCACTACCACCACAACAACAGGAATGGCTTGAGCCCCTTGGACACCGGAGGAGGAGGAGGATTAGGAAGATCAGGAGTAGGGACAGCTGCACAAAACCAAGGCCCCCGCGGCTTCGACCGCCTCCTCCAAACGGGCTTCACGCCCTCCGAGGTGAACCAGCTCCGTCTACAATTCCGGTCCATCCACGCATCGCGGTACACGCCCGACACATTACCTTCACCAGACACATTCCGGCGGATGGAAGACGCATGGATAGACGACAACGGGGCCCTCTCCAACAATAACAACTCCGGCGGTGCAAACGAGCAAGGAGGAGGAGGAGGAGGAGGGGTAGGATCCCTCGGCGGCGGAATCCTAGGTGGTTCCGGCGCCGACAGCGACGAGGCCGGCGCCCTCGTCGCCATGGTCGACGTGCTCATCCGCGGCGTTATCACGGGTTTCGTTTGGCCGCTGGGGTCCGCCGGCTGGCTCATGCGTGAGGAGAACATGTCGAGTGGGCGCTGGCGGTTCATGGTTGGTGTTGGCGTCGTCTTTAGTCTGCTTGTTGGTTGCATTCGGGCTATTTCGGGGGATGATAAATAATGGCGGCAAGACCAATATCTCTGTGTTTGTGTTTTGGGGTTCAGACTTGTATGATTGTGTGTATCTTGTCACTATGATGAGCGAGTGAAAATTGCATTGGAAGGGCGTTGGTTGTATATCAAAAGGAAAGGGTGTTCGTTATATCATTACCTGGCGTTTTGGGATAGCGGTGGGGAGTCGTCATAGTCGACGAGGTGCCCGTGGCCAAATAATGATGAGCGTAATTGGAACATATCACAAAGCAGAGAGGCACCAAAAAGAACCAATAAGAGGCTTGGAGCACCACCGACACTGGCGATGCTCGGTTCTTCTATCTACTCATGCATATATTCCCCGAGGAACATGCAGACCTAACCAGGTTGATATCATCCGCCTCTTTTCAGAATACCAGGGATTTACAAACAATCATGGATCTCGCCACCCGGAATTTTGGTTCTCTTCTCTTCCAGAGAGAGACAGACAACGAAAATGGTATCCACCTTCCAAACTCCAAATGAACGCCGAGAAAACATGACATGTGATTTCCGTCAGGAGAGTCTGCTAGTTCAAGACTGTCGCACACGAGATCGACAACGTAGTGGAGCTAGTCCACTGATTTGTAAACTTTGGGCGCAAACAGTCTCGACTATGCTCCCATTATGACGTGACGTAGAGAGGGGAAAGGCAGGATGAAGACAGCTAGCTATCTATCTATAGGTAAAGAGATTGAGCAGCGACGATATCCCGGCGAATCTTGGCCAAGCTCTCCTCAAACTTACCTTGCAGATCCTCGCTGCCCATCACCTTCGCCGCTTGTCCCATCTGTCGCAGAAGCTCTTCGAGACGGCGGAAGAGACGGATGAGGGAGCCCTCGTAGGCATCGGTCATTTTGCTGCGTAACTTGTTAGCGACAGTCCATCAATTAGGTGCATGAGAGCAAGAGATACATACCAGACATCGGCAAAAGACTTGCCATTAGCCCAGGCGTAGACCGTCTCCATCATCTGCCACTTCAGACTTCCCACATACTCGTCCTCGTTGACCTCGAGCTTAGATTCCTGACTGACTTTGGCAATAACACGAGCCTGAGCTTGAATCTGAGAGAAAGGCTTCGTCAACTCGTTAGCGAGCGGTGTAGTCTCGCACTTCTCCTCGAATATGAAAACGCTGAGCACCGATGCGATTAACTCTGGCGTAAGCTCGTTGAAGAAGCGGTTGAAAAGGAGCTCGGACAGAAGTAACTCATGTCCCTCAGTCGAAGAAATCTCACAAGCAACACGAGCTTTCATCTGTACAACTTCTCCCTCATTAATGAATCCGAGACGACGCAAGACTCGTTTTCTTGACTTCAATTCGTCAAGTTGCGCAATAGAATGCGCCTTGCCGATCTTCTTCTTGAGATTCTTGATCTCTTCGTTGAGAGCAATCTTAACCTTATATTGGTCCCAAAGTCCGACTAACAGTGGTGATCCGTGGAGAGGGTTGGAGAGGAGTCGAGATTCCAGCACCTCAATCTTTCGCAGAAGCTTCTTGAAAGAATCATCGGTGATATTCATGTTCTCGATGGGATCAAGAATGGGTAATCCATCGGGAAAACGACGCTCAACCTCCTTCAATGCCCTGAGCATCTGATCACGAACAGCCTCTATCTCTTCTCGTGATTTGGTCTCCTTAGGAACAAATATACGAATCTGGCTGAGAGCTTTGACACAAGTGAGCATACAAGGAATCGCCTCAAAGATGCTGTCCTCATCAGGATGATTAGGTTCCGCACCAGCTGGCATCTCACTCGAGGGATTCGCCGGGCCAAATGGATCGCAGTCGGGGTCGACTCGGAGGTACACATCGACAAAATAAGATTCTTGCGGCTCAAACTCCTTTTCGCCAAACTTTGGTTCTTTACGCTTGGTAAGATTCATGACAACTCCCCAGCCAAAGTCCTTGCCAGTCTTAGGATGTACGATGTGAACAAGTCGGCCGGGCTGAAGGAACTCAACGCAGTGTTTGGGATGTTGAATGACGGCCAACATATCGTTTGTGTAAGTTGTTATCTGTTGACGCACGCCGTAGTAGTCCTTGACAGTGGACTCGTCCGGGATGACCATCTCATCTCTCTCCTTCTGCATTTTCATCAATTGATGCTCCAATCCAGCGACACTGGCGGCATTCTGGAACTGGAAGAAGCAATTCTCCAACATGAAATCTGGAGAGATAGCCTCAATTCTGAGCAAGTTGAGAACCATGTTGTAGCCAAGGTGGAAAGCAGAATTAAGGCGATCCTGTTGGCCAACCACGATGTTCTTGGCAACCTCTGGCTCGATTTTGTCATCAACCATCATGATGACTATACCACGCTCATCAAGACCACGACGACCAGCACGACCAGACATCTGAATGTATTCGGAGGAGGTCAAAGGTCTTGTACCCGCGCCATCAAACTTCGTAACTTTGGTAAAGACGACGGTTTTGGCAGGCATGTTCAAGCCAATAGAGAAAGTTTCAGTCGCGAATAGGACTTTAATAAGACCTTCTTGGAAAAGGATCTCAATTGTCTCCTTGAGAATGGGAAGGAGACCTGCATGATGCACACCGATACCCTTCTCGAGTAACGGGAGGATATTCTGAATCTGGGGAAGCTCGCGATCATCTTCTGAGAGGGACTCAATGGCGCTGGAAAACACCTTACGAACCATGGCTTTCTCGCTCTCGTCATTAAAGGCGTACTTTGACGTGTGAACAGCCAATACCTCGCACTCTCGCTTGCTGAAACTGAAGACGATGACAGGATTGAAGCTTCGGTTCATGATCATCTTGACGATCTTCTGGATGTCTGCTTGCTGATCCTGGTCTCTCTGTGCTTTGCCATTTCTCTTGCTACTTTTGCCCTTGCTCTTGTCCTGTTCAGCCTGCTCGGCTTGGGCCGCCTTCTTGTCCTCGATCAATTGCATGGCCTTGTTGAAATTGTTTTCGCGGAAGACGCTCTTCTCATCAACAATGAGGAAAATACCCGAACCACCAGCTGGGAAGAAGTAGTTTTGTAAAGGAGTAGGTCGGAAGTCTGTGTAAACAACATGGCAAGCCTGTCGATGGATTTTGGCAATCCACTCGGCGAACTGGAAGGCATTCGGAATAGTGGCAGACAAGAATACATATCGCACCTTGTCTGGCAATAGGATGATGGTTTCCTCCCATACGACACCTCGGGTCTTATCACGCATGTAATGGATCTCATCGAAGACTACCCATGCGACTTCGCGCATAATCTCTGAGCCTCGATACAACATGGATCGCAGAATCTCAGTTGTCATGACAAGACAACTGGCGGTTGGGTTGATTGTGACGTCACCCGTCATGAGACCAACATCACCAAAGGCCTCGTTGAATTCTCGGTATTTCTGGTTGCTGAGGGCCTTGATGGGACTCGTGTAGATGACTCGTTGGTTCTTTTTGAGACAGTGGGCAATGGCATACTCGGCTACGACAGTCTTTCCGGCACTCGTGTGTGCGGAAACCAATACACTCTCGTCTCTCTCAATCGACGATATAGACAGACGCTGGAAAGGATCGAGGGTGAAAGGCCACTCGCGGGCCGGGTTCTCGGGCGGCTTGTGTTCTGAAAGTGGAACGTACTCGTAGTCGAGATCGGGGGGTAGGGCGACTTGATGCTGAATGTTGTGTGACAAGACAAGCGAGGCCTCCTCTTTGGTGGCAGCAAAACCGGGAGCGGCAGCGACTTCTCTGGACTCGGCGGTTTCGAAGGTATCGGTGAGAACAGGCTCTGCTGTGACACCGTCTTTACGACGTCGCTTATTGTCGCCGTGCTCGTCGGATGTGGCATCGTCCATATGGTCATCTTCGGGAGAGGTTGGCTCGATGTCGGCGATGTCGATCTCGGGGGCAGAAGGTGCGGACTGAACCGTCTCTGAACCATTTTTCATGGCGCCATCGGCTTTGCGCTTCTTGTTTTTCTTGTCCTTTTTCTTAGATTTGGACGTCTTAGTCGAAGGTGAAGCTTCGGTCTTGGCCTTGGTGGCCTTAGTGACTTTAGTATTGGAGGGTTTCTCATCGAAGACGTCGAAGAGATCGTCCTCCATGATGGGAGATGGAGGAATGCAAAAGACTCGAGCTCGGCGATGAAGTGGATGGATGGATGGATGGATTGTGCGGCAACAATTAGGGTTTCTTGGGAGGGAGGTAGGGAGTCAACAAGACAAAACACACAAGTTTGTCAGCTGGCGGTGCAGTCAGTTAGTGCATAAGTACATTCGCAGCAGGTTTTGTCTCAACGACTGCGTAATGCCAGTGACCGACTCTTCACAATAAGAAAAAGGTGGGAGTGATGCTGCAAGGTGCGCCGAGGTGGGAGCTGGCAGAAAAAAAGATAACTGTGCCAAGCTGCAGGGCGCTTGCAGGGATCGGTTGCTAGGCGGTGAGATCGGATTCAGCGGCTTCAAAAAGGTACGTACCTGCTGCATGCCAGACGCTAATCCTTGTCACCTGTAACGCACTTACCAGGTACGAAGCAGGTAACAAGCCCGGCTGCTCTCTTCCTTTTATTAGAAGCGAGGATTCTCCGGAGCTGACCTCACCGATAGTGGACCCCCGTCTGCCCATTCACCTCTCCTTCTATTGGCTGAACGGTTCTTGACTGACCAGTCATTGTCACCTCGTTCAACGGAAAAGCTCCAAGCTTCAATTGATCATTTCAGACCTCAATTGCCAACCACACCTCTCCACTCTTCCACAACCACCCAAGTCCTCATCAAGGTACGCTCTACAGCCTCATTTTCTCATTGCCCAAGTTCAACAAAGCTAATTGACCCCCTCAGATGTCTCCCCAGGTCGTCGCCCGCGCCAGCCCGCGCATCACCTCCCTCATCACCCGCCGAGCATTCCACGCCACCCGCGCCCGTCTGTCCTCTCCTTACCACTACCCCGAGGGCCCATACTCCAACTTGCCCTTCAACACCAAGACTCGCTTCTTCGCCTTCCGCTTCTGGGCCTACTGCGCCACCGGTTTCTTCCTGCCCTTCGGCATTGCTGGTGCGTCAATTCTCTATACCTTCTCTTTTTCCCGTCGACTCTACATCCAATTGCTAACGAAACTGTCCTCATAGTCTGGCAAACCAAGAAGCCCAAGGCTTAAACGCGTTGTTCGTCCTCATCGAGTTGTTGGTGTACCAGTGTGTGGATGGAAAGGATGGGTTGGGCAAACGAGCATCGAATAACGAGCAAGGTGGCGATGCACCTGTACATATAGGAATCACTATAGACGGAAAAAAGAAGGTCGCCACCCCAAATACTATTTCATTTGTCCCTCCATTCTTACTTGGTCCCAATCCTTGACGTGAGAGTGAAATGCTACGAATATTATGGATTTTGGGGTGTATTAGGAACAACTTGATTCAGGCTCCTATATTCATGATGAATGTAGCATATCTTAGGTAGTGATTACTTATACTCGTCCATCATTGAGAACTGAGGATGAGAATGGTCAGCAACGTCATTCAGGTCGGCGCCTGTCATCGGAGGTATCCTAATGTATGGCTACAAAGACAACCAATGCATCACACTTCATCTTGAGTAATCCTTCTCATTGCTTCCCGGTTGAAAACTGCCATGTTATTACTTCTAAGACGTATATCCAGATATATTATAGCTTAGTAGAGGCAGATGTAGGATTATCTATTCATGTTTAACAAAGTAAGCGAAGAGGAAACTGTAGAGCATACATAAATTCAATACTACATCCAAACAAGTCGAGGAACACTGTCTCAGGGCCTCGAAATCCTGTATGTCCGGATGTCAATATTTGATATTCGCAAGAGGTTATCAACCTTTGGTTCAGTCGATGTCCGAAACCCAGGGGCATGCTTTGAACTCATATGCCATAATGGCGGAAGAAACCTGTTACGGGAAACTGCACATTCATAATGAATATCAACTCAGCTTCGTAAGTTAGGTACTTGTATGTTCCAATTAATTTTGATTTGTACATGTATATACATAAAAATATGTAGTGGTATCACGTTTTCAACAATAGCAGACCCAAGCCGCCCTAGCCTGTCTGTCTGTCTTGCCTAAATATAGGTAGTATAAATACATCGTATAGTAGTACAATGCATGCAAATGCCTCTGTAGATGCCAGCCCATCATGACTCCAATAACTCCAGTGTATGATATATATTCTGAGAGATGCCCTTTTCAACTCGTCCGTCTAACCTCATCTTATGTTCGCCAAAGCCCTCCTTGAAGTGGTATGCAACCCCGTCTTCTTAAGGAGGTTGCTCAGAAAACTCAGCATGAACTCTGTATTTTCCTCGTCCAGAGTCCATCTCGACTTCAGCTCATCGTACACGGCAATCAGCTGCTGGCGATTCGCATATCGTGCGTGTGCCCGCAGGATTGCCATAGCCAACCACGTGCTGATATGAAGGCCGTCCGCACCAGAATCGAAAGCGTGGAGAAAGGCATCCCACACACTTTTGAGTCTTTGGGCACTCCAGTCAGATCCGGTACCTCCATAAACACCGAACGATTTGAACATGGCTAGGAAAATGGCCCCGTGGACTGGTATCCGGAAGTGCTTCATCTCGTCTAGATACTGAGCAACTTTGGAGAGATCGCCGAGTCGAAGGCCGTAGTGATTGATGAGTATACGATATGTGTGCAGATTTGGGAATAACAGCGCGGGCTCTTGGAACCCCGGGCGCATGTCGGGGTGCTGTTTGCCCACGCGAGCGAACATCATGAGGACTTGAGTGACGGCTTTGGCCATGGTGTAGCTTCGATAAGGTTTCACTGGAAGATCTTTGTTGGACGCCTTCATCTTCTCATAGACGCGTTCGGCGGCATCTTCTTCGCCGCAACGGATGAAACTGGCGATAACACAGTTCAAGACAGTCGTATCAATGATCTCGCCTTCTTCGACCATCTCTCTATAGGCTGCTCTGACACCGCTCGAGTCGGTTTTTAGACCGAAGAAATAGATCAGACTGACGTGGTGATATCGGTTGTAGCCAAATCCACGATTGTTCATCTCTCGGTAAATCATTTCTGCGAGATTGAAGTTGCCGGCCTTAGAGGCAGCGTCAAACAGAACATTGAAAGTGACCTCGTTGGCCCTGATATGCGTATCTTTTTCCATTTCACGCCAGACCTGAAGAGCAGATTCGACCTCTGCGTCAGTGGTCTTGGAGACGTATCGAGCAGCAAATGACATGGCGGCGTTCCATTGAGGGAGGGTTAAGGCGAGGCCAGCATTCTTGACATCAGCTACGGCAGCGAAATATCGGAGCATAGACTTATGGTTCTTGCGTTCGACATCTCCCAGGGCTCTGAAAAAACGACGACGTGTAAAGGAGGACATGTGAATGGCCTTGGGCTCCGGGATTTCCTGATATAGACCCCATATGGTATCGAGACTGACTTTGGAGCGCCGTCTTATTCTTAGGCTGAGGGCTGCCTCCAAATCGCGAGCGGCCTCATAGCGTTGGTCTTGAGACATAGAGCCCTCAAGTGTGGGAAGCTCGAGGTCCTCCTTCTTATCGGATATCCGGAGCTCTGGCCCGTTGGAGGGAGCGTATTTGCGCATGAAGGGATCTCGGTAGAACTCGAGATGCTCGTCAACTGATACATCATCGTACTGGTCGACCAGAGCCATCATTTCTTCCTTTGACTGAATCGGGGGTGGGTCATTATAATTCGACTTTGACTGCTTCTGTGGCGTCTGCCTCTTGGTGACATTTTCATTGGTGGCGACGGCAGTGTGGTTCCAGCTCCTAGTCCGTACGGGATCGGAAGTGAAGAAGTTAGGGCTCGGTAGTCGACCAGCAACCGGTGCTACCGCGACGCAAAAGTGGCGAGGGGATGGGAGGCAAGGGCGGTATGTTGTCGGGCATTGTTGCTCGGTGGGTGGTCGTAAGTGGGTTGTGATGGATCTGCGGCAGCCATTGTGTAGTCCAACAGCTCGCGCGAAGGCGGTGGCGTGTGAGGGTGGGATGAAGAGTACCGCGCCGTATCTCGACCCGTCGATTCTGGAGATGTTCATGGGCCGTCCCGCATTTTTCGGTCTGTCATCACAGCCCTTTTATATGTGAGAGAGCATGGAGTAGTTGTGTTGATTACAATTTAGGAAAGAAAAGGTTTTGGGGTATGAGCTGTGTATACGTGTTGGATATATGAAAAAGTTGTCAGCGCCGTGGTGGTGATAATGATGATAATTATGATCCTGAAAAATGAGATGCAGCATCTACAGCTCCCCAGCTAGCGCTATCAGTTCAGAAGGGGGGGGGGGGGGGTGGGGCTCAATCCAGCCATTCAGAGCACGCAGCTTCGGGAGGTTCGCAGATTTATAGCGGGTCTCGGATCAACCAATTAACCCAGCCCAATTCATTAGTGAGCTTCAACATTTCCATATTTTCTATCAGCAGTAGGCGACCAGCAAAGAGAAGGACGACAGCCACGGCGAGGGAGGGACACATTCGAGTCCTAATTCCTTCAGTCTTTAGAGGAGAAGGGTGAAAGGCAAAATAACAGGACCACCAGCCACAATGGGTCAATTACGACAGTTCCGACCAGGTCGGGTCTACCAAAATGTCACCAACATGATGAACCATCGCGTATTCCCCGACACCAAAGTCCAACAGCCATGCTGGTACCGAGTCGTCGAGTCTATACCGCCATCCGAGACCTTAACGCGCACCTATCCTCCCCAACATAAGACACACAACCCCAAGACGAGGAAGGCGAGTCGGTTGTTCCAGCCGCAACAGCTCGTCTACGAGGAGGATGAGTTGCGCCAGACTTTCTACAGAGACCACCCTTGGGAACTGGCACGTCCTAGGATGATCATTGAGATGGATGGCAAAGATGCGCAGAGACGTGACTGGTCTAAGGGTTTACAGCAACCGGGCATGCCCTTGTGTGGTGAGAGGTAAGCAAGCTATAGCCATGCGATCTCGAGGGATAAACCAGTTACTAATATCCCACATCCATTCTAGCGTTGTCCAGCGCCAATTATGGATGATGCACAACATCCCCGACATGACCAAAGAAAAAGCCTACGATCTCGTTCGCCACGAATTCTACTCCCTACGACACATCGAGGATGTCGAGCGCCGGATAGCCAGAGAAGAAGCCATGATGACGGGTGCCTACTTCGGCAAGACCTTCAACCAGATCGGCATGGAGCTCGAGGATCTCTCCTACAACAGCTGGAAGAAATGGGCCGGCAAGCAGATCGAGTCTGTCCGCACCGAGCAAGACTCCGCCTACACCAACTTCGGCGAGACTGAGGCTGCCGACCCCGAGACTCTTGAGCTGGAAGAGGATTCATTCGATTTATCAGAGCCCGCGCCGCCTGCCGACGGTGCTGCTCCTACGCCCGGTCCGGAGAAATAGACGTGTACACATAGAATTTGGTGTCATTCGATGTAGGACTACTGTACAAATTTCGAAAAACAAAGGATGTATATTCAAACACCCAAAAGACGCCGTCGTCCATGCCCTTTCCTTGCTGTGCCTCGCTGATGGAAAACAAAAATGCGCGCCTGTACCTGATGCTACATATGCCTCCCGAATGCAAAGTGAACTATATAGTGAGCCCGTTCCATCTTAGATGCTAGGACTCTTATGATGTTGGAGAAAGGAGCAAGTCGAGCTGTTTTATGCGATCCGTGTAGCTCCGTCGCTTTGCGCATAGTTAGTTAGCTAGGTTTATCTTCTTCCTAACCGGCATATACGCTATGTGTTATGCCATGTAGGTGTAGTTAACTCACCACATCCGACAGCTTCTTGATATCAGCCGCATTGCTCGCCCTCACGATAACCCGGTCCAACAGCTCACAAGCCTCGATGTAGTATTTCCGAGCGCCGTCGTGATATTGTGCCTGGTCGAGTTGGACGGCGGTTCGTGCCCTCGCCAGTGCCTCGGACAAGTTCGCTTTAGACGACGACGACTTGGGCTTCTTGGTGCCGCTATTCATGGTGGAGTATATAGGAAAAAGAAGGCGAGTGATGTCCCTTGCTTTCGATTATATCTTGTATATTTATTTTGGAGGTGTTAAACATAGACCGGCAAGGATCGATGGCTGATGATGAGAGAAGCTTATTGCAAGTACGGAAGTTGCCTCTTCTTCTGATTAGAGAAAACAGCAATAAAATGACCATAAGGGAAAAGCTAGGGGTCACATAGTCACGGATAAGCTTCATCCTCGGCAACATTGCGGCAGTAGACGCGTACTTATTAATCAAAGTCGTTCATTAGTAGGTAGTGTGGGACCGAACCTCATATCATGGTCTCCCCCTCACATTTCCGCCTGTCTGTGTTGTGTCTCATGTTCTCATGCCCGTACTACCCCTGTTACTAATAATGGCGGCTGTTTGAAGAAGCGCGTTTGCTGTGTCTTTTGTTGTCGTTTCGTTTGCTCTTACTCCTGTTAGTGAGACATTCTAATCTCTTGACACATGGCTTGTTGTCTTAGACATCGTTACCGGTTTTGTGTGTTTGTATGTATGTGATTACTACTCATATGGTGCGACGTAATGTTGTATGTGTGTGTCTGTGTACGTGTTACAGGGACCTGTCAGTTGGGATTGATGGGCTGGGATGGGATGGGACGAGTACGAAGTACAACAGGTTCCTTGGAATCAAGTTCCCCAGATTCATCAATCAATAGTCACATTTCTCTCATCAGCGACGGCCCGATTATCTGGTTATGGTGCGGGGATCAACGAAAGCCTTTTTATGAATAGGAGATTCTCAATTGCCTGGATTGTTTGTCGATATCGAACTTTCTTGTTTCTCTAGGCAGACTTTCCAGCGACAGCAGTTGTGCCGTAAGGCAGAGGAGTTGCACAGGAAGCTACCATCCTCTTAATCCTTCGCTGATCCTCAACTGCCGGCGCAGTAACCTGAAGACCAAAAACATCAGGTAAGCAATAATAAGATAAGGATGTGTGATATTATAACCCAGCCTGATGACAAGAGGCATCACAAAACTACACCAATTTCTTTCATCACATTGGTTTGAAACAAGAGCACGGCCCTATCAGGTACGGAGCACTGATTCCTCTGGTCCAGGGGAAACAAACGGACAATTTTGCCCTTTCCCATGCGAATAACAGTTAAGGTACAGTACCTTTCCCAGGAGCCACCATGTCGGAGACGGCTCCAATTTGCTATCTAGCGGACTATCGAAATCGCTAATCCGTAGTTCCCGCTTGCATTGCCCAAAAGAGTTATATCGTGCGCCTGGCAGCCACGACCAAAGTAAATATCGGCCGTTTTCAGTCCTCCTTTAGGATTAGTATGTTCATGACTCGGTGTGAGAAAGTAGAGATTTTTTGGGGGTATCTTTTTTTTTTTTTCCCCTCAGCCTCCCTTTTACTACTCCCTTTTAAAGTATCTCATAAAAAGGGGTTGGATCGAAAGATTCGGACTGCTAATAATGCTCATTCGCAAAATAGCTCCAGAAGGCGGAATCGGATTCTTTGGGGTTCTGCCAACTTGGAAATGCAAATCGGCGGTATTCCCGATACTGGTTGGGACCTTACGATTCGGGGGAGCTGTATAAGGCAGTTAGATAGATAGAAGAGGGATGGTATGATTGTGCAGATGTACGACTGTCTGCTCGGTGTGTACGTATACGAATGATGGTACACAACACCATGGCAGGTGTTTTCTTTTTCCCTTCAATTTTGGGGATACAGAACCAGTATGTATCCAGTAAAAACAGACACACGCCCCTGAGCTTCCCAGTCGAGCCCTGCCTGGGGGGGTACCCTGGGGCCTGGCTCGAGACCCTTCCATGCGAAGGGGACAAGGGAACTCAATTCCCAACTCCACACCGGTTGCGACGTCGTTTAAAATGTAATGTGATTTCACTATCACCGACTTTGTTTCTTCCTTTCTCCCTTCAACATTTCTTCGCATTCAACGGTCGTGTGGCTTCAACTGTCTCGGGCAGGCTCAATTTCGACTGCCTTTGAAGAAAACAATCAATTGCGCTCATTGGAGTTGCCACACAGCGAAATTTGAGTCAGCAGTGCTATCAAAGTCGCGGCGGCACTTACCGCGGAAGTGAGGCGAAAAGGCGGGAAAAGACCCCTTCTGAACCTTTGACATATCAAAGAAGCTCTAATTGAAAAGAATTTACGCGGCCAGCATGCCTCGCTTAACGGCTGGCAAGTCTTACTTGCCCGTCGTGCTGAATTGCGACAAGTGAGTATCTCTCTCTCTCGTTTCAACTGGAACCGAAAAAAAAGGAGTACGGCTCACGCCACACCAGTTTCCCCTACGATGTCGACCCATCAGAGGTCTACTACCAGCTCTATCTCGAGGGCGACGTCCAGCCCCACGGGTACATGCTCCCTGAAATCGTCGCCGCGATGCCCTGGACCTCATCCTTCACCGTGTCGCACGCGCCTGGATCCCGCAGCGTAACCGTGGCAGACAGCTCGCGCGGCACCGACTCTGCAACGGCCTTCAGTGCCGCGTTCCAGGAGCTCGTGGACAGGTGTATCGGCACGGACGCCTTCCGCGTGCTCGACAAGCAGCACAGCGAGCTCTTCAGCCTTCTTTCGTGGTCCACGAGTCCGACATTCAGTAACAGCACGACGATCAACAGCGCGAGCAACTTCAACCGGGACGAGCCTCTGTCTAGCCCTATCAGTTCGCCGCGCCCAAAGATTCCTGTCGTTATTGAGCGCTTTGCTGCCCCGCTGTTCGGCATCACGTTGTCAGGCGCGCACATGATCGCGTACGTGAAATCGCGGGCTACCGAGGATGATTCGGGAGTCATTTCGGGACTGTGGATCCCCCGGCGCGCTGCGCATCTCTGGAGCAGTCCCAACATGCTCGACGCTTCCGTCGCGGGCGGGATCGCGTCCGGCGCTTCCCCGCTCGAGACGATCATCCGCGAAGCTGATGAGGAGGCCTCGCTGCCGCGAGAACTCGTGCGAACGCGCATCCGGTCAGCGGGCGTGCTGACATACCTCTCCGTCACGCAACGAAAACACGGGTGGCCCGGCGAAGAAGGACTCGTGGTTCCCGACGTAATCTACACATACGAGATGGAGCTTCCCGAGGACGTCGTACCAAAGCCCAAAGACGGCGAGGTCGGCGCCTACAAGCTCATGAGTGTCGGCGACGTTCAGAGCGCGTTGCTCGCCGGCGATTTCAAGCCCGATGCCGCTGTTGTCGTTGTCGATTTCTTGATTCGCCATGGTGTCATCACGGCTGAGAACGAGCGGAATTTCGTGGCCATTAACATGCATCTGCATCGACGCCTGCCTTTCCGGATTGCTGGAGGCTAAATTACCTACCTAAGCTCGAATAAGGAATCAATCTTCGGGATGTTGAAGCCTCAGGAACAGGGAGAAAGGGGGAAGCAAAAAGAAATGTCGAACCTGCCAAAGGAAGGTGATTTACGCGTCAGACATGGGAGAAACTTGTACGTATTGTAAAGGGAAAGAAGAAAGGGGATCGGGACCGTCACGTATCAGTAACGGGAACGCAGGAGCGTGTTCCTCTATGAAAACAACTCATGTTGGACAGGATAAAAATACTGCCCGTCATGCTCGGTATTTCTCATACAGATCCTTCCCGTTCTCTCGTCTTTCCTCTGTGTAATTTAGGAATGAACTTCGTCATCAAATAAGGTATGATGTCGAAGAAACAGAAGAAAAAGGAATGTGGCCGATCCGGGCTTGCTGGCTTTTAATATGGCAAGGCATCAAGCTCACTTTAGCTTTTGGTACCTGGGATTGAATCTGTAGCCGCAAGATAAGTTTTCATACGTACATGTATTTTTCATGATTCATAGATACAACTTTGAAAAAAATGTTTGAAAGGGTCAAGGCCTTTGGATATAGCTCTTCAACATTTCAATGGGATTGATTCTCGTGCCATATTCCAGAGGTAACATGAATAAATATTTGTTGGGTTTCCGTTGACCGAGTATTCTCGAGAGATAGCAATATGAATAGAATATTAGATAAGATCCTGATCCATAGGTCAACTTTGTCTACAATACTTCATATCACAATAACACAGCAACGAGAACGGTAGAATGATCGAAATTGCATCATTTGGTTCTCTATAGTAGAGAACAGACAAAGAATGAAGAACGCTACAAGGTCCAGTTACGAAAAACCAGCTATATACAGGTGAAGTATGAGTGAAGGTCGTGGTATGATCGAAAGAGCATTGACCTAGGAAGCATCAGTGTTGTGGGTGTGTTGGCATACCATGAAGGAGGCGTAGACCTCGTCTGTTTTGGACATGCTGCTGCAAAATCAGCGTCAGGTCAAGTGCCGGTGTCTATATGGGGTGAGACGGAAAGCGACGGGGAATCTCAGGCGTGCCGTAGAGCCTATATCGTTTACCAGTAAAGACAAAGATGGGGGAATTGGCGATCTGTGAAGTGGCGACGACGTTATGAGTGGGTAAGATGACATCAACGAGGACTAGGTTGAAATTAGCTAAGAACCTAAGGTAGATATCAGAGGCAGCCTATACATACCGTCCAGTTTCCTAGGAATCCATAGGTCAGGCCGCGATTAGCATCTTAAATAGCTTTAGTGCGAGTGAACAAACTGCTGTAGACTGCATCCACAACAGGAGCGGCGCTGATCATGCGCCCACCAAAATAGCGCCCATTCAGACCCTTGATGGCGTTCTCGCCTCCTTGAACCTTGTCGAATTTCAGGTAGATGTCACCGGCTGAATTGGCATCTAAAGAGATATGGACCACGCGGCCATATTTCTCGTCGGCTTCCTGTCGAACGTCATCCTCAAGTTCTTTGATCCAGCTTTCACCTTCTTCCCTAGAGTCTATATTAGCAAATGCAGTAGAAGGATTTCTATGGGTGGGGTGACGTACTCTGCGGGATCAAACATGTTGTGCAACACAACACAACGACTTGCCATGTTGACCTTGACAGGAAGCGGTTTTGTCTCTGTCTTAGGTTTAATAACAGGTCCATCATTCTGGGTCCCGTTGGTAGGCTCGTCCGTTCGTGCTAGTTTGCGCATCAAGGCATCGCGACTATAGTTATTAAAGTTCACACCTGCGACATCTGTGTCGTCTAAGGCACTGGCGCCTGTTGCCTTGTCATTGTCACGACCACCTGCGCGATCGAAGCCAGTAGCTTGTGGACCACGTCCGCCGGCACCGGAGAAAGCAGAGCCCTGATATGGTTGGTTTTGGCCTTGGAATCTCTGTAGGAGATTGGCAGTTGACTCGGGGGTAAACTTATCGTTTCCAAGACCAACACGGATGGGGCGACCCGCCAAGTCGAATCCGTTCATCTTCTCAAGTGCTTCACGGGCTTGATCAGCCTCGCGAAATCTAGGTTTTGTGTAAGCAAAGCTGAAGATGCGGCGACTTCTTAGGAGAGGAGGGGGTTAAACTTACTGTACAAACCCATAGCCACGGCTGCGACCAGTATCATCTTTCTGCAGCTGGACGAATTCAAGCTCGCCAAAGGGCTCGAAGACATTTTGAAGATCCTGTTCAGTGATGCTGAAATGAATATTTCCTACGTAAAGGCGGTGGAAGGGGACTGAGTTGCCCTGGGTAGTGCCATCGGTATTGCGGACTTGGCGATTCTTCTCAGCTTCGGTAAGCTGAACGATAACCGGAATACCTAACAGTTTTTGACCTGTGAGCTGAAGCGCAGCAGTGACAGAATCTTCATTCTTGAATTCAACGTAGCCGACTCTGTAGAACACGTTAGTTCAAGGTTGCCGAGAAAAGAGCATAGAAAGGAAAGTGACATACCCCTTGGATCTTCCGCTGATGCGGTCCTTGACGATCTGAGCTTCGTTGACAGGACCGACCTTCTCGAAGAATTCTTTCAGTTCTTTGGTTCGTAGACGAGCGGCAAGTTGCTGCACAAACACAGTGCGTCGATCACGCTCATCCTCAGTCAAGGGGGGAGTGGCCTCTCGCTTGGGTGTGCGGCCACCACGGTGTCGGTCATCGTCTCTGCTTCGGTAGTGTCCACCACGATCATCGCGGTCACGGCGGTCATCTTTGGGGCGATAGGATCGGCGAGGGGAGCGAGATCGAGAGCGGTCTCGGCCGCCGCGACCACCATTGCGGTAGTAGTCGCCATCACCTCTGTGACGACGTGAGTGTCGACGATCATCATCACGGCTTCGGCTTCGGCGCCTACTCTTGTGGCTACCGGCATCACTTCGGGGAGTGGTCTCTCTATCATCTCCTCGGCAACGACGTCCACCACGGTCGGAGCTACGGTCTCGGCGTCGAGGACTACGGTCACGTCTTCCACGTCCATGATCTGAGCCATTTCTACCTTCATTGCGGTCGGATCTATCGCGGTCGACGGAGGCGCGAGACTGAGTGTCTTTTACATCATCGTTCTTGGAGGCGGTGGCATCAAGTAGAGCCTCGACGTCAAGGGTCGCCATATTTAAGGGTCTGTGGTGCTCACGATCAAATACGCCCACGCTGAGAAGGAGCGAAGGAACTGCAGGGTCAGGGATGGGGCTGGGGTGTTTGGATTACGGAACAGAAATTATGTGTATGTGTGTTTTTATGTATGTGTTTGTCTGTGTCGCAGTATGCAGCCTCGAAAACCACGAGTTCACGATAGTCGGTCGCCGTGGTGGATGAAGTGCGAGATTATCAATAAGGAAGAAATCAATGAAAGGCTGTACTTCGCTGGGGGGATTGAAAAGGGAAAGTGGCGTTGCACCCAGTCAAGAAAATGGGACCCACAGGTCATATGTCAAAATCTTTTCGGAGATAAGACCACTTCGGAGTTTTCTCGGCTCAGAAACTCATATACCGAGCAAAGCCTTTTTGGGTGCTGGATGCTTTCGGACAAGTACCTTTGAGCTGAGAAGGGAGGCACGCCCTGGGTATATAGATTCTGTTCCACCTTCAAATTTTAGATCTCAGATAGACAATAAACGTGACTGCGACGGTTTCCATTCGGTCGGACCTTGAAAGTATTGAAGTGAACTTGCTTGTCAGTAGCGGCCCACCCTCTGTCATTGAGTCACTCAACTAGATACTCAATGAGAGAGGGTGCTGAGAATACCCAGCTTTCAAAGCCAATAATATGTGAACTTTTGTATACAGAAGATAGCCTCGCCTCCCTTGGATAACAATGTAGATCTAAACATCGACTTTCACCAAGCACAGGTGTGAAGTGAGCGATGTTATCAATAGACATTATATTATATTCTAGTATCCTAGCAATCTCCTCTGCCCAGCCTGCCGTTATAGTACAAATGAAAAGACAGGGCATCACTTCAAACTGTCCGTTCTGAGTCCATTGCACCATTCCATGCCGTGTTTCATGTACATAGAGGTGAACATTGGCCCTTCCACCTCTGACGCCTAACCATTAATTCCCATATGCCATTCTATTTGGTCTTTCCCACAGACGGGAGTTCAGTGCCGAAGATGCGATCCCAGAAAGCACTAGTGACTCCGAAGCCCAGCTCGTAGTCCAGGAAGTGGTGAGCAAGATGGTACTTCTTGAGTCCCTTATACCAGAGTGGGAGGTTCTGGTGGTGCAGGAAGTAGTGTGTCATATCATACATGATATAACCGAAGATGCCGCCGCAGTAGACAGCCGTCGCAAAGTGCCAGTTGAAGAAGAAAAGTGTGTGTGCCAACTTCCAGAAGGGAAAGGCAAGCGCAATGAACAACGTAGGCGGCATGACGAGGCGGTACTTGTCCATAGGTAGGTAATGGTGGACACCGTGGAGCAAGAAATGCAATGTGATGCCGTACCTGTTGTCGGGAAGCCACCTGTGTGATAGGTTAACATCAGAAGCAAATGTAATGGGGCATTTTTATTTGGAAGAACATACTCATCTAGATGAAACAAGAACCGGTGCATCAGATACTCTACTAGTGTCCAAACACCAATACCTAGCAGCCAGCTAGCAGCAACACTGCCAACATTCTCGAACCCTTGCGAAGCTAGATACGTCCCGTAGGCGTCCGCCGGTATCCATAGCATAGGCACCACCCACCAGGGCGTTAAACTCAATGGTTCGAGGAAGTTACCAAAGAGCGGCGCAGACGCACCGCCTTTGTAGTGCCTTGGGCGATGGACCTGGTCTAAATAGAACTCCTTGCTGAAGTTTCCCCTGAAAACCTGCATCAACAACGGTTCGTTCAGGTCGAGGAATTTGTGCGTCTTGTAATCTTGGTTGTAGTCCGTGTCCTTGCTCAAGTCCTCCTTGCAGGACATACCCGTTCGGGGATGTATCAAGGGTGTGACCTCGTCATTGATCTGGGAGTCTCCGAGTTTCTTCTGCAGCTCGGCATTGGGCGCAAGCTTCTTGGTGACGAGGAATGCGACGAGAGAATCGTCGAGGACCTCGTAGGCGGCTTCGGAGTGGGTGTGGGATGCCTCGTCTTTGAGGATCTCTTCGATATCCTTGCCGGCATAGTCAAGGATCAGGTCGGCACCGCCGGGGTGTGCATCGAGAAAGTCGGTCACGTCGTAGACATTCTCGCCGATGGTGACATAGCAGGACTTTGCCGATTTGTGGGATTCGACTTCGGCCCGCGTCAGAGTTGGGAGCGTGCAGCCAGGCATGATGGTGGCGCAACGTGGACACAGATGAATTGCAATCAGCCAAACAGAAAAGAACCAGACGAGAAAAGAGTTGTTAACTGGACAGCGAGGGAAAGAAGGCGGGCAGAGTCAGTTACTTGGATGCCTGCTGCAGCAGGTGGGATAGGTAAGGTAGGAGGCAATTTATGTAATTTCATGTACCATACATCGATAGTGTTACCTGCTGAGACTACCTACAATCGGAGAATTTTGTCAGGGGCCCAAAGTGAAATTGCCCATAACATCGACAGTCTCCCATTCGGCGATCTAAAATAAGCCCACTTCAGATGGATACCCGATTAACCCGTTACCCGATTTCTTAAGCTGATCGGTCCACACTGTAATCATGTGATATGGGATGATTTGCAAGTTAAAAAATCCTCAAATCTTCTCCGAGGAAGAAAAGAAAGCAATCATCACTCCCGTCTAGTGGCACCATGTCAGCCATTCGAGAACAGCCGGCTCGCAGTCCGAGACCTAATGGCGACTTGCAAGCGCGTTCCGAAAGACTGTCCCCGCTTAGTTAACACGTCCACTACCAGGTAGCCTGGCCCCTTTTAAAGAGCTAAGAATTATTCGCAAATAGCTTCACAACTTCAGCATGTTTACTCCAGCCAGCACGTTTTCTGTATATATGGCGAAGCTCAAAGAGCTGCCGGGTATCTTCACAAGTAATCTATGCTTTGCACCGAGTTCCTAGTACTCCAGTACCATGCAGCCATGCAACAATGCAACAATAAAAATTGGTCTCATCGACCACATCCCACGAAACCACCTATCCCAACATCCCTATGCAAATATATGCCACATCTGATGGGTTATGATCCCCCCAAACAAAACATTGCCATACGTGCCCGATGCCCGCAATGTAGTGCCTGACCATATACTCCACATCAGAAACAGGACAGCAACCACCTGCAACAATGCGAGACCAGCAAACGACGGTCGGTATATTGACAGCGGCCCTTGCTCCTTGGTGTGACGGTCGACTTCCAGGTCCGCAGCCAATCTTACCGATACAATCAAGCCGGCACAAACAGAGGCCAGTGCACCACTCCGCGCAAAGTGTTCCCCAGAACTCAATGCGAAGATCCAGCCGCATAGAGCAGCGAAGAGAAACACCAACTCGACAACACGCGTCGTGGTCCGATTTGGCAGTGCCTCCACCTCTGGTTCCTTGTGACCGTCGACTTGACGCCTTGCATGTTGAACACGCGCCTCTTCTCCCTCGGGGTCAGGGCTAAGACTGAAAGAATTGGCAAACATGCTTGATAACCCATCTCGCGGGTCATCCTTGGGTTCGGGTGCGTAAAACTTAGGTTTCGCGAGATCGAAGCCCGACGTTTTGTCTTGGGAACTCGAGCCAAAACCAACATGTCGCCCTGTCCGTGTACCTTGGAAGAAGTTCTCTTTGATCTCCTTGGGGCTTTCTCTGATTATCGGGCGTGTGGGGTTACGCTGCCTTTGCGCCGGGTTCGTTGGCGCAGGCGGCACTTTGTACCAGATCGGTCCAGACTTATCTTCAGTGGGAGTGTCACTAAACCGAGGATTAGTGTTCTTTATTTTGTATGGATTATAGGAGCTAAACGCTCTGTGTTGGGATGCAGACGGGGACCAGTCCATCTCCTCCTCATATTGTGTAGCGACAGAATTTTGACCTTGGGTGCTGAAAGAGTCTGAAAGACTCAGACCTCCCATAGTAGTATTAGATGCGCCACGATTCCAGGAGTCACGGTCGCGCCGCTGGTGACCTCGTGGGTTGGTTGAGGTGGTGGGGTTTCGCCCTCGTTGGCTCGGTGGCGATACATGACCGTTATGGGTTTGCTTATCCACGGGGGCGTGGAGAATGTCATCAAGAACACTCCCAAGATCATGGGGATCCTTAACAGCAGATTTGCTATCGGCCTGTAGATTGGATGAAGAACGCAGTGGTGCCGACTGTCGAAACAGGGGAGTTGTGTCTGTGCGGATGGTTTGCCTAGCAACTCGGTATATCTACATAGCTGTTCAGCTCTCAAGACTCCATGAGTAAGTAATTAGAGCTCGCAACTTACATGAACCATGATTAATGGTATGACTACCTGCACCCCGAGTTGTGATGCTACAGGAAGCACCTGAGACTTGCTATACTGGGTAATTGAGAGGCAAACAAGCCTCATCATTAGAATTAACAGTTGATAGGTATACCACTGGCGGAAACCAAGGATGTGTGCGGTGAAGCCTCGGACACTTTGTTTGAAGCGCGGATTCCATGGAAAAGAGCATAAGCACAGATTTATGGCCCATTGCATGAGCCTGTCTGTGTATGGTAGGGTCGATGCAGCTATCCGGTGAAGTGTGTCCAGCACCATGAAGACATATGAGTTGTTGCTTGCAGGGGTAATCGCAGGGGTAATCGCAGGGGTAAATTGCTCGGCGAGAAGGAAAGCCACGACAACCAGATGCCAGGCAGTCTGGAAGGCAAATCCGGCATACCAACTCAGCTCTCCCAAGTAATCGACGAGATCCAAGAAGCCCCGCTGCCTGACTTCTTTTCTCTGCAACCTGGTTCGATCCATCATGCGACGTAGATGATCAGTTTTCGCTGTGTAACTCGCTTGATGAAGCTTTTGGTCGACCTTGGGTTTACACACGGCACAGACTTGAGGGTATCGATTCTCTAAATCCTTCCTCAAACTCCAATATCTGCGTTCTCTGGCTGCGTACTCGGCAGTCGAAGGATCGTCAGGCCACTCGAATTGCGCCAGAGAGCTGCTGAGCATATGCTGGTTGCGCAGACAAGTGGCACAGAATATGGAGTCGACATCTTGGTCGTCGGTTGTCAGTGGTGTAGGCGAGGGCGAACGGATGGTGGAAGATAGAGGGGTGGCATATCGTACGGTGTTGCGCTTTGCGCTCTCGGGTTCGGCTGGAGGATCTGTAATCTCACCATTCTAAGGTATTTGGTCAGTACCAACAATAGTAGGACGCGAGACCTAAAGCATACCTTATCCAGCCAGTTGGTGGCCTCACAGTTTGCACAGTCGAAAGATCTCTGACCGTCAAAATAGATATTGGACTTGCGCCCACAGTAGAAACACCAAAGAAGGTTCCTGGACCGCAGAGTCCGCATCTTGACGGCTGTTTATCATCCACAGGAAGACCATCCAGCTGGCAAAACTGTAGTGAAGCACGTTGTGTTAGAGTGGAAGTTGGCGCAGGGAGCTAAGCACCTCATACACCCTTTTCAGAACGTCTAGCTGCTTGCTGATGGAAGTTGTTGTTGTTGTTGTTGTTGTTGTTGTGGATGATGATCCAATCCACCTAATGTACTCCGTAGGGTGCCTGCCCAAAAGACCTGGATCCCTGGAGACATCTAGCGCGATAAGCAATCGATAACTACCCGTCGCGCTAAAACTCCGATCCGCCCACATTGACAACCACATCCTAGGCGTGCATCTATCAACATTGTTTACCTCTATGTAGGAGGTAGATCGTAGCAGGACTCCGTAGGCCTTCACATACAGCTGGCAACTTCACCAACATCCGAATCTATTTGCCCTAGGCTGGACAAAGTCTCGAACATTCAGTTCTAGCAACACCGTCTGCTTCCTAGCTCGAGATATCAATCGCGACCAGTCCAAGATTGCTTGGTTGTCATTGTTACTTTTCCTTGTGCCTGGGCATCCAAGGCAGGTACATGCAGGTCAGTCAGGTATCTCTCTGATCCTTTGATATATTGTGCTTGATGGGCGTGGAGGCAAGGATCTTTGCACATCGGGTATTCAGAATTCTTCGAGGAATTCACCTCGATGCTTTGAGTCTCACTCGAATATTCGTGTCTATCAAGACTGAAGTTGTTCAACTGAGTCATGCTTCTCAGCATATCGCATCGTTGCTGAAGCGGTTATGAATCCTGCCACCACTCTCGCGTCGGCTTTCTCTGTGATGTTAGCTGGTGGCCAATTGCTAACCAGGGAGATAGATCACACTCACCAACAACACTGCAAATGAACTCTGTTGTCGCTTGATGGGATGGAACTGCCAACAGCAAGATTTGGACTTTCCATTGCTTGCTGAACGACGATAAGATCCAGGCCCATCAGTCTAGGGTGTATCTTGCTCATCGGAGCTAGCCCCTCCTTTATCGTCACGACCTTTGAGAGGCCGCTTCACTGCAGAACAGCCGTGCGAAGAGCTACGCTCTGAGTGAGTTATTCTCTGACAAAGCCTCGGCTTGATCGAGACATTTTCCGAATCAGCCATAGTCTGGTCATGTCTCGCTCTGAATCGTCGTGGACTGAACAAGTCGTCGCCTGAATAAGTCATGGTCTGGACAAGTTGCCGTCTTAAAAACCAATCGTCTTCTGAGCAAGCCGCAGTCTGGACAACCACATCCTGAACAAGTCGTCTTCTGAATAAGGCTGCTTGTTCCAATTAAGTCACCTCTGAATGGTCAGACCATATGATTCTCAATAGGACCTATCTTCGCGGTCTAAATCAGCCACATCAGTCAGAAGTACGGGTCGGACGGATGATCGACTATAGGCCTTGTCCAAAAGCTTGCAAGGACACTCTATAAGATAACAATACCATCCGTCTCGTTCGCGGCGTCTTGTTTGCTCTGTGCCAATATATTGCTGGTTATTCGCCAACTCGTGCAGCAGGTGTTGCCATCCGAAAGTAATGCTCTGAAAAGCTGGTACAAAGCAGTTGAACTGAAAATGGCGGGCGCTCCCCTCGACCAAAACCCTTTTGGGCGCGACCATCGCGGACCTGATTGCTCGCGTCCACCTTCCCCGAATTCTGATTCAACACAGCATTCCGGCCCAAATAAATCCTCTTCTACTCACACAAAAGCTCAGTCATTCTCCACCTCTACTATACACCAGCAACCCATAAACCTCCCGCATCAACAGTCGATTATGGCCATGGATTCAGCTCGTGATCGCGTCATCCAGACCCTTGGTGGTCAGCAGTCCCTCGACCTTGTCTACCTCCTCATCTCCGCATGTACACTCCTGCTCGCTCTCATGACAGCCTTCGCTGTTTATCACGTAATTTACTCTGTATATCGGGGTACCCTCCACCTGGATTTTATCATGCTCCTATCTACAGTTGGAGCCTTCGCCGTGCTTGTGATGTTCTGGTATCCGCTCAAGTGGTCCTACCTCAACGTCATTCCACCGTCCGGCCAGCTCGCGGGTGTCCCTCTTGCGGTTCACTACACACTCCTGATCTGCGGTTCAGGTGGCCACACTTCGGAGATGATCCAAATGATCGAACGAAGTATCAAGCCTGAACTGGGAGCTCACCGTCGCTGGGCTGTCGGCAAAGACGACGAGAAGAGCTACGATAAGGTGATGGCTTTCGAGCGCCGACTAGGAAACCGATTCCGGCAGTCTGATTGTGGTACCTTTGATATCGTCGTATTCGGTCGAGCTCGATACGTCCATCAGAGCTGGTTTACAACGCCTTTCACCGCATTCAAAAGTCTTTTCGACATCTACAGAATCCTCACCCAACCCCCTAGCCAACGTCCCTCCCCCTTCTTCCGCTACCCTGGCGTCATCGTCACGAACGGCCCGGGAACTGGGTTTCTATTCCTTCTCGTTGCAAAAAATCTGAAGTTCCTTCATCTTGTACCGATCAACCAAATGAACGCCATTTTCATCGAGAGCTGGGCCCGAGTCTACTCCCTCAGCCTGACGGGCAAGCTGATTATGCATCTCAAGTTGGCGGATAAACCCATCGCCCAGCATGAAGATCTTGTGGCGCAGTATCCCGGAATGATCTTGGCGGAGAACCTCATTGTCATGCCTCGGCAGCCTGTCGGAAATCTTGACACTACTCAATGATGCTTACTGGGTCGCTCATCTCGGACTAGCTAAAATTACTTGGTACGATTTCAATTACTTTACTTAACGTGGTATTTGACCACTAATCTTGATTAGCTCTTGATACAAGTCAACTGAGGCTCAGCTTCACAGGAACGTTAATGACAAGAAGATGGTAGAGTGGTACACATGGTTGAGCTCGGTCTCTAGATGGATAATCTCGACCTATAGATGAATGATCTCGGTCCCTAGACGGACTGGATTTATAGACTGACTGCGCTGTTTTCCCTGGTTTCTGCAGCTGAGTCCAGACATCGTGGGCGTAGTCTAAAAGGGTATGGTAATCGGAAGACAAAAATAAACTACCGTGCTCTCTTATATCTTGCAACCATGGAATTCCAGGTGGTGATATGCCACAGCATCAAGCCTCAAACGCCCTTCTCGGAAAGATAGTGTTGTGCCTCAACTTCGTTCCTACCTCCTTGTAGATTTACAATATCATCAAGATAGGGAAAACTCAAGGTTATCCACTACCTTGAGCCTATCTTCCCCCCAGGATCCATTCGACCCCAAAGGGGCTCAACCCCTTTTGCCTCTCATATATCCAACTGTTCAACTTCGCCAACTGAGGCGAGTGTCAAATACCATTATCACCGCATTGAAATGCCTCTCCAACATCAGATTCGTCGTGTGCATTATTTACAACATACTGTATCTAATATATGAGCCGATATCTAAGGAGATGAAAATGTTTCGACATACTCAATAGTCAAAAAGGAGTCTGGAAAGTCACATGCTACACCAAACTTCCTAGATCATTGACTATCTGTACGTATGGTAGGCAACTCACCCAATATATAGAGGTTCCTTGATTCCCGAGACAGGGCAAATCTTTTGGAATGTTTCTTAGCAAACCAAATAGCCATGCGAGCTACTCACTCATTCCTTTTGATCTGTGATCTCTTTCACTATCATGAGCTACATATGTGACAGCATCACCGAGATTTTCAGCTATCTGGCACGCTCCTTGGCCCGTCAGCGCGTAGTTTGAATGCGTGAATTTTCCCAATGAAATACAAGATGGACAAATTGAGAGTAACCTGGATGCTCCTGATTGCCTACTCTCTGGGCCGCTTTGGTTGGCCCCCCCAAGGAAAACCCGTTTGTGGTTTCACAGTGTTGTTCGAACTTGACACGCTACTAGCTGGCACGGTGGCTATCTTTTCTATTCCAAAAAATGACCATATCCATTCAGCCACGTGATTTCTTCAACCGCATCTTTCATTCTATAATTCAGAACTATTAGCTCGATTCACCCATCCACCGCGCCTCAACCACATTAACCCACAACTGTAGCCTAAGTCAACATTCTGCATAGCTCAAAAATCGCTTCGATTCCGTTGACAGGCTACCTACTAATGAAGAGTCTTGAGAGTATTTACCAAATCTTCCCCTCTTGAGTCCTTTCTTCTCACATACCTAGACAGAGTACTGATTCGAATGGCAAGACAGCAAAATCCATGCACAGTGGGCGGAGTAGAGCTTTGGTATCACGAGTACACAGCCTGGGGAAAAAATGTGACATCATCAGGGCATCTCTTATCGAGTAGGCCCAAATCCCTTTTCTCTCCCTAGTGTACATAACCAGGGCACAGCATTGAAGAGCAACTCCTCCATCTTTTGTATATTTTCAGTTCAAAGGAAATACCCACTCTCTTCCCAATCTATCATGATTCTCATTCTAAGCCATGGGCTAAAGTGAAACATACATTTTGCCCTAATATTTCTGGCTGGAAAGTCTGCCTTAATATCTGCACCTACTGCCTTTTGCTTGACACTCCTTCTGTCTCTGCGCGTACAAACGAGCCTGTGGCCCCAGATCAGACTCGATCATGATCTTTTGGGCAAAACCTTTCCAGCATCCGCCAATACCAGCATGATCCACTTCATGTACCGATTTTACTGAGTTCTTTGAGCACCAAGAATCTTATCGTCTTTGAGCCTTTGTCTAATTATGATTTTCTCTACTCTTCACTTTAAGGATAAAGCCAAGCGAAACCGTCTCACACGCTCCAGCCTCTTTATCTGATGTCTATGAGAGCGTCTTACCCCAGTTGATATGTCAACTCGGCCACTCCATGGGCAATCTATTACACAACAATATTCTAGCCGCACAAGCACTCAACTAGATCCACCGGTGTGTCTGGACATCGTGCTTTCCATTATTGACTTGCCATCATGAGGATGAGGACTATGGCACCCACTGTTCTCGCAAGAATATATCACCCGAGTTTTGTCACGTAGGATGGATAAAGTGAGCTGTATAACTTGCCGTATTAGCGAGAAGCCAAATTCTTCCAGTATCTCGTCACTTCACAGATGTGATGGTAATGCAAGGGCTCATATTGACCTTGTGATTCTTGCTGCTCTCTGGACCATGCGGGCATGACCCATACGTGCTATAGATTCTAGCTACAAAATAGCGAAGCTCACATTGCGTCCATAGATATGCCTGCGGAATCCCTGTCTCTCGCCGTTAAACTAGCTTCAAAATGGCAAGAAGCTTCAATCTCTTCGAATCAATTAAGCAAACGCGTCCTGAATTCGCATAAGTCTCATGTGCTTTTATGATCTCCCTTTACAGACGCTTTACTTCTTGAACAAAGTTGCTCACTAAGCAAGAGCCATGGAAAGAAGCCCATACACACCTTGCCACGATACTCACGCGAAAATCAAGGCTCGTACCTTAAGCATGAGCTTGCTATATCCTCAGTCATCCGAAAGATGATGCCACGAGTATTTGTAACAGATGTGCGCAATAAGCCAGTGACATTCTATATGCATGTGAACTCTATGCCTCAGTCTTTCCAACTTCTAAATGTCACCCTTGCGGTAATCTATGACCTAAACTAATACAAACAAGTTCCTTGGTAAAGATGTTGAGTCACGCATCTTATCTGCGTCAGTATTCAGTAGTATGACGCTCCCCATCTACAGGTAGGGGCAGACTGACTTTTCAAGGGCCTAATAGTGGGAAAAGCATGCTCCCCCGGGGGCTATTGATACTAGCCAGGGAGTGGCTCGGGGCTCCGCCCCGCTTAACTTCAGGTATCGTGAACCTCATCGGCGACCCAACCAACCCCTTTGGGCCGTTACGTGGACCAGTGTGTCAGTAATTCTTGCGAGGAAGGTGTGCGCGAGCCATTACGGAACTGTAGAGGGAACATTCCGGGACTGCGGTGCCTAAATGCGACTCATATCCCGTCAACAAACAGTTTTCCTCGCATTTTCCCTTCCCCTCGTCATTCCTCCCATCTTTCTCTTCTCTCACCCACCATCACCACCACTTCTCACTCTCTTTCCTGCTTCCTTTTCTTTTCTACAGACCTCAGTCATCATCTCCATACAACACCATCAACTAATCATCAAGCTATCACACATCACCTGGAAAGCTTAGTAAGTCTTACATTTCCTTGAATGTATGTTTCCTTCATCCAAGCGCATTTGTGTCATCCAAAGCTGGAGTTGATTCTCTTGTCTTTCCGCATCTGAAGAAGTTTGCTTCAATTTTCACATCATCTCCTTCCTTCTCCTTCTTGACATGCCTGTGGCCAACCATCATCACTTCATCTTGACTGGTCGTGATCCTCTCCTTCCCATATACATCATCAGAGATCAGGTAGCTGGTCCCGGATCTCATCCAGCCTCTCTGCAACCAGAACCTCCCCTTGCTCTTTTCCCCTTCAGTCTTCCCCATCATCATCTCTTTCTTGACATCAAGCATCATCACCAGCCCACACACAGTCATATCTTCACAGCAGCACAGGTCTCAGCCTGCCTCTTTACCCTCAAATCTTCCCCATCCCCAACACTTCCATACATCCATCACTTCAGACATCATTCCTATCCTCGTAATTTCTTCCTTGACCTCCAGCGTCATCATCAACCCACACTCAGCCTGTTATTCACACCATCACTGGCCTCAGTCACACTCATCCAACTAGTGTGGGACTCGAAGCCATAGGCTTGGATTTCCTTCTTGCCTTTTGCCATTTTGACTACACTTTCTGGCTGTCATCACCTTACGGACCTGGACCCCAAATCCAAGCCATAGGAGAACGGGAAATTGTCCGAGCAAGAATCATTGATTCGGCTTCCGTATTCAAGACGCATAGTATCATTGAGCTAACGTTTTGACTTATAGCACTTATTCACCTTATCCTTATCCCAGTCTATCAACTATTCAAGCAATTGCTCGAAAAAACCATTGGACCAATTACTATCCTTAACTGTCACTTATCGAAACTCTCGCCTGAGCAGACAATCAATCTCACCATGGAATATAAATCCAAGAAGTCAAAATCGAAGTCGAAGAAGAGCAGAGCTCCACCTCGAGCAGACTCAGATGACGCCTCCAATCGTTCCGATGCTGGCCGAGTAGAGGGAAATGCTCCATCTGAGCAGCCAGATCTCGCTGCTCTACGATCTATGCTAGCCAATGAAGATCGAAGTGTCGAGCATGCCATAGACGATGAAGCTTCAGAGATGGACTCCGACGAAGCGGAGCAGGCCCGCGAGCAGCATCAGGGCCGCAAGACACGTTTCGAGGGGCATGAAGAGGAGGGAGAACAGGAGGAGGAGGACGATAATGAGGACGAGGATGATAACCGTCAAGGACAAATTCATCAGGGGTTCCGACTTCGCCAGGACGCGCCTCAGATGCAGAACCGGAGGGCAAAGAAATATCAGTAAGTTGAACTTTTCTTTTTATCCCCCTTTTCCCCCCTTTTTCCCCCTTTTTCCCCATCCTTGTTGTCCATCCAGGTCTATGAAGGTAAGGAGGTATGAGAGCAGTAGGGGTTTTGATATGTTCGACGTATCATTACTCCATAAGGATACTTTGACATTGGGTCGTCAAGCCGTTATCACCAGGCATCTTCTCAGGCTCTAGGCTGGATCAGGGGTCGTGTACCGCGACATTGGTACAATGGTCTACTTGCCGCCGCTCGACAACAGCATTGTCGTCAATTGTCGTCAGTTACCGAACAACCAGAGAAGCAGCTACCGATCCGCTACTGCCTTCCGACCCGAATTCAATGCACGCCGATGACCCACCCGGCCAGCCTGCCGGCTCCTTCCCCTTTCTCCTGAACAATCAAGCACCCACGCCTGGTCATTCGATATCTTCCATTCAACTCACTACCAACCTCCCTCCCCCCGAAGAGAGCCTGCACCTGGAATCAAGTCAATTGAGTCACCTAGCCCACCTGCCTATGACTCCACAATCTTTCCCTGCACCCACACAAAACCCCCCTTCCTCTCCCACACTTTCCTTCCCACTCCATAATCTCTTTCACAGATACTACATACTTAATCCTCTACCACCAACTCTCTTCCACCAATTCCTTACCACCTTCCTCCTCAATTCCTGAGGATCTACCTAACAGCATCATTTCTGGGGTTTCAGCCCATCACCATCTTTTATCGTGTCTTTGGGCGCCGGCATTCTCTTTTCCGGCCTTCCACTTAGGCAGGCCCAAGCAACATTTCACCGGACAAGTAGGCTCGTTGCTCATAGACCTAGACCTGGGTGGTGCATACATCTACACAGCATCGTCTGCAATTGCCTTGACATAGACATCGTCAACTATCATTGTTCACGATGAGCAGTATCACTAATCCCTTCACCAGCCTCAGCTCTGACTCTTCTGAGGGCGGAGCACCCCTCTACCCTAACGGTCGACCTGCCAACGCGTCTGCGCATCAGGAAGCCGCCACTACACACAAGCAGGAACCCGCCACCGATTCTGACGAGGAGAAAGCGCTCTCGGGTGCCGGACAGAACTTGAAGATGGATTTCTCAGTCTCAGACCCTTATAACAGACAGCGAATCCCTACTTCAATCCCCCCTGGAGTCTATGGTTCCACTCGCCGCGGTGATTTTGAGGCGATGCCGCAAGTCACACCTACGAGACTACCAAGTTACAACAACATGGGAGCGTACACAGGGGGCTCTGCCAATTCCAACCGCAACCGACAGTCTAATGTTGGTTTGCCCATTCCAGGCGGCGGCATGTGGCACCCTAATCCGAATGGCACACCCTCGGCCCAGGGAGGCCAGCGTCCGGACTTTGTGGTATGTGATCGCTACCTGAGCAACTCATTCTTTTCAAGCTCCCGTTCATACTTAACAGTATTTGCTAACAGTCGAGTAGCCACAGGAAACCGAGGCTTCGGCCACTGCGTATGCTCATGGGTATATTCAATTCGTTACCCAGCTACTTAATTCCTCTCCGGGCATCACTTCCAAAGCGGCTGAGGATGTACACCGCTATACGACTTTGGCCTCGCAGTGTTTCACTCGGGCGTGTGGTTTGCTGCGAGACCACCGCGATTCACTCCAGGACGACCTGAAGCTATCACGCGAGAGACACTTGCGTCTTGCGGCCGAGACGGATAATCTTCGAATTTCCTTCAGCGAGCTCCAGGCTAAGCTCAATCAATCCTTAGCCCGAGAGAAGAGCACTAAGAATGAGCTTCGTGAGTCCACTCTCACGGCGAACGATCTTCGATTTCAGCTCGAAACCCTTGAGCGTGAGGCGAACAAATTCAAGAATTACCATGAGATTGTCATCCAGAAGTATAAAGATCAGGATGAGAAGCACTTCAAGACCATTACGGTAAGCTGAGTCCTACGATGAACCTCTGATACACTCTGACTAACATTTTTACAGGCTCTGGAGGACGAGCTTCGTTCTCTGCGACTCGATGCAGCTAACTTTTCCTCCCCTATTGCGCCCGAGTCGGAGAACAATGTCCCCTCTCCCAAGGAGGAAGAGTCCGGCAGCCCGCTTGCCAAGTCCGCGAAGAAGAAGACTGGCTTCAAGCCAAACCCCAACGCTCCTGCTTGGGCCCCTAGTGGTAGTACTCCGCACTCTGGTGGTGCGAGACTCGCCAAATCCGAAAGCTCTGGCGATTCTAACGACGTCATTCTTTACACTGGCCGTGCCAATCAGGCCAAGAACAAGCAATCAGCCCCAGCTGACCAGAGCATGGCCATGACACCCTATCGTGCACCCGCGCGGCCCGTGCAAGACGACGGCATTCAGACTCCGTTTGGAATTGTCTTCGGCGGATATCCTACCGTCGAGCAGAACTCTCAGATCCCCGGCGCCAAGAAGATTGCCAAAGATAAACCGATCTGGGATATAGCCGATGTCCAGCGAGCGATGACACACCTCTATAATCTCTGCAGAGGTGTGATCAATAACCATCACACCAGGAAGCCGACCAAGGTCGCGTATGCAGACTTGCCCATTGCTGACCATAACACATGGAAGTACATCTGCGGCGCCACGTATGCCAACTTCGAGCAAGCTAGCGAGCATACTGCTTTCCTCCTGAAGAATGACAGATATGTCAATTGCCTTCTCAAACGCCTCTGTGTGGAGTACCTCATGAAGAAAATCATGACGCCTCAGATTTTCATTGGGTTCCGCAATAAGTATAACGAGCATCTTTCGGATCTCCAGCACACAATGGCGAATCATGCCGGTAAGTAGCCCTACCAGTAGTCCCAGGCTATCTTGTGACAATCAGCTAACATACTCCTCTCAGAGATGCGATCAACCCCTATCCGAACCCGTCAGCGAGTGACCCAGGATCACGCCCGCCTTATCCGAGCTATCGCAGCCGATCCCGACATCTCTAAATACCGCAAGTACATTGTCGAGCAGCATGGTACTATGCTTGCGACTTTCCTTGAGCCATTCCGCTCTCGAGATGCCCTAGCGGCCAAGGTCCACAGCGACTTTTGCCTCATGGTTGCAGCCTGCTGGGACATCAGCATCAAGGTCTGGAGCAGCGGCCAGACACTTCACTACGTGTTCCCCGAGTGCGCCAGCAAGTATGTCGAGGGCACTCAGGAGCCTCTGAATTGGCCCGAAGTCGTCCCCAAGATTGAGAAGCTGCTCGATTCCCAGTATCGCCTCTCGCTTGTCATCACTCCTACGATGACCCTACGTGACGGTCGCGACGAGAAGGAGCTGCAGTGCCATGGAGTCCACAAGGCGCAGGTTCTCGTCATGAAATAGAGCCATCCCTCACATTGATATCATTTGCCCATGTTTCTGGGCCATAGGATTATCGAGATCCATCGATTCTCTTTTCTCTTTTCATGGTCTGATGCGATAGACAGCCAGTGGCTGTCACAAGTATACATTGCTTTGCATGGGGTTTTTATCGACTTTTCCGGTTTGCGAAGTCGTCGGAATATCACACGGTTCCGGTTCTGCATCTTCATATGGTCTTTGCCTCAAGATAACGATGGTAATGAGGGAACGAGACCACGCGCATGAGAGATGCAATGAGATCAACGGTCACGAAGTCACAGAGAGGAAGCAAAACTCAGAAAAGAACCAAAAAAAATTGGAAAAGAGAAAAACCCGGCACAAAAAAAGTACCTTCCTCAGCTCTACCGGGAGAGCAAACATTTTCGGTGATGTCCGCCGAGTCTTGCTTGCCAGTTGAGGCGGCATCGTAGCCTTAACAGTTACTCTCATATCTGCGTCGGTCTTTTTCTTTTCTTTATCGGATATCCGGGCAAAGTCCGGCCCGCGAGACAGGGTGATACTCGATACCCAGTCGGAATACGGATACCTTATATTTCATTATTTTCATTTTCGGTCACATCGTCTATTTCCACTTAATCGCCTAGCCCATCGTCTCTCTCGCTCTTCTCACCCCTGAGTCTGATCAACATATCATCACTCAAGGATACTGTGCCCTCAGCATGCACAAGTGAGAATCGAGTAACTCATTCCCTTTTCTTAGGACTTGCATAATCCTTTGACATGAGAGACACAGTCAACTTACCTCCTTATGGCACCTGTCACGGAATATTCGGTCTATGGTCAACGATCATCGGTTTCATTCGGCGTTCTCAATTTGATTTTCATGGATGGCCCTCTCTTCGTCTCACAGTCGCAAAGATCACGCATTCAGTCACCCTAGACTCACCAACTCATCATATCATTAGGCTCTAGGCTTGGGACTACTTGTGGTTCGAGTTCGAAGGGATTTTTTTCTCTTCTGGTCTCTTGATTCATTTTGAGATTTAGGGTTTGATGCCGTTGATGCCAAATATGGATAATACTTCGATCTCGTGCTTGCTCGGGAGAGATGGATATCATGGACATGGTCGTTGATGGTATGGTACGGTCGCTTGATCACCTATTAGTTTAGGTAGATAGACCACACCCAAAAAAGTTCTTGTAGTTTTATTGTAATCCTCTCGGCCTCTTAGAAGTGACTGTCTTGATCGTAATATCCGAAATGCGCTTGTGCGGTACCCAAGCTTATGTATTCGACACCTTCTTAGATTGGCTGAGCATAGGCATCTCGTATATGCCTATCGTGGCTTAGTGAAGTAGGTAGTCAGCTCGCCCAGTAATAATTATATTGCAAAGTAGACAGAAGTTGGAGGGATATTGATAACTATCTAACCTCGCGCATATGCAACACAGCCACATCGCTAATGCAGTGACCCCTAACCTGTCGCGATGGAGTCGCGGAGTGGCCATGCTGGCGACCAACGGGCTACTGGTATTGCGTGAACCGTGGTAAAAAAAATTATTGAGAATCAAAAAATTATTCTATATGGCACCCTTTTTGATTTAAGCATGGCTTCAGCATTGCTAGATGGAATCGAAAATAGTTCGACGCAGAAAGGTGACAAGCAAAGTATTCCATGCAATCCTCAGCTCTGCCAAGACTGTCAGACTTGGAACACTCCAGTATTGGGCTATCCCCACTTCCACGTCGACAAAAATCGACCCGATTACAAACGACCAGACTACGGACCTCACAGAGATGATGTCCTTTTGAAACAGCTCTCATGTAATGTCGAATGTTTGGTTTGCCAGGCTCTGACATCGGCTATTCACTGTCACATTCGTTCAACCCCCCGAATTTCTGACTGGGAGAAATCAAGCATCTCTGTTCACCGGAAGGGACCTCTTCTTCCCTATGGCTCCACGTCTTTATACCTTCGAGCACCAGTACTCCGAGTGCTCGTGGACTTGGAGTTATCCCTTACATCAGATAACCGCTCCTCGACTCAAGGAACTACTAAGACAAAATCAATGCGTTCAGCGTTAGCGCCCCAATTCTTACTATATTATTCTCAAGCTGATGGACGCTGTCTATTGGGCATCGAACCTTTTCGGCTACCCTTCTTCGATATAAAGACGTTACATCGATGGTTGCATACCTGTGAATCCACACATCCAGGCTCCTGCAATGGTCGTAGAGAACGTGACCAGAAACCATGGTGGCCAGGGAAGGGATTATCAATGAAACAGCTTGAAAATCCCGAACAGCCGCGACACTTCCGAGTCATCGACACGCGCTCACTTAGAATCGTGATGCCACGCGGACAGGTCGACTATGCCGCCTTGAGCTATATGTGGCAGCCGGGAAAGACTGACCACATTGAGCTTCGGAGGGACAATCTGGAGCAGCTGCAGGTAGGCGTTGCGATACCCAAGCTCGTGACACAGTTATACGAGAGAAAATTCGATAGCGATAGTTGCTGACTATCATATGTGATATAGGCCACCAATGGGCTAGCTTCGGTGTCTATCCCAAGAATTATACAAGGCGCGGTCTTCCTCTGCCAAAAGCTTGGGCAAAGGTATTTGTGGGTTGACAGACTATGTATTGTCCAGGACGATACCAAGTCGAAGCATGATCAGATTCGTGGCATGGATCAGATATATTCCAGGGCAAGATTTACTATCGTTGCGGCTCTTAATGACAAAAACGACCTTGGTCTCCCCGGCATTTACGGCTGCCCTAGAAACTCGGCGTGGACAGCGACACATAGGTATAATGTTGAGGGTAACGTCTTCAAATCAAATGGGACCGATCGAGTCGTGGATGGCTGCTTGTGGGACCGAAGAGGCTGGACCTTTCAAGAACGAATTTTATCCAAACGACGCGTTTACATTTCAGATTCGCACGTTATTTATGAATGCCCAAGCGGACAAGTCAGCGAAGAACAGTCAGTGGAGGCCGCCCTCCGAACACGAGCAGAAATATTCTACAGAAAGTTGAATGGTCGGTCGTTGAGGGCTTCCTGGAGTATTTTTATGAACCGAGTCCGTGATCATTCCATTGCTCTACAAGCGGACGACCCCGCAAGCGAGACCATCGAAGACGCGTCTTACGATCGATCGATCGTCGAGTTAAGATCAAAATTGCACACTTATGCAACACCAGAGTCAAGTTCAATGACAATTATCAAATACTTCCGCTGTATTGAGAATTATACAGCTCGCCAATTTTCGTTCGAGTCAGACATTCTGAACGCCTTCAGTGGCGTCAGCAATGCTGCGAGCCGTCAAATGGGGACTAGGATGGCATTTTCTCACCCTGAAAGCGCCTTGGCCCAAAGTCTCCTATGGAAATCCACTAGCACGACAGCAACAAGGACAGAACCACCAGGTCTGCGAAGCTGGTGCTGGGCGTCGTCTGCGCAGCCCATTTACTATCATTGGAGACTGGAGACGCAGGCAGGCGAGGAAATCGAAGAGATCTGTAGCCTGGTATACTTCCACATGCAGGATCCCGAGTTGGGGCTACGGAAGATACACACTGAAGAGCGTTGGATGGACAATGTGCAGCCCATCACTGAGACTGGCTCCAGCCGCGAGCTTCCGAGGACGTTCAAAGAAAAATATCGACCTAGCCCCCAGCGTACTTACGCAACTTGGCTTGCATGTCCGCATAACCCCTCCGAAACGTTAGCCCATACCGTGCTGGACCAGGAGGCTTGTCACGCTGCAAGGGCGTTTCCTCGCTCGCTAGTCTTTAACACGACAGTTGCCTCATTGCGGCCAAGGGTCCGAAAGGGACCTGCTGGCCACACGCACGTAGTATTGGAAACCGGAAGTGGACAAGAAGTGGGAGCCCTGCCGGGTGTCAGCGGTGAGTGGAAAGAAGAGCACAAGAATGACGACCGTTTCTATGAGTTTATTATCCTCTGTGGCGGACTGGAAACCTTCCAGACGCGTAAACAGATGGTTTGGGACCACGACGACTACAATTCATGGCTCCTATACGCTGTGATGGTCGAGAGTGTACCGGATCATCCGCATGTAGTTCGACGGCTGGAGATCGGGACTGTGAAGGCACATCTGTGGAAGGATTGCAACCATCGGTGGGAAACTATTGTTCTTTCGTAAGGTGGTTCTCCGGGTAGGCTTCACCCCTGACTTAATGTCACGATCAGAGTCGTATAGATATTTGCCTAAATGGTAAATACGAGTAGTTCATCATGATACTTAAATGCATCGTTCAAAGAATACGCTTGTGTTTTAGGATGATTATCTGACAGTGTTATGCAAGTCTCTGTTAACAAATTCATTGTCACACAACAAAATCCGCTGTGAATTTAGTAGAGCACTTATTAGTGCTGACCTCATCAATGTAAGGACACAGACAAATACCACCTAACCCCTTACTGATGGCTCCCTTGAAGACTAACACCTAGAACAGGGGTCAGAACCTCTCATCGCTTGTCGACTCCACCCGCGCAACTCTCTTTTCTCTCCCATTTTCTGCTATGATACAAGAAAAGATGGCAGCTGGCATGATTGTCATTGCCGCTACTACTCTGATTTCGCTAGCGATCGCCAAGATTATTCTCAAGAAAGACACTGGTCTTCCTAGGCTCGGGACTAGCCCCGGACCTCTAGGGCTCCTGACTTGCTTCGCACGGTGGCGATGGTACAAACATGGACACGAGAATGTGAGGCAAAGATATGATGAGGTACATACAGAAGGCCCCAAAGACTTGACATGGACGTCTACTAATCGTTGCGTCCGAGATTAAAAGTCTAAAGACGCCAATTACGTGACGCAAACCATGATGGGCGATACGATTGTTCTGGCACCCAGGTATCTCGCTGAGCTCAGTATGCTTCCCGAGTCCAAGCTCAGTTCTACTACGGCATTGGTAGATAGTGTCATGGGTCAGTACTCGGGCGTAGATCTTCTCTTGCAAGATCATTTATCATCCGACATCTGCCGAGGTCCCTTGAGAAAGAAGCTGCGTATGAATCTCTTTTCAAAGAAGAGGCGTTGCTATTAGGCTCATCTGCTTCTTAGCATTGTTTGTCCCTATTATGGCAAAGGAACTCGAGATAAGCATGTCCGAGAAGCTTGGACAAGCTGGTACAGGTGAGCTGAACAGGATCCTGACGTCTCGTAGCTTCAGTGGTGGAAATGGTCGATGCCTGACTGGTCCTCAGCCCCAGTCGTCTGCGTCGCATACGACTTGCTATACTCCTTCATCGAACGCGTGTCTTCACTGGTATTTGTCGGCAGAGCTCATTACGATGATGAGATATGGAAGAATGCTCTCACGACTTTACCAGGTAATGTTGAGATCACCAAGTTGATCCTACTACCGATTCCCTCATTTCTCCGATCCGTGATCGCCCCCTTGATCCCACACCGTAATCGAATCTTCCGTGACCGTACAGCCGTGAGGCAAGTCCTTTTCCCCAACGACCCGAAGCAAGTCATCACAACCGATAATGATCCGAGCGTTCTGAACCTACTCATCGAGAGTGGCAAGGACACAGATCCCGCTAGCATTACTGCCAGACTTCTCATTCTCAACGCAGCTGCTCTCCACACGTCGTCCATGGCGCTCACTCATGCCATTTTCGATCTCTGTGCGCGACCAGAGTATGTTGAGCCTCTGCGGTCAGAGGCGCGCGAAGCTCTCATGCACAGCGGCGGGAATTGGCAACTGTCTACCCTCCAAAGATTACGTCGTCTCGACAGTTTCCTTAAAGAGTCGCAGCGCATGAATCATTCCACTTTCTGTAAGACACACAATTTGATATCGTTTTAAGGTGCATGTCTTGTTAATATCAACTGAGAACAGTGGGATTCGACCGCAAGGTCATGTCTCGTATTGAGCTGTCAGACGGGAAAACGACTCTGCCAACAGGGGCCAAGATTGCTGTTCCTGGAGGGCCTATGTCGGTTGATTCATCTTTCTATGATCGGGCTCAAGATTTTGATGGGTTTCGCTTCTACCGTCCTGAAGATGACGAGATGAAGGCCCCTCTGAATACCAATCAGACCTACACCGGAATCGAGCCCGGCAATGTTTCTTGGGGATATGGCAGATTCACGTGCCCTGGACGATGGTATGCAGATGCTTTGATTAAACTCACCATGGCAAATTTACTGCTACGTTACGACATATCATTCCCCAATGGTCAAACACAGCGGCCCTCAGGTACCAAGTACGATACAGAGCGGCATCCCGATTTCGAGCAACGAATTGTGATGACGAATCATACCATCGATTGACATAACTAGTCCCGTATAATCAAGTACCGAGTGAGGTGAAGGATGAGATAATAGAGAGCACAGTACAACACAACAACAGTAAGCTCAGTCTGGGGCGTGATAGGAATCGACGTGAATCAAGTAGTCACGGATCATAAGCTCGAGCGTCATGATTGAATTGCTTATCAAAATTCTCTATCATCTAACATCTAAAACTAGTAAAATAAGTGTGAGAAAGGGGAGGTATTAGGAGTTTCCATTGCGCCCAGAGCTTATGCAGGATGAATTTGTATCGAGCGTAGTGCTCGATTACCAGTAACGCCCTGGTCCGCCCGGGGTATCATGTCTAATCCGATAGCAGTGTTGCAATTTCTCTGACCAAGAAGCCATCTAGAATGCCGCCAAAGTCCGTAGACTTATGGGTTTACATTGCCTCGACTGGTTGTCACAAGGTAAAATTGTGTCGATGAGGCGGATAAGTAAGATGATAATAGTCATCTCATTGCACCTTCGTTGGCCGTCGATCGACGAGTTTGTCGATCGCGCCGAGGAGGGCCTTTGTGATGGCCTCCTGCGTCAACTCTTTCCCTGGTTGAAAATGAGTGGTATCAACCATATCGCGCAACTCCAAGGATCCTCCGCCACACTTTCTCCGAGCCTCCTCAGCGAGGGTGTTGTCAAGGTACTCTAGAAAATCACTTGCGGACTTGTCCTCTCCGATCTGAAAGAACTGCACGCCGACTTGATAGGATGGGGCATTGAGCTTATCCAAGGTTTGTGCCGCCTTGATCAGGACATCCTTGACCAGCTGCTGCTCCTCCTGCGGATTCGATAGACCAGTGTATGGGTGTCCATCGGTGATGACAATGATGTTCAAAGGGCGGAGACAGGACTCGTTCTTAGTCGTTTTGAAGAGTTCAGAGTAGCGACCGATGTATGAGTCCAGAATATACTCTAGACGTCTTGCAGTTGGAGTCGCGCCATTGGGGATGATACTTTCGAAAATGTTATCAACAATCTCCGCACTGCGAATCTCACGGAATCCGCCACCTGGAAATCCGGCCTCCGGTTTGCCTATCCTGTCATGCGGGTTCCTCATGTTGAGGAAATAGAGATCAATGCCGTCTTCGTCATATTTGATAGACTCGGCGACGAAATCATTGAGAACTTTCATTGCTCGCTGCCATCTGGTCATACCTCCGGAAGCATGTCGAAATTCTTTTGAAGACATCGAGCTTGAGTCGTCAATGAGGAAGAGGGTGTCGAATAGTGCTAAGAATGAATTGTCGGCTGAGTTTGCATTGTTAGCTGCAACCGCCGAACGAATAACATCGCTGTATGTTCGGGGTACACTTGGCGTCCTCGTTGGGCTGTACTCTGGAGGAGGGTCGTTGAAGGGATTCCATGAGGGTTTCTGGACTGCCTCATCGGCTTTGCCACCCCTTCTGCTCTTGGCTATAAATGAGCTGAATCTCTTCATATCGTTGTGTTGTGATTCCTGTAGTATGTGAATAAGGTAAGTGGTCGAGTGGTGTAAAGTACGCTATTTGGGGAATGAAGCCGATAAAGTAATGGTTGATGGATTACAGATCAAGGTGATCGGATGTTTGTAGTTGTGGCAATTAGGATGAGATGAGGTTAAGTTTTTTTGTTTGAAGCTGCTATGTATGTCTTTTCATATATAGAAAACAGTGAGATGTAACATGTGTGCCTTAAGAGAGCCTAAGCAAAGTAAGTTAACGCTATTGGCTACACTGCCCCCCTCAACGATGAGATGGGTTTGGGCAGTGAAAGCGGCTGGCTCTCTTGTCGACAAACCTATTTCGTTTGCCACGAAAAACATTCTCTTGTCCATATCAGTCATTCTAGCTGCATACATTCATCCATGAAATGATGCATCAACTTCGACTGCTTTTCTCCTCGTTTGGGCGATTCCAAGCGCTGTTGAATTACTTCCTTTAGAATAAGATTACATGGTTAGGATCTAGGTACGCAGTACTTAATACTCGTATTTCCGAGTCGCCTCAATATGATCCTGTCAGAATGGGGCTCATGTAAAAAGTCCCTCGATCAAATGTCTCTCAGGCATTTGATGTTTTGAATGACTCTTGTGACATGATGACATGTCGTTGTTCAAAGTGGGCTTATACATTCCAGATCTCAAGGGGCAAACTTGTAGGTCGCCCTTCCCATACACTTGGTTCCTGACTAGCAAAAGGGAAACCAAAGCGTGGGGGTGTATTGATCTGATTTGATTGGTGAAGTTTGCACTGCCAGGGAGATAATACCACTATACAGGAGCCACAGGATAAATTACACCTTGCACAGCCTCGGAATTTGGCATACCTTAATTAGAACTGCGCCCTTGTGCGGACCCCTAATGACCTGCGTTAGCGTAGATGGGACGGTATCATTCGCTGATGAAACATGCCCGCTTCAAACACGATTCTGCCTCCATGCAAATCTGATTATCTTTTCGATCTACCAGAACCCAGAATTTTGGGACCTACATTTTGTGCATGACAGGCTTACGCCAAGGCACGCGGACAGAACGCCTCATGAACGATGGGGCAAGTGATCTCCATAATTGACCTCGTAGGAAGCCCACTACCTTAGTATGCATGGGTAGTTGCGGCTCTCCTTGATGTTTAAACTACCTCACCGACGTGCTGCCCTTCTTGATGGTGGGCAAGTATACCTGGGTAGGGAGAAATGGAGAGTCAGTTTCTTTTACGATTCACTGCATTCTTGACATACACCGTACATGCCATCCCAGACCATGCCTTGCCAATACGGCTATTTTCAAGCTTTGCTCCCAAGCCAATCTAGCTTCATAGAGCGACGCCATCCACCTGGTCCACGTCAATCATTGTAGTAATCGTACATGTTCATCAAACTTCTCTTCCTCTGCCTTAGATAGGACTTTCAATTCCACAGCGGAGCCGTAACCTCGACCGCCCGCTCAACAACAGCCTTGACTCTGTCCGCAAATACCTTCTGGTTGCACTCAACCTCGAGGTCCTCCAACCAAACCGTAGCCACAATCTTGTCCACTTTGATCAAGATTCCAGGCACTGGAATGCCAATCTTGTGTAGTCTTTCAAGCTCCGTCTTCTGTCGTAGTTCTAGCAAACGTTCCTCTTCTTCTTCGTCATCTGACAGCTCCATGGAGGCATCTGAGTCAGCCCCGTCCTCTCCATCGGACTGCTTGGCCTTCTTATCTCGGATCAAGGGGGGCAGCTTCGGCATGGCTACGGGTGAGACAGCATCTGCACCAAACTGCGCCTCGAGAAAGAGGCAAAGTCGTTCCAGTCTCTCCTGAGGAGCCAGCTTCGCTTGCATATTGTGGATAGGAAGGTCATGGCTATGAGAGTGAGAATGCTTGCTCGCGGACCCTTTTGATTTGTTAGTAAAGGTGTTTTTCTAGTTGATATGTATTTGCACTTACTCTTGACGGCTGCCGGACTACTCTCGGTAGACAGGAGAGTAGCCATGACAGCATCGGCAATGCCATCATTCAACATGTTGCCTTCCCACTCCATTTCTACTTCTCCATTACTGCGATACCGAAGTGTGACACAGCCCATGATCAAATAAGCACCCACGATCTGGGGTACTTCTTCATCTGCGTCTGTGATGTGGCCGTGGCCATTGTTCGCCTTGACGTCACCAATCTGTGCCTTGGTTCCTGGAAGTTCTTCTATATTCCCGAATGTGCTCTCTAGAGCCCACTTGATCAGATCGATACCTGCTGCACTGAGGGCAAACTTTTGGCGACACGCTATTGTGGATGTTGTTAATCCGGCATACTCTCGAAGATCTTCTGGATCCATTAATGACATCTTGAAGTCATTCTGCACGATAACACCTGTGACGAGCTCGGCTTCGGAATCATCTGGGGAAGAAAGCTGTCTCGGAGGAGGGATAGCTGCAAGCTTGCCGACAACTTTGGCTACTTTATCCGTCTTAAAGGGTATTCGAAGCTCATCGCAGTTTCGCGGGCTGTAAACTTTGACCTTCTCAGCCTTTCCAGCATTTAAAGAAAGCAATTTGGATTTCAGGCGCATCATGTTGTGTTGCTCTCCGTGTACCAAGATCTTTCGTGATGTCAGCTTGAGTTCTTCATGTAATGACGAACAGGACTTACCACAACCGGGGCGCCGACTTCTTCGATAAAATCTTTGTTTTCCTGGCCGTCTACATGAGCAGCGAAGGAGTATTCGGCCACGCTACATCTTCGGGGTATCATGACTTTCTCATTGTCCGAACCAGGTGCTCTCCTAATAGCATTGGTGCTGCGTGACATGACAGCCTGTATTTGATCGGGTTCTTGTACGATGTGTTTCGCCATGGTTCCCTCAACACTGTAACCCGTGATAATGACACCATTTTTCTCGCTCGGGGCCCACCTCTCGAGGAGCTCTCGGCTGACTCCATTCTGCAGCATACCTGGACTGGCCAACATGACACAGCCACCAACATCATCGAATCTGTCCAGGTTCTTGAGGGATCGGATGTATTTGAAATCCCAAGGACCCCCTTTGCCAGCGCCTTCTCCAGATGCTTCAGCCTCGGCCATACGCTCTCGGAATAAGCGTTTAATGTTATCGTTCATGGCGCCAACGTAGGTTTGGTAGACAACCATACACTTTCGGGCCAAGTTACTAGCATAGTAGATTGGGATTTTCTGGTATTCTGCGTGTTTCCCCCAGTATTCATCAAGAATCAACAACAGCTCTTGTGCACGACCCAGTGCAAAAACGGGCATGAGCACGCGACCTCCTCGGTTGAGAATGTTGGTGACAGACTTCATGAGAGCTTGCTCTCGCTCCAGACGAGGGACGTGGGTTGAGACACCATACGTCGACTCAGTGATGAGGACATCAATCTTGACTCCGCAAGGAACCTCTGCAGAGATAAGATGACGGTCTTGCTCCCTGGAGTAGTCTCCGGTGAAGAATATGTTGAGACCGGCAATCTCAATCAGAAACATGGCTGCACCCAAGACGTGGCCGGCAGGATAGGGGGTGATACGGATGGAAGAGATGGTATGTGTAGTATGGTAGTCGATTGCCTCGATCTGAGGAAAGCTGTTGAGATGGTCTTGCTCGGTGTAGACAGGCTGAGAGGTTGGATTGGAGGAAGTGTTGCCGACTCTGACACTGTCTTGGATCAACCACTTGTAAATAGCCTTGGTAGGATGGGTCATGAAGACTCTGCCACGGAAGTTGGTCTTGGCCAAGACGTAAGGTAAAGAGGCAGCATGATCAATATGGAAACTTGGACAGATGGTCAGCAGCATATACATACACACAAGTCATAGATACAACGTGTCAAAGCAGCAAAAGGTCACGATCATGATGGGCTACTATCGGTTGGAAAGCGGAACGAGAGATTGTATTGATAGCTGAATACATGTGGACAGATGATGCAGTCTACGGAGATATTTTGCCGTCGGTCCAACCGATAGCGCCCAGGAATTGTCCACTAGCGAGGGGAAATGGGACTTACTGGCTTATGAGGAGGACATCTACGGTACTGAGGTCGAAGTCGTCGAAGAAAGGGAGCGAGGCAAGCCCATCGTAGGCAGGATGCTGACCGGCATCGAGCTGGGAATACTTGTTAGAGGGTTGATGTGACTGACAGGAGAGGTGTTATTGGAGGGTAGCATACCATGACAGTCTTGCCCTTGTACTGAATGATGTGACAGGATCGGCCGACTTCATTCCCGCCGCCTAGACACAAGAACATCAACTCGTCAGCAGGGTCTACGGGCTCTTCGGTGACAGAAGCTGCCATGACTGCTGCCTTGCGTTTGGATGCCATAGTCGATGGCTAACCCATGAATATGGGTGGGTGTTGGTGGTGGGCGATGCGCAATGAGATGAGTTTAACGCGGGGCTGTCGCGCTTGGGATGGCTCGAGGGTGGTCGTTGTTGTCCGAGTTATGGCAGAATACCTTTGCTATTAGAACATTAGACAGGCATGCTTTGTCGACTGTTTTAGCCGACCGTCTCGCTGGTGATTCAATGCGCTGCGATGCAGTGTTGAGAATAAGAACTAGTGCAGAGGTGGCTTCAAATATAAGGTAGCATGGGATAGATGCGATGAGTAAAGTAGGGAGAGTTTGTTGATCTGATTCAGACCACAGTATCCGTCTATCTTCCGATTTTGTCCTACCGTGCCTGCTGTGATTACCTGAAGTACTATGTTCGTAGAAGTTTAGAGGATCCTGCCAGCTGCCCGATACTTATTAGATACATTAGCACACGTGGAGTGGGTCTACACAAGCGCGAATGGGTCCGTGCGCTCCCATACCTCCTACGACACCAGGAAGATTTCCGTTCTGGGGGAGAGAGAGCTTTGCCTTCGATAATTGTCATTCCCGCCGACCACATTCAATCCACCACTCTCCCCCCCAGCTCCCAGTCAACGGCGCTGGTGCAAGAGAGATAATCTATCGCCGTCTTCTCAGAGATCGGTAGTATTATTCACCTCACTCAATCGTCTGAGCTGCCTGGGCGCTGTTCTTGCCTGCCTATCGCACGACGTCTCTCCGCATTGCGATTCCCGATTGATTGACCGACCGACCGACCGAGACCTACGAAGCGCATCGAATGCCCGGACATCGCGACATCATCATTTATACCCAGTAGGCTGGAGCGCAGTTTCTGTTGGTGGATGGGATTTGCCCAGCCGTGTGTCCCAGGCTTTGTGCCTGTGCAGCTGTGGTGAACGACGACTGCCTCCTGCGACAGCCTCGAGATCGAGTCGGTTGTGTATGCCAGTGAAGATTTCCCCGAACAAAAACGTCCTTACCAGAAGGTAGCCTGCCGCGCTTCCGGTTCCCATGCGCCCTCGCCTTAGAATATCGTCACGTTGTGTCAGAAATAACATATCACATCGCCCGTCATCCACCATTCATCACCATGTCGCATCCTCAGGCCGCCCTCACTCAGAGGCAGTTCTCGCCCAACCAACAACCATCCTCGCCATCTCCCAATAATGCAACAGCACCGGCATACACACTCCCTGCTGCTAAGCGCCCCATGGGAAAACCATCACCTGTCCCTCCGCTGTCACAGCCGGGCTCTCCATACACCACCACCCCAGCCTATGGTCCAAGTCCACCTTCGACCACTTCTGGTGCTGGCACTCCTACTGGCCTTCCGTCCCCGATACCTCCAGTCAACATGACTGCCGCCTCTCATGTCCCACAGACTCACTACGCCCCCGCGCAGCAGCCCAACGGTCGCGCAAATTCGGTTGGAGCCACACACATCCAACAAACTCCTGTGCCCGTGCCTCCGCGTCCTACCTTACCAGTACAGACACACGTACAGAATCAAGTCCCTCTTCAACCTCATAGTCCCTCGCCCAACTCGACCATGGCTCACACATACTCCAACGCCACCCTGACACCCATTACTTCTGCCGCCCCCCCACCACCGCCTGGCATTATGGGACCACCCACAATATACCCTTCCTCTTCTTTCACGGGCGCAAATGATGCCGCAAGACAGGCACAACGACCTGCCACCTCCAAATTCTCGACATATGAGGTGAATGATATGCTGATGGGTACCGGCATTGATCTGGACGAGGAATTCGATATCCAGAACAACTCCGACTTGGAGACCAGAACAGGTTTTCCACACAACGCCCCTGGCGGCAGAGATAGCTTTTATGGCTCGGGATTTGCCAACAGCGCTGCTGAACACACGTCTGCGAGTTCTCAAGAGGAATTCGTCTGTGATAATGCCAATCGCATTTGGAATGAAGCTGCCAGGAGCTTACAGGCCACCCGAGTCAACGAGTTGAGGAACGAGTTCCTTGAACCTGGTCTTCTGCACAGGCGTCTGCAAGACTGTGCTCTCAAGTATGGTCTGGGTCTGAATCTGGAGATCAAACCAGACGGGAAAACCTACATGGGCCGACTCCTACCACCCCACGAGATTCCTCGCCCCGAGATCAAAGCGATATCCCGGAAGACACCCGACGGCATGATGGTCAATACAATGGGATCATTCATTCCAAATTATTCGTTCTTGTCCGACCAGATTATGCTTCTATCGATAGGAACGAAAGAGCATATGCGCGGTCTACTCAGCGACGCGAATAAGATAGCCGTTACCCGGCAGACAACGTCGCATGGGCTCGTCCCTACCGATTGGGCCGATGCCGCCGCGTTATCGCCGCCGAAAGCCAATGGTATCGTCGAAGGCAACCCGAGAACTGGTGCGGAAAGTGCAGTCAGCCCTCGCACTAATCCGCTAAAGCGTATGCACACATGGTCAAAGTGTTTTCGAGCGTACTTCTTGCTAACTTGCCACTAGGTCCCGCAGATGAGATCAATGAGGAAATACCTAACCATCTGATCGATGCCGTTGTTGGTGTCGGCAAGGGCGCTCAGAGTATTGAGGAAAGCCGCCTGCGAAAGCGACTCAAGAGAGCGGAGAAAGCCCAAAACAAAGAGGGTGATGTCGATGGAGGTTCGCGTAGTGGATCAGTAGCACCTGGTACCCCCGGAGCCACTGCACCTGACGGCGGTGAGACCAAGGCCATGACGAAAAAAGAGGGCAAGAAGGCAGCAGCCAAAGCTGCGGAGAACAGCAGTGGGACAGCGGTGAACGCGACACTAAGCTTGTTCACAGGAGGCAAGAAGAAGAAGTATTCGTGGATGACGGCGGATAGTGGCAGCGGAGCAAGCACGCCGCGAGGGCCAAGTAAGTCCGGAGGCTCTCTCGGCTCCGGAGCTGCTTCCGGTGGCAAGCCGGGACAGGGTCCTCTAACCAAGGCCAGTGTCGCACATCTCGGCCAGTTCCGCGAGGACTCGGAGAAGGGCAAAAACATTCAGCTACGAGATTGGATCGTCACGCTCGAGGATCGATGCTATGACCATAGAAGCTTGCAGCAGGCGTATGATCGGCTCGATAAATCCGACCAAGGCGATAAAGTATCGACACAGAAGGCATGATAACTCTATGCTCCCTAAAACGCAGTAGGAGCGAAATCTTCGGGAAGGCGAGATTCAGTCGGAAACAGAAGTTGATTCAATGGGATTGCATTGCTCGTGGAGGGCCAACAGGAAAGCCCAATTGTATTAAGAAGTTCATTTTTCTCCATTCAGCCAGGCGTTGACATCACAGGGCATGGAGGCTAAAGAGGATTCGAGTTCTGCATTTGATTTTCGCCGCCACCACCCTATTTGTTCGGTTTGCGGATATAGCAAATGTACTGTACTGCTGATACAGCAGTGGCCACGTCTTCAGCCTTGCTATGGCTTACTAGATAACTTCTAGCAGACATTCAGCCGTCTCTTTCGGGGTATAGAGAGTGGCGGAACCGTGAGAATTATAAAATCAAAAAGTAATAAGTAAACCCGACGGCTTCTATGCCAATGGAGTCTTCCCTAAAGTAGTTCTTGTGCAAGTGTCTTCTATCAAGCTGCTGTGCCTTATTTGAGTGATCTGCGGAGACTACATGTGCCTACGTGATATCGCAAACGGCTTGCTTTGCTGTTCTCAAAGTAAGTGCTCATAGAATGTAGGATTTCCTCTACTCTTAAGATATCTTGTCGGGCTAAAGTGGAGAAAAATGATGTGCAATATTGGCGAGCCTCCGAATTGCCGATCACGGACGGAACGTCTCTCTTACACTGGCCGTAGATAAGCGGCTGGTTCTATGGAATTGATCTGAGATCGTCTTTCTCTATCTACACGTATCCGACCTCATTTCCAGTTCGATTTCGATATCTTCATATTTGAGTCAAGAATTGACTCATCTTGCGTTATAACTTGGCTAACGTCTGAGGGAGGCACTGCAGAGCAAACTCTGTCTTCGAGTTAGCAGTTTCCCGGATCCTCTCAGGACATACCTGCATTTCCACCACGGCCTCGATCTTAAGATGGCTAAAGCGGTATGTGAACTCGCCTCGCCTCACTGCGCAGAGAATCTTGAATCCTATTCTACTGCCTGTCTATACCCAGGTAGTGATACCTCCACTTCGTCACATCTCAGGAAAGATGAACGACTAGGATCATCATGATGGAAAAAAAAAAAAAAATCAAAGATTACTTGAAAGTATATAGGCTAACTTGCTTAAAAAGGCTATCGGGCAAATATGCTCGTCAAATTCGATGACGCACAATCTAGCGCAGTGCGTGAAGCTCGTCGGTCAGGCTGCGAGCGCCGGGGCGAAGGTGAGGGCTGATCTGATCTGAGTTGTTCTCCCTACCTGACTAGATCATCTGCCATTGCTTCACGACCCAGAGCGCGGTTTTGAGAGAAGAGTTTGGCTCTGGCCGTTCGATTGCCTCACACGATGTTTGTCTACCCTTTGACATCTTGTTCGGGGATCTCGGTGGCTGCCATCAAGATAAGCATTTCTCACGATACCGTCCCGGAAGTCTGGAGATGGGGTTGCAGTCAGCTTCAGAGCTCTCCTTTCATCATCAGGCCTTTCACGCAAGGGCAGAACTGCTATTCTGCTCAAAACCACGACATATCACACCCCACACAGTTCCACAACGCCATATCTCATCTCATATCATGTCATCTCACACCAAATTCCCCCAAATCATTCAATAATCCGAACCCCTCCAAACCAACCGACAAAAATCTAACTAACAAGCACACTCCAGGTCCTCTTCCTCCCCGAAGCATCTGACTACATCGCAACCTCAGCCCAAGAATCCCTCTCCCTAGCCCAACCCATCTCCAGCTCCCCCTTCGTAACAGGCCTCCAAGAAGCAGCGGCAAAACACAGCATAGCCGTACACGTAGGAATCCACGTCCCGTCATCCACACCCACTACTCTCCCGTCCTCATCTTCCACTGCCCCTAAATCCTCATCCTCACCCCCCTCAACAAAGCTCTACAACCGCACAATCTACATCTCCCCCACCGGGTCCATAAACCCATCTCACTCCTACGACAAACTGCACCTCTTCGACTATGCCGGCGCCAACCTCTTAGAATCCGCATCAACACAATCCGGCTCTTCCTTCACACCGCCCATCCCCTCTCCCGTCGGGTACCTAGGTAGTCAAATCTGCTTCGACATGCGCTTTCCCGAACCCGCTATACACCTGACCAAGTCCCGTGTGAAGGAAGAAGGAACGTCAGAGTCAGAGAAGTCCCCCACACCAGCCCAAATCCTCCTCTACCCCTCAGCCTTCACCGTTCCCACAGGCCGCGCCCACTGGGAGGTCCTCCTCCGGGCGCGCGCAATCGAGACGCAGAGCTGGGTGATAGCCGCGGCGCAAGTCGGAGCGCATAACTATCCCCCTCTCCCTCCATCCCCTACCTCTTCCTCCCAAGCCCCCGCTACCACCACCACCACCACCACCAAAAGACCCCGAATCTCCTACGGCCACAGCCTCGTTGTCGACCCCTGGGGCCGCGTCGTCTTGGAAATGAAAGGCGTGAAGCCAGACTGGGACGTGAACGACGACGATCCCCTCGATGCCGTCGAGGAGGGCGCGGTCGGCGAGCTTGGGATTGTGGATATTGATCTTGAGGAATGGGATCGCGTTCGGGAGAGGATGCCTCTTATGCGCAGGACGTGAGTTGACTACTTGACCTACCCTTATTTCAATGTTGTTCCTTCTCCCTTTGGATATGGTTTTGCTTTGTTTCATGTATTTGGCTCGAAACTAATTGTTAGCAGAGACATATACCCTGAGGTCTAGCACAATAGAAATTCAAAGTTTACCAAGTCATCACTTTGACATAGACGAAGCAAATTCTTAGACTTGATGCATTGTAAATTACCAGCCTGCTTGGTTTGAAAAGTAACCTATTTCATCTTGACTTGTGCAAGCCGTTTAATGCCGATTGGACCTCGTTTCAAGTCTATTCTTGTTTGCGTTCTTGGGTTTTCGTTCATTTGAGTCTTGAGATGTGATATCTCGTCATCCATCTTTCCTGTCTTCGTGGCAATGCAAATCGAAGGAGATGCAACTGCTCTCCATAATACTATCCTTCCTAGAGCCAAACCGGGCTCCTTCATGTTTTTGGGCATCGCAAATGTACAAGGTTCCAGCCTGAACGTCCTGAACTCATGCCGGAAGACACGACACATAACGCCGGAACAAATGACCACGCCGATTTTGTCGCATGCAAGCGGGTTGATTAGACATTTCAGGTACTGTAGGAACCGCTCGCTTAAAAACCGACTCCTGACCAGGAAAGCAAACCGCGATTGTTTTGTCGTCATATGAATACATTATCACGTGTTGTGAATAAGAAATCCTTGCCGACCAATAGGTAGGCTGTTTGCGTGAAACAGCCAACCAAACCGAGGACTGGACGGGATTCAAAGAAAAGGGAAATCAGGTTGCCATAGAAAATCGTGTTCTGGAGAGGAGGCTCCAAAATTCACCATCGGAAGATGCAATAGAGAGGTGCAAGGATGTCCGAGATCCCACCATTTACTTCCACCAGAGCCTAGCACGGAAGACTGCTGCGTGTTATAATATCTGGCACACAGATATTACTGAGTGGTAGGAGCAGGGCTCCGGAAACCACCTCGACCACGGCCACGGCCACGCATGTTACCGCGTCCCCGACCTCGGCCGCGATAGCCGCCGCGGTAGTTGCCATCGACACTTCCTTGGCCGAACGTCTCCATGTTTTTGCGCTGCTCCTCTCCGCGCCACTCTCGGCCGCCAGGTTTCTGTCCACTCTCCGCTCTATCCTTGGCCTCACTTCCGATGTTATCGAAGAATGATTTCGTCTTGTTGTACGCAAGATCGTCAGTCGATTCGGGAGCTTCGGCGGCCTCTCCGTTAGGAGACTCGGCAGAAGGCGAGCCGGTAGAGGCTTCCTTCAGAAGATCTTGCTTGTTGAACTTGGCATTGGCAGTTTGGAAATCGAAATCGGCATCAGGCACCTCAATCTTGCCCTGAGGGCGACCGCCACGTCCTCGGCCTCTGGGGGCGTTAGAACGAGTAGCATTGACTCTCATCTCATTGACCTTCTTTGTTAAGTTATCCATGGCATTGCCATTCTGTATGCTAGGGGCAGTCGGACCGGCACTCGCGCCGGGATTCTCGAGCTTAGCCATGGCAACCGCAACAGCAGCCTTAGCGGCTTGGGTAGCATCTCTGAGTGCAGCAGCACTGGGAGGGCCGGTGGACTGATCAGTGGCAGGCTTGACAGTAGCGGCGGCAGCTGTGATCTGCGGTGTAGGCTTTCCAGGCATAAGCGCTGGGATAGGAACGGCAGGTATGACGCGATTGTTCTTCGGCCCAGTTGGAACAGGCTTTGGCGGCTTTCCATTGTTGACTGGTTGCTTGGCTGATAGAGAGTCGGAAGTTGCTTTCACTTCAGCAGCGGTAGGCTTGGACTCAACGGGAGGAGTTGGAGCCACCTCAGTTGGCAGGGGTTGCTTTGGCTGCTGTCCAGGTGCGTTAGAGCTGGTGGTTTGTTCGGCTCCAGGAGTGCCAGCAGACTTCTGTTTCTCAACACCAGCGCCGATGGGTGTGGGCTTCTTCTCTTGCTGTTGAGGAGCTATGACGTCCTGGTTCTGCTGACCCGGCGTGCCTGGAGGACCATGAGATCCTGGGTAGCCGAAGTTATTCCAGGGACCAGCAGGGGGGAAACCTTGGCCTGGTGGAAACCAGCCAGGTGGGGGAGGATACATGGGATTAAAGCCATGCGGGCCTTGACCCGGGGGAGGGCCGCCGCGTCCCCATTGACCTGGACCAGGAGGAGGGGGTTGGTAGAAGTTGGGATACGGGTTTTGGGCAAAGCCAGCAGGACCTGGGCCAGGGCCGGGACCTTGATTGGGAGGGCCGGAAGGAGCGGCGCCAACAGGACGGGAGCGAGCCTGGAATAGCAAGACATAAGATTAGCGCATTGCTGGGAATCATAGAGGTGGTTGGACAAATGCGAAGAATGCTCTCGGTTCAATGTAGATCAGAAGGAAGGCAACGGAAATATCAACACGGGGTTGTTTGCGCAATTCAGACAAGTTGAAAGTTTACATCCGAAATGTTTCATCATAGAAATTGAAGCGGCAGTAGATGAGATTGAAGCAGGGGAAGTTGGTTGACTTACACCAACGATAGCAGGGTCATCCGGGACCTTGGGAGGCTGGTTCTCTTTGGGGGCAGCAGGAGCCTGCTCGATGCGAAGGTCCTTTACATCGCTGCCTCGGAAGACGATGTACTCGTAGATCTGGTCGGAAGGGGCTATCTCAGAGGCGGGGTCACCTCGTCGTCCTTCGGTGCCGTAGGATTTGACATTCTCGAGGGAAACTGTCGACTCTTCGCTGTTGATCTCGTGGAGGATGCCCGAGTAGCTGGAGTGATCGTGATTAGCAATGAGTTGTAAGGTGGAAGGGAGTAGTAGTGACAATAAACATACCGAATATCGCTCTTCGAGATCAGGGATATGCGAGAGCTAGAAAGAAGCTGAGATCAGTCGACTGTCTTGACCAAGCAAGGTAGCACATGACCTGCACGTACCCAAGGAATTCAGACATGGCTGGCAGGCGGTGCGCTCGATGCGCAGGGTGTAGAGATGCAGAAGAGTGTGAGAAGTGGGGAGAAGTGTCGGCGATGTCAGATTAGGCAAGGTGAAGACATCAATTGATGCCGCAGGAGGACAAAAACATGCAGGTAGAGATGTCGGCGAGAGGGTGCGTGTGTGTGTTAGAGAAGGTGTGGGATGAAAAGCTGGAGAGAGAGGTGCAAAAGCTGAAAGCCCACTGCTGGCCAGCAGGAAAACAACAAGCTATTTGGCTGACCTGACCCACTTGCCCTCTGTATCGTAAATTTGTGTGGCGCAGGTGCTAAGCTTCATTCAATTCAAGCGCGTCCGCCGCCTGGCAGTGTCCATTCACACCTATACCTATATATCAATCACAAGTACTACTCCATGCTTCCAGTGAACCTGACAATGAAGGCTGCACTCACTGCGGTGTGCACGTGAGGTAATCTGAATGCAAGTGATATCTCGATTGTCAAACACTTCCGTTTGCAAAGGGATTTCAAGTTACCAGCAGCAATTGGAACGCACATCAAAGACAAATACCCAACAAGCTGTCCCTGCAGTTGGGGAACTGATTGTATTTCACATATCTGAGTCCGATCCAGAACTACTAGTCTCGTCATCTGTGTCTTCCACATCATCTTGTTCGATGATTTCACCCTCTTCCTCTTCTTCCTCATCCTCTTCACCATCGGATCCTGATGATGATCCTGCACTGGACCTATACTCAACAAGGGTCGGCACCTTTCTCTTCTTAGTAGAAGATGCCTGCCTTGCCACCGTCTCAAAGACATAACCCTCTCCTATACTATCCACAGAGGCTGGTATAGCATATATAGTGGGGAACTCAACAATCTCCTGCCCAGGGAGGACTGTTGCCAAACCGTCTTTAGCATCCAATGGCACCAATCTCTGCGCCTCTCTCGACGGTGTTTTGGGTTTAAGGAAGAAGAATCGGTAGTTCTGCGCATTGTGTTGAATGATATTATCTGACGGCTCCAGCCAAGCACTTGTCGTCTGACATTGAACCGGATACGCTGCACTATGCCATCGAGATGTGGAAGCGTCCTGTGGCCTTTGTGCCACATACTGCTGTTGTCGTCGCCTTTTTTTCTCCTCTTGCCGTTGGCCCTCCTTCATCTCTCGCATGCGGTGGTATTCGAGCGCATCGGCAAAGGCGATGTGAAGCGGCGTCTGGTCGAGGGCTTTGTGTAATACCCTTGTAGATTTCGAGCTGCCGGATGACGCGGTGGGTGTGTTTGACTCAAAGATGACCCATTCAACCTGCCAGTTGATCGTACGTGTCCGCTTGTTCCAGCTCGTTTGATTCTCTTTAGCGCGCGACATCCCATAAGGCATGGAGGAGACGTGCATGCCGAGCTGGCGTAGCCTGTGAATAGTATTCCGATCCCACTTCCTTGAGCCCTCGTCGACTGTCGTCCTGCCTCGGCTTTGGCCCTTGTTGAAGCGAGCTCGTTTGGCTGGTGGCGGCTTGTCGTCTTCCTCGGGAAGGATTCCACGATCTACTCGCTGGATGCGATCGGCTCGCTCTAGAGATCGTTCGATGCTGCTCAAAAAATTGTAGTCGTGATCGATGCCGGCGTCGGTCTTTAACTTTTCTCGGGGAACATATGCGGTCGCATCTCGTTCTCCATTGCATGAGGACCAAGTCTTGTGCTTCTTGACACATGCGAGAGAGCAGGTCCGTGTGGCGCATCGCGGACATGTGTATTTGGGGGTTTGGATATGGCAAATGGTGCAAAGAGATGTTAATAGTGGATCCGCCATGGCAGGCTGACCAGATAATTATGACTAGGAATAGAGAATAACGGTGTTGGAAAACGAATACTGTGTGAGTACTGGTTTTCTCAGAGAATTAGTTATATACCGCGGTAGAAAGTTGAAGGATACCTTCTAGAGGTAGGCAGAGTGACGAGGGCCTCAAGGCCAATGGAAATGATGTGATGGATTGGAACGAAGAGAAGCTCTTATCACTTATCGATAGATGATACCAGCAGCGCTAGCGGACTAGCGTCATTACCTGCCTTTTCTACTGTCTCTATTCTATTGTCAATTTTTAAGCTGGCCGCCCTGGCCGCCGAGCTGCTTGCTGCAAGACGTGTGATTTGCATGCAGCAGCAAGAGGTAGGAGGGGCAGGAGGGGCATCTTCTAGTGGACATATTTCCTTGGTGAAGGTGTGGTAGCTTCATCCTGCAGCTCTACTGCTAAGAATTTATTTGCAAAGGGAGCTCACATACCCCAAGGAGCTAAGGTATCCTACTATACTACATCGAGCTTTTCTTGAGTACCTACATACATGTACCTGTGAATCCTTACCAAGCAGCTCTCGCTATCGTTTGCTCATTACGGAGTACTATCGCCCAAGCTTTCCATCTCGGTGTCTCAGAACAGGTGGGGTCGCTATCTGATTCAAGCTCGTTTTCTATCGGCACACCTACATCTCTGTCCCACCTTGCCCTACAGTGATTATCTAGAAGATCCATGCGAGCACGTTGCCATTGGCATTGGTGGAGATGAGCTTACCGATCTTGCCTAGACACCTAGATCGGAAGCAATCGATGGCGTCAGTAAATGGGCAGAACGGATCTGCGTGTTTCGAACGCGGCCAGTGGATAGGTAGGTCGGAACGGGTAGCTACCAAGCTATGTACCTAGGTAGGTTGTCACAGGTGTTTGGCATATTGTAGCAAGTTCGAATTGTTTTATGAGTAGCACACGCAGCTCTCCCCCTCTATCCCTTGTACAAATGGCACCCTCCTCCAACTGGAAAGACCGGAGAGTGTCCCTCCTCTTTCTCTTCTTCTTCGTTCTCTCTCTGTACACAGCTTTGAGGTTATCCAATTCCCCGATCCTTCAAACCCTAGGCACCATGACAGCTTCCAACGAAGAGCAGTTTGACCCCACCAAGATTTGGACAACCTTGCTGACAAACCGAGCTTACTTCGGTGGCCTGTTGGTCCTCAACCACTCGCTACGCAAAACGGGAAGCAAGTACCAGCTCAAGGTTATGGTAACCCGTGATGTCGAGGCCGATGAGGAGTACATGCGCGCCTTCGTTGCTGCCGGCATCCCTACCATTGTCGTCGACAAGATTGAGCCGGCACCCCGTGATGGCAAGGTCAACCGTGGTACCTGGGAGAAGCTGGCTCCTTGGGGATTTACTGAGTACAAGGTGAGTTTTCTAATTGCCATATATGTGTTTGTCTTTCCAAAATACTTGCATTTTTTAGTCTTTTGTTCTTATGGTGCTATTGGATGTTCGTGTTTGTATGCCGCCCTGTAACAAATGAAAATGGATGCTGATCATGCGTCGTGTTTCGTTATATAGCGAGTAGTGCTTCTTGATAGCGACCAGATCATCCTTCAGAACATCGACTACATGATGGAAGTAGAACTCCCCGAGGGCTGGATTGCAAGCACACATGCATGTACATGCAACCCGCGCAAGCTGGCACACTACAGCAAGGACTGGTAGGCTTCGTTCCCTCATTAAGTACACAAATACATAACCAACACACCTTTCCCTTCAGGATCCCCGAGAACTGCGGTTTCACCGCTGCAAACCAAACAACAGGCGAGCCAGCACCCATCACAGAAGCGGGCCCCAACAATCACCATCTCCTCAACAGCGGCACCGTCGTCCTAGAGCCCTCAAAGACGCAGTACGACACCTTGATCGACGCCATGAACACACACCCCGACGTGCCCAAGATGCTATTCTTCGACCAGGATCTACTCGCCATCGTTTATCGCGGCAAGTGGAAGCCTTTACCGTACACGTACAACGCTCTCAAGCCCATGCGCGACTGCCACTCTTCCCTATGGCGTGATGAGGACATCAAGGTCCTACACTACATCCTCAACAAGCCTTGGAAGAGCAGATCGTACAATAACGACCGCATCGAGAGCACGCATAAGTTGTGGTGGGATGAGTACAAGGAAGTCGAAAAGGAGTGGATTAATAGCCCCGACGCTGAGACGAGAGAGCTATGGAAGAATGTTGTTGTGCCTGTCGTTGCGCAGGAGTAGATATTTGATTGATGAGGCATACGCGAGAGACTTGATTTTGAAATAGAGAGATATCCAGATGGCGAGGCGTGGGGGGATTTGAGTTTCGGTTCAGGATTCTGCGTGGCCCAAGAGATTTTTGTATTCGCAATATGGCGACCCAACCTAGAGACATCAATCGGGGTTGACGGCGCTCTTAATGCAGTTTGGCATACTTCCTTACGAGACCATGATACGGCTCTCCTAGGACTTGACATAAAATAGAAAAGAATTGATTCAATTTAATCCCATTTAGAATTATGACAAAGCAATCTATCCCTCTCTACTCCTTGATCTTAGCATCAGCCTTACTAGGCCGAACCCCAAAGATCGTGCTGCCCACCCGGACCTCATCACTACCCATAGCAATGGCGCCCTCGAAATCCTCACTCATACCCATACTCAGCTCCAAATGTCTCCCTCCACTCTCGCTCCCCAGCCCAAGCTCCTTCGCAACAAGATCGCGCTGATCCCGCAACGTGACGAAATCCTCATTCTCATTCTCAGGCGTCGTCGCCACGGACCGCGCAATTGCGCCAATCGTCATGAGACCCAGCAAGTGCAGATTCGGCGCCGCCTCGACAGCGCGGCAGAGCTCGACGGTCTCGGTACCCGGTGCGCATCCGGATTTCGAGTCTTCGCCGGATGTGTTCACTTGTACGTGGATATTGAGTTTTTCGGCGCTGGGGGCTTCGCCTCGGTGCTTGTCTAGGAGTTGCGCCTTTTTGAGGGTGTCTACGCTTGATACACACCAGAGGTTGGGGATCTTAGCTAGGTTTTTGCAGTGACCTGATAGTGTTTGTTAGTTTCATAATAGAACCATTTATTGCTAGTTGCTTCAAGCTCATCTTCCATCCTCAAATTCCGCGCATTCTCAAGCGGAGCGAAGCAACATGTAAAAAGGCATCTCTTGGGATTATCCGCATCTCACTCACCGGACTGCAGACCCCCAATAAAGTGCCACTTGATGTTCCGGGGCAGTAGCTCTGCTTTCTGAGCCAGCTCCTGGGCGTAATTCTCCCCAAAATGTAGCTGTGGTTCAAAGCCAGTCTCCTGCGGTTGAGCCAGGGCCAATATGTCGTTGGCAGGCTTCAACTTAGACACGGCGACTAACCTGACCTAAGTATTATGCTATCAGCCTCTTATCTCATGTTATAGACACGAGAGCCAGAAACAGGCGCTTTCCCTGATTTTAACACAGCAGTTGTGATGTAGTGCGGGATCTCAATACGAGCAGGGATGATTGAAATAGCACACAGTACGTAAGGTATCAATTGAGACAGAACTCACATTTCGGCCTTGCGCCACGGCGGTGATGCGTTCACTCACGCCCTTTATTTGCGACACGAGAGCGGCAGCTCTGGCAGGATTGATCTGCATTTCTTCGGAGGCGCTCATTGTCGTCCCGGTTTGTTGAGGGTTGCGGCGACCGAAGAGGGATACTGTGTGGCGACGTCGCGATTTTCCACAAATTCTGTGGTTTGCTGATGAAGTCCTACAGTCTAAGATGGCCAGATCGCACTGTCCTTCTATGGTACCTCTTTTCTACTGCTCTTCTAGCAATCGCAACTTTATCGAATTTTGCCTTTTAACCCGAGAGAGTTTTGGATAATCATATCGAATTATCCATTGAGAGGTATTTATTGACAGGTATTCATTCAAAGGTATTCATTATAGGTCTGTGGTAATGACTTTCTCATGGCGACTTCACGAGCCGGGATGGTGTATATTTATAGATGGTACACATTAGAGTATAGATACGAAGATCAAGTTTTATAATGTTACCATATCTTGCCGTAAAAGCGAGCATCGACGTAGTCAACTTCTTGCAGTGACAGAGAAAGTGCAGACCCATACTGCAAGGTCCGTCCTATCAAAAGGAGATGACCCCAAGGATGAGCCATGCAACCGCCGTGACCAACAAGAGGTCTAAACGAGTATGAACGGAGATCACTGCTCCAGTGTCACCGTCATTACCTTCATTCCTGTTGCTTGATACGTCTAGCTAAGTCGTATTAACCCGCATACAAAGGAGCTGTAACTCAAAGACATCCGGTTATCGGCAGACTAACGTGTAACCTATAGCATCTGCAGCTAGTTAACTACCGTTTCGTACGCCTTCGCATCGGTGCCATTGAATGAATCGCTGATTGCGCCCCAGAAACGAAGACTGCCGAATAGCAGCGATATGTCGTTGGCAACATTCAGGTAGGATGTCCTTGTTTCATGCCGCAGAGCTTGGCTAGCGCATAACCGAGTGTATCAGCACACTCAGGTAGTAAGAACCGGTCCTCACCCTAGAGTAGCCAATTGTATTCGGGGCGTTGAGCTTCGTCGCCAAGATATTGTGCACGCAGTTTGTGCCGAGAATCGGGGTGCAGTCCGTGCTGCTCGTATCGTTGTCAGTGCATGTGTTAGTCACATTGGCAGGCATGCCCAAGATCGGCGTGCAACATGGAGAGTTGCTGACGACTGATGAAGAGTCATCCAGCACTACACTAATATATGCGAACGACGTGCGGATCGATGAATGTTATTGGCAACTAGTCACCTTGGTCATTTAGGAGCTCTATCGCGGCATTTGGAGCAGAAAAGTATGTCATGTTGACACCTGTTGGGTGTGTTATTCAGTGAGTAATGTGTAATTGTCCGCATCGACTCCGACAAGTTCTCCAAACTCGTTTGATTAGGCATCATATTAAACATTGGCAAGATTCATAGTAGCTTAACCAGGGAGCAAGAGATGCCCGAACCTTGAGAAGCTCTGCTTCTACATGTGTCATAGTTTATTGTTTCATAATGTAAGAAGTGTAGAGGATGGCATGATGTGTAAAAACATAGAAGACGAAAACCAATACCAGTTACAGCTAGAATTGGTAAATCCTTTTCGAATCTTTGGGACGAGGACGAATATATTACAGAAAACTCATACGACTTCATACAGAAGATGAGTTATGCCAAAAAGATCTATTTTCAGGAAATACACGAGAGACTAAGAAGCAAATCGAAAATTGACGACGATGTACGTCCAAGTTCAACTGCATTTATGTGGCTCAGGGACAACTGGAACAAACAACCTGGGCACCGGCGGACTGCAGCCAATCTGAACTTCGAATTAGCATACAAAGTGGCACAGTTTTCATCGAAAACCCCTACGAACTGATAGACTAGCTAGATTCTTAGGGCACAACAGTTGCAGGATCCGGATGAGACTTTTGACGGTACGCGAAAACAACTTTATAATAGTTACAAGAGAGAACCACAATATAATATGGACATATTGAGCCTAATAACTAGATAAACGTTTTCCAACCACACCTTGGAAACTAAAGACGCGTCATCTGGATTTGTGAGGCTTTCGCCTTTCTTCTGGATAGTGCTGGAACATTTTCTTTGCTAGATTAGAGCTTATAGATTACTCGCCTAAGGTCAAATCACTGCCTCCGACTCAAAGAGCCATGTTTAACCCAAACTACGACATGTCTAGACCTTTGGCGGGGAAACCTTGGGCACTGTTTGTGTGGTGTCTGTTGCGCATTATATATAAAAGGTCTCCTAGCAAGAATCTGCTCAAACATTTTCTCACCAGACACCAAACACAACCAGATCTCTACCTACTCAACTTTGATCGACTTAACAATTTGTCTCTCTCAACACCACCCCTCCAGATTTCTTCCACGCGCAACATGAAAATCCTCATCCCACTTCTTGCTAGTTCCCTAGCTGCTCCTGCACTTGCAGGCCCTGTCGCATATGGAGTCTGCCAGGCGGGCTGTGCCAGCATCGTCGTGGCATGTTATTCGGCAGCCGGATTTGTCTTTGGCGTGGCCCTCGGCCCTGCAGTGCCGGCAACGATTGCTGCTTGTAATTCAGCTTTCGGTACTTGCCAAGCTGCCTGTTGGACCGCTCTCATGATGCCAGCACCCTAGACAACCAATGCTGTCACCTTACTTGCACGATGATTCTACTACGACCAAATCATGGCAATCAACAATCAGGTACACCAGTGATGACCAGAAAATGATGTGTTGCCAAGTGTAGCAATCTAGTATTAGTAATCACAACAAGTCAAGCAGCCGCTGAGGATGAGCTTTTAAGAATATGTCTCTATCAAATTAAAAGATTTCATTCAAGCATTTCCAATAGAGACTTACTCTCCCGTCTGCTTAGGTCATCCTGTCTAGCGGCGGCGGTTGTTACTTCAATCAATAAGGCAACAACCAGTATTAGGTACGGACATCCCAGAATAGTACACCCTAAGGTTAATCTGTTTTAGGCGCAGAACTCTCCACTGTAGGAAAAAAGACATAGAGAGTACCAACCTAATAATTCCGCAACCAATGCAGGGGATATCAGTTTGAAAAGAGAATTTGAAGGCAGCTTTTCGGAATATCGATAAATGGTCTAAACAGATGTTGCTCTCTATTAATAGCTATATTTGTGTAAAATTAACACAGAAGTCCCAGTGGATCCTTCTTTGGACCTATTTCCCAGTCCATTGGCTTGTATAATGCTTGTGGGGCTATTTCCAGCTGTTTGAGCCACAAAAGATCATATTAACAAATAAGAACACATTTTTTTCAAGCGCAACAGAAGCGCCCGACTACTTTGCGCCTCTCTAGCGTAATGGCTAACGCGTAAGACTTCTAATCTTAAGATTGCGGGTTCGAGTCCCGCGAGAGGTTCATTTTTATCCCTTTTCATGCTTTACTTTTGCCTTTCCCCCCTTTTTTGACCTTTTTTCTTCTTTTCTTTTGATGATTTTATACTACTCTACACCTGGTACTTGATTTATATGTGGTTAATTTGAGATATTACAGCAAGATGAATATCAAGAAAATTTATCAAAAATTTGTTTTCTCAGTGACGATCAACAGGCACCACCAGTTTACATATGAGGGGGATTCAGTACACACACCTACACAAATAAAGCCATATGCAACAGTATCCCGCCCCGTTACAAGATCGGCTCGCAAGCTAGGTACTCATCCTCCACGGAGCCATGAGCATGGGTATGTAGCCATTCAGTTCACATCAACCTCCAGGCCGGCTCGTATGAGTAAGTTAGGAGGCAAGGGGCGCTAGAATAGATTTATATGACTTGGGTAAATTGCAATCCAAACAGGCAAGCACCAAACGGCGAGACCGGAGGTCGGGACGCGATGACGCTGGCACATCAAGCTTTGCCAAGATATATTGAGCCAGTTTGGGCTCTCTTTACCCCTAGGTATCGCTTATGCTTTCTAGGATATCTCAGTGGCTCGACTGGAGATCCGTAGATTCCCCTCAAACTGTGATGTCTGTACTTCGTCATCGCTGAGATCTGGTGAGAAAGCATTCGAGACCCAGCGATGGATGCGCGCCGATGAGAGTTCAAGGAGACGCGTCGATCTATCATTAACCTCGCATGAAACAACGAGATACGAGCATCTTAGTCTCACCAGGTCAAAAGCCGTCTGCGGTTATCACGCCGCAGAACCATTTTGATTTTCCTGAAGATGATCACCATGAAGATGAATCCTCTTCGCCTTGAACGCGATCCAACGGTAAGTGCAGCAATCAAGCCCAGATTTAGAGGGAAATTGGAGATAGCTAACATGGTCTCAAGTTCCTAGCTGAGGTATAGTCGCTCTACTCCGTCGGAATGCTCATCGCCATACTATGTTTTGCCGTACGCTCTAAGACTGTTGGTATATATATGGGTTCTGTGGCAATGATTTCTTTTCATTTCTCATCATTTTCTCTTTACTGGAGGTATTTTGTCCGTAACATATATTTGTAAGGCTTTCTAGTCTGCTCCGAGGAAATTACTGGAATTTTCTCCTAGACTTTCTTGGATCGAATATTGAAGCGGCAACTCTGATGCGCACCTGTCGAAGTACGTTACGTCGAATGCGCGATACTATTACTCTATGTGTTCATCATATATGTTGACCGACACGAATACAACAGCGCTCACTCCGGAAGAAATACAACAGACAAAACGGGATCAAAACTCCAATTCGTGGCATGTTTTATGTGCACCACACTTCTTTGGTGTCTCAAAAGGGACTGTATTGTGTTTTTTCAATCGAAATGTGCAAGGGGTGTGGCAAGAAAAGCGGTATATACTGGCTCCGTTATGTATGTGCGTTCTCTTATGTTGCGGTGGTCCTTACGGTAAGCTATGCTGCTTATTTCAAGAAGATCTACGTGCTTACCATTTTCAAGCTTGTCGTCGGATGCTTCCAGACACATAAAAATTGGCAGTAAGATGTGAAGCCCTCCGTCCCCCAATAACCCAGGCATTTTAAGCTCCAATTGTTCACGACTTGCTTTCTTCAGTGCGTCGAGATATACTCAAACTTTAGGCAACAAGCCATCGGACCCAGTAGAGGCAAGCAGCAACGAAAACGAGCCATTCACATTCAGCAGATGGGGCTTCAAAAGAAACAGGAAGAAGCAGGTATCTCTTAGCTGGGATAGAGTCAAAAGGCTGTGGCATTTAGGACGGAGATCAGAATGCCACACCATAAAGTTTCCCACTATGTCGCTGGTTAGCACTATTGCCCTCATCGCGTAGTATGACGGCAGGATATCTTCAGAGTGGCCGCTACATATTGCCATCAAGGCAATCATCCCAATTCTCACTATCTCGACAAAGGCTGGTTTGGGATTGCTACTGGCCGAAGGCAGGAAAGCTGTCCAATCGATTTCTAAAGAAGTTTCAGTATTGAAACTCTTGATCGTTAGGGATTAGCCAGCTTAAATGGCAATGGGTTCAAGGGAGGCCTAGACGTCTCTTCGATTCAAATGGCTTCGAAAATGCTAGTCGTGATGCTGTCGGGTTTATAGTACTGTTAATTCAAAATGCCGAAGATGTGAGCATGACAATAAAACGCGACAACCATCTTGGATTTTAACGATTGTATAAGTGATAGCCAAGGGAGTTTGTAAGTAGAATTACAAAGTTCACCGCTTTTTTGACAATAACGACGCCTGTTCTGGATCCCTTCTTGTAGCAACTTGTAAGTACGGTGGATTGTACAAGGGAAAGTCAAGATTTGCCGGCATCTGTCAGACGTACGAATGACAATTGCGCATTTGGTAGTCATGCTGATGCGATTCAGGTAATTATCCCTCTCATTCATTTCCTTTCTCCTCTACCCCTATAGCAATGTCTCTTTTCATTTGTCCCCTATATTCTTTACCCTGTCAACTTATTTCTTTTTGTTCGCCTCCTATATTCTTTACCCTTTCACAGTATTACCCTATTGCAGTATCTTACCAAAACTCGACAGGCGGAGATCAACAGCTCGATGGCGATGGCGATCAACACCGGCCTCGTGTATCCCGCAGAGAATATTCCAACACTAATCACTCGGAGTTGCTCCATTGGGAATTGTACTAAGTTTTCCAGGGTCGCTGTCCGCCACTGGTGTGCAGACATCTCTTCCAAAGTCAAGAACAAGTCGAAACTGTTTTCGCCCAACTATTCGCTGCCCATACCTGACAATGATGCGGACCAAAGATTCTCGCATTTACGCCTTTATGAGAGTGTGCTCCTTAATACCACTGCAGCGGAGTCCCAAGAACACGTCTCAACTGTTAGGATTATGAGTAGTTCCAGAGTAAACAGAAAGGAAGCACAGGCTCCTCATACCCAAGTGAGCGCCTTCCAGTGTCAGTTATCCTCTTACATGCAAACCTACGAAGCTTCAACTCTGAAAATTTCTCTTGATGAAACTGTAGCGTCTCAGATACCGATGGGATTCGACGGCTTTAGGAGTTACAGCCGATATATACTCACAGCAACTCTTTTAACAGGCAACGGTAAGTAGACCGTAGACTATCCTCCCCATCCCGCCAACGATACTACGAGTCTAATCTCAGAAGCCCAATAGAATGCAGATGCGGCACCTCACACTTCCAAGTAACAGATATAGGCACTAGGCGCTTGGGTCCCAAGAAATGCGTGTGTAAATTTGAAGAACAACCGTACTTGGCCATCCGGCCTGTACTGGGCTTCTCTATTGACAGCCTTTCGATCCAGTTGTATAATAAGACTTGGATCGGGAGTGTCATTACCCAGAACTTCTGGCGCAATGCAACAACTACTTTCGGGTGGGGTGGGATTTTGTAGATGGCTGGTTGACACATGCTACAAAAGATGCAAAAAAAAAAAAAAAAAAAAAAAAAAGAAAGAAAGAAAGAAAGAAAGAAAGAAAGAAAGAAAGAAAGAAAGAAAGAAAGAAAGAAAGCGGTGGCTTCACTTACTAGACCGTAGACTGACTGAATAGGTGCAACATAGGCTGTATTCCAGGTATAGCAACTGCATCATCCTCTTGCATGACAATAATCGTCTTACTCTATCTTGAATCGTGGATCTTCCGCTATATCTACGCTATTCAGTTTTATTAACCGTTTCAAACTTAGTCAGATGGTCAGCGTGGGTCAGGTATCTCGCTTATACTAAGCCATGTCGTGTTTATGTTGAATAGTCATCTCGTGACACCCGCACAAGCCTTCGCACGATCCATCTAGGAAATAAGTGGCTCCACACAAAGGAGGATTTCATAGAATTAGATTATTACATCATCAATATCAATACAACTACAATTACTGCTTCGCCTGTACAGCTATACATAGCCCATCCAACAATATAAAACGATGCCGATGCCCGTCGACTGGCATGTAAGTCCTTTCCATTGTCGCCACGGTCGAATCTTCATTCTTGAGCCTAGCCTCGAAAGCAACCATAGGGTCATCTTTGGTATGAATTGGCAACATTGGTAGATCAAGTATTTATAGACTTAGTTAACAAAAAGCTTAAATGTTATAGCTAGCTTCGTAAGATTCCCTAGCTATAGATACATAAGTCAAGCTAAAATAGTAAGTATAGCTGTAATAATTTTCTAGTTGATAAACTCGTTCAATGTTTATTTCTAGAGTAGAGTTATATTTCAAACTATATAATACTTATATTCTACTCAATGTATAATTCATGATAATAGAAAATGTTATGCTAGCAATAAAATGTATACCAAGCCTACAAAACCCCCGACCAATCTTACGGCCGTTGATTTGTCGATCGTTTCAAATACTAGCGATGTTGCGCTCCGACTTACACCTAGATCTATGCTGGTGATTATGAAGAGGAATGCTACAGATAACAGCAACACTCTGCTTTGTTTTGAAGATTGAGTGGGTGTTCTTAAGCCAGAAGGAAGCGACTCATTGATCGTTGTCTTGTTGTCTCTTGTTGGCCGCGGCCTGTTCGACGTACTCATCATAGTGGTGGCCTGTCCCGAGCCCTCCCACAAACTGATAAGTCGTCTCCTGGCTGCTGTCCCCAGCCACCAGCTCCGTAACTGTATCTCAAGAGACGAGTAAGCGGCAAGTGTTGCTATTAGTACCACTGCAGACGTCGCAACCGTTCCATCCGTCAAGAGTGACCATGAGATGTCGTAGGTTCTGAGTATATTCATGCTAAATAACTATCTAGATGTCAGCATTGCTCAACTGGAAAGTCAAGATCGGGCTTACCAAGAAGATCAAAGAAATAGGAAGTAAGATGTGAGACAAGGTCGTGAGGGTTCGTATGCTCCGTGTGCTTTTCAATGCCTCCTTAGAGTCTTCGAGAGCGAGTCCCGTGAATAGCTGGGCTCTGAGATTGTCGATATCGTTTTGCAGTCGCACATTAGAATGCCGAAGCGAATCGAGATGCATAATCTCTGAGTCGAACTGTTTCCTGATCGCTGCCATCTTGTGTCTCCACGAGTGGTATACGTGGTCTATTTCAGCTTCTCCAGGCCAGATATACTTGTGTTCTCCTTTCCACACGGCATCCGTGAGGCCTTGAGCGTATGAGGCCATCATGTCCTCAATTCCCTTGTCTATGGTCTTGAGCACTTGCAATGCCCAGAAATATTTTCTTGATCGCGTATATTTCGAATTCTCGAAGAGAACCTTGTCCCTTAATTCTGAGTCAAGGACAAGTGTCTATTCAGGCGTGAGCACTCATCGATGATTGATACAAAGGCCACTTACAGGTGGGAAAATTAGCGCAGAAATTCTTTGCTGAATATCTCTATACCTAGTCGCGGCATCTTGATATTCAGAGAGGACTGCCGCCAGGAATGCTTCGGGCCCATTCATGAATCGCGAGTCAGTCTCGTAGTCATCCAAGGTGCTTATAGAGTCTGGGAAGCACTGGATCTTGAGAAGCTTCCAGGGTCCGAATGGATCGAATACATGCACTTTCGAGGCTTGATCCCGATGCGACTTTTGTCTCGTTGATTGTCTTGAGGAGCCTGACAATGACAGGCCTATTAGTGCAGAGCAAGTTGAGAGGTGAAACCCTCTTTCCGAGTTGGCAGAGCTGCGATCGTGACTCTGCCAAGGAAGCGGCTCACATCCTTCGCCTATAATGCAGTGATACTTGAAAGAGAATACAAATGATCGTTGCTTCACGATTTGGGGCTCTAGATAACCCTTCATATAGGCCTTGGAGGGCGTGTCATCAACTATCATTTGTAGGATCGCGCTCATGTCGAAATCTTTGATCAGTATCATATGAAGCACAACTAGTTGTAGCACGGTGGGCTGTGCCGAGGCTATGATCTTGCCAAAGTCTCCATAGCTAGACCCCGAATCGAGAGCGATAAGGAGCCTAGATAATGACGTGTGTTTGGGCGTGCTATCGGTGCTAATGAGACGGGTAGCCACTCCTTCGTTGCTGACGTTATAGCATTCTAGAAGCGCGCCTGGCACCTTTATATCCTGGAGGAGACTCAGCGATGTATTATCGGAAGGAGATAAGGCACGGGAGTTGAAAAGATCTGTGAGGACTTTTGGAGCTCGCGATTCCCAGTCGCTGAGCTGCATGTGTTTCAACAGGTCCTGGACATCGAGGTCTTGAGCTTGGAGGGTAACCTCTACGCTTGCAGTGTTCTTGTCCTGTCTGGCAACATCGATTTTAGTCGATACCAATGTTGGACCTTGACTTATGGAGTCCATGGACCGCGGAATCTCTGACCTCTTCTTCGTGCCGCTGCTGGTATAATAAGGGGTTGAGAAGGTTTCCGATCGCTCGTCGAGATCTAGGAAACGTCTCAAAATTGGATCTGGCTTTGCTATAGTTGACAAAGCCTTTGCGATACGCTCCTGGCTGTCGATAACGCGAGATAGAAGGTCGAAATAAGGATTTTCAAGGGCTTCGAAATTCTCGTTTAACATGGATGTGCTAGTGATTGGAGGTTTCTTAGATCCAATAGATTGAGCTTGGATGGGTTGCTGTTTGTGGGCTGACGTGGCAATGTCATTTGATGTCTGCGAGGCACAAGAAGTTCCAGGGCTAGTGAAGCTTATCTCCTGATTGCATACTGCTTTAATGTTCTCGAAAACCATCCACATTGGGATGATAAAGCATGACAACCCGTTGTTACTCAAGGCTGCCACCATACCAAATAACCGATCATCTCTGACAACCCAAGTGCCAGACATGCCCCGAACTATGGGCTCCTGGAGAAATATTTCAAACACGTCGAGCGATCCTTGCGTTAGTTGTAATGAGGTATGGTTCTTGCTTAAGTACCCAACATGAGGCATTTCTGCGTTGCACAGAACCAGGACCAAACCAGGCTCCATCTGGTGAGAAGCCGCAACCGTCTTCAAATCAACGCGTTGTGGTGCATCACCGGTCTTCGTTGGATTTAAATAGGAATTTGGTTTGATATACGCTTCTGGTATCTCCAATATCGCCCAGTCAGATATTTGGTTACCATCCAAGGCCGTTTTACCGTGTGTCTGGCTTCGTCCGTTAAAAGAGTAGGCCATAAAACTCCCTGGCCACACACTAGCTAGCCTTATGAACTCTCTTGAGGAGTTTGCCGTGTTCACGTTCGCTCGTGATGGGAGGCGCTGTACTTGTGTATCGTAGCCAAAGGCTTTCGGGGGTTTGGCGTGTTCTGTCCGCCTTTTCTCCTCTTCCTCGCCTGCACTGCTATCATTTTCATCAGAGGAGTCTTCAAAGTCTGATGAGCTTTGCAGATCATCATCTGATTGCGCCTCGTCTGGAAGAATGTTGGGTTTGTTAATGAAAGAGTGTGCTGCGGTAAGTCCGTACCTTCGCGACGAAAAGTGGTCAGTATGTCATGCTCAGCAGCATGGAAGAGGGAGCCTGATATCGCAAGTTGGGCTGGTGCAAGAAGTATTGAGAGCAATAATTATCAGAAACATGAATGTAGCGTACCAAATCTCCCCGAGCTTGATGATTCCACCCAGTGTGGCATAAGATTTTCTCGTCATCTCTGATGGGCATCCCTCAATCATTATCTGAAGACCGCAACTGGTCAAAGCGTGATTGCGCTGGATACGAATGACTCCTGGGCTGCAGTCACCGCCATCACTATGGTTATGAGAAGTGAGGTCTTTTTGCCCGGCTAAGACTGGGGCATCTTTGTCGTAATTGACTATCAAAGCCATGCCTATACTTTCCAAATAATGTGGTCGAATGCGCCGAAGAGACTTCTTAATCTTGTCTTTACACTTTTGGGAGCCGCAGGTTATGAGTATCGTTGGCTCCGCAGTCACAACAGCACCACTCTTCGGGCCGATCATGCACAGTCGACAGGCCCACAAGATCTGACGACAGGATCGGACCTGAGATACTATTTTTCTCACGTCGCTCTGGAGGGTTGGTTCTACCTGCGCAAAGCGTGCGTTTGCTTCAAGGGAAACACTCAAGCGCTGGGCCCAGTATCTGTTCTTTCCCAGGTCGGACATGGAGCTTGGCTCGAAGTCAACCACAGTTCGCCATCGCGGGATCGATCCTGCTACTTGGAGGAGTGTGCTCCCAGTACTTGTCGTCGTTGTGCTTGGCGAGATTCCGAACATTTGCTCCGCAGAGGTCGACAGTCGACTGGAACTTTTAGATAAACACGTGACAATCAAGGCGCCATCAGTCGGGGTAGGATCTATTCCAGGACTGGAACTTGCTGCAACGACTGAGAAGAATACTTGTTGAGCATTCCCACTGAAGACCGGGACCGCCTTAGAGCTTGTATGGAGCGGTACCGGGTGGCTTGAGATAGCGAGATGTCTCCCAGATGTTTTTGATTGATTTACTTGTACGATCGTGGAAACGAATATGGATATATATCCCTGATTTTGTTTTGGAAGTTAATGATGTTGTAAAAATCAGGACGGATGAAGCTGTAAGATAATCTTGGCTTGATAATGGTTCTGCTGCTAGTCCATGGACCACGGCGACATATCCAAGGAGAGGTGAATTGTAGTTTGGAAAACGAGCGCCCAAGATTCAAAATTTCAAGAAACACAGCCATCAAATATCGATTCGCCGTCCAAGGCATAATAATCCTCCTTGTGTACTTTGTAAGGCAGAATCGACGGCCGTGCATGTGATGGCATGCACTCCCCTGTCAGTCTGAGGCGCAGTTCAGCTGAGTATGGTGGTCATTGGCCCGACGGTTGGAATCCAGATCACTGCTCAGCCAATCAAAGTTTTTATGCCGCTAAACCGGGCGGCGATCCTTCAATAGGGCGTATACCTCAACAACCGTGGCGCCAGTGCGTGCTCGCGTAGGCCATGGCGGCTTTAGGTAGATAGATGCCATGGGCCGGCAATTACTTACTCAAGCGAAGTCGCTTCATATTAAATTTCGATTGCTTGATGTCATTATAAATGCGTAGACATGGCAGCCGAGTCTATCTTTGTAGGGAACCCGGCGCTATCCTACCCACGACTCGACGTCAGTATTCAGGCCCAGACTTATGTCAGAGATCAGTTCTGGCCAGACTCGGAGACCTCTTTGACGGAGTATGTATCGTATTTTCGCTACTTCCGATGGGCTATCGAAACTGTTTTATGGCCAAACACCGCAGCTGAGACGGCATTACTCGCCACCCAAACGTATAAAGACCTTGCAACTGTCGTCCGATACCTGGAGGATAACAACGATAAGAGTCGGACGGAAATCGCCGATGGACTTCATTCTTTTTTCCCACAATCACCACGCACCAGCATTCTTCGATCCATGGATCTCGCGGTCAGACTATGGATGATGCTACACCTGAGATCGACGGAAAACCCAATTGGACCTCAGCTTGCCGATGTCGCCGCAGTAGAATGGAAGCCGAAGCAATCTTTGCGCAACCTTGTTGCTAGCGTCTTTCCTAAGTCAAAAAGAGGTGCCGCCGGGTCGAGTCGCTATGGGACTAACATCAGTATTGACTTTACCATCATGAACATACGGAGACTTTGTCGTATTGAAGTGGCCTGGACACAGAATCTTCGAGATCATCTCAAGTTTGATCCTTCAGGAAGGGTGCTATATATTTATCCTCACAAAGTCTGCCTTATCAGTCACCTCGAACAAGGCAAGCCATATCCGAAAGACTTTCTCCTTGAATCGCTGCGAACCTTGGACCTTCTTTTCCCTTACGGGGACAAAAGTACGGAGGACTGGCTTGAGAAGAACAACCAGCCTTTCCATAGAACTTCGTCATCACATGTGCAAGTCCGTGCACGCAACCTTGACGAGTTTCGCTACTGGAACCGACAGCTTTCGGAGCTGTACTTTGTGTTCTTACAACCCCCTACTACTGTTTCTCAGATGTGGTATGACAGGAGGAATCCTATACAGTGGTATACTTTTTGGCTGGCAGCTGTCATTGCCGTTCTTACTGTCCTTTTTGGCTCACTTGGCACGTACATTGGCTTCAAGCAAATAGAGCTAGCTCAGAAGAGCATGTAGATATCCTTCTATCACATCAATAATTTTTCAGTCAGGATTATCTCCGTCGCATTGAGACTTTGGGGAAGCTTGCGAGCCTTGAAGATGCAGTCAAGTGGGTAGCATCGCCTCTAAGTAAGCAGTAGCTGTAGCTAAGACCAAGCTCGAAGCTATCTATAAAGTGTCTGAAAACATCTCAAGGGTATCAGTATGATCCAAGCTCCTGTAAATAAAATCCTATTTCAGTTTCAGCTTAAGCAGATGTCACTATCTCTCTGAAGCCTACGCGCCCCTGACCAGCATGGCCCAACGCGATTGCATATTAAGATCCGAAATACGACGCAAATGGGTGCAGTACAGAAACAATAGCACGAAATAGTGGTGGAAAAGTAAACGGACCTAGCTTCTCGTCTTTATTATCCTAGCTGTGGTGGACGCAGTGGTTGTTTGGTTAGGTCACTATTCTAGCACGCAAGATGCAGGAAGCCTTGACCGACCTTGACGGTAGACTCCTGCTACTCGTTCGTGGTACTTTTAATTATCTTCGCATGAGGAGAATCGCTATTGTAATATTCTAATAGAAGCTTGCGCAAAAGTTGGGATATTTACAAGATGTTCTAATTAATTGATCTATATACGTCTGGAACACAAAGCCACTTAATTCCGGTGTGCTAACTATGTAACTAACTAATTATGGTCGGACAGATATAAGACGCTCATCACGCAAGAAACAACCTATCCCATCTCGACGCAAAAGGATTCCATCGACCCCATTGCGGCTGACTGGTGTACGGTGGGATACTGAACGTCCATGTGGGCAGCCACATGGAACTTTGGAAGATGTCCGGGTTTTGACGGACCTGGACTATGGTATCCAGGAGCTTGATGAGGCTGTCTAACCACTGAAGATCCACGACAGCTTGATTTATCCTGAGCTGGTTTATTATCGTGCCAACCACGTCGCAGTAATTTATTTGCGCGAAAGCAATCTGTTGTCCCGTTCTCAATGGGTCGTATATTACACTAGCTTTGCACTTCACGCCATCGCCTGAACCCGAACCTCCTTTCTGTAGTCGTGAAAGTCAGCCACAGCCTCTGCTTGGACTTTTTGAAATCTCGTCTCGGGTGCTGAGGCGTTCTACAAGTGGTGAAGAAAGTAACATCAGCTATTACTTACAATATCCAGAGTAAATCTACGGTGGTTGAACATTTTTAGGTTGTCAGGCAGTCCTAAATCTTTATTCCGTCTTCCGGCTTTGCCTAATTCTCGGTCTTCAGACCATACCGTAAGTGGTGTCTGCCTATCCCTGTCGATAAAAGGCAACGCGGCCCTACACAACAGACCTATTTTCGTTCTATCAGTACTCCAACATGATACAATAATTCAATAGACACTATGGACGTCGTGTTACTTACCAACTGCATGTTTATACCAATGAAAAAGGGGTTTCTCATCACCAAGTCTTGGTAACTCCCGCCGAAACTCATCTGGTTTGTGCCAAGGCATTGATTTTATGAATTTGTCAGAGAGCGCGGCGCAGCTTATGAGGTCTCGCTTTTTGAAGAGTACTGAGAACAGCTCAACATCAAAGCGAAACCTTGGATCCGCTCCCCACTAAGATAATGAGATCAGTTGCAACCATGCTTGGCTTATGACTGATTGTACTTACTTGTGAGGCTTTCCAAGCCCTGCTAGCTCCTAGATACCATCCTGCTCTCCACGAGTCCCAAAGTTCCCTTCGCCGGTAAAAATCCGGCACAAGATCTTCATAATCAGGTTCCGTGCCCGTGAGGCCATCGTTAACTTCTATACGACGGTTCCGCGGCGATCGGAAGATCATTCCTCGATGAAAAAAGTCGGCGCTTTTCTTCGCCACCGTCCTACCCGCCCAGGTGTTTTCCGTCCAGAAGGACTCAGATACCAACTTCGAGGCATGCAAAGAGGATATCCAACAGGTTGGCCATCCATTATGTGTGTAGCAGGCGAGGGGTATTGTCGTTAGCAAGGCTATTAGGCGGATAAGGTATACATTAATCTAGTGGTCAATCTGCGTAGTATCCAAAATTTTCACATACGATTCGATTCCATGACGCCACCAAACAAATGTGTTTCCATGTACTCTCCAGTCTCTGGCGGAATATTATTGAAATCGAAAATCTTGAGAAGCAATTATTAGCCCCGTGTAATCATTCCGAAAAGAACCGGGTCTAGAAAACTTACAGGCTCCGGATTTCTGCTATAGTCTCTATCTTCTTCCTCAAGGTAAGATCTCTCTGCTATGCCGTCTCTGTTGTAGCGATTGCCGACCAGCGAGTGTGTAAGTTCGTGGATTATCTAAGACTGTCGATTAGAGATCGATGCCCTGACTTTCTTACCACTAGGAGTTCCCACTCACCGTGCCTGCAAGACGAAAGGTTATGATACTCCTTTCAGAAGGAGTCAAGTCCTTATCGCGTACCAATGGTAAGATCAAACCAGCGTTGATAGCAATACTGGTTATCAAGGAGCCTCCACTGCCTATTGTGCAGCCGTACTCCGGAACTTCGAAGCCGTCCTGACAAGGGTCGTTTATCCACCACTATGATAGCCCATATTAACACAGCGTTCTTTTTTTTCCATCATAGACTTTTCATGAATGAACATCGAAACTTTCCGGATCAATAGAAAAGCGAGAAACGATAATAAGAGAGGCATCCCACAGTGACATCATCCGATAAGTCCTGCAATCTATTACTCCAGTCATCGGGGCGGTATTCTAACCATTCGTCTCCATCAAAAGGTTGAGAAAAGCTCTCTGCCACCTGCTTTTCTTTCGAGATGGACATGATAACTATTCTGCTTTCAGGTTCCGGGTCCATATTGTAGTAGTTTTCTACGTAATCTATACGACCGTACACTACCGTCGCTAGAGTCAGTAACTTCTTCTCCCTTTGGCCATTGTGATGCTTTCATAGTTTGAGGGGTACTCTCGTCACGTGAGTGTCAGGAGCTTCGCATTTCCAAGAAGGGGATGAAACCAACTCCAGCGAGCACTCACATACTGTTCGAAGACTGGTGGGCGGCTCAAATTAGATTGCTTTCCTGCTCGGATTGGCAAGCCGCTTTTGACTCACGCGTCGTGTTGATCAGCGATCGCTTCTTTGAGTATACGATCTGCTACTTCGATTCCAGGTCTCACTACCATAACTGGAGTCAGAGATTTTATCCGCGTAACAGTTCTAATGCTCACAATATTGAGTGTATTCGGCGGCAACTCACGGGCATTCCATATTATGTCATCATCGACATTCCACTACGACGGCGAGGGTCAGCCATACTTCGTTTGGGTAAGGTAGTTATTGTATGCTACAGAAACCTGAAGAAGTGCTAAAGAGATAGAAGAGATGGAAAGTGTCAAGAGAAATTACTCACCTCCACATGCGCCATATTATTATACCACCGATCTCTCCGAAAGAACGGAAACCATTTACTCTCATCAACCTGAACGCTCTCCATCTGCCATATCCTAAGCCCCAGTACCTCCTCGTCGACTAGAACGCCCAGCGTATTCGTGTTAATCATGACTGTGTTAGCCACTGGATTCATGCCCCCTTGATTATGGCCCCCACTAATCCGTCCGAAGCGAGGTCCGAAATTCACGTATTTCATTCTGTAACCATCGAGTTGATTAACCGAATGTTCCCTTTCCCCTTCCGCCATTCTCAACGCATCAGGAATGTATAGATCTTCCACACGTACAAGGTCGCCAGTTCCCAAGTTTTAGTGTCCCCGCCAAAAAGGCGATCCTGGTAGTCTTCACTCAAGAACAATCGGTCTATTTCGGCATCGCCAATAACGACCGAATCGTCGAGAGGTCGAGGGTCGTCCGCGTACCATCTCGGGTGCATCCAGGGCAGATGCGGAGCCAGTCCCGAGTGCAATATGCCGCTTGACCGGCTTGCGTCCGTGAAATCTGCAAATGTCGATCTGTTGTAATGGATCTCGAACCGCTGGGCCCATGGCGAAAGCTGCCACCTCCCCGGTGTTCCCGGCGGCTCATTATTCCTCGACACCTGCATAGCGATGTGGGTTGTACAGATATTATCCAGTTAGTGAGGTTCTGTTGGGAATAGTTCCAGTGAGTTTTGCCCTACAGAGCGCGATAAGCGTGAAAACAAAGAAATTCAGGCTCAGGCAAACTTGAGGTGGCCGCGTGCGGTTGGCATCACAAAGCAATGTTTTCGAGCTACTCAGAGCTGAAGCATAGAACAAAGCAACTTTTCTGAACTTATTACCATACATCGTCTTTACTACCTACCATCCTAATAACTACACAAGCTTATATTATACAGCAGGTTGTTCAAACTATTGTCCGTCGAGTCGAGTCAATAGCTGCAAAAACAGGGCCCGCCAGAATTGCCTTACTCATAGCGTTTTTTTCACTTAGCAAAGTAATCGATAACAGGCATCACAATATAGAACTCTTATTGCAAGTCGCTCAATAATGCAATTTTCTTCAGTCAGGTTATTTATCGTTGATCTGTACAAAACCAGCATTATGTTCAAATTACCTCCAAGGTATCTCAGCTAACCATGACATTACCAAATACGTCGGATATCTCTTGATGCGTGGGTCCTTCGTGAATAATAGGTGCCGTTGAGACACCTGCCGATATCCTCTCCTCCATCAACTTCATCAGGACACCCGGCACGCTCTCATCAGTCGCTCGAATAGTGAGCCGGACCATCTGTGAGATGTCAGCGAAATTAAATCTATTTAAAAGGTAAATATTAGACAGGGATAGAAGAAGACATACCTGAGACGCATAATTTGGCTCCAACCTCATGAGGCAGCCAAACTTACCGCCCTCAGAGGTATGCATAACACTGGCGCCAACAAAATTTTTGGTGTTTGGATCAACTCGTTCAAGAATCTTCCATCGGAAGCCTTGAATGACCTTGCGTACATAGCTTTCGTTGATTTCTCGGGAGCCGTCTTTCCCGCTGGCGAGTTGAATGATTTCTTGGGCTTCGCGAGGTGCCCCGCCGATCTGCTTCCATCTCTTGAAGAAATCATCTGCTGTCAGATCTGCAGGGTCCATAAATTTGTGTGCGGTTAGAGGAAGCTTCAGCGTGAGTCCCTGTAGAGCGCCAGCCAAATAGCTGACCCTGATTGTTGGGCTCTTGTTGAAGGTCTTCTTCGCTTCAAACATGATAATTTGTCTTGCTTGGCCGCCTTGAGGGATGCTACTTTCGGGGAGACCCTTGATATCCCAAGTGAGGTTCACCTTATCGCTTTCGTCCAAGTCTAAGGTTGTGGTGAATGAGCCAATGGTAGCCGGTGTTTTGTTTGTAAAATACAGAATGAGGCAAGCCATCTGGCCACGATACTCGGATCGTACACCAACCTGCAGCTGTCCATCTTCGAAAAGAATGCCGTCGGCTTTGAGGAGGAGCTTGGTATATCCAGGTTCCCAACCAGGGGATAGATGGGCTGCGCTCGCTAGGTTTGGAGCTTTGAGCAGCTTTTCAGGATTAGGTCCGGCATTCAAGTCCAAACCAGCAAGATCACTATGACCATTTGTCCCGTTTGTACTGCCGTTCGTGAAACCATTCCCATTGACGAGACCACTAGAGCTAAAGGCTCGCTTCATGCCTGGGTGCTTCGCCATGCTTAACTCTGAAGTATCAACATTGGCATCCTTGCCGCCGACCACCCAAGTTCGCTTGTCACTTGTACCGGCGTGCTTCGAATGAAGGCGAGAAAGCAATGCAGATTGACGTTCGGGGAATGGCGGCATTTCGTCGCAGACAGTACGAAGCAAATCGTCGGTGGGGAGTCTGGCAAGGGTCAGATATTCGCAGGCTCGTTGTTGAAGTTCTGAGTCTAGGGTATGAGAGTAGACTTCGAATACATGGAGCAGCTGCGGTTTGATTTCCGGAAACAAGTTGACGAATTTGACGAAGCAGGACAGTATCATCGCTCGGGTACTTGACGTACAGGCCGAAAGTTTCCCTGACAAAGCCATGAACTGCTCGATAGGGCTGCACCCTTTCTCCTCGGCAATCAGGTGACCAAACTCGCCAAGGATGTAGGCTCCTATCTTGACCAAAGTCTCATGGCAATAGTCTTGCTTCACGTGTTGCAAGGTATTCTGCGCCGCGTAAACCTGAAGCTCCTCGTTGTTTGTAACGATTTGGATGACGCGTTGCCAGACCTCATCGCTGAGGTGGTCTCCAGCAATGGCCACCAGTCGCAACGAGACATTGATATACCACTGGATATCTGTAGCATACTTTTCCGTCAGGATTGCGATTTTGAGAGCCATCTCTTCCCGTATGGCGAAGTCGGCATTCTGAAGATACTGCAGCAGCTCTGCGACGATGGCACCCGAATTGGTCGAGTCGCACATACTATATAGCAAGTCAAGACCTTTTCGACGTACGCTGATATCTCGATCTTTGAGTGAGCCGACAATGACCTCTTGGTGCTGTTTGATGGGTTCAAGATCCTCAGCTCGCGCGGCAAGGTGTGTCATTGCTTCGAGACCGAGGTAACGAATGTTTGTTTCCCGAGAAGTGATAAAACGTCCCAACCGTGAAGAGATCTGTTTCATCAATGCATGCTCGGTATCTAGGTGAATGATGAGATTGATGGCTTCGAACAAGACGGCATTTTGAGCGTTGTTCTGCTGCACGTTCTTATTTGGTTCCATCGCCAAGTTCAATATTCTCTGCAGCGATTCTCGGATCATTTCACGAACATGGCTATCTTCTGTTTTCTGTGTCAGAGATAACCAAGAGTTGGTAAGAATGAGACCACATACCTGAGGGAGGGAAGTATTGAAGCAAACGAAGCAATTTGATCTGAAGCCAAGGACAGGGAACCTTGTAGTAGAGGTAGTCGACCGTGAACTCGCCGTCGACGACTATCCGCTTTAGCCGTGATGCTGCTTTTACATATGCGCCTTTGTATGCATCGAGGTTGTCTTGGGTGACAGCCATGACCAAAGAAGTGACTGAGAGGGCGACACCAATATCTGAGTCATCCATTAGGGATATTATGCGCTCAGCCCATTGCGGCTGAATTATGTCAGGATGCTTCCGATATAGACGGAGAAGTGTAAGCGCGGCCTTCTTCTTCACAAATGCCTTGGATGTCCTAAATTGGTGGTCAGTGACTACAGCAGGAGTGGAATCCAGAGGGCGCTTCAACATACGGGGAGATCAAAAGTCTATGAACCTCTCCGCTCAGAGCTTCTCCCATCTCCCTTCCTCCAACATTCGCAATGGCATGTAGAGCCAAGCAGTTGAACAACTCGTTGTGGTCCAGGAGATCTTTTCGTATGCTGTTAACGACCAAATGCAATAACTCATGCTTCTCATGCAGGAAAAGGGTCATGGCTAAATAGCCTATCTGTTTTTCGGAGTATTTGTTGGCGGAGATGAGGTTGACGGCTTCGAGGTGACCGAAATCGACATTCCAACCAAGTATATAGATATACAGCAGCTGGTGTTATTTAGTCCATGATATCCTCTCTTTAGTGGTGACCAGAAGCGTATTACCTTGCACACGTATTTCTTCTTATTGTAACCATTCAAGTTCCCATCTGCGCGAGTATGTTAGTTGATGTATAACGTCGTAACTTTTAATGCTTGATCACACCCTTGAACTTTTGCCTATGCGACAAACAGTATGTTAGCCGGTAATTTCAAGTGGCCATTGTAGTAGCTATATCACGAACCTGATATTTGCCAATTCTTTATTGATTCTTTTCTCTTCGAGGTCTCTTGCTCTGGCATTTCTAAGATCGGCGATGAATTGCACGAGACCGCGCATGTTGGAGCTATTGTTGCTGGAGCGGCCCAGAAAGCCGCCGCTTGCTGAAGAAGCCATGATCGATGATGGTGTATTCGACGCAAGACTCAGGGGTAGAGAGGTGGTGTAGTTGGAGGCGGTGAACCCTTATTGTCCAAACCCAGAAAGCGCACCGGGGCTTGAGGCTCGCATGACAGGCCAAAATCACGTCGCCAGCATTCTGGGGCCGGATGGGGCGCGGGGATAGATCAGAATGTGAGTCGCAAGTCGGGCGTCGTGGTCAGACTCTCGGGAGCAGCTCGATGGAGAGGATGGGTAGCAAGTTTATTGGTTGGTCGCGGCTCGCGATGAGTTCGGGTGGATGCTTCTTGTCGACTCGGACAGTTATTCAGACATTCAAGACAGAGAGGCTCTCGTGCCACGTCACAGTCGAACAATCACTTCACTGTTCATTCAATGGGAGAATTAGTCGGGGGTGCACCAATGGATGACCACACTGTCTTCGGATGCTCTAGGTTCCAAATTACGGGCAATTCTAACGTCGAGGGGCTTAGTGCATATATATCGCGTATAATCTGCTTACCTGCATCGAATTGGAATTTTGAATGTACATGTAACGGCGGATAATAATCGATAACGCATGACATCGACCTTAACTCCGAAACTTGACATCGAGAGGGATCCACTGTGTGTCTGGGGCAATAGCTGAGCCCTCAAAATCAAGTAGCAGACGTCACCTCGAATTCCTACATCTTTTTGAAACAATGCGCTGATAAAGTCCGACTAGATAACTCTAGGAGGATGAATTCAACCGCCCGCAGAATATGTCACAATCCCAATAACCCCCGGCTTCAGTCACCACGGTCCATCTTTAGACAGACCCGTCGATCTTACGCTTTCCCAGCCGCGGCACCGCCCATCCAACAAGTCTTCAACCGCCGCACCAAATGGATGCAAAAGGAGCGAGCTGCTGCTGATGTCCAGAACAGCCGTCTGGCTGACTATCTGAAAGATGAGGTCGCCATCCGTCTTTGCGACAGGCTATTGGTACTATCCTCCACCACAATCATGCTATACCACCCATTCTGTGTCTGACACAGGTTACTTCTCATATAGGACATCAAGCGCAACTACCCTCAGGTCCTCGACTTTGGCGCCAACTCCTGCAACATCGCCCGGGCTCTAACCGCCTCGAACCCAGACCCGAACCCCGAATTCCCCGTCTCGGAGCCCATTGCCTCGCGCATTGGCCACCTAACAGCCGCCGACTCGTCCGAGACCATGCTATACCGGGATGCCCATATGGACTTCAACAATAAGATCAATATGGCAAGGCAGGTCCTCACAGACGAAGAAACTCTGCCCTACGAACCTAATTCCTTCGACCTTGTCCTAAGTTCTTTGAGCATGCACTGGATCAACGACCTCCCAGGGGTTCTCGCGCAGATAAACAACGTCTTAAAGCCTGATTGCGCTTTCATCGGCGCCATGTTCGGCGGCGACACACTCTACGAGCTGCGGACGTCCATCCAGCTCGCTGAACAAGAGAGAAGGGGTGGCATTTCACCACACGTTTCCCCTCTGGCGGACGTACGCGACGTCGGCGGCTTGCTCCAAAAAGCCGGGTTTAAGATGTTAACAGTCGACGTCGACGACATCATTGTCGATTTTCCCGACAGCTTCGCACTGATGCAGGATATCCAGGCCATGGGTGAGGGCAATGCCGTTCTCGGTAGAGAGATGGGCCCCATTGGAAAGGATGTGCTCTTGGCCACCGACGCTATCTACCATGAGCTTCATGGCAATGAGGATGGCACGATTCCCGCCACTTTCCGGATGATATACATGATCGGGTGGAAAGAGTCCGAAGATCAGGCACAGCCGCTCGCTCGCGGAAGTGGACAGTTAAACTTGAAGGATATCCTGGAAAACAAATCATGAAGTACTAGTGTATAATGTGTAAAATAAACACTATGAATGACCATGTCCGCCGCGGTACGTCAGGTGTGATTTGATCAGTTACCATTGGACCGATTATACGTCTTCTATCGTGCTCCTTTTTTATGTCTGATGGGGACATTATTTCAAGTCTATAGGGTCTCTCTACCCTCTAGACTACCAAATCCCGGGTATAGAGGCACGTTTTGAAAATAGCTTCGAGGCCTCATTTTCCGCCTTCATCATTGTACTCCATACGATCATCACAGAGGTAGTTGTCTCCCCTACACCCGGCGCCAGTCCGTCATGCAGCGCTGTATCGAACCTAGCCCAGCCACATTAACAGCCTTCTCATGCCAGTTCAACAGCACGCTCATAGCCGCACCCGTCGACCCCTCCGCACCGCCCGGCCGCCCGCTCATCTGGCTGAAGCCCGTGGCCTGGGGCGTGACAGTCCGTGTCGGCGTCCTAGGCGCTCCACCGGATGTGCTGCCGCCTGCCATCCCCTTATACCTAGATGTCCACTCGAAAATTAGCAGAGGGTCTCAATTTGAACCGGTAAGTGAACTGATATACGTACAGATACTTCATCAATACGTCAATTAGCTCGCTGCCTCCGGGGGAACCGTAAATTCGCTCGAGCATGGGGCTCATATCGCTCGTTTTGATGGATTGCAGGACCTCGATGACAGTCTGTAGATGTGCGTCCTGTAATTCAGAATGTCAGCTTTCCTTTTCTATCCTTCTGTGCTTCCTCTTCATTCATCTCTCTCTTTATCCACAAAACAACATATGATACGGTATGCCGTACCTTGGCAGCCTCACTCCCGTTATACACAGGACTCTCCAAGCAGCCGCGCAGGGCCCCCTCGCTATCGCCGCCGCGCAACAACTGACGCACCTGGCCGTTGAGGGCGCGCACTTCGGCCTCGCTCGCCTCGGGCAGGGGCGGGTGTAGTGTGGTGGTGTCGAAGTTCTGGGTGGACTCGGGATCCAGGGCGTCGATGTTGACGGTGCGCCAGGCGTCGCTTAGCGACGAGGATGTGTGCTGCTGGATTATAGACATCTTCTCGGTTCTTCTTTGTGTGGTACGACTCTTGGGGTTTCGTTGGAGGATATTAAGGTACTCGGGAGATGTGTTGGGATTATTGAGGCCGCGATGTAGTTGTTGCCGTCTGTGCGCGTTTTATGAAGGGCCGGTCAATGATTTAGTCACTTTGGATTGACACGCAAGCTCAGCGAGCGTTATGTCACAATGTGAGGTGAAGGCGAGAATGATTGAGTTGAATAATCTAATTGTCAATAGCTGTCGGGACAGTGACAGTCTGGAGGTCGGTATAGTGGGGGAGCACTGACGTTGCTACCTCCTAGCCGGCGGGGGGGCGGCCGGGGTTGTGGCGCAAGCTCCAGGTGTTTCGGGCAGCGACCGTGCTGTGGCTAATAAGAATCTCCTCTCTTCTACATATTGGAAGTACTCTGTAGGGCATCTCTTATGCCTACCTACCTCCCCGTATCTATCCGATATTCTTCCAATTTCCCAACCTTCGATATGGAGGAAAGCAAAACGGAGGTATCTACCTAGGTAGGCACCCCTTCCCAATATCTTGAATTGTTGTCCTGTTTGAATAGCATCAAAAAGCATCCTACAAATGGATGTACCTTTTCGCAGCAATACAAACATATTGTCGAATAAGGTACTCGTAGGTGCCTACTGTGTGTAATACCCAACAGCTCCATGCTGGCGCTGTTTCCTCTACAAAGACTTCCCGCTCAAAGTTGTCACTTATTAGAAACTCTGCTCATCATAATAAGTTTTCCGCTTGAGTAAAGATTTGTAAGAGCGGCATGCCCATTCGTTAACACGCAGCCATCAATTCATAGAATGACTCATATCCCGAAATATGAGCTCAAACCCACATTTGACATCTGCTGAAGGTCGACAGAACGCTGAGAACAACAAGTCGGCCGTAACAGTCCTCCATAGACGCGTTACCCTCTTATGCTAATCCTCTGCTTAAGAATTATGTTTGCCGTCCCATACTAGTATGTACTTCGCACCGGGGGAAGAGTGGTGTGTATTCCAGTCAATAAACCAACAAAGGACCCGCGGTGAAATTTCGGTCATCGTCACATCTACCTACCTAGGGAGTAGGAAAGACATGGCTGCGTACGCATTCCAGAAACGATCTGGCATGACTGAAACCCGATGGTGTTCCCCGGATTGTCATGTTCAGAGCATGCATAGGCAGGATCCTAGTAACAAGGGCGTACGAAAATCTTGCGATGAAGGTACGAATACGGGGTGCATATCCTCTTATTAGATCCTGTCAAGTATCATCGGCAGGGCCTAGGATAATTTCGCGTGCCATCAGGGATACATAACGTCAGGGCGGCGTCATATCCCTGTCGAACTCGTGGGTGATGCGTTCTGCGGTAAATGCATGCAGGACATTAAAATAGGGGGGAACAAAAATAAATAAAAAGGGAAATGATTTTCGGCAGGCTCAAACTACTTAGAGTAGTATTGAAATATCGGTTCAGTGTGTCTACTTCATCTCTCTTTAGGCATCAAGACGGACTAAGTAGGAAAATGAACACTGCTTCGCAAAGACCCCCTGTAAATCGATGTGAAGCTTGGCCCAATTCTACGGCTTTAGGAGCGACCCTAGCCATAAGCAAAGGTTTTCTATCGCTTCGAAGTACTCATACATGAATTGGAAGTATATTGACAAGCAACTGACAGGTTCAGAAAGTCCGTAAGTTATATGTGCCCTCGACGTGATCGCCTCGCCTTGGACGAACAGCGTGGATCTGAGATCCCAGCCTGTACTCAACACATCACTTTTTCTGGTCGCAGAGGCAGGCATCATCAGGCTGATACAGCATGAAGCATTTGAGCCCTAACTGTTGCACGACAGCCCTCCTAGCGTCTTTAGGCTGTCTGCTCTTGAACCAATCCGACATTCCTGTTGCCATTAGCAGAATCACCAAATTAATGCACCAAATTTCCGCCAGTCTCACACGAATGATGACTGGGGACAGGATGGGGCTGGAGCAAGCACTCCGTGGCGCTTAGGCTGTACTGCTGATATGTCAACTTCAATTCCTGAGACATTGAGGGGTTGATAATGAGGGATGACGAAAGTCCACAAAGTCCACCAATACCAGACATCGTCAAAGAGCACGATCAACATGGGCAGAGAGCCCAACTCCCGGATTGACAGCTACATTCCAATCTCAGAGTGCGTCAGACGCCTCAATGAGATTCTCCAGGCACCAAAAGCCGACTGCCACGTATCAACATAGCAAGCCCGTTCGTATCAGCGCGGTAATTACGCGCGCAGTTTGATAGGCTCACAAAAAAGAGATGGCTTCGGAGTACCTCGGACGCGTCAGGTATATATGTATCACAAGAAAGAACCAAGAATAGCACGATAGAAAAAGCCACGAGGTCAGCATAGCGCCACAGTTGTGACGCTGGCACGACCACAAGAGCGCCAGCAAGCAACACAGAGACATACACAAGAGTGCACGAGAAACGTACACAGAGTAACCACATAAGGACTTATGTTATGCCGACATATCACCGGTAACAAGAAATGCAACGATGCTTCAGATCTGTTGCCACAGTCACTTATGTTCGTCACTGTCACCATATCTAGAAACGCCGAGGCATTGTTTCCCTTTGTTAGTTCAACGTTGCATGAGCAACGCTTTGGATATATCTACGTGTATGCTGCGAGATCAACGCGCGCCACACGGGTCACATGCGATCTTGCAAACACCCAGCTGGTGATGGCTTCGCGTATAACCACATCTAGCTGAATCTTGAGACTCGCACAGAGGGGCTTAGTTGGGCATTGAAGCAGCCAGAAGATGATGGAACAGCCCACAATGAACCCAGGAGAATGGGAGCGCTAATGCAGTACTACCACCAGATCAAAATGCGCAAAGATTCGAAGAGTAAGCGATCGGACGAAAGGACAATAGCCGCGACACAAGTCACATCTGGGGTTCGAAAATAATCTTAAGCCCGACGAGACAAAAGCCCTGTGTAAGTCAGCGAGCGACTCAAGAAGGTTTATACACATCTGCGCTCAGCAGGCAGCTATATCGCCGCAGGTGTGAAATGGCGGAAAGGAAAACACTCCCTCCAGGCAAGACTGTAGCTAAGCTTAGATAATAGTACGAAATCTAGGCTGAGAACTCATATGGCATATCAGGGGCTTCAAAAAGTGCAGACTGGCTCTTGGGAAAGTGATAAGGCTCTGAGGGACATGGTATGTTCTCCCAAGGACAACACTCTGCGAGGAAGACCATTTATTTGTTCTCACTCTGAGGGGACATAAGGGTTGACCATCCTGCCTTGCTTTTGCAGATTCTCCTGATAGTTGGACATCGTCGCTATAGCCATTCAATGCTCAAGAGTTGATATCCAGAAAGACAGAAACATAATGATAGGGAGCACGACTCCGAATTGCCACTTCATTATAATCACGACTATTTCATCATTCTCGCAGTAACTAATGAGGAATTGCCCGACTGGTCTCGCCCATTATCCATCCAGCCTCAAAGCCAGGTTGACTATATAATGTATCTCCCCAAAGACTTCAGGTCGGCAAACCAGATCAAACACTGACTTAAAGTGACCCCTATCTAACATAGGCTATCAAAAATAGACTCGAGGGCCGCTGATCGGCGGTCTGAACATTTTCATTCTCCTAAAAGTGGAAGAGGACATCCCAGGAACATGGCAAACATGCAAAAGGAAGTAGCTCTAGGTTATTAGAGGACTGAAAGACACTCAGTCTGTTAAATCAAAGGCTGAAGACCAGCCATCAAAGAAACCTGATGAGCATCTCTCAGAAAAGCATTTTGATGCACAGATAATCTCCTAGAACTCAGCGATACATCAAGGCCGAATGTCAAGTTGCACCTCTAAAATTGGATATATCGAGTAGACCAGGATAGCTCAACCAAGCTGTTCAACAACGCAGCTGGCGTAGCACTTAGGCTGATAGAGTAAATGACGTTTCTCATACATTTTGGGAGAAACCACGATGAATAGTCGTTGCCAATGCATTGTCAAACTTGTTCCCTTCATGGCACCTAATTTAAGAAGTCAGCGGGGGAACACTAGTAGCGGTTGCAGCGGCTAGAGGAAGGATACACAAACTCCCATGTAGCCCAGCCAGATACCTTTAGCTAGAAAATAAGTTGTTACTTATCGGCTTGGTAAAGACTCGGGCTCATGAATGCACAGGGTATGCAGTGTGCATATACCGATTCCTTTGACGCTTGTGTCACATTTCAAGAGATACTTACGGTCTGCGATAGTGTCACGAATCCCCCATTACCACCGAGTCTTATGACTCTACAAGACACAATACTTGTAAAATCATGCGTGAAGGATGACTGTGTTGAGCGGACGGCTCTTCAGCCTGTCTTGGCCCGTTCGGAATCCCACCATTAGCCGCCGTTCCCGCTGGTCAGATCGCATATGCAGAGCCAGATGCTTAAGGATGCATACCCAGACACTTACCGGGGTATGTCCAGGATTCTAGGCTCCAAGCAGTCAGTCAGACGACGAGATGTTCTGTCCCGTGTTTCAGATACATGTCATTGGCGCCGAGTCCCAAGGGAGGAGGAACCAAGTCAGGCAGACCGGACGGGACGGTGAACTTTTAGACCATAATTCAGATCCAGCTCAGAATGCCAGATAATCACCCCCCACCGGCCCTCGCCGAAGGAATCGTTCGCGATGTCGCGAATATCTACCTTTCCCCCGCACACTAAAAAGGTTCCTCCGGGGATGCGGCCGAGGTTAAGGAACTTTTCGGAGTCCGAAAGAGATTGCTTGTACTCCGGCGAATTGTGTTTCGTTATCACGGGTGTAGTGTATGCGCCCGCACTTGCCCGTCTCATAGCAGGGCCGGACCATCATATGTCGGTGATATCTGTAATAGATGCATGAAAACCTACCGACGCAAACGCAGCATGCGCCGAAGGCATAGCATCTGCACATGCTCTAGTAAAGGCTCTAGAAAAGCAGATGGGACAGTGATCCAGAAAGTCGGGTGCAGCTAGCTGGTGTGGGTTCGTTTCGACTTGGCAGCTTTGACATGTGCAGTGATCTACGGAGCGGCAGGCGAGGCAAGTTTCGTATTCTCGTCAACTGACAGCTGTTCCCCACGTGCTGTGACCCCGCGATGGTCACCCATGTCAACCGTCTCATCAACAAACATACTTCGGCAATCATCATCTCATCCCTGCAATGACGGGGAAGCACCGAAGCGAGTCCGAAGGAGCAGTAAAGGGTAAAAGCATCAATATCCAAATGCTGATTGGAGAAGGACTCTTCTCGGCTCTCGCAAGCATGTACACTGTTAGAAAATTGTAAACTTCATGATTGATGACGACTGAAAAAAGACCGCGAGTAAAGAAAGGTGGTTTTCAGGGTCCCCCGGCTATGGCAAGCCGGAGCGCCGGGAAAGCTTACCTCCCCACGAAGTGCGATCGACAAGAGAACGCTTGGCCAGAAAAGATTAGAGAACAAAGTCTTTCAAGGTGAAACAATTTGACCAAGGTCACCTGCTATTTGTAGCCTAACGCTCAAATGTCTCTGACGGGCTGCTGAATTACAGTCACGATTTCTCTTGTCGGGTTTCAATTGAAAGATCGTGCGTCATCGGACAGGCTGTGTTGCCAAATTCTCTTCACCTACGACATAGGATGCCTGTCCCTTTAGCGTCTTCAGTAGCCATGCCCGGCCGCAAGTGCATGCGGGGTGGTTATGTTAGCAGATCTCCATATCAAATATGTAGAGATGCCCATGTGAGATGATTGTGACAAAAAGTGTCTAATAGATACTCTGGTCCGAACGCCGGTCCAAAGAGGAATCAATATTCCCAGCCCATAGACAAAATTCTATTGTTTCATGATGGTTGGGGTGACAAGTGACGCTCATCCAGGCCTTGAGATCCATGGCGTATTTCACGATGCTAGGTGTAGCCACTAGCGGAAGGAAGCAAAATCTAGAAAACGTGGCGCTGATATCATAGGAACTGCAACCAGGATGATTGATGAAGACATGCGACTAATAAGAGTCCATAGTGCTTCTTTTCACCTCCGGCCTGTCAATAGGTCTGACGCTATCATTGTCAACGCCGCCGAAGAGAGAATAAAACCCAGGTCCAATAGGACTGGGGACTATGCTAGAAGATTTCAAGATAGTGCTCTAACTATGGAGCTGCTACAGAGACTTTCGAGCATTTATTTGATCAAAATGAAAACGTTCCTCGTCTTGCTTGTGCGAGTGTGAAGGAGGTGATACACGCTTATGGAGACCTTTGGCGCATCTTCCTTACAAGAACAACACTTGTAACAACACTCATGTATGCATCAATAATACGGGTTACGATAACAGGTCTCTTTGTAGCCTTGTCTGTCGGATCCGGGCGGACGGTTTTGTTCGAAGATATGATGCGCCGGGCCTGCCGGGGTTCGTCTTTCTTCGAGAACCAAGCAGGAATTTCTTGCATAGAAACCAACCATCTCATCTCTGCAGAAACGCGCCATCCGCAGTCTCCGGGAACTCGCAGGCGTGGGGGACCACTCTATGAAGATTAGTACCTCCGCTCGGGGTTTTCCGATTAATCAGCATGGCTTCGAGAACAGGAGAAAGAAGTAGCTAATAATAGAGAGCCTTAAACCATTGGACGATATTACATGGATATGGGATGTTGTGCGCATGTAAATGTCTGCAGAGGCGTTAAGAAAACGTTTCAAAAAAGGGAACGGCTGACAACAAAATCATTTTCGAAATCACCGTGGCTTGCGGCAGCAGTGGCATCCCTGTGTGTCGAATTCTTCAGCGACGCTCTCTTCACTGACTGTCACCCCACGTTCTGCATCGTTTGGACATGTCCTTGCTATTACACATCATCCCAAAAATATAACGCTTGCTGATATCAGACCAGAATATTCGTTCGGTGAAACTCTTGCATGAAGAATGGAAAGTGGTAGAGGCGACATGGTGGGATCGCATCACGGTCAGCACGGATCAAATTATTTTGGTAAGTCGCAATCTGATTTGTCTTCTTTTCGTTTCGCGGAAGAAAAACAATAAATGGCGGGTTTTTGGTTGGTCAGTCATGCTTATTTCTGTCTGCAAATCAGCACCTTGCATGTACGCATGCGAGGGTCTACACGCAATGTGGCAGTAATGTAACATCCGTTGTCGTCACACATCGTCAGCTCTTTTCCAATATTGACTCCGATGCTGAAGCCTCTGAGGGAGGGAGGTTTTGGCGAAATGACATTGGCTTGAACAGGGCTACTACTACTGCGGATGTGCTCGCGCCCCTCGTACTCGCATAGGAGTGTGGCTCTTCGCGATATCTGCTTATTAGGTACTCGGTAGTGATACAAGTCTGCATGTGACGAGATGCTACGCATCCAAGGTAGATAGTTAGGTATGAGTCAGACTTTTGAGTCAATGAAGGGACGGAACGAGAAGGCAATGCGCATTGGTCACAGCGACACCTTGCCGAACACTTTCCGAGGATTTTTCAATGCCTTCCGTCGAACCGGAAAAGATCCCTGTGCAAAGATGCGATGAATCCTTTGGAATGGTTGGGACCTTGCATCCTTGAAGGAATCTTTCAGCGTCTACTCCGCAACGTCTCCAACACAGATTCCAGAAGACCGATAAGACGGCCCGGGGCATGGCTAGAGGACATATTGAAATGCGCGGCTCTCCGGCTTCCAATTCCAGTAGCACCAAGAACATGGATCAGGACCGCTTTTTTGTGGTAAGTACAATGATGATCTTTCATAATAGATGGGCATGACAGGAGGCAACTAGGGGGCGGACGGTCGCTCCCGGTGAGTCTAGCGACGTTAGTTGGTGCATTAGGGTCTCAAATAAATTCTGTCCAATCTTCTGAATGGGAGAATAGGAATTTGCCGCGGGAAAAGAAGAACAGAATTGTTCTTAGGATTGCCAGTAAGTAAGGAATAACGCCATTCATTTTCAGTCGAGTGCTATTGAGCGAGCCCGACGGGATGGTTGTTGGAAGTTAGTACATACCTCCTTAGGTACCTTGCAGGTTTTGCTTGCATGAGATACATGTACCTAACTCATGTCACTTCAATAAGAAGGTACTTATGCCTGGGGACATGAGAGGTACTGCGACCCAGCTGAAACGGGCTGCATGGGCATACACTCAGGCTGCTGTCGCCTCGCTAGCCAGCTCTGGGGAGGCTGCATTAAAAGGGCTCCTCCCTTTTTTAGAGCTTGCATTAGCCTGGCAACACACATGGAAAAAGGGTCCCGGTGTTGATATCATGCAGCATACTGAACCACTAACAAACGGGAAGATGATAGGGTTTCTTTTTGCGGTCGGCAATCTGTCTGCGAAGCAATCGGAGTTCCCCGTTCGTCTTGGAGCATTTCATAGGCTGACTCGTGGGGCGAAATCGAGCCATCATCAGCAAATCGAAGGTTCTATCAGTTGTTTTTTTGCTTTGGTTAATCACCCCGTGACGTTCGTTTACGATATGGAATCCAAGATCAGATGGGGTATGCAGCAGTGTTAGGCAAAAGTAGGTATGTGTGATGGGTTTCTGCGTCGCAGCGGGCGAACCCGACAGGTTGGATCGATCATCTGAGATGGAATAGAAATCTGTATGCATGATGCGATGCAATCAGCCTAGAAAAGAAAAAGAAAGAAACGAAGAAGCCAAAAATGGCACAATTTCTGTCCTACCTTCACATTCATCACATTTCGCCAGACGAAAAACGAAAACTGTGAGGACGAGATCAGGTGCCCAATGTCCAATTTTTCGGTAAGGCGCGTCGCCAAACCCGTGGATGGAATGCATTCCAATGCGTACACAGAGAAATTGCCTTCCATAAGAACAATAAGACAGGAGACAGAAATGTGCGGGGACGTAAGGGGACTGTCTTGTCCTCCCTAAGTCAAGGGATTGATCCGGCTCAGAGGTCCTGCATGATCAATGATGATAGAGATGCTGTTGGAAGGGATGAGAGACGAGAATCGTGGTCGCCGAGATCCTCGGCCTCATCCTATTTGTTTGCTTTCCCTTCCCGCACGCGCGTCGTTGATCATCATTCTTCCCGTAGTGCTACCCAGCCGTCATTTTGTGATTACTTGGATTGCAAAAGCAAACTGGACCTGACTGGTCAGAACACCATGAGATAGTCCGTTGTCTAGGCCTCGACAGTTCTGGGGACATGTCTCGAAAAGTATGCACCCACTAGTTTATCGGCCCGGCATATCACATTCACAAACAAGGGCACGTCATGCGCATAGGAACACCGCACAGGTGTTGATCCATCAATGTTGAAACTGTCATTGACAAGTGCTTTGCAGCTATCATGGCTCTTCTTTGTATACTGTACAGTCTAAACCATGGGTATCATCTATCCAACTGGTTCCAGCCCAGCGCATCAATTTGGCTTTGCTGAAACCCTTCAAACAATTTGCTGCACGCAGTGTGGTGCGCATCACATGATGCCCTCCAGAAAGCAATGCTGGGAAAACGAAGACAGGCCAATTCTGACCAAGTGAGTACACCCTTAACTGGTCGCTCGTAGGGGTCCCCGCGAGGGGCTGACGAGGACGGATGGAAGGACAAAAGAAATAAAGGAAACCCCCAGTCTATATGCGAATCTTCCTTTTCCCAACCGAACCAGATTTTTGTAGACCATTCCAAATACCCAAATCATGTGTTTGCTGCAGCCAGACTCCAAGCCAAGAAAAAAAAGTATTAAAAAAAGTAAAGGCAAATTGGCCGATGCATCCCGAAGATAAAGTGATGGCCGACGAGAGTCCACACAACACAAAGAACAGGAGTCGCAATCTCCAAAAATGAGATTTAAGTGAGCTTGTAGGAGACTGTTAATCCAGTCCGATTAAGGCAAGCCGTTGCGCGAGATCCGAGAATTTGAGGTGTTCTTTCCGTAACTGATAGTCGATCTAACGCCTCGAAAATTGATAATAAGCCCTGGCGACGCGAGTATGGCCGGACGATCTGCTTGGGCTGCAATCATATGTGAGTGTAGTTTTTTGGCCAGATTGCGGTCAAACAAGCCTTAGATTAAAAGTAATATGTTTGAATGTCGCAGCTGAAATGTAGGGCTTCAAATGTTGTACACGCCCAAGTCGGAATCCCTAATTTGTGGTCGCACGAAAAATGAATTTGTGATATGAATATCAGGGATGGTGACATTTGTTGCTTATAGACTGCGCCGCCGGGTTTTGCTAGAAGCAGAACACAGGTAGTCTGGGAGTGAGGGGAAAATCCGATCAATGCAAGAAATCCGATTGCTTATGACGGCTTGGGACGGGGAGGCGGCTTGGGCACACCAGTTGTGTCGTAGGCACCGCGACCCATGTTGAGGATTTGCGACTCTCTGTCAACCATTGTGATGGAGTATGATAGGGAAAATTGCGACTAAGGAGAAATATCAGCCCTCATGCTCGAATTATGCCAGTAGCTTTTATTTTATACAAATCGCTCCGCACACACGAATTCCATCTCATGCCGACTTCAGTCATTTGAAGTGGCCAAAAGAATCAATGGCGCTCATGGTAAGGCAACAGAAGAATAAAATAGAAACTCAGGCAGCACAAGTACGGAATGCGCTGCTGTACGTCTGACTCACCTTTGTAAGTAAATCAGACGGTTCTGTCGGCACAATACGCCAAAGACCGAGAATAGGTTGGAGGTAGTGGTAAAACGGGATGGGATTGGGCGAAAAGGGTGGCGATGAGGCCGCAGGAGCTGGGGCCAAGGTCGAATGACACGCTGATGTTGTCAGACCAACTAGGGTGGTATTGTGTTATCGCAGGTTGAACTCGCAGGAAGAATGGTAGTATCTGAGGTCAGCACCAAAGCGTCAATCGGATGACGGCGGGAGAATAGATATAATATATATATTCTCAATGTTGTAGTGCAGCGTGGTATGCGGAGGCTGTTGGTAGACAGAGGACTGAAACACCAGAGCGTCGAGACAGGAAGAGAATATTCTTTCTCTTCTCTTCTTTGTATGTTCGAAGAGGCCCGTCGTGCAAGTCTCGGAAAGGTAAGATATTATACGTTTGGGAAGTCGTTGTATTGTCGGAGCGGCGGTGCCAAGGTCTCGAAATTGGTATTGACGGTGGCTATAAGACTTCTAGGTCGCTAAAGCAAAAACAGCGCTGGAACACGTAGCACAAACAAGTCGTGACTGTGATGATGTGCGCTCTATGGCTTGGACAACAGGACAGGAAAAGGCAGAAGAGATGTGGGAAGCAAGACAGTGAAAAGAGTGTCTTGTGAAGAGAATTGGTCTAGATCCGGAGGGAGAGGAGAGTTTATTATTGTACAAGTGAAAGGTAGGGAGGATAATGGGCGAAGGAATTTCAAAATGCCAGCAACGTGGAAAGGGCAGTGACTTCAACTTATACGGAGACACCTTGGTCCCAAACTTATTACTACCAGTGACATTGGTACGTGCTGAACAGGGGAAGATGGAACGGGTGAGAACCCGTACGAGTAGAGATACCTGTTTTTTTTCCCTCCCAAGGCTTCCAGATTGGAATAATAATCCGTGTAATGATTACCTCGCCGACTACCACATTTATAGTGCTCGCAGAGGTACCTACAGTAAGTGGTACCGCATGGGGTGCGCTACAAGATGGACGGCTGCAAGGTACATCCTTCATGAACCTGGTACATTCGGTTTGGACCTCTTGGGCAGACCGGTGCGACGGAGATCCTGTTCCTGGGCTAGGCGTGGTGTACCTGCAGCTGCCAGCAGGCTTGGGCTGGAGATGGTTTCTTGTACCTCTCGCCGCCGTACCCACAGGAGCCTGTCAAAAAAAAACGACCCAAGGAAGAGGGACCAGGGGAGAGAGTGGGTGCTTCATTTACCAGCCTGTCTGTTCTCAAACTCGCTGAATTAAGGAGTGCTGTCCTAAACAGGTTAGGAAGCCCATGCAATTTACCAGGTGGCTCTGGAGACCGCCTGTTTTTGTGCCTTTGTCGCCGCCCCCTTCTCTCTTTCTGTGCTGTGTGTCTGGTCGGAGGCAGGGACCGACCCCAGCAGCTGCACGGGTTGATGGTCTAGCAAAGCCGCGTGCGTCGTGCAGGAAACACGTTCGGGTCGCAGATGAGCACCTCGGCCCCCTGTCCTGGGCTGAAGTGCCCGTTTGCCTAGGGTTGTGTACTCCAAACCTCTGTTTTCAATACAAAGAATACTTTTAAAGCCTCTAAAGGTTACTTTGCTTGCTGCATATTGTGCCGTCAGATGTTGAGATGAAATACTACCCCCCATGGTTGCTCTTTTCTCGGGCCAGAAAATTTTTTTTCTGTTCCCAGAATAGCGACCAACACCTACAATGTGATCCTTGTTAATTGAGGCTTGAGCTTGAATCCCATGTAAGAAATGATGAAAGAAGAGAACACGGCCTTGACTTTTCGTGTTCAATACATGTCTGCACCACACATAAGCAACTAGATTACCATGCATTTTTCAGTTCCCAACTACCCAGAGATGGTACCAAACAAAGACATCTTCTTTCCCAATTGTATGATAAGTCATTATTCAAAGACGACAAAGCGCCACCCAAGATAGGCACTTACTTCATAGGGGTAACATTATGGTCACCAACACACTGTCGCAGCTTACTGCAGCGCCTGTGATCCGATGTCATCATCATAACATAATACTTGGTCTCCACCGCGCAGGATTTTGCTATATGTAACCTCCCTAATAGTATACTTACAGTCTTGTCTTGCAAGTTTGCTGAATGGTTATATCGTAGATAGAGCTCCTTCCTGTTATTAGTGAAAGTGATAATCACTTATAAACCCATGAGTGCAATTTTTTTTTCTCTTTCGATCGTCTTTATCGAGTCTCTTTTTCTGGATAAGGCACAGTCTATTTCTGGATCGTTAGATTACTTCCTGTTTGGGAGTAACTTGTTGCAATAAAATGGATAGGATTTTCTCGTTCGTTCCTTCGGGTCGTTTGGTCCCTAGTCTCCTAGTACACGTAGGCTTCGTAGAACGTCCCTTCAGTTCTGAAGCATCTGCGAACTTCCATCCTGTTCAACATAACACTCAACGCACACTCAAGAATCTTTAATGTGGATTTTATCAGTAGAAACACTTGAGAGGGGGGTCATCGTTTGTTTCTGTGTATGCACAGATCACCTATTTAAATGGTTTTTTGTCGGCGATTTGTAGGCATCCTGGACCCACCTTGTAATCTTCCCCTGTGCGCTAAACTACATTCTGTTTTCGAAATCTTCTCGAATCCCATCCAATTTCTCGTGCTAGTTCAATTCAGGGTATAGTCGGTTCTTGAGGCTTCCGTCCGACAACTACGTACCTAGTTAGGCAAATAAGATGACGCCAGCACGGAACTCCCACCCAATAGCTCTGTACCATCAACACCACTTAAAATAACACTGTTGTCTGATTGCTCATCGTTCTATCCGTCTCGTAGAATTGTCTACTGTTGCAGCTCGTATTCCTGCAGGGTCTTTTTTGTCCTTCTTTACCCTCTTCAACAGCCTGAGCTGAACCAAAAAGTTCCGATGTAGGACCCGATGAGCAAGAAAGACCCGAGGTCTCCAGACACCATTATTCTTCTGCTCAGTAAATCGGTGGCATTTTGATACACAAGAATTCTCTTTGCTGGAGACGCGTATTAGCATCATCAAGGAATGGTCTCAAATCATTGCACAAACACTGAGGACAAAGATGTTGACTCGTCACGGTCCACGTAAGGCCGATGGGCAAATAACGGACGATACGATCGCTTGATTCCCTGGCATCTGAATATACACCGGCCGTTGCGGGTGTGGAGAGAGGCCTTAAAGGACGAGTACCTCGCAGCGTATTGTTGCACTCGTACGTGCCGAGGCTCTCATCCCCGACCTACCGTAGCCTTTGGGGTATAAGGTGATGTAAGTGTTTTGCGGAGTACGGACGTATTAACCTACCTATTTCCCCGGGGGATATCCGATATACACTTCCACAAAAAGTACGGAGCACGGGGCGCTACGGATACAATATTACTACCCTTGAAGGCATAATGAACCTCAATGTTACGTAGTTGTTTGAGCTCAGTCTTTATTTGCCTCGTAAACAACAGGGGTATGATAAACCGAGCGATGGAGCATGCACTCGAAAATTCCCATTGTCCAGGTAATGCCAAGTTGTACCAGCAGGCTGGGTCACACCCTAGCAAGACTCTATCCTCATTCGGATCATTGCAGATTCGTCAATAACATAATAACAGCAGCCAGGAAATATACGTGTATCTAAAAGATGCGCTGCGATTCTCATCATGCTGGCATAAGTCACTGAAAAAGAGAAACTTTTAACGCGATGGATTATCGTGCTGCTCGAGCAACACACATTCAGGGATCACATTCCGCTAGCACGGGTCCAGACTCTGTCATGAAAAATGGGCCGATATTGAATACAGATTATCGATTCAAAGTGACGTGTTCATGGCAACGACTCGGTATTGGAGGGCGACTGGTCAGTGATGGCCATACGATATCGATTGGGTTGCACGATAACCCTTGTTTGAATCCAAAATAAATTGCTCTACAAGACGCTAAAGGCGGATGCCGTGTCGAGTCTCAAATATCAGTAGTCTACTATTGAGTTGAAGTCGAAGAGGGCGCAATCTATCTTTCAGCCTTCAATGGGCATCCGGAACATCCATCTTAGTCCATTAGCGAATAAATTTATTACTCTGAATACAGGGTCTTCACTATTAGCGAGGCTGACGACCTTTTGGGCGTCAAGCCTCACCACAGACCATTTTGCCTGACTCAGTACCTGCTATCCAAGACGCCCGGCCGTTGCACTACCAAGACTTTGTTTCAGCCCGTAGGCGAATCGCACGAATAGGGGATGTTTCATTATCCGTCTGATGACTTCCGGCTACGAACGCCATAGCTTCGTAGATCCGAAGTACCCAATCGCCGTGCTTCTCGCCCAATGGTGTCTTCAGAAACACCACATCGTACAAGAGCAGTTCAAAATTGCCATTGTCGCTTGCGTCCAGATATTGCAGATTTGGCTCCTTACGAGTGCCGCCTAGCTAGAAAATCTAACTAAAGGGCTCAGATGACGTTTTGATCCAACCATTGCCCGTGGTTGATCAATTTTCCTTTTTCATCCATGAACATATTCGTATGTTGAGTTTCATCTACTTCACATGTCGGTCAGTGCCTGCCGACGAGAGTGGACATAGAGATGTAGCCGAAGCAGGACCGGTAAGGCGTCTCTCCCTGGGCAACCGGTCTGAAGATTGGCAAGCCGACCTGTTGGAGTGCTGTCATCAACAACTTTTTGATCCAAGGTACAGGGGTTGTCCATTGGACAAGGTTCAAGAGAAATTCCAGAGAGGAACTAAATTTAACAAGGCCAGTGTGCGGGTCGCCGCTATGGCTGAGCAGGCCTAGTCTGCGAGAGTCCAGGATTAGGTAATATTGTAGATCCGTCTCTTTACTTACTTCAGACTTAATTACATGATGGCTCATTTGTGACGCTCGGAAGATCATTGAGCGCAGTCTTGAGGACAGGCGGATAACCCGCCTAGGGTCTTTTCTCGGTACCACTATCCTCAATATTGGAAATGTCATTATGATTGCGAACATCCTTTTCGAAACCCAACTAAATAGGAGACCCACAACGTTAACAGGGGACGGAGGGAACCGGTCTAAAGTTCCCCGAATCCACCTCAATACCCTGACTCCTTAGCGCGATACATTCACCAGCAGGAAGTTGACAAACGAGGAGGATCAGTCATTGACGGTCTTCCCTTTCCACTTCTGCAAGGGGATACTAGCCACATGGCTCCCCACTTCTCTGATCAACTTCTTATGTTCTCCGAATTCAAGGTACACATCTTGTTGTTATATGCGAAGTCTGGCACTGAAACCCAAAGATAGTTATTCGCTGCTGATGAGTCACTACCAAAATCATTTATGATCGTAGATGCATAACTACGTTCAGAGCAGAGCATTGCTGTTCAAGATGAGATACATGCATATGGACTCACCAGTTGGGAATTCCGTCTCCTACAAAATGCTACAATTACTTTAACTTCTTATGTATTAGGCAAAGACACTGCTTACCGGGGCCATGACCCTGGATACCCGGGTGGAGCGAACCCCAGCCTTCCAAAAAGGCATACGTATAGTGGAGAAAAAAACATGGCCTCGGTGTATCTTCTCCTATTCGGCATCTGGATGTGACATTTGGTCGGGGTTCAATCTACGCCTTCAATCTTCCGTTGTCAGACTGGCTAGGCTGGTACCAGATTGCTTCCGCTTGGGCTTCTGCTCGTGTTCGGAGCCTTCCCCTGAACGATGGGAATCAAATAGACCAGGCTGAAACGGTGAAACCCCTATAAAGATAAGCAGAGGGCCTTCCCGAAAATTTTTGTTAAAAAAAAAAATCTTCCGACAATATCAAAACTATGGACCCCTGACGTGTCGGCCCAGAGCCTCAACAGACCCTGTCATGTTCAGGGGGCGCCTCCTTATTAATAGCCTTGTAGTATCACTACATGCAGGCACGCGAGCCATCAGTAGACAGTAGAATGATGTCAACCACGTTGCTTCGACAGAGTGGTCTGTCTGGTAGATAAGAGACATCAGTGCTTTTCAAAAGGATTTTCACCGTTCGTCTCAATACACCGAATCACCTTCCAGAATCCATACTAAACGAAGGTACATGCCGCTAAAGTTTGACTCTTTCCAATGATCGGCTTCATCTCACTGATTTTTTTTTTTTTTTTTTTTGCATGTGGTTGGGTTCATGGGTTTATGATTAATGACATTCAACGTGCTGACCAAAGAGCTTACAATGCCGGCCAGCCGGTAAGCAGGGAAGAGATGATGCAGAGTTTGGAATACCCAACAATTGCGCAGTCATTTCTTTACAGGCATGGTGCCTGACAGGCCCCCCTTGAAGACGTGGCAACAACTTTCTTTCGACTTCTCATTCACAGTACGTAATCTGATGAGAAGGCTACCAATGCATTGCAATCATCTGGTCAGTGAAAAAGCCAGTATGATGAAAGATTGCTAGCAACAGCTACCAGTTATCAATTTTGGCTATCCAACAGAACGACGTCTTATCAAGAAGTGAATCAAGAGATCCGTAGTAGAGTCATTAGATAGAACTTGGTCATCAGAAGGCCCTAGTACATCTATATTTAGATATGTTGCTCCCATCAGTCTGGTAGGCGTCTTGGTTATCGATGATATACTTGGCAGGGTCACTAGCATGTTTTCTCTTGTCAGACATGAGAGTATAGAGGAAGTGTACAAATCAATCCAATATCCAAGTCAATGTTTTCGTCAAGTAGAGATGAAAGTTTTGTCTAGTTGTCACGTAACCCAAAATGCCTGAGAAACTTTATATGATTGTTCTCCTTCGGCTTCTTATGCTCTTAAAATATGCTATGTAGTGCTTGCTTGCTTTGTAAACGAGAAAATGTATTTCAATCGGTTTTATAGACCATGCTTTCGCCATTGTTAGCCCAGATAGTATCAAGTTTCATTGAGACAGGTTTATTAAACTCTAGTTTTGGCATACGTTAATACTACATGTAAGCAGGCATGTCGAGGATTTGGTAGGCTATAATGATGTTTTAGCTTTTGAAAAAAAAAAAAAAAAAAAAAACCGCTATATTCATAAAGACGAAGAAAATGGAAAGGAAACACAAACAAATTACATATGATGTTGATATTAACAACATTGATTTAACCACCAGTGTTAGTTGAAACAAATACATATTGTTCATGTGCGTTAGCTTTTTGAGCAGAATCGAGCATTCACTTGACTTGAAATAAATATACGTATAAGTCAAGAACTAAAGTTACAGATTCAAAGGTATCAGCAAAGAGCACCAAGTAAAGAGACCCAAAGTCTTTATCTACAGTTAGAATTTCTCCAGGGCACCTATGTGATTTGCCTAATAAAACAACAATATATGTATATCCCAGCTTCAAAGATATCACGAACCAAGACTCAATCCTGTCTATGTCCTCAGAGACACATATTAATTTGTAATATCAAACTTTTATTTAACAGGTTGGCTTCAAGTTAAACAGTTCTAGGGTTTTGGGCATCTAGATTATCTATATTTAAAAAGTCTTTTTGCCTTGCACGGTTATTTGCCTTGAGAAGTTTCAATCAACTGAGACGTTACTGTAGATAGTTTACGGGTCTGTGGTCATGTAACGCTTTCACCTCAGACATATAGAAACTACGTTGCTCTTGGACGAGTTCTTTTGGCATAAACATATCTTGACAGCCAATGAGACGAAATATACGGATTCAACAGTGCAATTGCAATACCACCTTCTTTCCCTTTGCCTAACCTATCTCAGTAAGCAGAACTTCATACACATTCAATGACAGGACTGAGTTCGTCTTGATGGCACAGTGGATGTGCAAATCTCCTTCCCATCAATGATGTACATTCATGTAGGTACCTGTAGGTAGCCATTGAAGTGTTAATCCGGGCAACTGCCTTGAGTCCCATGTTTAGGCTACTGGCAAAGCTCACTATCATAAGAGGTATACCCTCTATCTAATATTTAGTTCGAAATAAAGATTCCAAATAGAAATATAGCACATGCCTATATGCAGCTTATATGCACTTACAATAGGTAGTATGTATAATTCTTTTATCCACTTAAAAAGAGTAGGTACGACTCGGAGATACTAGTCTGACTCCAGTCTGCGATGGTCTTTGTGAAGAAAGTTTATAAAGTGGCGCCGGCCGGCGAGTGACTCGGCGGGGTTGCATCATTGTTATTTGCCCCGCCATCCCGTTTTCGCCATTTCGATATACTTTCTCTATCAACAACCATTTGTCTTCAACAAGTGTCACGTCAACTAGTGTAACCTCAATATCAAGTCTCTTAATATTGAGGGTTCTCACAATGTCTAGCAGACAGTTGCGCAAGTTGCAAAAGCAGAAGGAGCTTGAGCAGCTTCAAATTGCGAACCCCGCCATCGAGTCCGATGAAAGCGACGATGCCGTACCTGCACTTAGTCGGCCCTCGAAGCCGAGTATGTTCTCTGGCTTTGCTGCTCTAGGCGACGAGGAAGACCAAGATGATGACCACGGGAACGAGAACGACGACGAGCCCTCTGCCCATCCCGTCGCCGCACCCGCTTCCACTCCGGGCCTCCCAAATGGCTCACTTAAGAAGAACAAAAAGAAGAAGAAGAAGGCGAGAAAATCTGGCGCTTCGCTGTCACTGGCGGACAGAGCCACTGATAAGCCCAAGAATGTGGATGAGATTGATCAAGCACTGCAAGAACTCAAGCTAGCCGAGAAGAAACATGGAGCCGCCAGCTCTTCTCAAGCTGACGGCACGCGCTCCGTCGAGTTCGAGCGTGTATGTGAGCTGCTACGGATAAACACTCAACACCTCAAAGTGATGAATGAAATGCGCAACCTTTTCGGCCGAGAGGCAATTGTTGCCGCTCAAAATGAGGAAAACGAGGAGCGCGCACGTGCTCAACGTCCGCGCCAAATATCACAACAAGTCGATCTGGAGACTTTCTTGAAAGGACAGCCTGGCAAGACTCTACCCGAAGTCACTCTTCGCAGAAACCCCTTCCTCCCTGGGAAGGATACCTGGCCACGTGCTTCTACAGAAGGTCTCACCATGCACCAAATCAAAGATGGAGTCGCAACTTCCGGCACTATCGAGTTCGGGTTTGTGCATGATGAAGGATACAACAGCCTCGAGACTCAATTCTTTGGTCTTGTCCAGCTGTACGATCCCATGCGGCTGGTCCATTTCCTATATCGCCATCCGTACCATATTTCTACCTTGATTCAGGTCAGCAAGGTCGCCAAGCAAGATCAAAACTCGGCTTTGTCGGCTGACTTGTGCGAACGAGCACTCTTCACCTTTGGTCGGGTATCTCTGTCAGCTTTTAGACAGAAACTAGAAGAAGGCAAGGCAAGACTCGATTTCAGACGCCCCGAAAACCGACAGTTCTGGTTAGCCGGCTACCACTACCTCAAGAGTTTAGTCATGAAAGGCACATACAGGACAGCTTTGGAGTGGTCCAAATTGTTATTCAGTATGGATCTCAGTGATCCCTATGGAATTGTACACTTCATACATCCAATGGCTGTTCGGGCGCATGAGTCCAAATGGTTCATTGATTTCTGTGCTTCACAGGCTCTAGACAAATTCGATACCATGAAGGATTATATTCGGCAGACACTGGTCCTCGCTAAACTGCAGCTGAACGACGCAGTAGGCGCGAAGGCTCTACTGGTTCAGGGCATGGATCGACTGCCGTGGTTATATAGCAGCATTTACAAGGCCGTCAATTTAGATGTTCCGAGAGCCATATGGGGTGTACAGCCGCGAAACCGTCACGAGGAGCTTTTCACCGAACTATATATCCATCAGACAAAGAGCCTCTGGGATAACACGCAAGCTCTGGACCTGTTGAAACAGGTTTCGCTCGAGGTGAAGCGGCCGGACAATCAGACATTTGACTTCCCTCCTACAGCAGGACGTAATGTTGCGAGGTTTGTCTATCTTGACAATACCCCATCATTGATGAGTCACGTACCCGATGGCTTACTGAGCACATCACCTAACTGGGAGTTTGATCCGCTTCCACCCTTGCTGGAAGAAAACGTCTTTTCGTACGAGACACAAAAGCTTCCCTGGAGTTCTGACCGAGCTAGGAGAAATATGTCGACCGAGGGACAGCTGCGTCGGGTGATTGAACGAATGCATCGAGGAGGAGGAGGCGAAGACGCTGCCGACAATATGGAACGACTGTTGGACGAAGTGATGGCTGATGTTGCTTTTGATGATAGAAATGGAGACGACGACGGAAGTGGCGAGGGCAACGATGGTGATAATGAAGGAGGGCTACTTAATATGATTATGGAGTTCTTTAATCGTACCAGAAGCAACCAAGGGCAGGATGACGATTCTCTGGACGAACAGGAGGCCAGAATGCCCGGGGCTTGGGCATACGACACAGATGATACAATGCCGAGGGACTACGGAGGAGACACAACGGATGACGAAATGCCAGGGCTTGAGGAATAGATAGACATGTGTTGTGTTGCTCAGCCGGGCAAACAGGAAAGCGAAGATTTGTATGCATGTATCAAATGCAGGGCATGACATCAAAGCAGCCTTCGATCCATTTAGAAGGCTGCACAGACATAAGGGACGTAATTGGCGGACGGTAGAATACCTTGAAGCCAATGATGAAAGCAGTCTCTACAGCCTAATCTCTAGACGGAGCAGAAACATATGTGGAATTTGTCAAATTGGGTGTGAGGCACTAGCTGAAGTTTTGGACGAGCTTGGTTTCATGTAGAGCTCTGAAGCATGCGTTGAGAATATTTGAGCAGGTTTCACATCGCATTGCATCATTTGGCGCGACTGTGGTGTTTTAAAGATTAGGTACCGTGCCGACTGCCGGTTTAGGGTATTGGCAGAGAACTAATGGCTGAACATCCTGAACAACTTCAGCTATGGCGATGGAAAAACCACCCGTGTACATACTCGACAGATCCCATCGTGAGTATGCGCATGCATTGTAGATAATATAATATTGAAAGGTGTCCTGTAAGTGATTCAATATTTGAGAGGTTACGTGTTGTCGTGTACGTATGCAACATCCATCTCACCAAGCAGGTCGGAATGAATGCGCCGCACTGTATAGATGCTGAGAATTGGAGGGGTTGCGTACAGTGGGCTGGACCCCTCCTTTCTTTGTTCTGTCTGTGTCACGGAGGTAAAAGGCAAAACCGCCGCCGCCGCCGCCGCCTCATCATCCGTATGCATTATTAATACCGATTTTCGCATACCGCATCCATTCTCCCACAGCTATAAAGTGAACAGCCCCCCGGCACGCTTTGCCTCACCTTCTACTCCTGCATCTTATCATCTATCCAGAAATCTCAATCCACCGATTCAAGGATCCTATCTGTGTCACACCACATACATCGCAATGGCCGACACACACACGTACAAGTTCAATGTCACTATGAGCTGCGGCGGCTGCTCCGGCGCCATCAACCGCGTGCTTGGCAAGCTGGAGGGTACGTATCTTGTGCCGAATCTCTGGCTGTGTTTCCTCGCTGCCCGATCTCTCTTCTACTTGCTCCCTATTGAAACACCCCACCCCTCACCCGCTACATCTCAGCAATCCGTCTCTTCAATGCCCCAAAGGTGCCACATGGAAACCCAAGACTGACAAAAGCACAACAGGCGTGGAGAGCTACGACGTGTCCCTCGAGAAGCAAGAAGCCGTCGTCGTCGCATCCCCCGGTCTCGACTACGAGACCGTCCTTAAGACCATCAAGAAGACCGGCAAGAAGGTCAACTCGGGCGAGTCCGACGGCGAGGCCAAGAGCATCGAGCTTCCTGCTGAATAGACAAGAAGAGATACTAGAAAACCAATCTCAGTACATAGATAAAAAAAATAAAGAAAAGAAAAGAGACGGGTGTTAAGAGAAGATTGACGCAACGAAATATCATGATCCGTGTTCCATAGTGTTTTCTTCAGGGCCTGGCGTTGTCGGGATACCAAGTAGTTAGCGTGCTACTGTTGCTGCTCGTGATGGAATAAACATCTCCCTTCCTCATTCTTCTTTGACTGAGAGATTATTTGCAATGTTTCCTTTGGCCTTTATGACGTCGATCCACGTCGACTTTACGTGCTCTAGATTGTGGTGGAATCGTACCTCATTTTGAAATCATGTGACTGCCAATTTACGATCATTTCCCACGTCATGGAGCAAGCTGCATGCCGCCAGCGTCGAGTCGTTCTTTTGCTAAGGGAGCCTTGGTCGTCTGTCCTTTACCTTTCTTATCCAAGTATAGATGACATGGTCGACCAGCACCTAATAGTCTCCGGCATCAATGTATGACTCAACTTTACGCTCTAGTTTGCCTTATACTGTATACAGGGGCACGGTCTTCAGTTCGGAAAGAGCTTCGAAAGCTGCTTGGGTTAGCTGAGGGTGAGGATTCATGGCGGTGAGGGTGACGCGTTCTTTTAAGTAGCGCTTGTGTTGGTAAACCAGATATCGATAGGTATAGTTAGGAACAGGGCTAACAGGTCAACGCGGACGTGGAATTTGGGCTATTAAAAGGATCAGGCCGAGTAGGGATGGACTGTCACGAATGTGACTTTTCTTTCGTGTTTGGGAGCACAGAAGGACAAAGCACTTTGGCATCCCAGGTTGAATATGGCGTACGTGTGCTGGAATTGAGGAATACACATGACCTGCAACTGCATTGCCCCTACAATAGATGCCTTGGGCCAAGGAGGCTGAGAAACTTTGGAAGATCATTGAATAGCTCGGCCCTCGAACACGCCTCCAAAGGTCTCTCGTAGTGCTTCGACAATGCTGCAATTGATGTTGTTGTGTGATGTACAGTTACGACCACTGGTGCCCTAGTCGGGAGCACCCTAGCTTGTAAGAGCCTAGGAATGTAGTAGATGCAGCGAACCTTGCATTTCTCCGGTAGTGGCAGTAGTTCAAAGACTTTTCAGAGGAAAGTCAGAAATCGGCCCTCATCTGGACCTCTGGTTCCTGCATGTGGCGAAGCTTGTAGGTTGTGGTATATGGAGTGAGTTGTAGCAAGTTTGTTAGACACCAGTAGTTCATCTCTACTAAGGGTCGCAGATGATGGAGGTCAAACTGTCTGGAATGTGTGCAATGATCAAGGACATCAACCAAGAGATATTTCATACAGATATTGCCGGCACCTATGTTTACCCCAGAAGTTGTCATTTAATTTGATGCTCTCGCCGTTTAATTGGAGGATTTCCTCGGACTGGTTTGTCGGATGGGCCTTGCTGTTTGGGGGGTTATCTAACCGAATTCTGCAGCCCGTCGGGTCCGAGGCGGATGTCCTCTAGCTAGCGCGAATGGGCATTTGCTAAGGGAGTTACCCCGTGTGGCTTTAGCATTACTCGGGCATCAAGGACAGCTAGAACAGCAAGCCTGACGGCCTGGTAAAGCAGTATCCGTCGTTAATAGCAATGCACGACTCGAAAGTACCCTTGGACTGCATCAAGTCAGATGTCTAACCCATTAATGCTGCGCCTTGCCTCCTAGGAACTGTTACCTCGGCCCACATTGGTTGCGTAACCGACTCGGCCGAGAAATACCCTGTGCCTGATTCGTGAAGTTTGTCCGCCAACGAGGATATCGCGTTCTTTGTTGCATCGCATCCTCGCTTCCGGAAATGAGGAGTTGTGCTATTCCATTATGGAAGACTACCATACGCCGTCTGCGTCTGGACCTGAGAGCCTCAGCACCCCCAAAAGTGCGCAGAGCCGAATAGTGAAACGGCCACGGCCTGTCAAGAGCTGTCTGGAGTGAGTCTTGTTAAACATATCGCACAGAATGTATTGGCTGACTATCCTCATGTATAGATGCCGGAGAAGGAAGCTGAAATGCGATCGTCTTCTGCCATGTAGCCAATGTCAAAAGTCTCAGCGTGGATGTCGCTACGCTGTAGATGGCGACGGGGGCACCCCGTCAGATGGTTCTGATGGCGAGGCGGCCGATCGCACGGTCAAGCGCAATCGTGGACCGCTATTGCTTGACAACGGGCATGGTGGAAGCGTTGTTTTGCCGGCTGATTGTTCCATTCTGGAGGATCACACTTCGAGAATTGAAAGGCTTGAGCAGATGATGCTGGACAAACACTCGCCCCCAGCCGATGGCAGTACGAGCGGCAGCAGCGCATCTCCTTTTCCTGCAGCATCAGCTTTGAATATGCAGAGATTATCCATAAAAGGCTCTCGATCACGGCTTTTTGGCCCAGGGAGTACACGAGTAATTCTTAACCTTGTAAGTGCACCGCTCTCATGCTCACTCTCCTTTGACTCTTATGATATCGCATAGTTCGACGAGGCCAAAGACGTGATTTTCAACGAGGATGACTCCAGCGATATCCGCCAGTCTTTCAAGATCATCTACAACTTCCATAAGGCCATGAAAGACGGGAATCAAAAGGCGGCCGCACCGATTGGGGTCTTCGTAGATTCCATGACGCCTGTCCAAAAGCGGATGACTGACATTCTCCCAAGCAAGTCTGCCTGCGACCAACTTATGCATATTTATATGACCCAGTCCGAGACTCTTTATCGTGTTCTTCACATTCCCACTTTCATGTCTCAATACAATCAGTACTGGGCTGGTAGCCCGCAAGCCCCAGCATTCCTTCCCCAACTTCTGTGCGTCCTGTGTATTGGATACAGACTCTTTGGTATTGGAAAAGGGCGGTTCCAAAATGAGAGAGATGGTATTCACATGCCAACGGCTTGCGCTCTTGTTCGAACCTGGTTGGACGGCTTGAGAGGCAAAGAGCTGGTCGAGTTCAACACGTTGCAAACTGAAATTCTCGTCCTTATGGCTCAACGAGTTCTCTCTATTCAGAATCAAGAATCATGGACACATCTTGGATTAATCGTTCGAATGGCTATGACTATGGGTTTACATCGAGATCCTTCAGAATTCAACGAGAGCATAGCCCCTTTTTGGGCTGAGCAAAGACGCAGGCTGTGGACGACGATCCTGGAGCTTGATGTCTTCATGTCCATACAGTGCAATCTACCTTCCTGTGTCCGAGCCGGCGACTACACATGCCAAAGTCCGCGAAATATCAATGACGAAGAACTTTATCTCAACATGACGGAACTACCACCCTCAAAACCCATTGAGATAGATACTGATTCACGCATTCAAGTTTTTGCTGCAAGTAGTCTGATAGCCCGCTGCAAGGCTGTTGAGGTGGTCAGCCGAATTCATTCTCTTCGAGACTACCAACAAGTCCTGGCGATTGGGAGCGAGCTTGAGCGAGCCTTAGAAGATGTACGGTTCGTGGTACCTCCAAGGCATCTAGCCACACCGAACGAAGTTCTCCGCCAATGGACAACAAGCACGACCCTGGACATGAACTGCCGTAGAACTTTGCTTGCATTATATCGGCCATTCGCATTAGCTGAGTCGGATGCACCGCAACAGATAATGACAGGCTACCTGCGGTCTTCTGTAATGCTGCTCTCCTATTTGGATCAACTCGATCCTTCTTCGCCTGATTACAAGAGCATTTGGCATGTGCATCACACTGTTCTTAGACGAGATATATTTCAAGCGTGAGTCGCAATTTGATCTCTGTTATCTACTCCTGTCACGAACACCTGCATCACTTTCTGGAACGGCAGCTCCCTAGACATTTTCTCACTTATTCACGGTGCCCCTGTCTCGTCGCATGCCATGAAGACTGACATTCTTATACAGATCATTCGCTGTTTGTTACTATATGAAGCACATAAACCGCACCGCGTTTGGAATTGGAGATGCGTCAAATGACCCTACAGCTAACTCAGACTCAACTATAGAGGCATGCGTTGCTGCCTCTCGAAGCACCGTCATGCTTTCCCCGCCGAGGTTACAAAATGCCATCGAAAGGGTTATAGATGTGATGATTCAACGCATTGGCGAGATAGGCATGGACCTCAAGGATTTGCTCTCATTGATGATTGTTTTTCATACATCACAAGGTGGGACAAAGGAACAGAAACAGGAGGCAATCCGACAAGCAATGCAACGCTTCCTGGAAGCTGGTCTAAAATCTATTCAACTAACCCAACAAGATATAGAACCTATTCCGGTGAGTCATCAATAACGATACAGAATGGACAAAGGATGTTGACCCTTCCAGCAGCCAGCGATGACACCACCTGGAACAATGCAGTTGAACAGTAACCAGCCTCCAACGAGCTTTTCGGTCAACACCTACTCGGATATGATGTTTTCAGAGTTACAAACGGTTAGCATCCCTGTTGGTCCTTTAATACTGATTCTAACCATCTTTAGCTCCCCGGGGACTTCGAGATTACCGACAGCGAGTTTTGGAGTCTTTTCACACCAGTTTGAGCATTGCCTGACACAAGTTTTCGCGCCCATACACTCATTTAATATATCATTAATTAATGTCAAATACCCTTTTCAGAAAAATCAGTAGTCGCGATACTGATCTATAGAAACTTCGCGATAATTTCTTCCCGCGAGTCATGTAAACCCTCCTATTCATTACAATCCTCTAGTTGATATCAGTTCGAAATGACTGGACTCGTTCCAACGAACTCATCTCCCTGACATGCGGCGACCATAAATTCCGCCACGCTTCCTCGACTTATCTTTGGCATGAAGCCCACTCCTGTTCCATCGGCCGGATGTACTTTGACTGGGCCTGCGTCGAGATCCGTCAAGATGGTCGGACGGAGTAGAACGAATTCTAGTCCTGATTTGCGTGTCTCTTCGTCAATGGCATTGTGAGCTTTCAGCCCTTGTGACATTGGTGTGTATTTGAACACCGGGCGCAAAAGAAAGTTCAAGCTTTGCCAGCTGTTTCCAGCTCCCCACGAATTCATGATTACAATTCGCTTGGTCCCCTGTTCCTTCATGACGGTGAGAGCGTTCGCGACCGAGTCCTCCATCAGTCGGGGCGGTGTGTTTGGAGCTAGCGCAGAGAATGGGGAATCGGTAACGCGCTTCATGCTCAAAGCAACCAGAACAGCGTCGGGCTTTATTGATGGTGTCGTGAATGCCATTTTCATGTCCCCGAGCTTGAGAGGTGTGCCTTCGACGACTGTCACGCCTACTCGCGATGCAAGAGAGAAGTTGCTTTTGGATCGGACAAGTGCAATGACGGTGTGACCTTTCGAGAGCGCATGCTCAACGATGAGTTGGCCCGTTCGGCCACTGGCTCCTAGAACGAGCAACTGCATTTGGAATTCGCTGCTCAAGTCTCGATTGTTGACTAGTGCTTGGTGAACGTTTCTTGGGAAGACACCAATTAGGAGATTCAAAGACGTTCTTGATGACAAGTGGTTCCAGATCTTGATTTTGCTAGGGACAAACTTGAACAAAAGAGGTCTAGGGTCCAATGGTAGCGGTAGAGTGCATACAATGGGATAATGGGTTGAGAATGGTCGTTCAATAGAGGCTGCAAAGCTGTTGGAATCGAACTGGCTTATATAGGTGCAAATACCCTTCATCCATCTCGTACGAAAAGGATAATCAACAACGGATCCGAATGACTAATCTGATTCGATTACGATATTCATAGTGCATGATCATCGAGAGTTATGGTGGATTGATCGACTTTCGTCAGCAGGATTTCAAGGCAGGGGCGCCTCCGGAGCCGGAACATGGCCTCTCGGCCGAGACCCGGGACTGCCTGAAGTAGATGTGCTAGATCACAGTACACCCAACTCAAGCATTCGTGAGCAATCCCAAAACTTCTACGAAGGTGTACAAGAGATTGCTTGGTAGACTAACGTTGAAATGTTCATGTTTCGTTTTCGCCTAATATTGAGACTCAATCTGATAAGTCTTAAACTGCCGCGCGGGCACCTTGCGGTCGAACAGCACATCCAATTCCTCATAAGTCCTGCCTTTGGTCTCGGGCATCCTGTAGTAAGACCAAACAAGACAAATTGCACCAAGCCCTCCGAAAAAGTAGCCCAACTTGCCTTGGAGGTTGGCTTCGTCGGGATTGATGAGATAGGGGATGACGACCGTCATGACAATGCCGACAACGCCCTGCACGGCCGTGGCGACCGCGATAGTCTTCGAACGTACGCGGGTAGCTGAGCACTCTCCTAGAATCACGAATGTCACGGGTCCAATTGTCAGATCATAGATTCCGTTCCACACCAACATTAAGGAGCTCTCAGCCCACGCTACACCGTCCGGTCGGCCCGGAATAGAGTCCAAGATTCCGATGATGAGCATTAGAACGACGAGCACGAGCAGACCGACGTTGAAGATACGGCGTCTTCCAAAATGGGTTATTAGAGGCCAGGACAAAACAGTTGCCACCCAGCCCACGGCTAGAAACCGTTGTCAGCTCGGAAGAATGATGGTAGGGTGCTTGTGATTGCCGCATGACTTACCTAGAAATCCAATGCCGAGATCAAATGCATCCTCGTCAGGAAGACCAGCCTGCTGGAAGAAATAGGTGCCGTAATTTATCAAATAAACGCCAGATAACACTTGAGTCGTGTACACTCCAGTCGATATTTCGGTTCGGCGGAGATTAATACCTTTGATCGTATCCGCATAAGTACTTCCTGCTTCCATCTCTAGCTCTAGTCGATCGGTCTCCCGAATAACGGCCAATGTGGCGTCGATATTCACCTTGCTGGTCGCGAGCCTCCGTAGGGCATCTCTCGCATCCTCGGGGCGGTCTTTTCGGACTAACCACCACGGGCTTTCGGGAATGAAGAAGATGGCCGGTGCAATAAGTAATACCCAAAACCACTGAAGAGCGAAAGGAATACTGTATGCCCAATGAGTATTTAGGGTCTCAGTGCCTGCTGTGACACCGTTCGCAAGCAGCTGTCCTGTGACGAAACAGAGGTTCGTGTACGAAGTTAGATAACCCCGAAGAGCCATGGGGCAGACTTCAGATGCGTATGTCGGCCCAATGACGACGAAACAGCCTAGGACAAGGCCGCCTAGTAGCTCGCCAACAAGCAGCGCCTGTAGCGATCGCGCGAAGAACTGAATGAATACAAGTCCCCCGGTTAAGAAGACGCAGCCGAAAAATGTGAGTTTCCGACCAAACAACTCCATTGGGTACGCGGACACAAGGGCTCCAATGACTTGCCCGATAGGATTCCCCAGTGACAAGCCGCTCTGCCACGAGGCAGGGATGACGTACTGTTTCGATCGTTGTTAGTGTTAGCATACTCTCACTATACCTGGGCTACGACAAAAACATATCACCGAACTTCGAGACCAATAGAGAATCGATCAAGTATGTGGGGAAAACAGAACTTCTAAATGCGACCACTCTTACTTACCGATCCATCTGGATGCGCGACACCGAAGTCCTTCTGGAACTGCGGCATAGCGTACATGTTTCCTAGCAACTGAGGATCAAAGGCGAGCATGATGACGCCTATCGACACGAAAGCCGACCATCCCACCGCCGTAGGGTACAGCTTGACAGCCTCCCAGACGCCGAGAGCGCGCTCATCCTCGATAGCGGCGGCGAGCTCTCCGGCGTACCTCCCCTTAGGATCATCCTCCGGACCATCTTCGTGATGATAATTGTCGTTCAGCATTGTTCTCGACGACGGCCCGGCAGTAGCTACGGAATGCGGAGATTGTTGCTGGCTATTGACACTGGCGTCGGTAATGATATGGGAATGATGAAACGTGCCATACTCGTTGTCACTCCTCCCGGATGAGGGTCGCGTGCTCATATTTATTCGACGTCCCCTTATCTACGAGGTGTGCGGAGTAGTAGGCCCAGTTTCCTGTTATGTATGTTCGCATGCTGTTGAACGCTGCACCTCGCACCTCGTGTTATCTTAGCGGGGTTGGTGCAGACGAATGCATGTGATGATCGGCACTTAGGCTTGGTTGTCAAAGCGTTGGGGCCTAGGGGGGTGCTAAAGGCGGGGAAGAAACCTGCCGTGGAGTCCCGGAGCGCTAGGGTTCGGCAACCTGAACTGGTCGGACGGCATTTTAGCACCCGAAGCGCTATCTGTAGATATCCGACTCCGCTACTGAAAGTATGAAGAGACGAAATTTTGGAATAGGCTCTAAGATTCTCAAAGGCGGAGAATAAGATACTCTAAATGTAGAAAAGAAGCATGCTTCTTCGGTTTTGAGGTAATAGCTAATCAGATACCAATGTAGCATTCTTAGAGAAGAGCCTTGATCTTGTATAGATTTATTGTGGCGCTTGCCACAAGATTGGCTCAATTGACGAAGACCTTTCCGAGAAACATAGACTGTGACTGAGATGGTTGAATATACGCCGATGCTTGGGACCAAAATAATCCATCTTCAATAATTTCGGGACTTAAAAAACCTTGTAATTGAAGTTGTCACTTCCGCTTAAGACGATCAATCGACTTGCCCTAACCTGCTCAATCTGGACTGCCGTATTCAATGCAAGGGACTGAACTGCAGTATTCACGCAAGGATCTGGACTGCTGAATTCAATAAAAATTTATCAACATCTTTTTGTCCCGCATCTGCATGATGAGCCAAGATCAAGATGGCCGGCGAGTATCGGGCCCAAGGACAAATCGATCCACCCGCGCCCACAATCGTCACCATGACAATACAGTAAAGACTGATGAAGGGGTTTCCCAACAAGCGGGGCGTAGCAGATAGGTTGATCGTGATTCATAGTAGCTGAGAGATAGACAATACCAGGGACTCCCCTTACAAGTTGCGCGTGACTGTTTTCGATGCACACCCTGCTTTTGACCGCCATCTGCACGGGGCTCGCCCTGACTGACTGTGAATAAGCTACAGACCCTAGATAAAGGCACCACAACAGTGAAATTGCAGTTTCTGCAGCATTGCAGTGGAGCGAAGGGTGTCTAGATAGCTAAAAGCACTATCGACAAGCTCTATGCATGCACATCTACTCCTAGAATGCCCATGGTACGTGCCCCCTCCAGAGTTCGCTCCCGCACCCAGGACGAAAAGCAGGGGTGAGCTGCTAGGGTCCGCCTCAAACAGAGCCACGCCCGCAAAATCGCTTTGGCTTGACACCTATTATTAGCTCTCTTGGTCGCACATCTCCTGGTCATCGCGAGTATTGGCCTGCGCCAGCGATGCGATGGTTGCCTTCTCCTCGCCTGCTGGAGATATTCAAAATGATGATTACCCTTTTCATAGATACCTAACATTTTGATTGGATCGATCTCCAACCACTTGCTTTACTCGGCGATGTTTCCAAATTTGCATCCAGAGCCATGTAGAATGTACACAGGAAAAATTACAACAAGGTCGAAGGTTACAAAAATGATAGCCCAAGTCTAAGCCTCCAGCCTCATAAGGATTCTGGAAGAATACACGTTGTCCTCCAGAGTACAGAGTATGAGGAAAGCAACTGTTCTGGTACAGTGTCAGCTCAGAATTTTGACCCGTTGATTTAGTAGAATAGAGCAACCCTGATGATGCAGATGTTTATGTGCATTTGCCATGGGGCCCTCCGGAATAGAGTCATGCCCCAGTCCTGTTGCCAAGGCGTGGGATGTTGATGCGGCTACGTATTTGAACTCGGTAGTCTTTCTACGCGTGTCCAGCAGCCGCTCGTGTTTCAATGTGGGTTCGCTACATGGTGCGGGGCCTCCATCACTTGAGCCACATTGAGAGTAAAGGTCAGGATAGGCTTTCAGCAACTTGGACCACTGTACAAGTGCCTATCTCGTAATGACACTATGGTTTTGTGTCGATAAGCACCTTCAGTCAAGACGGGCGGAGGGTTTTTCTGCACCAAAAATGCAAGCCGGTAAGCCAGTAGCCACGGTACCGGTCTCACTGCTGTGTAAGGATGGCTTGTGGGTAGCCCATCCCGCGAGGCGTCAACTCGGCTACAGGTACGAAGTGACACCGATTAACCAATCAAATCTTGAGAAATCCTTTGAGCAGGCGATTTGATTGGGCGGAATCCCTGCATGTCGGGCTTGGCAAAATTGTAGCCGAGATGACGCCTCGCGGGATGGGTACCCATAGGAACCCATGGGTTTCTGTGGGTGGGCTGCTCTGTGGGTGGGTTTTTTCCGGCCCGCCCATAGAAACCCATGGGTACCCATGGGCTTTTGGGTTGTAGCCCATGGGTACCCACGGGTTTTTTGCAAACGAAAAACGTGTACTAATCTATATAATAATCGTTTTTGGAGAAATTAGAACTACTAGATCTGGGTTGCCAAGAAATCTATATAGGCTCTATAGGTCGACCCATAACCCATAGGTTTCTATAAGTTGAAACCCACAACCCATAGAGCCCATTTAACTACCCATGGGTTTCTATAGGTCAAAACCCACAACCCATAGAGCCCACATCGACCCAATAGGCTTATGGGCTGCCCATGGGCTTATGGGCTTTTTTCTGTGGGTGGGTTGTGCCAACCTTACTGCTGTGCTCTATTCAAGACTCTGGGATGCCTCATCAGGCCTAGTACCTGCAGGGACCCCTGACCTCGACCCTGGTGCCGAATCTACGTAGAATAGGTACAGGGGTCTGGTGCCAAATCTACGTAGAACAGGTACAGGGGTCCTTCCCCATGCCGTCGGGGGAAAATTTTGGTCTCCTTTTCAAGTACGAAGTATGACAGCCTTTGAAGGAAAGCCAATCAAAGCCTTGTCAGGTCGTCATCGTTGCACCTCCATATGCATTGCGGCGACAATACCACAATTCAGATGAGTCGCGGCTCATCTGCCTACCATGCTGATGCGAGTGGCGCATATGTCATGATTCTGCAGTAGGTTCGGTGAATGTACATTGGTACGTGATAATGCTTAGCAAGGGCTGCTTCAGAACCGCTAGCACATGTGTAGGTCGGCGGCCCAATAGGGGAATGGCTTTCAAAACCATCAGTCCAGGGGATAAAAGTGCTTCGGCATGGACCACAACTAGACAAGGCATATGGTGTCTGGTAATTGTTCATTACTTCTGGAGGGTTGTATCCAACAAGCTGGCCGGAGCGGGACCTTTGGATGCCCTACGGCTCCTACCTGGGTCTTTTCTTGATATCTATAAATAATCACACCTTTCTCTTGCTATGATTCCTATATTTCATTCCCTCTTCTCCTCTAGACATCAAAGCTTCTGAGAATATCCTCCCCTCATCTATCACTTCCTATATGCTACCTTTGCTCGCCCACAAGAACCTGTTTCTCCATCATCTTTTTTATCTTGGCTGAAGCATCACGCCCCAAGTCTCAATCATGTCTCCATCTCAGAAGTATGTCACTAGAATACTTTCTTGTATATCATATCTTATACAGAACAATCATCTTTCCTCCCTTTCCCTTTCCAAGAACATAGCACCTCCACTGCTGACTAGCATACCTAGTGCATACTCTTCATCGAGTATCGCAGCTACTCGAAGCTCTAGTGAAACGGCGACTTGCATCGAATCCCACACTCGGCCATCCCCAACCTCAAGCGGTCGAAGACAGTCATCCAGTGGATCATACAACATGGCTAGTGTCGTTCAGGACAGACGTAGGCTGCAAGAGCAGGATTTGATTGGCATAGGCAGCCAGTTTGATGGGTATAAGACAGCAGTAAGTCGGTATCTCTCCTCTGACTGCTGTACTTTGAAAGTAGTTGACGAGTCAATGATAAGGCAAGGCCTGAGGTGAAGAAATGATATTGCATTTCTCTCCGTCATTTCATTCTTCGTCTGGTCAAGGACGAAACGAGGCCAGTAGTGGCCACTGCTGACTCCTAAGGATGATATGTTCTAGGAATCATATCAAATCGCCCACTACTATGGTTCCCAAAGATGTTGCAGCTCACTCATGTCCATCATAAAGTCTCACAAGGTCGTGCATAGCTTTAATTTGCTCATAATCTACTAAAAACTAAGACAGCAAGAAATAACATGTACTAAGACGCTACCTTCTCTTGTTCGCCGTGTTGCTCACTATCGTATTTGTTGTAATTCTCGCTGTTCACAAATAATTTAAGCATGGTAGGTGTCCTTCGGGCCAATAATTACTGAAGCTAGACTGCCTTTATTGTTTTTTACTATAGTGGATCCGTCCTCCTTTACGTAGCTTTGGTTTAGCTACATGTGTGGTTTTCTGACCTGGACGATGCATTTGTGCCATAACATGTCCCTTTTAGCAGTCGCTATTATTGAAAAGTCAACAGGACTGGTCTGATCCCGAGAATTAAGATATATCAACACGACTCACAACTTTGGTAGTCGGTTTTCCATGGGATTATGTCGTTGCACCATTATGGATCAACACAAATTGGGTGATTGTCAGAATCGTACTGGCAAACCAGGCCACTAGTGGCGCAGTTGCCAAGGTTCACCTGGAATCCGTCCATGCATTCCACGATCAGTGTGTTGTTGTCGGCACAGAAAGTACCTCCGGCAAGTCCATCGCAGATCTCCTGGCGGACATTGAGATGGCCTTTGCTTGTGGGAGCAGCAGCTGCGAAAGAGAGCAGAACGGCGAAAATAGAGAATAGCATCGTGAACATATTTCCGTTCTGGATAGATAGAGTTCACTGGTTGTGTCTAGCTGGGTGGAAAAGTAGCAGGTTTTAAATAGGAATGCGAAGCTTTTGGCAGCAGGCGGTGCTTCATTAACCTTGAAGACTTGGCGTGCATCCATATCCCATATCGGGATTCTATCTCGCTTTGAACAGCGAGAGTCATGTGTCCTGTACCCATCATGGTTGATCATGATGCGTATTCCGATCAGGCTGAATGACAGATCAATTCTAATGATCTCGCTCATCTCATCTTATCGCCACAGCAGCTGAATCACCCCGCAAACACTGTTGGTGATACACGTAGGAATTGCCAGGTGACATGAAAATACATAGTCAAAAGGTGTGAATGCTTTTGGGAACCATGTTGTCTAATTCATCTCGACTATGAGGCATGATTTATCATCCGCACATTTGGGAACCGTGATCAGTAAACAGGCTCATCTCGCGTTCAATATTCAGAGACTTCTATCTGACTTCCTGTCATGTACTGTAATTCATGAATTCAGAGGTTATAAATAAGGTGTGAGTCAATAACGGCGAATGATAATCGATCCGAACTCCCATTACTTCCCCACCGGATGATGAGAAATCAAGATCAATGATCAGGCAGCCTTTTACCATTTTTAAGAAGGGTGCTGAGTAGAGCGGCAGTCCAAGACGTCTGACAGAAACTGTGTCGTCTCTTGTTTGACCATAACTCGCGTTAGGAGCTAGTTAGTCATCTTCAACGAATTGACTAGAAGAACAAATTGATATCTGACAGGGCCAGAGCAGCGAGTATGTCCAAGTAACCTGCAACAGATGAGTGCTACAGGGGGGTGGGCATGTAGTATAAGAGGGCATGCCTTATATAAGATGAAAAACCTCATACCTTTCGGCGGCAACCTCGAACACGTTTGACTCACCATGGAATGTGAGGTCGGTAGCAGACTCCAAACAGAATACCCACAATAAGCCATAAAGTTAACGTCCGTTGTCAAGTAGCCATCATGGCATATGACGACCCAATGGCTGTGGTGGGCAGTAAGCTCCGCTTGAAAATAACCGATATGATCTTTGCAGGCATCGCTGACGCACAGCCCTCTTGACTATTTTCTCAACATGAAACAAGAGTGCAGCGTTTCGTTACTGCTCCCCTTTCAGAGGGGCTGATGAGCGTTGGAGTTTTGCATTGGATCTTTCCTCCATTAAATTTATATGGTTCGATAGCAGACTCGTGGGTCTACATTAGCTTTCATGGGAGGTAGTTTGTCTTGTTCAATAACTACAATGTTGTAATTAAAAAGAGAAAATGAAAAAGTTAAGTACTTGGAAAAGATTGCTTCTGCTAATATCCTGACAACAATGCCCTTTAAGTACTACGAAAAGTGAATCCCTCGAGCAGAGCGCTGGTATCTTGTGTAATTATGGTCAAGCTCAGATCGGTCGCAGGATGCATCAAGCACACATCGGATCTTGTTGTCAGGCTCCAGAGTCGGGTAGTGCCTGCGAAGCCGGAGTGCTATGGAATGAGCATGCCTTTCCACGATGTCGAGCTCGTCGGGATTGAAAACTGCAAAGTTGGAGAGGAACTCGGCAAACCCAAATTCGTCAATGTGGCTCAGAGGACAACCCCGTCGAACACTTTCTGCGTCGCTGGCTACCACGACAAGGAGTATCTCCTCTAGTTCTGGTTTGCATAGAAATTGTTGGACGCTAGGCTTCGGATTAATGATTAGAGATTGCCAGGCTGCCCATCTGACCAAACCTCCATGCGGTCCTGGGCTCTGGAAGTTGATGATCTGAAATGCGACACGCTTTACGTGTTGCATCCAACCCATGATGCAGAACTTCTCGAAAAGCTCACAAGTCTCGTTGTCGATGAAATAGACTAGGTCACGGTCACAATCAATGGCAAATCTGGCGGCGCTGCGGCTTGCCTCCTCCCAATACACACCCTTGTAATCACCGTGGGATGAAGGCAGTAGGGGAAGCATCGGCACGATACCCATGCAAAATGATGGCAGTTCTTTGAAGACAGCCCATGACTCACGACACGTCATGGCACTTTTGAGAGTATCGAATGTCTTGCCATTGGTCGCGATATTGATACTGATATGCCTTCGATCCGGAAAATTGAGTTGCGCAGCCTCTTTCCTTGGGGCTTTTGCGGAGAGGACGACATGAATTTGGGTGCCGTGGCTTTGAAGCAGATGCTCTCGCCAAATTTGGATGCGCAATTCTGGCGGCAGATATCTGAAGCGGCCGAATGACTCCATGACTTGTTGAATGCTAGTTCATCTAAAATGAAAAGTCCTGATGAATTCAAACTCGTGATTAAAGGGAAAGCCGAGAAAGATAGATCTTGCGTGATAGTTTGTGGGTGACAGAAGTGCTGCTGCCTGCACACCTGGAGATAAAACTGTGCTAGATCCGATTGGGCACCTCATCCGTATGAGCGAATCATTACCCCTTCCCCAGGAATTGCCCAATTCTGAACCTCAAATTTTCTTTCTCGATCACAATCCGATTGAGAGGTTCACTTCGGCTCTGCAAACATTATTTCGATTTCCTTCCCTATCTGTAGTCTCTATTCTGTCCACCTGAGTATCCTGCAGTTGTCTTGATATTAGACTGAATGACGTTTCTCATAACAATGACAGCTTACTGCTGTCTTCATGTCTCAGTGAAGCGGTGAGATCTTAAGAATCAAACTTGTAGTTCGGTACATTGACACCAAATCGTTCTCTCTCTTGATAGTCCCTCTTCACGACATAAGTTTCTTCCATCTCGCCGATTAGCTTATCCTTGATGCTTGGGTCCTGCTCCCAGGGTAGCCATATCTCAAACTTATTAAGTCCCTTCATGGTAGCAGGAATTTTCATCATCTCTTCCTCGTGAGCACGAAACCTGTGTCGCTGGCTGCCAGACGCCCACACTACAACGACGAGCTCTTTCAGCCCCTTTAGCTCTGTCACGGCTTTGAAAACGTTGGCCCACCCGCTGACTGAACAAGGGGCACGGATACTGCGATCGCCAGCTGTTAGTGATGTCCAACTCGTGTAGAGTGCGATATGGAAGAGTAAGGAGAATTAGACGAAATGAACTGTGTCACGATGAAGAAATGAAGTGGAGCAAGCCTTGTCTAACTGGAGTGAGAGGTCCCACGCCTGTGGGTGAGCGTCGTAGTATTGTGAATAACCCTCAGATAGATGAAATCCAATCTTTAGACTTCTGATAGCCGCGACGCATTTTGGGCGCAGGTCGACGTGTATTTGCTTGAAAAACTCTTCGTTGGTGCCCGATAGCTCCATACCATCGCGCCCAATATAGCTTCCACCACCGGAGCCAAACCCAACGGCAAATGTATTTTCTGAATACAGTAGGGTAATCGACTCTAGATAACTGCATGCCGTCTTCGGTCAGTGTATTTGGTCAGGAAATGGTACCGAAGGACAAGTGAAACGAAAATGTTATTTGCGCATGACTTACGACTGCCGACATAACAGCGCGACAGAGAGAAGATGGTTCTTGTGACGCCAGTACGGTTCTTGAATGTCATCCTCTTGAACCACGTAACATTTCCTTGTTGCCAGATGTATGGTACTTCCACCGAGAGCGAGACGCCAAATCTCATGCCTGATTTCAAGTGGGAGGTGGAACAGGTGACTCCGCTTCTGCGGCACTGGAATGATTTCGTTTGAAGGCTTCCGCTTGACTCCTGCCCTCACGCGGTGTAACGGCATCGACGTCTTCCATTCAGAAGGAGGCGGTTTATTTGAGATGGCTTTCTGTATATCCAAGGTTTCGCGAGGTGTAAGAGATACCTTCAGCGCCTGGGCGAGACGAATGAAATCTTCTGCTTCCTCTTTGGTGAGGACACTGTTTTCGCTTTTCTGTCGCAAATACTTCAACTGCTTAAGAGTAGGCTTGCTGTTGCTGGCATTCTTGCCGCGGTGGAAAAGGCTTGTCCAAAAAGCCATGGTTCGATTGGTAACAATAAAAATCAAATGCTCAATATCAGTTGTATTGACTCAACTTTCGAACAGGTAGTGGGAATTGCATCTCTATCTATGTTCATGAGTGGGTGACGTACATCTAGAACGCCCAACCCCTTTCGATCCCGCTAAGCTTACTACTTTGATCAAAGCTGAAATTTGGTGTCTAACCTAATTGGCTGAGGTGCGAAGTCCATCTTCAGACAGAGCCAATCAGGGAGCCTTTCTGAGGTTTCGATCTCTTTTGCAGCGTGAATGGCCTCAGCTGGTAGGGGTAGCTTTAGCACTAGAAAGAGGATGCAGGCTACAGCTGCCTGTCGCCATCGTAATCGGAGGGAGCTTCAGTGTTCTCCACAACCGACTTGTGCTCCGTAAAGCAGAGCATTGAAATAGAGGCAGTTAAACTACGCAAAATATACATGTTTCGAAATAGAAATCTAAGAGCCTCAAGGAGTTTCTGATCAAGAAGACTGGGGTTTTTTTGTTTCAATCGGACTGGATGGGATCACATGACAGTCTGCACACTTTGCCTAATGATACCTGTTCCACTAAAGTATTGTGCTATCATTCCTCGTCTCCGGCGATTCTATCACTGTCTGTATGCCATGATAGCGTTAGTCTCTGGCGGGGAGCAGGAGGGTTGAAAAATGGTCAACATTGCCTCAATACCCTAAGGACTGCCCCTGAACCAAGGAAGAGGATTGGATAGTAGCCATATCTACTTAAGAATAGTTCGGCTAAGCCCCTTTCTTGACTCATTTCATGCTGTCCCCGTCTCTTCCCATACCGATACTGCCTTTCCCATCTAATTTCACGATTATTGGAAAGTTGCTCGAGTCGGCACTGCAATCGGACGGGGTCATCGTTCCGCGCATCGTGGGAAAAGTACCGGGTGAAAGTTGTATCTGCTCACTCGATCCAGCGGTTTGGTCTTGCAATCGAGAATGCGAACCAACCGAAGAGCTATGGTTGGTTGCGGTTTCTTAGGAAACTGAATACATAATCTTCAACGGACTACCAAGCCACAAGACCGCAAGTGTGATCATTATCGTGAAGGCGAGGAAATGCTAGGCTAGTCCCGAGTACCATATCTAGGTCGTTGCCAACGACTGGACGGCTTGGATAGAATTTTGTTAAGATCAAATCAATATTAAGACCATGTCCATTATACCAGGGTACTTACAAGTCGCCTGGGCAATCCCAGGGCCCCATTGCTTAAACCCGCTTTGTGTTCTTTGAAGTCAAATGTGTTAATTCTAACACCGGAACGCCTTTGGGAACTTGTAAAAAAAATTGAACAGGGCTTTTTCTCGGCCTTCTAGTCACAAAACATCTTTTTAGCTAGCTTGCTTAGCTAAACTGTTAATTTTAGGTATACCGATCATAAATAAATGGATTTAGAGTTCAGATCGACTAGTTGGTTTATGCCTTGATTTCAGACCAGTTTTCAAACGAAGTACTTGTTTTCTTTGAAGTGGATGCTCCATTTGAGGCTAGAAGTATATCAAGCCAGATGATGGGGGTTATATCAGAGGATCTTGTTCAAAGCCCTAGCATTGAATAAAAAATTTTGGTTCATTGCCGGAATGTAAGTAACTCGAGGGAAGATCAATACTCTCTATTCGATATGAGCATTCCTACGTCCTAGCGTATTCGCAGATTGCGTCTTATTTCTTAACGCCATCTGGCCCTAGCCCAAGGGGTTTCACAAATTCAGTGATGGGGAGCACGAAAAGTCAACTTTATCAAATGGCTTGATTACCTTAACAGCCCATGCCTGTCAATGTGACTGTTGGCTACTCGAAATAGCAACATCACCTGTCTGACTTGTGTCGAGTTGAAATTCACAAGGAACCATGAAGAGCCATCTAGAACTTATTTGTCTTTCCAATGAAGCAAGATATGGAATAGCACAATCTCAATGGAGCTATTCTTGTGGTAACGCGGCAACTATCTTTACATTCGTTGGGCAAAGCCACAACGGAGTATTGCCGTCTTGTATGCTTGTTATGACTTCACTTACAGACGGCCCTTCCAGCTCTTCTAGAATTGATACTCAAGTCTCGGTCTTATTATGAGAAGTACCCTGTAGCTTCTTGACGTTACCTCATGTTTGTCTATCTGAACCATATCCGCATTTATATTGCTCTTCCTTGTTCGAGAGAACAAAAAATTTTGACCCATCCCTTGTTTATAGTGATCTTAGCTAAAGTCTGAACAGTTATTTGTTTACAGCTATATGAGGGGGGATGCAAAAGTCAGGAAATCTAGCGCTGAAAACTACCTAAAAGGCCATAACCTATAGCCTAATATCGTACAGACGGCGTCGAACCTTAGCAATGGCTGAACCATTCTATATGTAATCTACACAACAAAGTCGGCTTCATATACAAATAAACGGAACGCTAATTAATATCAGATCCAGAGCGAATAGAGACAACTTCAATTATCGTTTCGTGACGCTATATAGAGCCGCTCGCCACCGGGGGGGGGGGGGGGGGCAGGGACATTGGTTGTTATATGATGCTTGTTTCATTTTCGGGGTTACGTGTATACATTTACTCATAACTTTGCTCCTACTTTGGTTGGGAAGTCGTCAGTGCTACAGAATCGGACAGAAGGAAAACTGTAACTCACCGTCTGGGAGTATGCTGAGCTAGCCAATGCCTGCATGTTGCCTTAGTTTGCTCAGTTCATGACATGGTCACAACGTTCCGGGTTTTCGTATAGACTGGAGAACTAACACGTGGAAGACTATTAAATCTCCGATGGTCTAATACCAGCAGCGGTGTTTGCGTGGGACGGCTGTCAATTTAACCAAACAAGTGTGCGGTGGCCATTTGAAAACACGAGCACCAAGACATGAACCGGATCTTGGCACTGCAGTTGTTTCGTCGATCAATTCCATATACACGGGACGCTTAAATAAACATTGGTTTGCTATTCACAGCTCATTTCTCTGACACATCACCCCGGAGAGCCGGCCGGGTAAATAATGAAAGAAGATTTCTCGGTGCTATTTCAACGGCATGAATGATTAGATTTCTTTCCAGAAACAAGAATCTTGAACGATGAGCACTCTGCTATTTCGACTCTCGTCTTTCTATTCTTTCAATGTGATGCTGCCAGTGGGTGAGCAGATGTTTCAATACGAAGACAGGAAATGAGAGGGTTTTAGTCCGGGGGTCCATGGAATGCAGCTTGAATCTAGTTTAGTGATACTTGGGCAAACGTAAAGCAGAAATTCTCCCTCCCTCCGCTTTTCCATGTTTGCGCAAATTGCTACGTATGCCGTCCGACTCCGACATGTATAGCAGATGACATGATATCTTCTAAGAGCAGAGAAGTACGTGCGTAACCACACCGATTCATGGCTCGTCGGCCGTATATAAAAGGAGAAGGTTGACGCTCAAAATTTCTCGTATTCTCTGACAACCTGAAATCATGATCTATCAGTTCATGATCTATCAATCTGTTCAAGTAATTGAACCTCGATTATTCACTCGTTTGCCAAGGAAATCTATTCTATCAACATACGACAGAAGAGCCCCTTATTTCCGGTTATCATTCATAATTTAAGCCTATCATTTATCGGTTCCTCTGTTTCTTACAACGATCTTCCGCATTGCCAATCTGAGTCATCGTGCCTTTATTGCAGGATATAATAGTTGCAAACCAATCTCGCACCAAAAATGCAGTATAGACTGTTCTTGACTTCCATCTTCCTTGCGGCGGCAGCGGCCGCTCCAGCACAGTCGCGGACCCTCTCGGTCTCCGCAGGACAAAGTTGGACAATAGAGCGATTGTACCGCGTGTGTGACAATCCAGATACGTATTGCACTTGGCTCTTCGGGATAGACCCGGATACTCCCGGCGTCGCACCCACGTACTGTATCTACGTCGTGTACGCCGAGAACGCAACCACTCCGGCGAGTCAGTCCTCCGGTGGTCCCACAGCTTGTGGTGACTACAACGTTACCAGTGGCTGGTCCGGACAGTTCGGCCCTGGTAAAGGTTTTACGACATTCTCGATCATCGACTACGCGAAGAAGCTGATTGCTTACCCCAGCTATACCGACGCGATCGTGGCTAATGAATCCTTGGTTCAGCCGGATCTTAGCTTCCCTGTGTCAACGCTGATGCTGTAAACATGATATTCTGTCTGCGGAGGCTCATTTATGCAATCAGGGGTACAAGGAGGCAGGGCATCGAGTAGTAACAGTCACAGATGAGTGGGGAAAAAAAGGATAGGGAACGGAGACTGTGGGTTGTGGAATGGTGGGACCATATACTGCGGTGCTTTCTTCATCCTGGGTCGGGACTTATAACTCGGTATGGGCTTCAAACAGTAATCATTATATGAAATAAGGCTAAACACAAGTTTAGAAGGAATTTAATGTCAATTTGAATATGGATCGTGTTGGTATTGCGGATTTGAATTTTCAAGTTAGTTCCGCGCATTCTCATTACATTTGCGAGATCGAGCAGGTTGGCTCGAAGTCAGGGTGTGTTACAGTCCACCTTATATTACGATGAGGTGAACGTATACGAAGCAAACTTACCTATATACTCAAGTAGTTGGTCTTAACGGAAGTCGATGTAACATTTATAACTGACGGAACATAATCAAAAGATACAGAGCGAGTATAAATTTCGAGTACGACCGATGACCAAGAACTTGTCATCAGTGGCGGGAACCTTGAGCCGAGGCAAGAGAATCAGAGACTACTTCGTCAAATGTCTCTTTCAGACAAATCCAAATAAAAAGAGCTCGAATAAGAATCCGTCGTATCATTGAGGTCGATCCAGCTCGTTTAGGATACGATCGACACGAGATACACCATCCATATCACATTTGCTGGAGCATGACTACTCTTTACAACCTCAAGTAACAACAGACGTCTGCTCAATCACATGTCAGCAGTAAACCACGCTTCAGCCTCAGTAAGACAGGAAGTTACCGAGGATCTGTGGGAATGCAAGAGCTGGCCGTCCCGCACGTAAGTATGAGCACACGGCTTACTTTGGTGTGGGGGAGGAAAGCGGAATACCACCCTTTCGAACAGGGACCGGGTGGCTTAGCGAGAGCAATTATGTAATGGAGATGTTGAGGTATTGGGACTTTGAATGAAGCCTCCTTTGAGAGAGGTTATTGCGGGTATTACACACGGGGTTATGCCTCTTCTCGTCGCGATGCCATGATACCCCGGTGGATGGGTCAGGCAGCCCCCCTAGTAAGGATTTGGCTTTAGCGTGCAGTTATATCGCCAAGGATAGATGGAGTAAGAAGCAAGGTCTACGCGTCTGAAAGAATCTTTTGGCCCTGTAAAATTTGAGCATTTGTTGAATAGCGAACCAGTATTGGTAATCCAGATCAGATCGGATCACGGGTAGTTGAACTTTCCTATTACCTACATGTAGGTATCTAAGTCTCAAAGAGAGTCAACTAAGTAGTATTTTTGTAACGTCGTTATAGCGCCCCCCGGCTCCCCCGGATTTCTCGGCTGCCAACCCCACCCCCGCGGGGTATTTCCTCTCTGGCGTATTATTTTTGTATCTTCCACAGTCGGGGAGGCGATCGCCATATAAGTATCGAGAGATGAAATCATATCCGATGAGCAGCTGAAAGACTGCCTCGAAATTATTGATGTTTTATATTTCGACACGGTTGCACACAAGTGTGGCACTCAGATTGCAGCCATGCCACTCGAAATTTCTCCGTTACCCCGCGATCTCTACGTAAGGCACGTCGCAGAGCTTGGTCGGGGTGGTTGCATTGGATGGAGGGCTAACCTAGGTGGATAGAGAAGAATGGGGTGCATGACCGGAACCCCAGGCACCCGATTTCTTTCGGTGTAGTAGTCACCTGGCATAGAAGGATTGCGATCATGTTTTTGGGTTGCTTCTCCGCATACAGGGTTATAGCTATTGGCTATCATTCAGCCAACATGAATATAGGTGGTTTTGCGTTTGAACGAACATTTCCCTGTTCTGCTAATGTAAAGTCACGCCCACCACGTTTGCCCGTGGGGAACATCCCATAGCCGAGTAGCTGCCGATCTAGGATCGCTGCGAGCCCTCCCCGCGCCGGCGTTAACCTGCCTTTTTGGAAAGTATTCGGCCTGAATCTTTGGCAATGGCGTCTTAGGATGTCATCTGGTCTCGCAAGCGCCCACTGCATTCACACACCATACCTAGCTTAGGGCATGGCTCGCATGTTCTCGTGTCCGTTCCTTGCGAACTTCGCTTGCATATCTTCAAACTACCGGGTGCCGGCTCGATATGCCAGGCACCATTGACGATCGACCAGTAAGTGGCTATGTATAGACACGAGGTATATAAGATCACGATGCCGATCCCGTCGGTGGACGGGGTTGGCATCATAAGATATCCCGCTGCTCTTGTCTTCTCAGCCCTCTCGGACTCGAGTTTCGGGAGGTGTTCAACAGGTTCAGACATTCTCTTTGTCTACTTCGAGCTTGCACTTCGTGAGCTCTTTCTCAGTTAGCATGCGGGATTTCTGTCCATCGCTGGCCGTTCTGGTCGTTTTATTAAAACTCGTCGGTGCTGCACCAGCGATACCGACTCATGGGAAAAGGGCTAGTCCCTCCGTCACTCTGTCTCTTGGGACAGTAGTCGGTTCCACTACTTTGAGCGTGGATAAATTCGCAGGCATCCCTTTTGCTGAGTCACCTACTGGTAATCTCCGATTAGCACCTCCACAAAAGCTGAATATCTCCTATGGCACCCTCGATGCAACTGGGAGCGGTCCAGCGTGCCCGCAGATGTACTCCTCAACGAGCGGGGGCTTGCTAGATGAAGTTCTCTCCTATTTAACCGACAACCCTTTCTTTCAGACTGTCGATGATGAGACTGAAGACTGTCTGACTGTGACGGTGCAGCGTCCCTCCGGGACGGCCGCTGATGCGAAACTCCCCGTCCTATTCTGGATTTTTGGGGGTGGTTTTGAACTTGGGAGCCCGCAGATGTATGATGCGACGGATCTGATTGCGAACGGTGTTTCTATAGGGATGCCTTTCGTCTTCGTCGCAGTCAACTACCGTGTTGCTGGCTTTGGCTTCATGCCAGGAAAAGAGATATTGGCGGCTCGAGCCAGCAACCTCGGTCTGCTCGACCAACGAATGGGTCTTGAATGGGTCCAGGACAATATTGCTGCTTTCGGAGGGGATCCTAGCAAGGTCACCATCTGGGGAGAATCGGCCGGCTCCATCTCCGTTTTTGATCAGATGGCTCTTTATGATGGCGATAACACATACAACGGCAATACGCTGTTCCGTGGCGCTATCATGGACAGTGGTAGCATTGTTCCTGCTGACCCGGTTGACGGTGTCAAGGGTCAGGCCATATATGACGCAGTCGTGGATAAGGCAGGCTGCTCTTCATCTAGCGATACTCTCCAGTGCTTGCGCAACCTTGACTACGCTGATTTCCTGGCTGCGGCGAACAGTGTCCCTGGCATTCTCAGTTACAACTCTGTCGCTTTGTCCTATGTGCCTCGGCCGGATGGTACCGTTTTGACTGCCAGCCCCGAGATCTTAGTCCAAGATGGCAAATATGCCGCTGTGCCCATGATTATCGGAGATCAGGAAGATGAAGGCACGCTATTCTCCCTCTTTCAGAGCAACATCACCACCGAGACGGAGCTTATAGACTATCTATCATCGATTTTCTTCTACGATGCTACGGTGGAGCAAATTACAGAGCTCGTCGCAACATACCCCAGCGATCCATCAGACGGTAGTCCATTCGATACAGGTATTTTATATGAAGTTTATCCCGTTTTTAAACAACTTGCCGCTATCCTTGGCGACTTAAGTTTCACCTTGACACGCCGAATATTCTTAGAAACAGCCAGTTCTGTGAACCCAGACGTGCCATCATGGTCATACTTGTCGTCGTATGACTACGGCACCCCAATTCTTGGAACGTTCCATGCCTCGGATCTTTTGCAGGTGTTCTACGGCATTCTCGACAACTATGCGAGCAATGCCATTCAGACATACTACATTAACTTTGCATACAATTTGAACCCGAACGAAGGCAACACGAATTACATGAATTGGCCGGAGTGGAGCGCAAACCAGGAACTCATGCAGTTCAATGCAGCATCAGGCAACTTGTTGGCAGACGACTTTAGATCAAACAGCTCTGACTGGATTAAGAACAATGTGGCGGTCTTGCATATTTGATTGGAAGATGGGTTGGTGGGGTTAGGTGTGAATATGACGAGTTTTTGGACAAAAGTCCCTGTATATATTGCATTTTAGTCTCGATGCGTACTTGTATTTAATGTGGGATGACGAACGTGGCTATGAGCGTGAACACAATATATCTAGGTACATATGAACACCCGCTACATAAATCCAGTTCTCCGGGATAATGGGACTTCTGTAGCCGTACTTGCACAACAGATGTATATTATCTACTACATGAAGACTATACAGATCTCTTACCATCTTTGACTAAGACTATGCCTTGAGACTGAATTCACATAATGAAGGGAATATATTCTGAAGTGTCTCAAGATACCTAGTTATATTAGACCTACCTGATTATCGGTGTAATGGTGAGGGTAGAGCTGCCCCGGTCGCATATCCCAGGTCACCTATTTTTCGCTTTCCGTAGGTCCCTGACAGGACCAGTCTATCCTACAGAAGTGTATGTATAATAACCAACTTGCTCAAAATAAATGCGAATCTGACAGTGGCTTAGGGGCTACTGAGCTGTCAGGCCTTACATGGTGGACCGCTTGGCACCGCTCACGACAAACTCCTAGGTCTGCCAGGACGGTAGATGGCTGGCTGGCTGGCTCGGACTTGTTCACAATTGTAACTCGGACCCGGCAGAACAAGAGTTTCACAATTGATCTCTTACATTTATTCATAGTTGTCCATCTCGCTGACTTATTATACCGGGTTCCATCTATTCTCTGAAGCCAAGTAACCCGTGCTATGATCAACTTAGCATCAACTAGAGAGAAATGTTAGCTGTCGAAAACCCAAGAAGAATCCCGTTTTCAAAGTGGTTTTACATACTCAAAATCGGAGTAATTGAGATCAATTATTTTCCTCCGGTTCTTGATGGCCAAGAGTGGTAACCTTGCGAAATAAACCGAGGTAATACTACCTATTCAGTTCATTCCCATGATGCCACCTTATTATCGATAAGCTGCCCCTGACCACATCCTAAGACCGGCATAGCATTGCCTCGGCTCTTCGGTGACTGGGATTATTGAGCTTTGAGATCATCTTCCCCGCAAAATGGAGAAAGACCTCCAGAAGCAGATCACAACTCGACTTTACAGTGGCCGTTGACGCTAGGACTGCTTTTCATATTTATTAGCTCCAGGGACGCATAAGTTACTCTTCGACCTCGTGACGACACTTCAAGTCTGACAGCGGCCTTACAGCACTTGTATTACATTCTCTGCATCACAACCTGCCTGCTCCTTGGCTGATTAGTTCAGATCCCATTTCATCTTTTCGAATTTCTCCCGAGCCATTTAGACCCGTTAAGATGCCTGTTAAGCAAAAGGCGCCCGTATACGTCCTAGGCGTGGGCATGACAAAGTTCATCAAGCCTCGTGGCAAAGTTGACTATACCGAGCTCGGCTTTGAGGCTGGTGTTAAGGCTATGCTCGATGCTGGCATTAACTATGATGATGTTGAGCAGGGTATCGCTTGCTACTGCTATGGCGATTCGACATGCGGCCAGCGCGTCTTTTATCAGTTCGGCATGACTCAAATCCCCATAGTAAACGTCAACAACAACTGCTCAACCGGATCTACTGGCTTGGCTATGGCGAGAAATACCATCGCCTACGGAGGCGCTGACTGCATAATGGTCGTCGGATTTGAGAAGATGATGCCTGGCAGTCTCCAGAGCTTCTTCAATGACCGAGAAAACCCCACCGGGACTTCCGCCATGATGATGGCCGAGACTCGCGGCATCACCAACGCCCCCGGTGCCGCTCAGATGTTCGGAAATGCCGGAAGAGAATATATGGAGAAGTGAGTGTGCATCCAGACTCTGTGCCGGGTTCTTTCCGAGTTTGACAACGTCATAGGTACGGTGCCAAGATGGAGGATTTCGCAGAAATTGGTCGTATCAACCACGAGCACTCAACCCGCAATCCTTACTCTCAATTCCAGGACGTCTACACGCTCGAGCAGATTATGAAAGCCCCCTTGATCCACGAGCCTCTCACAAAACTCCAGTGCTGTCCAACATCGGACGGTGGCGCCGCTGCCGTTCTTGTGTCCCAGGACTTTATCGATGCCAGGCCACACCTCAAGGACCGCGCCATTCTCATCGCCGGTCAATGCCTTGCCACTGACGCCCCGAGTCTATTCTCCAAGAGCTCTATCGACTTGATGGGCATTGATATGACTAAGCATGCCACAAAGGTCGCTATGTCCGAGGCCAAGATTACTCCTAACGATGTCCAGGTATGCGAGCTTCACGACTGCTTTTCGGCCAACCAGATGATTGTCATCGACGCCCTCGGCTTGTCGGAGCCGGGCAAGGCCCACGAGCTTGTACGCAGTGGTGGCATCACATACGGCGGGAAGGTCGTCATCAACCCCTCAGGCGGTCTCATCTCCAAGGGCCATCCTCTGGGCGCCACCGGTATTGCCCAGTGCGCCGAGCTCGTCTGGCACCTACGAGGATGGGCCAACAACCGTGCCGTACCCCACACCAAATTCGCGCTGCAGCACAACCTCGGCCTCGGTGGTGCCGTCGTGGTCACGGTATATTCGCGACCGGACGGCAGCGAGGCACCCAAGGTCGACTCAGAGACGGTTGGCAAGGCTAATAAACTCGGATATAACCCGGCCGTCGTCGCCAAGGGTTTCACGGCTGCGCAATGCAAGTCCGTTCTCAGCCAGACGAAGACCAGCGCATGGGCGTTGCAAGACACGGAGAAGAAGGTTGAGGCACGGTTCTGAAGCCCTATATGATCGACCTATATAATGGCATTTGAGTAAAGAGGGGTTTAAACAAAGGAACCCCCCGCCAGATTGTTCTACAAAATCCTTGTGTAGATAGTTTCATGAACAGCGTAATGAATTTAAGCATATCGACTTTACTGCAAGCTAGACTTCGCCAGCTACCTCCCTCACTCTTGACTCGGCTTCTGCTGCCTAACTCAAACCTTGATCTCGTAATTCATGGCCCAGCCAGAGCGAGGGTGTGAATGATTTCTGCTCTGACCTTGACCCGCGATGACTGATGTGTGACTGAGACCTTGTCGCATGAGGCATTTCGCCGTACACCTCGCATAAAATCTTGAATTAGCAACGCGGTAGGTTCATTATGTCATAGAGTTGCAATGGGCGTTGCTCGGACCTGATTCTATGTTGGTTGTGTGGTATATCCTGTATGGCGATCAAACAGACGCTACTGCAACATGAGGGTAACAAGGTCATTGCCAGCTGCTTAAAAGTCCTAGGGATCAACGCCGCCCAAGCCTTTCATCCGAGGACAAAAATTCCCTGTATTGCCAAAATGGTACTGAAGTCGTGTCCCGAGAGTATGTTTCCAACCCAATCCGGATTGTCGATGACGAATGACCATCTCGTTTCAAGAGCCAGATCTGGTTCTAACTTCAAGTAGAGTGCCTCATTTAATGTTATATGAGGAGTCTCGCCCTAGGTAAATTGCTCATCTTAACTCATTAGTATCGGTTACTCAAGAGGCTCTGGGGCAGAACCTCGTGAGATTTTGCTGGGGTTATGAGTCTGGACGCCGGCTAATATCCCGATTCCATGTTTTGTCAACTGCTGAGCCATGCACACTATGCAAGATAGTCAGATGGAGTTCCAATGAGGCACATCACTGCGCATGGACGTTGCGCACCGGTTTATTCTTCTCAGACCCTAGTTCCCTTAGGAAGTGGCAAAAACATCTAAACACCCTTTTATGCGATATAATTTTACCGTGTCGGAAGAGGCGATTATAGCGAAGAAACCAGGTCCTTAACAAGTGGCATCAAGTTTATTGCCAACGGGTTCTTATTTTCCTAGTGCATACATGCCAAAAGACAATAGCAGGTGGAAGAAAAAGTTGGAAAAAAAAAAAGGAAAAGGAAAGAAACAGAGAAAATCTCTCCCGGATTGTCGAGGATTTTCTCTCCGAGGCGTGTAACATTTTATGCCGTGCGCGACCCGCGTCGATTCTCCGCTTAGGCTAATATTTCCTCCTGTTTCTGACTCGCGACACATATAGTCCTGACTTGCATGCCGGTGGCGTTGAGATCCCTGGTACTATCGGATAGGCTTCCCCTTACCTGCGGGTGAGGTCAAGGTATTGTAAAATGACTATTCACAATGAAAGGGGACGAGGGTCTTATCGCGCGTGCTCATATGGGATAGAGAACTTATATCGTGCCCTCCCTACCTAGACAGACATGTGGCTAAGACATTGCTCATGTAAGGGGGGGCGTTGTAGACATTTGCATATGACAGGCTGGTGATCCAACCACCCCTTCACGGACGACTATCGTTTATCTTCTCTGGTGATGATGTCTGCTTCAACTTTGTACAAATTGGTTTAAATAATTCATATCCATACGATACGAGGAGTTCAAGCTATATCATTGGAACGAAGAAGGATTGGCTTATATCCTCCTGGTGGGGAGAGAGGAGGCGGCTGCCAGCGACGAGATCCGGTCGAAGAATACTCATCTGTCATACATACCGCGATAATGTCGAATGCGAGCACAAGGTCGCCAGCTATGAATTCTCGCGGACCAGCCCTCATCGCCGTCTCGGTCGTCACCTCTGTCGCCGCCTTGGCAACCTGCATCCTAAGATATTTCGTGCAGTCTCGGCTCAACCAAACAATAGGATGGGACGACTACTTCATAGGTTTAGCAATGGTTCGTACAACTCTCTGTTCTTACTCGACTTATTATTCATATCCTCTGTATCTATTTGTGCTTGTGAAGTAGACACCATGAAGAATATTGCGACCAATCGTGCTGACGGACATGCGACAACAGCTCCTAGGCATAACCGGCGTAAGCTTCACCATAGTAGAAGGCGCGAACATCATCGAGAACTCTTCAAACCCAGATCCCGGCCATTCCACCTCGCTGAGCCTCGAGTACAACTATCTCGCGCAGCCATGGCTCAATATGGGTGCGACACTGAGTAAAGTGTCGATGTGCCTCTTGTTGCTTCGTCTAGCTGGGGCACGCGTGCGACTCTGGCGTGGTGTGCTCGCCGTGCTCGCGGTCTTCTTATTACTTGTCAATCTTGCGTTTACTTTCGCCACACTCCTGCAATGCCGCCCGCTCGAGAAAATTTGGAATCCCCTAGTTGTGGGCGGGACGTGTTGGAGTCTTGGGACTTTACAAGGGATTGGGTATTTCCAGGGAGGTTCGTGGGACGTCCTTATGTCGTTCATAATTTTTCATATTGAGCAAGTTGAATGCTGACATCGTGACATTTTCTGGCAGCGGTCGACGTTTTCAGTCAGCTTTTCATCGCTTTATTCCCAATTGTTGTTATACAGGACCTCGAGATCCGAGGGCCTGTGCGGCGGCCATTTTACTTGTTTTCGATCATGAGTATCATGTGAGTCTGGCCACTTCTCTCTTTACGAGTTTTGAAGCAAATTCCACGGAGCAGGGATGAGAATGGAAGATCTTATAATTGGAAGAAGTGACAGCAAACTGAGCTGATGATTCCCAACCTAGAATCACAATGCTCGGAATCCTGCGGACTTACCATATCTCACTCATCGAATATCAGGATAGTTTCACGTTCGAAGTCATCGCAACGATATTCGCTATGTGCGTACCATCTTAAGCTCATCCTCCTTCATCGCGAACTAACACCTTTCCCCACCCCTCACAGCTTAGAACAAAACCTTAACATCATATCAGCCAACATCCTCCCAATCTCCGCGCTCTTCACGAAAACAATTCGACCCCTCAGCCAAACGATCAATGACGCTGCGAGCGCGCGCAATGAAGGCGGCGGCGGCGGCGGGTCCGCCATGTCGAACAAGAACGACCGCGCCCGCGATGGAAGCCGCGCAACCCTGCACCGCCGCCACAGCAGCGTCGAAGGCGGCTCACTAATCTTCATTGAGGGTGGAGCTATGGGCAGTCGTCTGAGTCTTGAAAGCAGATCCGCGCCGCCCTCCGTGCACGAGATAATTACAGGTGGTCTAGGCGAAGGTAGAGGGCGCGGAGGAAGGGTGGAAGATGTCTGGCCGCTTGGTATCCTCAAGACCGTCAGTGTCGAGGTTGTTGAAGAAGACGCGGCGCAGTTCGAGGCTGGGATGGATCTCGGTGAGGGCCGAGGTGGACGGGCTAGCGCGCAGGAGGATTGGGACAGATACTTGCGTTGATAGCAAGTGTACCCCTTCTTCGCTCTTTTTGTCTTGCATTCCCTCCTTTCCTTGGCGCTGTATTTGTTCAGCCGGCTGGTGCACCAGGAATGGGCTCCGGAAAAATCTAGAAGGGATCTTTGGACCCTGAATATACCCTATATGAGTAGCCGGTTTCCTTTTTGTTGAATCCCTAGACAGCCTTGAGATTTCGAGTTTGGGTCGAATCATGTATTTACAGAGGGGAAATTGGGTTGGACATACAGCGAGAGTATTTATCCTATACAATATATATCCAGATTTCGTGTTATATGCGCTTCTAAATGACAATACCTCTCGCTGACCAGCCATTGCGGCCTTTCCAAGCCCAAAGCACCATCAGTGCACCAATCCAAATGGACACTGTCATGGCCCAGAACGATGCAGAATAGCATTGCTTGCCAAAGCAGAACATATCATCGTCACTGCCATCGTTTGCAGATGGGGAGTTCTTCGTGCCTGCTTGATATACAGCAGAGTAGACGAGGTTCCACATCAGCGATCCTACGGCTGGTGTAAGAGCGATGATGCCAAAGTTTGTGCCGAAGTTCTCCACACCCCAAATCAAGGTAATGATGATCGGAGTCAGCGAGAACACAGCACCATACCCCGCACCGATGGCGCTGGATACCATCCAAAAACGTTCAGCATGCTCTTGTATAGCACCCGACGCCAAAAGCAGAGTTCCAACAGAGAACAACAGAGCTGAGGCAAAATATAAGATGACACGTGAGACAGCAAATCTCTGCTGGGTGACAGGGAGGGAATGGGGCGCTCCTATCTGAATATGTGGGCTCGAAGGGGTGGGAGACAGGAGATCACTGAGCGAGGCAATTACCAATCTTGCTACCGTACTCACAGCAGCCATAATTGAGATATGGGTTGCAGCAGTCGTGGAACTGGAGTCGCTGCCAGGTGTGTGTAATGTTCCAATGACAGTCCCCAGGTTGCTAATGAAGGACTCACCAGGCCCAATAATCAACCAAAAGCCGACTGCGAAGAACCACATGGTGGGATCGTTTAGGAATCTTTTGGTTTCGGCATTCAGGAGCCAGGCCTTCTTGAGCTTGGCGTACATGTCCTCCTCTTCGTCATCTTTTGATGGCTCAAGCAATGTGTTCTCATCATCGTCAAGAGTGGCAGATTGGTCGATGGTGCCATAGCTCCGCTCTGACCTCCGGCGAAGGAACTCGCTGCCTTCAAGAATACCACTTCTCTCAAGCTCTTCTACGGCACCGTCTATGAGCGCATCCTCTTCTACAATCCGCAGTGCGAATGTGCCGACCAAGTCAATCACGACGAGTAGAATGCCGAGGAAAATGAAAAAGTGAAAGACATTGATGTCACCCCTTGTGCCATCCGGTTGTGTCTCGTAGAGTAGGCGACTGGCGATCTGACTCAATATCATGCCGCTCAATCCGAAAGATGCAATAGGAGCGACCAGAAGCAGTCCTCGGTATTTTCCCTTGCCGAAATTCTTTGCGCAGGTGGTGATAGAGCCTATATATAGCAAAGAGGTGGATATGCCGATGAGGACGAAGGCAAATACCATGGGGCCAAATGTAGTTTTTGAGTGATTGTCATGGACCTGAGCTTCTTGTAGCCCCTTCCTATATAGACCGGCAGCGAGGGCATAGCTTCCGCCATGCAGGAAAAGAGCGGCTAGAGCGAGGGGGCCGGGACCAACGCGATCGCACAAGTATCCGATGAGTGGGACGGCGACATACATGGCAACGTTCATAGCGCTGGCAACTGTGTTGACCTCGAACTGGGTGTAGCGTAGGCGCTCTTGGAAGAGATGGCCGTAGAGAGAGAAAACGGTGATGGAGCCGGCGCCGAAAGCACCGAGGACGGCTGCAGCGAATGCGATGGCGCGGAGGGTAAAGGCGCTGGCGATGCGCTTCCGGGTGCGTGACGCATCGTTAGCAGAGCTGTTCGAGCTCAAAGGACCGATGGTGGAGGAGGAATCTGACCGGAGCAAGGGCGCGCGGGACGGATCGTTCGGAGTATTTGCCATTGTGCTTGGAGAGGGAGGGAATGGAGGAAATGGAGACGTGAGGGGTATCAAATATACAGAGAATGATGTAGATGGGACTATATACAGAGAAAATAAGAAGTAAGGGAGTGAGATGTAATAAATATGAGTGCCTGAGAGGAGTGATGATGCGCCACACAGAAGCGTGAGGCAGGATGGGCAGATTAAGTCATCTTTGAGTGATGAGGTTGGAAGAGGATGCTGAAGGGATGATGGTTTTGAGACCGAGGCGCCTAAACACGTCACAAGCTGGTAATGCCCGTTAGCACTAGCATTTTGTGGGGCCGCCCTATATCCGTCCGCTAATCCGCACCGCTTACCTAATATTCAGGTACTACATATCCTTACCTCTTGCCTGAGTCTCACACAACATATCATGCAAGTAATTATATGCTGTCGATCATGGTGTTGGCAGGAAAGCTCTTCGAAGAATTATCTTTCTCGAAGCCGAAATTGAGTTTTCAGTTATCTCTCTGAGAGGCCCAGAATGGGAATCTCCAGACGCCATCCAATAGGAATTCTGTCTCCACGATACCAGACGGGACACTGTATACAGGAGATAGGAGGATGACTTCTCGAGGTCACAAGAATCATTCTACCATCGTTCCGGTAGATGATGAAAGATAGAATGATAAAATGAGAAATAACAAAAAAAGCAAAAACCATAGCACGGCTCGATAGCCACGCCCCTGAGACCCCCGGGACCAAGGGGATTTTTTGGGGATTTTGCTGGAATAGGTCGTATACTTCGAAACTTGCGATTTTGAGAATTGTCATCGGTTCGCATGATCATTAGGCCACTGGTGTCGTCGATTTGTGTTGCCGGTGAAAGACCCGTCCATTATTTACATTTATCAGGTACCAACACCCCCAATGCCGATGTACCTAGGTAGTTCACAATGAGAAAATTCGAAGACGGAGGGGCTGGTATTGGCATCGATTGTCTATCAATGACCAGCTTCTATCATTGCTATTAGTTCAGAAACACTCTTTCCATTTTGTGTTGCTTCATGCATGTATCAAGCTCCCACATCCCACCTCCCTCTCCCACCCAACCTCCAACCTCAGGGGCATACTTTTGGCTACCCATCAGGACTTGGCATCTGACATCTATGACCCTTCCCCCATTCAAACACTTGCAAGAGCTTTATTCTTCCCAACTTCGATTTTTTCCCTTCCTCACCGTCATCATGGACTACCTAGGCGAAGCCCTCGCCCTCGAGCTGGTCATCTCAATCGCCGTGCACTTGAACATCGATGACATCGCTCGCTGCCTTCGCGTTTCTCGAGCATGGCGTTTCAAGTTCCTATCCGACGACCTCTACCGAATTTATGGCCCTATTCGTCTGCCAAATGTTATAGGCATGAACAGCGGCATCCAGGAGGCTATCACCCAACTCGGCCAGACCAGGTTCCGCTTTGCAGACCTCTTCGACCCAGAGCGCAGAGAGCTCGGAAGCAGCATTGATATGACCTACAAACCACCACCGTATCGAAGAGTGTACGTACTTGACACTTCTGTCCCATCTTTATTCAACCTTCCCTATCAAAACTCCTTGGGGAAACCCCTTGACGCATGATACTTCATTTATAATACCCTCCTACATTGAGAAATCCCCCCTAGATGGAGTGGAATGCTAAATTGCAAGCACAGGCCTCCTCGTGTCTTCCGTCAGCCCAGAGCCAATGGCTATCTAGGATATGCGTACGGAACGGTGTTTTGGAATCCGGCTGGGCATGCCCTCAGTATTGACAAGCTGACACCCCTCACACCAATTGCCCGACAAAAGTACCTTGTTCCAATGATTCGACGATGGGAACCACTGCTCTCTTACGGCATGGGATCGAAGTTCTTCGTGACCTACGACCCGGATCGCAACGCGTAAGATGGCTCGCCTTCTGTTGAACGTTGAACTGTCCATGGCTGACCTAAATCACGATTAAACAGGCTTGCTCTAGATCATACCACCGGTCAATGGTATAAGAAGGTCCTTAATAACCCAAATGTAAGTTGCTTGATTGAATCTTTCAAGTGCCAGTCTAGCCGTTGCTTTGAGCGGTCGGCTTTCGAATGACAGCTCGAGAAACAGCCACGCACTCTTCTTCAATGAATTATCACTAAGCTTTCATACTCTCTCAGCGAGCGTCCCCGAAGAATGGTATCGGAACAGTTGCCGACATGGTTATGCTATTCCTGCACAACCGCAGTGCTATCATGCTGTGGAAGCCAGAAGAGGACACGATTGTCCAAGTCGTCTTTCCAGGAGGACCTCTTCCAACACGCCTTCGATTCAAGGATCTCATAGGCGCCCGCTCAGGCGCAGTCCAACCGAGCTGGCTCCAAGCTAGACTCCACCCAGATGAGCATAACAAAGATACCTTCTTCCTGGTCGCTGCGTGTGGTGACTACAACGGGCAGCGGATGACAAACTACACGGTCCATGAGTTCAAGCTAGGCGATCACATCAGTTCATGGACTCTACACCGACCCTTCGGGAGGGATCCACGCCTTAGCCAATGGACTTATCAATACTACTCCGAATCCTACGAGTTCGAGCAGAGCTATATCATCTGCGGCATGGCGTTGAGGCACAGGACCAGATATTTCAGAAAGGGCACCATCGTGGATGTCGTACTCTTCGATAAGAATAAGCGGGAGTGGCTTGAACAGACCAGTGTTGCCGAAGCTATGCATAAGATCCCTTTCTGGAGCCCAGTTCACACAGATCACACCTTCGACATGAATTTTGGCGTCACCCAAGTCGCAGGAGGCTACTACTATAACGACAATGCTTGGTTCGATTTCCTCCCGGAAGTAGCGGCTGACTCGGGAGCACGCTTCAAGGAGTGTACGGGCAAGTGGGATCACAGACGGCTAGATAACAAACTGAGGTGTTAGGCTGCAGGCCGATCCGGGGCGCGAAGGACAGGTGTGGTACACACTGTATGTAGATATGTGATGAATTTTCTATGTCAGCGGAGATCATGAGAGGCCTCTTCAAGGACATCTTCATGTAATGAAGGCCTGACGGCATGCCAAGGCTGAAGCCTGATCTCGCTTCAGGTTGACACGAGAAGAACTGCGCAGATGTGGAAACTCGACCACGTGAACCGTTTAGATACTTTCACAAGATTAAGCAGTCTAAAGGATAAGCGTAAGAAAAAGACGCGGGTGTAGACGACAAATAAAAATAGTGTCAAATTAGCTCTAGGTAGAAACTCTACTGTTGCGTGCAATTTCTCGCTTTTCTTCCTGCCATACCCCAAGATGTTCACCCAAGGTAATATCCACATCTTCGTACAATAGCCACTCTCATTAAGGACAATCGTTAACACACAAAGACGACGCACATTCAAATTCAATTTGCCATGCCACTTTCGTCTTCTAAGCATTCAAGCCGGCCTTGACGAAGAGGGTCATGATGCAGCCGATACCAGCGAACCAGACGGGGGTGCGCAGACCGGCGAGCTTGCGGTTGCCACCGAGAGTGATGTATACGTAGTTGTACACAACACGGCTGACGATGTAGGCGACGGAGGCCACGTTCATGGTGGTGGGGCTGAGGCCAGCGGAGTTGCCGGCGACGAGAGCCGCCGCGTAGAGGGGCAGATTCTCGAAGCCGTTGGCGCTCGCGGACTCACAGCGGAGAATCTTGGCGACGGTCTTTGGGACTCACGTGTCAGTGACATGTTGCGTCTCTGTCATGCAAATAAGGGGACACACGCTCGCGCCCTGTTTGGAGCTCTAGAGTGCGCCGAGTGAGTGAATGAAGGGGAGACAAATGGCAACTTACCTCCTTGTCTAGGTCGGAGCTTTCCAGACGCTTGGCAAATGTACGGGGGTTGCTCTGGTCGAAGATCTTCTCGCCGGGACCCGAGAAGGCGGACTGGCTTCGGGGGTATAGAGCCTACAGAATTGAGGACTCAATGTCAACTAACTACTCTTTTCACCCTTGTCCGAGCTGTTTTGGAGCTCATAGGACCAAAACCAGGCACAAGATCATAGCTCGTACGATATACGACGATCAAGACTATCTTGCGCGGTCTGAATTCGATCTAACTTACCAAGACCAGAGCCACCGGGAGCTGTTTTTTGAGACGTTGTTAGCCCAAATATTCATATACCGCCCATCCGAGAATGTATGAGACGCGACTAATTAGAAGTCCCAAGTGAGGTGGAACTACTCACGGTGAAGTAGGAGATGTTAGTCTCGCCGAGGAAAGAAAGAGGGCTCATTTTCAGAGAGTTGGATATGTATTTTTCAACTTGAAAACTTGAGGATTCTTGAGATGAGGGGACAGAAAACACTTGTCTTTGGGAATATGAGATGCGCCCTCAAATGCTCCCTTTAAACAGGTGGGCAGACAAGATGGGTGACGTACGGGAACGCTAAGTCCGCATTGGTGCTATTAGTAATGGAGCTCGGGGGCTTTAGCTCGAAGAAGAGTAACCCACTAGACCTTTCCCCTGCTACCATCTAGATATCTCCGACATATCCCTACCTCTCGAAGTATTTTAAGATCCATCAAGGTCGCATCTTTCCATACCGCATGCGCGGTATCTTGTCCGGCATGTGTTATACGCATGGGTTGTCCCTGACTTTACTACCACCGATTCACGCTCGTATCAAAGAATTCCCATCTCTGTTCTGGGTACTGTTCTGTTGATAATCCACGCGCAATTTGACTCTGAGAATATTTCGAGGCACTAAAACCCGTCTATAGCCTTTTTTGGCATCCGGTACCAACAAGAAAACAAGATGCCAATCCGATAATGTGTCATCATCCGCATTGTAGTTCAAATAATAAGGTACGGAAAGGGTCCATAGAGAACTGCACGGTCCCGCATTTCAAATCCATCAAAGTTACCCGCTTCTCATCCAATCAATTGCCGGCTCGCCGATTGCTCGGCAATATGTTTGATGTTGGCTTGCTGTGATTACTGTACGTTCTGAAGTTTCCATTTCTTGATGTGACCCTCGTCAAATGCAGACAATTCACCCGGGGCTTCTGAATATAATGCAGAAACCTATCATAGGATGTGTAGAGCAAAGTTTATTGATGAGAGTCGGCTCATTCATACACCGTCAAGAGCTCTGAGAGCAGGGATTTAATTAGGGCATCGAGAGAACCCTTGTCGTACTTGGATTTCTTTTTTTTAACACCACGTGGGGTTATGGCAAATCATAGCTTCATGATACTTTTGGAACCCGCAAATGTATTTTTCTTCGCCGATTGGGTGGACGCACTACTTACCTAACTTGAAAGATCAGTTGAGATGATGTCATGAATTCTAGAGTGTCTATCAAAATCCAAGTGGTTAATGCGTGTCAAAACGCAAACTAAATTGTTTGAGATATTGATTGTGTGGGATATTATACATAGTTACTCCATGTCTTCAACAGAAGGAGAGGGGATAATTTTTATACATAACACGCTGATACCTGCGCAGTTTTGATGCTCCGAACGCCATACACAAACCCTGGTTATCATTCACATGAAATGACTGCCTCCGAAGCCACCGCCGGTAAAATCCCCCCATAACTCGTGCAAATCCGAACCCAGTAAGTCGAAGTTGAATTCAGGATTTGGGACCATCAATTGGTTTGGGTCTGACTGTTGTAACATCCATGGTAACGGAACTGGTAGGGTATCATTAAGTCCCGGCTGTGGTGCTGGTGTAGTCGTACTACCAGTGAATGTGCTTACGATCTGTGTCTTTGGTCAGAAAACAATACCCCAAAAGGGTGAAAAAAAGAGCTATGACGGAGACTGAGACTGACGTTGGGAGCACTGGGCTGGTCTATACCCGTGCTTGTTGTGACATTGTGTATTGGTTTCTGTTGTCCCTCGAATGCCTCTTGATATGACAGCAACTTATAGTGAAGGCTAAGAAACCGTTCTGCCGCTGCAGCCTTTGCACCTTCTTCAGTTTTGAGCCCCAGATGAGTCTCCAACAGTCCATACGCAGCACAGAGACTAGAGTAGCCCCAAGGCTCAATGTTGCCTCGCCGAAAAATGCGGTCTTCATGTAGGCGAATACACTTGTCGATTAACTGTAGTGTATCTTTATGGCTAGCGGCAATGAGTGATAGCGAATCTGCAAGTACGGTCAGTGATAAAACTATGGTATAGATCAGGGGCTTGGTACCTTTAGGCTGATTGAGAGCTACGACACTGAGATTTAATGCGCAAGTGAGGGCATCTTCACGAATGAAGTACAATGATTTAATCCCTTTTTGTGAGAGTTGATCGTGCATCAAAATGATGTCTCGAACTGTAGTATAGAAAATAAGTTCGGATGTTTGGTATCGCGTGTGAGATTTTCGCAGCTTGATGAGGGGTAGATGCAAAAGTAGTAGATACTGTTTGAGCTGAATATGCAGTAGGGTGCGGGCAAGTTCTGGTTTTTGTGAGCTCTTTGTGTTCTGAGCAGTATCGAAATCCCATGTTGGGAGAGCATCAATCTCCTTGCTGATCATATCAGTGAATTGAAGTACCTGCTCCCAGTCTAAATCAATGGGAGGCCCTGTCAGCAGCTTGTTCAAATCAAGTCGAAGAGAAAGGCTCTGGCGGCTAAGGTGAGCATAGGATGAATATGTATATTCTGTGTTAGGTCGAGAAGGTGGTAATTCTGTTGAATCGGGGCCAAAACTTTCGTCATCAATGTTTCTCGGAGCATCCGTATTGTTATAGATCTGGCGTAACACTATAGGGGCTAGAGTCAGTAATAATTCTCGTTCGGCCCAGAAATATCCCCGTTACATGGATTTTGGGCACTCTTGGAACGCGGCAGAAGGGTATGACGCTCTGGCTTTACTCACAGGTCGGAGCGCCGATATCGATTGATGACTGAATGTCGAACTCTACCATAGTTGACCATAATCTCCTCCTCATCTCCTTATTGTAAGGGGTGAGCTCTGATGGAATCGAGTCGGGATCTTGCTGTAGACCCACGATCATTCCATTACGGATAAGACTACCGGACTCAGTCCAGAACCGTTTCTTCTTGATAACATTTACCCTCTTGGCAAGGTAAAGAAGACACATTATCTGATAATGCACCAGTCGTCTGTATTTATGACTTTGCTGGTCCATCCAGTTGCTGCAAGCTATTATCCGTTTCTCAGCTTTCTGGAAGGCTCTCGACTGGATTCCGACGAATTTGCTGGATACTTGCATGTCAAGACAGCAAGAGACTGAAAGCATTGTCAGCACGAGCGCGGTGAGTGCAGCAGCTCTAGTCTGGTCAGGATCCCAGAAAGTAGCGTAATCTTTCTTGAAAGTAGGAATATGGACTATGCGGTGAAGTTGTTCGAATTCATCCAGATAATGAGATACGAGCGAATCGGTCTCTTCTTTGGATGGCAGCAACGCTTCTAAAGACGGGTCGGGCTGATTGAATCGCCATTCACGGTCTTGTTTCCTCTTTGGCCGATCCTTTTTGTGTATATTGAGTGGTTGCAACCACTGAATGGCAGTATCTCTCATGAAAGAAGAGATGCCTGTGAGCTCCTTTATTGGGGACCAGGAGTTGTTCGGACCATAGTATCTGACTCGGAACTCATTACCTTCGCGTTTGCACTTGATCCTCTCCATTTCGCCACCCGCTTCTAAGAATGAGTGATAGTGTTGACCTGGAGGCGTTTCTTTGTCGCGCATTGAGGATGGAGTAGCGACAAGGGTATTCCCATCTACCGAAACCTGTTTGGCCAATGCAGTACGAAGTTGCGCTACTTCAAGTTCAAGTTTTCGAATGCGGTCTTGATCTTTCGAGACGTCTTTCAACACTGCGCTGGTCAAATCGCGTCCCACCACTGGCGGGATTCCAGTCGTACGCCGGCCATCAGAACCGAAAGCAACAAGAGGGCTTTCCGGTTGTACAAAGGAGGTTTTAGCAGCAGCAACGGACGAGGCGCCGGGCTTGGATTCATATGTGCAACGTTCAGGTGTGCCGGATTTTATGCAGCGGTCGCAAGGAAGCTCACGTGAACAGGACAACTTCCTCCTCCGGCATTCTAGACAGGAGAGACGCACGCGCTGACGCTTCCGGGAAGAGCCATGTTGTGGGTCATCCGGGCCATCCTCATGAGCATCAATCTCTTCAGCTCCGTCGTCGTCAATGTGATGCTTTTTGGCGGACTTGTCTGGTTCGGCCATGATCCTGTTCGTGACAGTCGATGGCCATCAAGGGCGCAGTTGACTGAGATTTGACTTTGAAGGATAGATGATCTGATAAGATCGATCAAGCCGGTTTGTATTATGCAAGCAGGCTAGGCAGCATTCTAACCACTTTTCCCTTTCGAAACCAATGATGATTTCATACCATTCATGAATGACAGCGCGCAAACAGGGGTTGCTTGCAATTGAGTCGGTGCTCGGCTTTACTATCCCGGAGCTCGTAATTCCGAGCCACGTTGCTTACCTATGCAAGTATATATTGGAAGTGGAGTGAATTTGGATTGAATAGACAATCCAATCCAGGGACGATTGCAACGACATTAAAATGCACAATTTAGGAACCAAATATCGTCACATAATGATATAAGAACAGTAAAAATTCAAAGCAATTTACAGGGCAGGAGGCATTGTTCATTGCGGATTCAATATGCGATCCGACCTTTGACCCGTTGGGTAGTACCCTTCCCGGTTAGTTTACAGATCTTATCTCACTAATATAAACTGGACCGGACACCGACAAGGGGCATAAACTGCTTGATAAGAGATTCAGCGACCGATAAAGAAGACACGTGTGTGTCAGGGTGCTCCTTGTCAGAAGTGTATCACTCTCCTCCGTACAATACTCGTTCATTTGTGAGCCGATTGTCATATCCATGATGACGCTGCGGCCATGTATGCGCTGCTATTATGTCTATTTCTGGGCTCGGCAGCCTCTGCCAGCGCCGATTTAGTTCCAGGTAAAGCCTTCGATAGGTTCATTAGCATATGGCTTGAGAACCAGGTAAGGACACAGCAAGCATCATTTCTTTCTTTCGAGATATGCGTATCTCTTCGGTGGTTCCTGCATGCTGCAGTATGTTAACATTACTGTGAAAATTATCAGGACTTCGACAAAGTCGTAGCAGACACTGCCTTTGCCGACTTGAAGCGATTCGGCATTCTCCAGACACGATACTATGCTCACACCCATCCAAGTCAACCAAATTACTTGGCCGCCGTAGCTGGTAGGATACCCGACAAGCCTACCACATCAAGAGTGGCAGGGACTGATCGATGATAGGCGACTACTGGGGCCTCGATGACGATGAAGTTGTTCGCATACCCGAAAACATCTCGACGATCGTCGACCTGCTCGAGTCGAAAGAAATCAGCTGGAAAGGATATTTCGAGGGAAACCCGGGACCTGGATACATGGGCAAGGCCAGCGTGGGAACGCCGGAACATCAGTCATCGAGCGGCACATGGGATTATGTCCGAAAGCACAAGTAGGTGACTTCTAGGAGACAGTGCTGTGGTTGCTGCCGATGCTGACATGATTGAACAGCCCGTTTGTTTCGTACGATTCGATCAATCACCATGGCTCACGACTTCTCAACCTTTTGTCCTTTGACGATTTCCAGAGAGATTTTGCTGCCGGGACAGTGCCGCAATTTGTGATGATGTCCCCGGACATGCTTAATGATGGGCATAATACCACACTCGATTACGCTACCAAATATTCTCGCGAGTTCCTGAAGCCTCTGTTGACGGGGGGAGGATTTTCGAGTTCAGAAAGGACGCTGATTCAGCTGACTTATGACGAGAGTGAGGATTATTATAAACCCAATCACATCGCCTCGTTATTATTGGGCAATGCGGTCCCTAAAAGCTTGCAAGGCACTACGGACGATACCTTTTACACCCACTTTTCCATATTATCAACCATGGAGAACAACTGGGACTTGCCAAATCTGGGAAGATATGATGTTGGGGCTAATGTGTTCCAAATTGTTGCCGAAAAGACCGGGTATATGAACAAAAACCCTCCAAACGTTGCCACAGTGAACAATTCGGTGTCGTACCCTGGACCTTTAAACTTGAACCACTCGATAAGGGTGGCCCAGTTTCCTTCTCCAAATCTGAAGTTGACAGGGGCTGGTAATCAACCCATCTTGGAATCGATTGCGAATATCTGGAATGCAGAGGCCGGCTCAGACACCCCGTACGATGGATCTGGGAACGTATACGACGGCGATACACTGCCTGTGTACGGGCCACAATAGAAATCATACGAGGTTATGATTTGACGCTATATTCATGTCACCCATTTCGGTAGAATGTAGGAAATAGAGCCAGCCATTATGAAGTTCTACCTATCAAGTGCTTAAGCATATATTCTAATCATCAACACCTACGATATATCTCGAAATTCGACGGGGGGAATCTTTAAGACACTAAAGGGGGCGAGTACCAACACAGCAAGAAAAAGACGAAACACTCACTAAGGCAGATAGGAAGGAAGAATAATCAACATCTCAGCTGCTTTCGATTCTGTTCGGATGCGCACCAGATAGTCCAGATGCTTTTCAGCCTTGACCTGGCGATTGTATAAGTATGTAAGGGCTTTACGTCAAGCTGAGGTTGCCGCCGATCACTACCGCCCTTGTTGGAATGCCAAGTACATAACCAACGAATCATTCTTCCCGGTCAGCTAGCACTTCAGCAATCTGAAAATTTGGTATTCAACCCTGATGCAGCATGTGCCCTTTCTGGTGGGGTTTAGGTTCAAAGACCAGCATATGAAGCCCGAAAAGGGATAGTCAATGTTGTATCACGCTTGATAACTGAGGACACGAGCTCGGCAGGCTCCTTCGAGAGTAGGGAGGGTATAAGCTGCAAGTTGGAATGCTGTATTAAATGGTAGTACACCTTTTCTTCTTTCTTGGATACACCGACGCCCCTAAAAGGGCAAGTTCCCTAGGTAAAAATTCAATGTACTCCGCACATAGGGTTTGTGTGAGCAGCAAAGTATAAAATAAGCGGCTTGACGGCAGTTTCCGTTGAGGCATCGGTTATATATTAATATGCACATGTTGGATTCTTCCTCCCTTTTTTGCAGTCGCACGCCATATTCACAGTTTACGGAATTAGAGATCATAATGAACCCAAATACAAATATTCCGGCTAACTCATAGTACAATCTCACTGCTCGATGGGCAGATATGGACATCTTTGCTAATTTCAGGTCACATCGTTAGTGTTATCATCGCTGATTGTAACTTCGTTAAGACGCACAAGCTCTAGTTCATGGCCAGAGGTTTTGTATAAATATTGAAATATTAGTACGGCGCTTTCCAATATTCAAGGATTCTGGGTTTACAACTAGTTTTCTATTTACAAGGCATTCTTCTATCCCGAACCGCCAAAAATGTTGAAGACACCATGGTCCTTGTTCTATCATATCCGGATGATACCACTTTAAGTTAGGTGACCACTGCTGTTCCTAGATAGGTTAAGGGATCTTGATCAGAGGTAACTACAATCTACCGACCTATGAACGGAGGAAAGGGACCTTTATAGAGCCACTTGACTTCGTCTTCTTCTTGTACATGACATATACATATGGCTGGCTCCTGCCATGAATCAAACGCGGTTCTTACTTTTCCTTTCGCATCAATATTAAACGGCAACAACGATGTCCCCAACTAGGATGGGGTTATGTCACACCACTGATTTTTCTCTGCATCCCATATCGCCAATGCAGGATCGTATGGTGGAATCTCAAAATACCACTATGAATCCTCGAGTCAGTATTTTATCTTTTTCCCTTTTGGTAGTGGAATCACACAGCAAAGTTATTCTATTTGTTGACATGCAAGTGAAGGGATGAAATAACTAGCTATTTTATACCTTTGTGGACCATCTAGTAACATCGGCTCTGTTTGGATATAACTGTTGCAATTTCAAGCGGTCGTCTCGTATATTACAGCTTGCCTCGATGAATGCTTGATAAAAAGCGAAATGTATAGCTATAGGGTTTTTTTTAGGTACTTTTCGAAATAATCATCGACAATGTCAAGGTAGTGTAATTGTGAAAGTTGATGGACATCGGATGGAGTGGAAGCCCCATCATCTCGTTGAAACAGAGTGCTCGGTGTGACCTTCTTTATATCGTCGAGACCATTTCTCATTTGAAAAGCAGCTGTGCGACCGGATGCTGCAGCTTCGCGGCCAGGCTCGAAAGTGATCCGATAATCTTTGGAGGCGGTTTGTTCACGATCATCGAGCTGGATCGGAGCCGATGCCATCATTAATAAGCCTAGAAGTATCACTGTCAGATATAGCATGAACGTTGGACCCGCGACGGATTGTTTCAGTTTTTTCTTTTCTACTTTTGGGATAGGGGGTTCTAAGTTAGATTGAACACCGTACCGATGATATGCCAAGCCAACCCTAGGCCGGATGCACGATCAGCTAAAGAAGGTAGATCGAAAGCTTCAGGCCCAAAAGATTTATCCCATCGAATAGAGCTCGCCAACTGTTTTGCTATGTTGAGGCAGTCTATCTGGTTACGTTGGCTGAACGATGCTGCGAACTGTGCGCACTTTATTCGGTTTTGGCAGTAGTACCACTAGCATAATCTCTAGTCAGCCCAGATATCAGAACCTAGAAGCTAGTTTGAAGGGAAGTAGCTGTTATTACCGGACTGTCTACCCACTAGTTCATGGTGTTGCAAATGGTTAGCAAATACCTTGCAACGAATAATCTTATAATAGTCAAAATCGAACCCAAATACCTCGGCCCTCTTTTGGTCATACCAGCCAGATCCAAACGAGGTGAACAGGCTTTGGAGATCATTCCATTTCCACCAATCCGTGATGGAGATGAGCTGTTCGTGATTAGGGTTCTCCGACAGTTGTGCCCGCTGGATTGGACGCCATATATCAACTGTGGCGTCAATCTGTTCTTCTCCAGGCGGCCGCAGGGAAGTAGAAAGTAGGGACCACCGATGAAAAAAATTATCGCTCTTGCGTGGGTAGTTAAATGAATCATTCCACTGTAAGTAATACAAGATTAGTATAGCTGGATACATATAGTGGTGTTCAAAGGCAAGTGCTCAAGTGCCTCGGAGGTTGTGCTTTGGCTTGTTCAATTTGGGTAAACAAAATGAGAGCGGCTCGATTAAATGACTGATTGTGTGCTTACAAAATCCTCAGATAACATCCTCGTAACCCATATCAGATGGACATATTGTATACTAACGGCGTCCCCTGGGTTGGAATAGGGGTTGGTAGGGTAACCTATGCGATTGGAATCGTGAGGAATGTTTCGGTTGTGGAATGCCAGGGGAGGGGCCCCCATTGCCCGACCTATATGCAATAATAATAAGTATGAGGAGCGCCGTCCGGAGTTCGGTCTACTACCAACCAAAACGTGCGTCGAAAGTCCCCCCGAAAATTGCACCTTCGAAAAAATATCCTATCTCGCCGACGAGAGTACCATTGACGAACGATAAGGAGATCAGTTTCATAGCAAAAACATGCTCAAAGTGATAAGAATTGGAACTTACTGGTTCGCGCTGTTCTGCCTCTACTTGTGAAGCGGTCCAGCGGTTGCCAGAGTAGCCGGGATCATTGTATATACGAGCAGTGTTGATACAATGTGACACTTCGTGCACAATCTAATGGCAATGTTAGGAATCAGTAATCACTACTCTCATGCTACATAAAATGGAAAAAGACTGTTCGAAAGGATTCTACCATACAATAGTCGCTAATTTTACCGTATAAGTGAGGCGCTCTGACGGCAGGAGGTCCTTGTTCGTAAGTAGCTGTTCCAAATACTCCTTTGACAAGGCGATAATCGGAGGCTGTTGCGGAGACATCTCGATATCTGCACCACGCGAAACACCATACGCATTTTCAGTGGTCTTAAGGTTGTAGAGCCCAAAGACCAGTGGTGAGAGGAGATTGCAGAGTCGGGATCGCCATTGTTCCGATGTCATGTTTGGAACTTGGACGCGTTAGCTGATGATAAGAAGTTACCTTAGTGAGAGCAACGTACTGAAACTGAAGTCCCAAGATGGTTGCTTCCAACGACTCATCTGAAGCTCTTTGCTTAGGGAAATGATGACCCGGCATGGCTGAGGTAACAGAGTTTGATCATCACCATCATCTAAATCATCGGCTACGGCGTCATAGTCTTCAATCCGGCACCAAAGAAGAGTTTGTAACTAGAATGGGAGATATCAGATAGATTGATACCAGCCAAGTACATGATTGGCTAATACCTAGTTAAGGTAGAGAGTGGAACTAGATAACATACTGATATTCGGATCAGCTAGGGTTTTCTACGGCATGACGACAAGTACATTACCCAAAGAAACGATACTTTTTACATACCACCTTCGTGTCTTTCATCGATGAGAGTTTGTAGTATCCGGTTTGCTAGCTCTATGCTTGGTTTCAAAACATCCCAAATTTCTGGGTTGTCCACGCTCCACTTCGTTATTGCCATCGTCAGCAGAAGTCATCAGACATACAACTTCATCATCAAAAAATAGCTGGAAAAAGGTAACCGCAAGGTAGATAAAGCTTTTACTGACACAACGTGCAGGGCTGCCTAGTGCAGGATCTCCTCCCTCAAACCAGTCATACCATCGATCCTTCTGAAGAAAAGGGAGCCACTTGCTCTCGTCGACTCGAAGACCATCTTTTTCATAAGCAGCTTGCAATACTTCTGCCGTGTTATTGTCACCCGGTCGATGGATACCCTCAATGAGTCCAGTACTACCGCCAAAGTAGGCATGAGTGTTCAAGGAGGCGGCTTCCCAGGTTCGGATACCCCTGAGCCAATCTCTTTGAATCTCTTCATGCAAGAAGACTCTATCATAACCTTGATTACTATGCCCCGGAGCCGGTGTATCCCCGTTCGGCGATTGTTCACTATAACAAGATGAGTCAGTAATTCCCTACTCAAGATGTTCGGAGACTACCGAGGCAATGACTGGAATACTCCCGAAACTGTCTCGGGAGCGTACTGATTTCTGTGAGGGGAAGAAAATGACCCCAAAAGTTACTCACTAGTACTTCGGATCGACAGATTGATTTAATACTACATCAGAAGGCGTCAGTAATTTGAACGCTCTTAGAGGGCTATTTTTCAATGTCTATCATCATTGGAACAGATAAAATTATCGCTTACTTGGGGCTAAGAAAGAGTGGTTTGTATCTTCCGCGATGTATGTCATCGCATCTTGCCGAACATGAGGGAATCGTTTCGCCCATGGTGATGAAGGTAGAGCCGGGCGGGGACCCAGCTCGATAGACATGGTAGCTTAGCTATCTCTAAAATACAGAAAAAAAATGAGCAAGTGACCTCTACGAAATTTGTGACCCATGCGGTCGGAACGAGGACTGTAGGCATGAATGTATAAGCCACTCGGGGCATGGAGCCAACTCCATAGAATGAACTATCGCGTATAAGACACAGTCACTCAGACAATAACAAAGGGGTATTCAGGTTGGTGTCATTTCTTTGAATGCTTGTCTCATATTACAGAGAAGTATATTTTTAGTAGAGTCGTTGACAAAGAATCGCCGGGAACGGATTCCATTTTACCGGGTATTCTGAATCTAGCGGTTCGTAGGTCAGATCTTACTTTAGACAATAAATACGCAATAAATCTAACCTTATATAAGCTCCAGAGAGCAAAATTGGCCAGATGTTGAAAGGACTCATGGGGTTGATGATACTCTATCTTTGAGGTTATAGGGTTGCGCTCCCGGAGCTTGCGATGACGAGCCTCCGGCCCTCCACTACTTAGCTCCTAATCCAGGCAATCGAAGGTGCCGCATGGCCGTGAGTCCGTGACTGAAAATACAGCCATTCCCTACCCAGTTCATGATTCAGGGCGAATGGAATTTCCAGGCTCTCGTCAACCCACCGTGAGGTTGTGGCAGGCAGGCAGGCGTGGCAAGCGCGTTGCGGTATAACCTGCCAAAGGGCAACCTTATCGTGCAAACTTTAAAGAAAAAGTGACATGTTTCTGACATACCCTCTTGCGAAAGTACTCAACACAACCATACTACGGATCGCAATCTTTTGAAATTTGCCCTGAGTAGAATCACAATGACTTTTCATTATAGCGTTTGGAAGAAAATAGACCTGAGTCCGAGATGCGGCTGTATGAAGTGACGTAGCAAGTGGTCACGTTAGTAGGAGTATGTCAGTTTTTTACCTGTGGCTTGACAGGTCCCTTAATAGCCGACACAGTGCGCCCCGCTGAATGACGTTCTTTAAATTCAATTCTACTGGCTAAGAGCCTCACGTTTTCGAAATTTGACGAATGTTTGTATTGTTACCCATTTGACGTAGGACCTGAAGTAACCTGCAGGCAAAATTGAAAGAGTACTTACTTAACCGCCAATCGTTTTCTATCTGAGCTAGTCTCGGGGATCATGAGCAAAAACACAGCTCCCAGCCTCTTTACGGCCCTCATAAGAACACATCATATCACAAGCCGCAAAAAGGTACAGCGAGTAAGGAAAGCAGCTTCCCAGTGGGCACTCCCGTTCGTTCTCATTAGAAGCGGCGGTGCGCCGGGAATCATGTACGCTGAAGGGTCTTGCGACGGCGTGACTTCTTGGGTGAACTTCGTCGCAAGTCTTCGATATAAGGACTATCGCTGTCTCCGAAGACCTGCCCTCAACGAGGTGCTTGTGCCGCCTCCATTGATCGAGAAGAGCTTCGAAGAGGTTGAGACTACTGCCGAATTTGCTCGCCGTATGGAAGAGAGAGGTTTGGAGACCTGGTGGAGGTCAGCAATGGATCAGAAACCCGGCGTCATTCGCGATGTCTGAACTGCACTGCCAAGTCTTCTTGGCATTGGCGATGGTCTTGAAGCGCACAAGCATATTTCGACACACCAAAATCGGAATTTTCGGCCCCAACGAGAAGATTCAACTTGTGAGTAGGTTGAAACCTCTCAAATCAGCTCGCTATCTGGCTACTACCTCTTCTCTCTCTACCAATCTGCTCTTATTTGCAACCGAACATTCCATCACCCCTTCTCAGGCATCCACTAGCACACATGCTAAAGTCCGTATAGCGCGAACGTGTCTTAAAGCTCTGCCCGGCAGACAAGTCAGACTGATTCTCTGACAACTATACCGGTGTTGGACACTCGATCAAGCTCCGAAAATCAATCTACTCGCAGCTGTCTCTGTCTCAACCTCAACCAAGTATTCGGTCCGTATATGATATGACATGACCATTATGCGCTCACGCGCCGATAAATTGCGCTCCGTCATGACGTCTAATAGATTGAGATCATAACAACAGACCGCGCTTGACATTCAGATGCTTTACGGCCTAACTCCATACGTGGCTTGGCTTGGAGCTTAGTGGGAACCTTTGGGTATTTTACCCGTGGCCGGCAGTTCCAGACTGTGGGTTTGGTGAGCCGCGCGCCCAATAACCTCGTCGCAAGTTATTGGGTAACACCCCAGATAGATGGTGTTCGGCGGAATCGAACCGCTAGTGCTTCTTTTCTCGGACTGCCTGGGACCTTGCATTCCTCTCGTGGTATGAATATAATCCTGATAGAGTTTGCCATGTCTCGGTGCCCTCAAACCAGGTCCCTACCCCCTTCGAGGATATTGCACTGTTTCTTGGCTCCTACTACATCTCAGCACGATGAAGTCCGCAGCATACGCTCTGCTCTCAGCAGCTTTTGCCCATCAAGCAGCCGGCCATTCTATCTTCCAAGATCTATGGGTTGACGGCGCCGATATGATGAGTCTCACCACGTCTCTGCCTACCAAGTTCAAATACTAACATTCAAGGCACGGGTCGCAATGTACTCGGATGCCCCCGTCGAATAGCCCAGTCACCAGTGTCACCAGCACCGACATTCGCTGCAATGTGGGAGGCGCCACTGGCGTGGGATACAAATGTCCTGTCAAAGCCGGATCCATCGTCACAATCGAGATGCACGCGCAACCAGGCGACAGGAGCTGCGCGGACCAAGCCATAGGCGGAGCACACTACGGCCCCGTCAACGTCTACCTGAGCCAGGTTTCTGACTCCTCGACAGCCGACGGGTCATCGTCGTGGTACAAGATCTTCGAGGATACGTGGTCGTCCGCGGGCGCTGTCGGCGACGACGACAACTGGGGCACAAACGACCTCAACGCCTGCTGCGGGAAGATGGACGTTCCGATCCCTGCTGATACCCCATCGGGCGACTACTTGCTCCGTGCCGAGGTCATCGCCCTCCATGTCGCTTCCTCGCTCGGCGGTGCCCAATTCTATATGTCGTGCTACCAGCTGTCCGTAACGGGCGATTCTTCGGCGGCGACGGCTGTTCCGGCTGGAGTCATGTTTCCGGGCGCGTACTCGGCGACCGACCCCGGAATTGAAATCAATATCCATGCTAAGATGACAAGCTACACGGATCCGGGACCAGCTGTCATTGCGGGCGGAACAACCAAGGTGCCTGGCTCAACTTGCTCGAGTGGCTGTGCTAAGACATGCACGGTTGGAAGCAGGTAGGTTTTCAGAACCGCTTCTCCTTCTCTTCGACCTGTCTCTTGAATGTATCAAAATGTTTCTGTAAGCCAGCAGTCACTGACCTCTATTCCGACTTAGCCCCTCTGGAACCCCAATTCCTGTCTCCGATCCGTCATCCAGCAGCACGGGCACTGGTGGTGGAACTGGAACATGCTCTCAAGCCCAGTATCAACAATGTGGTGGGACAGGTTACACTGGCTGCACCACTTGCGCTGTGAGTCTTCCACCTCCATGAATACGACGTATAAGTTCACACTAACCCAACGGTATGACAGACTGGGTTGACGTGCAAAGATGTCTCACCTCCCTATTACTCTCAGTGCTCCTAAATAGGTAGGCTAAAGATCGGGGGAGAAGATGTGAGCAATGCCAAATTATGTACTCAATCTGCTTCCTCATCCAAGCGGGCGGATGTACTTGGTAGCTTTGTAGCGATCTACAACACCGGATAATTCTACAAGTAAATAAGCTTAAGGCGTATGCCAACTGAAAACTCATTGTTGATATCACTTTTGCACCCCATGCATAAACAAAATAATTTCTCTCCATATCGGAGGTAACCTCAAATTATAGTCCTTTGCATCAGGTGGACTAGAAGACTGTTGAGAGAGGATGTAAGGTAGCTTAACTCAGCACGTGCTGACATACAATTAGCGTGCTATGTCCAGTACTATTAAACTTTGGGTGCCATAGCACGTGGACTCGTCCTCGTGAGCACCAATTGAGCGCCACAAGCCTGGAACTCTTGCAACTACGGGGTCCATCTCGCAAATTGTGGCTTAAGTACTTCACCTTACTGTAGCGTCCTCGCGTTGGCGTTTGCAAAGGGCGGCATCGTCCAAGCCTCAGGAGGTCACCCGGTTTGCACCGGCTGAAAGTGTATGCTAAACGATATGGCGGGGACAGAGAAGGGGTCTCTCAAGTTCAAAGGACGACGTGGGTCACGTCGCACTATGTGTAAGATAGCCATAGAATCACATCAATAGAATGAGGGAGATCTTCCTATGCCCTAATCGCGATGCGGATCATAGTGCTTCTCTTAGTTGTCGCATTAGTCGCCGCAAAGCCATTTCAAGAAGCAAAAGATCTTACGCGTGAGCTATCGACGTGTGCCGTAAGCTGCAATCCGCCTTGCCCTCGTTTTGAAAGCGCAAACTGACTAAAATGGCCTTAGCTGCAATGTCTCGAAGTGGCAGCCGAGCAGTCGGCTTGTCAAACGATCACCAACACGACATGTACGTGTACAAATGGGCAATTCTTGAGACTGGTGACCATTTGTGTTAAAACACAGTGCTCTGTAGAAGATGCCCTCGGTACGTAGCCTACACTCCTTTGCATCAACCAGGATACCATAGATGTGGAGACTAATATCTGCCATCCGTAGAGGTCGAGAACGTCGTCCACAAGGCATGTGGGATACCTGAGCGATCGCGACGGAAATACCTCTCGGGTATAACGGCCATCGAGGTCTTTACCTCTATTTGTATCTGCATGAGGGTCTACGGGCGCTGGAGGATCCAGCGAAGGTTTGAGCCGGAGGATTATGTGATGATGGCTGTTGGGGTAGGGGGCTCACACGATGCTGTCGAGGACATCTGCTGATAATATAGGTTTTGTTTGTCGTCTTCACTGTGATTGGAAAATATGGTAAGCTCACGTTGGATCAACTCCCAGGATGTAGTATGCCACTAATTCAAGTCAACGAATACAGCGAGTCTCACGGCGTTTGGAGTCGATGTGTGGACTCTCTAGCTAGACGTGATAACACGAGGGTTGAAGGTAAGTGGCTACTGCAATCCTGGTTAGATGACTAGCTTCATCTGATAAGTTATCAGCTTTTTTACGTAGAGGAGCCTTCCTACTTCTCACTCCTCGCACTGACGAAGATCTCGATTCTCTGCTTCTTCCTCCGCATCTTCCCTAACCGACGGTTTCGCATCGCAGTTAAGATTATGATGACATGGATAGCAGTCGGCACAACAGTGTTTATCCTTATGGGGATTTTTCAGTGCGACCCAGTGAATTATAACTGGGAGGGGTGGGAAGGAAGATGGAAAGGCCGCTACTCGTGTTTAGACATCAACTGGATATCGTGGGCGGCAGCCGTTTTTGTCATTACACATGAGATGGTCATCATCGCGCTCCCGATCCCATTGCTCCTGCGCCTCAATGTCTCGACACGCCGCAAGGTGGGAATTGTCCTCATGTTCAGCCTTGGTGTGTTCGTGATCATCACGAGCTGCATCCGCCTGCGCTACCAGATCTCGTTTGCGCGCTCGGCCAATGCGACGTGGGATTACACGGACGTTATCATCTGGACAGCGCTCGAGGTCAACGTGTCCATCATTACGGCATGCTTGCCTGCGATCAGGCAACTTCTTGGAGAGAGACTGCGTGCGCTGTTCGCGGGCTCTGACCACTTTTGGCAGCGGCATACGAGACAGGCCGTGCAGTCATCAAACACTGCACATCCCATGGATTCATTTGCTAAGTGGCGAACGCGAAGTGTTGCACATGCTGCTATATTCGAGGAAACGATTGATCCCTGGGACAGGCCTCCGGATTGCTCAGTAAGTACTAGAATCACAGCGGAGCAGGAAAGAACTGGAGAAAGATTCTCTCAAGTTGCAAGGGAGAACCCAAATTCCAGTACCGGCGGGGTTCAAGTCCGGACGACCATTTCGTCCGACGTGGAGGATAAGATGCCGGACTCGGAACAGGAGGATGACGACGATTCGGTGCACACAGCCGCATCAGCAGTGCGGCCGAGAGATGCATCCCCCACGCGCGGGTCCCAGTCTCAAAGCCCCAGACGCGAACACGAGACTCAGGCCAAGAGTTAGCATATCTGAAGGCAAGAAATTAACCATCGTTCGCTAGAAGACACCAAGATAGGATGAGAGTGACGACAGACTCAATCACCGATGATCCAATTTCCGGAATGCATGATCGATTGCATTGCCGGTAGGAGGATGTCGTCAGTGTGTGTACTGAAGCACTCTCGATACTAGTAACATTTTAAGTTACCTACCTCGATACAGAGCCCTGCAGCTCCCCGCTATCCCGTGGTCGGGCGCCCCACTACAGCTCCTGATCAGGATCGCAACTTACAAGTGAAAACCATTCACGCAGGTCCCTTGCGAACTTTTATAGCAGCCCCACCTTCCCTCGTGCGGAAAGACCCCTTGACTGACTGTCCAATTCGGCCTCCGACGTCTAGATCTCATATATCTCGGAGCAAAAACCGACCTCCTTGTCTATCCTTCTTCCCATTTCTCACTCCCTCTGAAACTCTCGGGGCCGCAATCTCTACCGAGGTCGTCTATCCTCTCAGAAGACAGAAGAGAAAAAAAAAAAGAATAGGCAGGAAGGAAGACACGGTCAATTCGTCCAAAATGTCCGCCCCATCCGATCCCAAAGCGCGCATAACCTCGCACATGAACAAAGAGCACAGCAGCGAGCTCAAGCAATACCTCCAAGCCTTCAACAACCTCACCGCGCGCCAAGCCTCCAACGCCCAGCTCATCGACCTCAGCCTCGACACACTGACCATCAAGTCCGCGTCCGGAACGCACCAAGTGCGCGTTTCGCCCCCAATGAAATCCCTAGCCGACGCCCGCGTGCGCCTCGTCGATATGGCCTCCGAGGCACAGGCAAAACTCGGCCTTGGCGGTGTGCGCGTAACTACATTACAAGCCCCCGCCGGTGCGGGTCTTGTCTCGTTCGTGGGCATCTCGTTCTACTTCTTCAGCTATGTCGCGTTGGCCACGGGTTATTTGGCGCCCAGTACTGCTGCGTGGGAAGCGCTGAATCAGTATTGGCCTTTCAACGGTGCGAAGGGCTTCGCGTGGCTTGTGAGGGCAATTTTCTGGCCTGTTCTAGCTATTCACGTTGCTGAGGCTGGATGGATGGCGTACTCACGCCTGCCGAAGTACGGAATCCCTGTCGGCAGTTTGTTGTGGATTGGCTGGGTTTCGCAAACCTTTTTTGAGGGTTATCCGGCAATGTTGCAGTTCGATGCTCTTGTTGCCAAGGCGAAGGCCGATAAAGAGGGGGCGAAGCATTAGATATGATTCATTCGGTGAGGGTCATAAAAGGATAAATAGATGAATGTTGAGATCGCACGAGAAAAATAACTAAAGAGCTGGTTCTTCATGTCGTTTGATGTTTCAGGAAATACGTCGTATATTAATAATTAGTATCATAATATCTCTAATCATAACCTCACTCCTACCTTCCCTGACTAAGACATTTCATTTCAACTGTGCTCGCCGAACAAGCGAAATTCGTATGACTCTTATCTTCACTACTCGCCGCCGAAGAGGACCCTGTGTGACATTTATGTTTGCCATACATGCCAACAAAGAGACAAAGTGCTCTTCAGTAGGTATGTAAGAAATACGGAGGACATCCAGATACATGATGATGTCGCCTTCCATCAGTTGTGTAACGTCATACCGAATGACATATCTTGAGGATTCCAGTAACAAAACCCAGCCCTTTCTAGCCCCTAAGCTTCTTCTCTTGAATATAAGTCCAAGAATCAAAGCTTTCAGCAGTTCTACTTGTTCGAGATTAGATCACCGGTCATACCATTACAACACCATACTCATAAGGCTAGACAAATCCTATTTTTCTGTATTAGTCCGACCTTCCTGTAAGACTTCTATTTTCCATCGCAGACAATACAACTCCAGACACCTACTTCCTATTCTATATCCCAAGCAGAAGAGTAGAAAGTAGAAGATTATCTACTCTGCTCTTACTGCTTTCGGCAATTGCCGGGCGTGTCCACGTGCCGCCTCTAATAGCGTTGGTCTTTTATCTCGTACCTCATGTCTCGTGATTCGTGACGTTCGTGAGTCGTAGCGTTACAAGTGAAAAGAAATCATTCCTCGTCGTGCCTTATTGACACTGGCTTCCCACTCCATGCGTTTCTCATGTAAAAGCCAATCTTGACACCATTGCACTAGACTAAAATGAGGAAACCACCTTAGCCAGTCTTCGGTGCTGGTGGCGACGCTCTGTTTGCTTGAACGTTAGGGCGAAGGATACCCCGACGGCGCCGATGACTTCCCGGCTGGAAGTTGGCGCTTTGCTCATCGAGCTCCCGAACCCACTCATTCCGTCTCTGGTCAAAGGCGTGAATCGCATTGAGGGTCAGCTGGTCAGGGACTTCAAGGTTCTCACTGTACAGGAACCTGTTTATTTCCTGTTTACACAATTAGTCTCACTGACTTTCAACTGCTGGGTAAGCAGGAGTTTATTGAGTATCTTACCTCACTAGAAATCAAGCCCTCAAGGAATGCCTCTCCCAGGTGTTCGAGGTACGCCAGCAGCATTGCCCCGTCTCTGCGCGCGTCTCCCAGGGCCTGGCGGAGGTCGCGAAGACCAGTTCTTGGGTCCGTGATAAAACGCCAGTAGTTTTGGAATCGTGGAGGGAGGGCGAAATCTCGGAGCTGTCGGATCTCCCCGACAAGAGCAACTTGATTGAGAGGCATTTGCATGCCGTAGCCTCTCATCATTCCAGTTCTCGCAGCTTCATCACGCCCGTTGGCTATCTCCACCAGTACAGTTGCGAACAGGTTGACCTGGACCCGGATCTCATCTCTGAGACTTGTCAGAGATGCCCATGCGGTGCTGTTTTCTCGGTTATCCCTATTCGTCACGACACATTGAAGGTTGCGCCTAGCGCACCTAGAGCATGGTCCATTACCAGCTTGATCGCACTTCTCTTTTGCCTTCCTGCATTGTTCGCAGGAAAATTTGCGAACTGTTTTGCGTTCGCGTTCGGTCGGGGCCGCGGCATCGCTTGTTGAGACGGGAGTGCTGGACGAAGGGGTCTGTGAATTGCCGCTGTTCTCTTGACTCTGGACCGAAAAGCCAATGGGGCCTGGGGGGGAATCATGCGTTGTCGAGGACTGTCCACCACCTTGCTGTTTATGTTGGGGAGGCTTCTGGTATGACTGCTGGTCACGTCTGTTCGACGTGATGTGGCGACCAGGCAACGAATCAGCTCTTCTTGTGGGATTCGTGATCTGAGAGCCGGTTTGGCGGTTGGCACTCCCGTAATACAACTGCAAAGTAGGATGGGGAGCGATCTGGGGAGCAGACGGAGGAGGAGGCCCAGGAGCAAGCTGGGTCGGTCGAAGACTAGGCTGTGGGACACGTTGTAGAGTAGACAGTGCGGTAATTCCAGGGGTATATAAGGGGACAGCTCGAGAATCAGGTTGTGGGGCAGCTTGGATAGTAGACTGGGCAGCAAGTCGAACAGTAGGTGAGGGACCAGCTCGAGGACTAGGCTGGACAGTAGCTTGAGGACTAGGTTGGGGAACAGCTCGGAGAGTAGGCTGAGGAGTAGGTCGAGGACTCGAGAGGGAAGCAGGTCGCGGGTTAAGGGGTTGGTGGTCGCGCTGAATCGGAGCTGGTCCGGTCTGGCCCGACTCTCCAGGAGAAGCCTCCTCCTCGTCGCTATCAGAATCGAGTTTGAAACTCAAAAATCCTTTTCCTTGCACGTACGGGCCGTGCTGTGGTTCCTCGGGACGTGCTTCTTGACTCAAAGTTAGCTGGATTGATCGAGAGGGTGTAGGTCCGGCCCAGCGGTGCCCAGAAAGAAGACGAAGTTTTCCAAGAGGGTATTCATCTCTTTGGAGCTTCGGGGCTAAGGATGAATAACGACAGTAACTTACGGTGTTGAGAGCTTTGCTCTGGCTGGTTCGAGATTGTCTGTACCGGGCTATCAATTGGGCGTGCCGGGCTTGTCGAATGCTCAGAAGAGTCTTCATGTTGCTGGTCATCGGGTGAAGAAGCATGCATCTTGGTGGTTGTACTTGATTTCTTCTAGTTTCTCTTCGAATAAGATTAATTGAAGGTCTAGAATTGAGTTCAAAATCAAGTGTGAGAATTGCAAGACGATCTGCCAACCGAGAGGATTGAGAGTTTTAGGAGCTGGATGCTAGAGAAAGGGGAGACAGAGAGGGGGGGGGTAACATGAGCGCGGCTTAACTTGGTTACAGAGCAGAGGGGTTGGTGCAAGTTCAGTAGACACAAGTAACGGTTCAATTGAAATATGATTATCCAGCGGCAAAGTGCTGAAGTACGGGCAAAGTGTAAAGATGAGGAGAGCTACACTTTCAGAGCTGATCACGGACAATGGTGGGCTCATCTGTTGAAAATTGTATCTTATATAAATGTTCTACCGGGAGTAAAATGACTCCTCGTCGACACAGATGCTACCGGTATGATATACCACACGAAGCTGAGTGTTGATGTATTGGCCCCAGTCTGAACGACACAAACTATCTATTTAGTAGCTTTCATCCAGAATCGGCATCGGTTATCAGAGAAATGTTGATAGGAAGATGAATTCTCGCCAGTTTGGTCGACGCTTTTCACCAAGCTCAATCTCACATCCCATTGCGTCGGTTCAGACCCCGGCGGCTTCGGCGCCTTCGACGCCTTCCCCGTTGAAAACTGCCATCCTCCTGGAGCTCTTCAAACCACGCCCTACTTCTCCCTTCTGAATTCGGAGTAGCTCGAAAGTTATTCGGTAGTTGGAGGCCGACTAATTGGCCTCGGTCAAGCATGCGTGCCAGAAACTGTTCACAGATTAGCCTCTCCTGTGCCGATTACTTGATAGGTAGAGACCGGAAAAAATCTTACCCATCGAGCATTTGTGTTTTGGTCCGCAACGAAGCGCTCTCCCAGGTACTCAAGTGCTGCTAGTAGTTCAGCTCCATCTCTCCGGGCATTTGCCAAGCTCCTACGTCTCTCTTCCAGAGTCATTCCATCGTCGGTGATCCCACGCCAGTAGTTCTGGAAATGGTCTGGAAGGACAAACTCTGAGACTTCATTGCCGTTTATCACCCGGTCGAGAGGCAATGCTCTTTCGAAGTCGTTCATCATTCTCTCACTCCTCGCAATCAAACCGTTCAGGGGCGATGAATCTTCCAATGGGTCAATATCGACCATGCGAAGCAACGCAGAACCAAGAAGATTGACTTGGTATTGGATTTCATCCCTCAGGCTGGCCAATGCTGTCCGTATGGTGGCGTTATCGCGCTTGTCTTTACCCGTTACTACACAGGGGACGTTGCGCTTCACACATCGAGAGCACGGAGCTTCGCCAGCTCCGTCGCATTTCTCATGGGCTTTCCTACACTGTTCGCAGGCGAATCTGCGAACAGTCTTTCGTTCCTTTGGCGCAGGATCGGCCGGCGGATTGGGAATGCCAGGTTCAACAGTCTGAGGAACGTTGCCGTTTCCTTGGCTCTGACCTGAGGGACCACTGGGCGCTGCAGGAAACCCACTCTTCGATGAGGGCAATTGGCCGGCCTGCTGGTAGTTGTGGGCATCCCGAACAGCCTCGCGGACGGACAATCCGTTGTCTCTTTCCGTGAGCTCTACAAGCCGAGGGTTCAGCTCAGAATTGGTAGCTCCATGATACAAACGGGGAGCAGGTTGAGGCGTAGATTGAGGAGGTTGAGAAGTAGACTGAGAACTAGGTTTAACAGGTCGAGGAACGAGTGGAGGAGCAGGTTCAGCAGGTTGGGAGGCAGGCGGGGAATTAGATCGAAGAGTGGGTTGGCCAGTTTCCGTGCTCTGTTCGGGGGTGTCCATCATTGGGCTGAGAGCATGGTGCGTAGGCGCCTGGGACGACGACGCAGACGTGATTTCGGTCACGCTAGGCTGCTCAGGGTGTGCTTCTTGATTCGTTCAGGTTAGTTTTATGAAACAAGAAGAAGTCTGCTGAGCTTTGCAGTGCGCAAGAATGAGACGAACTTTGCAAGAGGATGTTAAAGTCTTGAGAGTTTCGGGTGTGAAGATGAAATACCACAAGAACTTACCATGCTGGTCCTTATATTGTGACGAGTCATCGTCTGAGGTATCTGAATTACAGGAGCCAAACAAGGGTTGAGAGTTTGAACTCTCCATGTTGTCAAGATCGTCGTCCCAGCCCAGGTGGTTTACCCAGCCGTGTGCAAAACGATGCATCTCGGTATTTATGTTTGAAAATCCTTTGAGTGTTTTCTCTTCAGATGCAATCAATCAAAAACTTGGAAGTGCGCTCAAACCCAAGTGTTAAGGTGGTCTCAAACGATCAGAGATGGGGGAACAATTTAAGAACCGACAGGGCTAAGAGATTGCATAGGAGGAGGCTAGAGGAATGGAACCAGAGAAGGTGAGCAAGAGAAGGAGAGGATAGAGAGACAGAAAACAAGGGCTTGGTTTTGAGTGAGTCGTCAAACAGCTTGCCTTCCGAAAAGAGTAGTTGTCAAAAGGCGAAGATGTAATGGTTTATTCAAGATCAGGGTGCTTCTCAAGCAGGCAGTGTTGAAGCACAAATGTACAGTGTTGTACATAGAGAGAGCTACGACGATCAATAGACCATTGAGCAGTGGGTCTGATTGGCGCCTTTATATCCTATGAAACAGTTATGCATGTAATAAGATCACCCTCGGCGACGCAGGTACTGGTTTTTTCGTACTGGCAAGTTGAGAGCATTGCTTCACGTTATTTCACGCCGGATGAAAGTCACTAGGCTAACTCGGCAGAGCTCTTGGGGTCGCCCTGTATAATCAGCTAGGGAAATTATGGGCTGGGCTACCGGGTTATCTGAGGTTGTCCCTGATGTGTTCCTGTAACGTATTCTGCCGTCTTTGGAGGGTTCTCTGGAGCCGTTCAAGGGAACCCACCGCGTAGTCTGAGTGCCAACTTGCTATGTCTTCCTGGGGTTTTCCTGATTGCTTTGCTAGGTCGTTCTAATGCTACATAAAGGCCGGGAGAGTGAAGAAAATACGTAAGGAGATAATCAAGAAGACGATAAGTTAGACGCGTGTGTTCAAGGGATTTATTTGTCGTCCTTCGTATCTTTTCAAGCTACACTCAAAGTTGAACCATTCTTCATCCATCACGGCCAGGCTTTCTCACACAGTTTGTGTGACTTGTTTAGATAAATATAAACGTATTTATACTGCCTTATTTGCCTTCGTATCTGTTTGCGAACAGTAAGTCATCTAAATAATACCCACACTGATTTGAAGAACCTGCTCCTGTCTCGTCTTCTGGGCGCTAGTAGCCATGCTCGTTTCCCTGAGGACTTAATCCCGCATATTTCCCCTCCGTGAGCACTGGGACGAGCGCTGGAAGTTTCGTCCGTGGACATCGGCACCTTCCAGTTCCATGAGCCATGCTGCGCGCCTGGCCGTAAAGCCTGACAGTTGTAACAGACTCTCCATGTCCGGAATCTCCAGCCTTCCTTCTCAAGCTCTTTGGAGATGTGCTCCCAGGCCCTACGCTTTTGGATTAGCCTCTCTATTCAAGGGTTGATATAAGAGCATACAGCGGGAACTTCTTACCTCACGGGGCTGTAAGGGCGACTCCCCAAGATACATCTCTCCCAGTGTCTCAAGATACGCGAGAAATGTGGCACCAGCCTCCCTTGCGGCTCTTAAGTTAGCTCGGTTTCCTGCTAGGTTATTCACCTGGCCGAGGGTAGTCAAGAGCGCCTGTGGAAGGCCAAATGAAATGACGGAAGTCCCTCCGAGGGCTCGGTCAAGAGGACCTTGGTTTCGGAAAGCATCCCGAGCTTGTCGAGTTCCTCTGGCTATATATGAGAGCACAGTGCCAAGGATATTGACTTGGTATTGGATCTCATCCCTGAGACTGCCAATCCTTGCTCTAGACGTATCCGTCGTACGTCGGTCCACCAAGGTTACAACACATTCGACATTACTCTTGGCGCAATTAGAGCATACTGTCTGACCAGGGTCAAGTTCACATTTGAGTTTCTTAAGTCGACATCTTTCACAAGCGTTTGGGCGGCAAGGTTTGTCCTTGCGCCCAGATGATGTGGAACTGGACATTGGATCCGGAGACACTGCTGAAAGAGTCTGTGCTACGCCACTGTACCTGTTCACTAGGGGCTGCGTAGGATCTTGCTGCCGGGTTGGTACACGTGTTTGAGGCGGTGCCTGATGTTGAAATGGTCTCCGCTGCTGAATCGGCTCATATTGTGGAAGAGTAACTGGGGGCTGAACCGGTCTTTGCGGGTGAACCGACGTTTGAGAATGAAGTGATCTTTGGTGGGGAGCAAGCTCTTGCCGCTGAAGGAGCCCTTGCGACTGGACTGCCGGCGGTGTCGGGATTCTTCCATACTGTTGTTGTAATCCCGAGCGCTGGCCCTCCAGCACTCCATGAGCCTGTCTGTGGCTTTCAACTGGGGCGACGAGATACTGACTCTGAGCGGTTTCTTGACGCTGCTGAGGAGACGCTACTCGGAGATGGTTTGAGGGATCATCCCGGATGATTCCATGTGCTTGGTTAAGGGCAGCCACTGGTGGGCGCGGAGAAGAATGATCACCATCTCTCTTTTCTTGTGCAGGTCTGCTCACCCCGAGACTTGTTGCCTGTGGTGGAGCAATTCTATCGTCCGGCGTTGACCCTGATCCTGTGGAACTTAAGTTAGAGGGGTTTCATTTAGAGGGCATATGACGAGCTAGTGGTTTGCAAGCCCAAATTTCAAGCCGAAAGGAGGGTATGTGTTTAAGTATTTGTATGTTCGGGGGTTAGGTCCAAAGAAGATAACAAGAACTTACGGTTTCGAGGACCATTCTGGGGCTGAGTAGTATTCGTCTGCGCCGACGCACTATTGCGATTGGGAGAGGCGTTCGAGTGCTGAGGAGAGCCTGGGGCACTTGACGAGTCGGAGTCGGAGGTGAGAAGGGGGTTTCGGCTCTGTTGAATTCGCTTGCTAGATGACTCAGACCAGTTATGCATTTTGGCGGGTTTGCTGCAATTCCGTTGTCTTCTTGAGGTATGATTAGCTATTAGCCTGAAGGTGTACTGACAGCCCAAGCTAAGTGTTCCAGTCGTTCTCAGAGGGCTACGTGGGGAAGACCGAGGACACGTTGAGCAAGAATCAGATTGGGGCGTGGGAGATGCGGTGGGATAACTTGAGAAGTGAGCGAAGTCATGGTTTGAAAAAACTCACAGGATAACTTGGTTGCCGATGACAGCTTTTCGAAACTCGTGGTTGAACGTAGTATCCTGCTGTTAGTAGCGCAGATCCCGATCCTCGAAAGAAAGTGATGGAGAGAGAGGCAGCCGTAGGGGTTCGAAGAGGTTGAGGATCGAAAGAGGTTGAGGATCGAAAGAGGTTGAGGATCGAAAGAGGTTGAGGATCGAAAGAGGTTGAGGATCGAAAGAGGTTGAGGATCGAAAGAGGTTAGGATCGAAAGAGGTTGAGGATCGAAAGAGGTTGAAACTCGAGGTAGCAGAGAATGCAAAGCGGCCGAGTATGGAGGAGATTTATTTCGAGAAGTGGTCATGAGGTGATGAATCTCGATATCATCTGAAGGGCAGTGGATTTAACATCCAGTAAAACACTCTTAAGAGCAATGAGAGATCTTCCAGTACCGGGCTCACATGCCAAATTGCCAATAATGGCTAGGATTGCTTCGAATTTACGCAACTCAATAATGAAATACACCAATAGCAGGGAGGCGTGGGTCTTCGATGCTATTGCAGCTGGAACCTTGTGGCTAGCACCACCTACTGACTATTGTACGTTGGTGGTGATGGCTTCACACTTTGCTCCGCTCTTCTTATCCCATTGCCTTTTCCAAAGCCTATCCACTAAACTTATTCCGGCCCCCTGAAGGCCCCGTGATGCTTCCTCCAAGCTTTCACTCAGACGAATTATCTGCAAGCATAGTAAATTTTCTATCTCGGCATAATTATCTATGCAATCGAGCCTATTGAAATTAGAAGGTTATTCATGGAATCACTCCGATGGTGTAGTTGAGACGACGGCGTAGTATGTGTAATCGATGGCGTAGTTGAACTTGGCACAACCAGTATAAACCCCTAAAAAGGGGGGCACCGTGTCTGGATAGCGAGTTCACTATACCCTGATTTGAAAGGTTTCTTTTCAAATTACCTGTCGTTGTGCTTACAATATTAAAATAATATCGTAAGCGGCGTCAAGTTCCAGGATGCCATGACCGAACATTGACCCCAGCAACCAGTCCCGGCCGGCGGTGGTCCGCTAGCCCCGCTCCGACCCGGTGGACTGCTCGGCCGTGCTCCCAGCCGAGCTAGACAGGCGCCGGACTGCTGAGATTTAATGGCTTCACCGTCCACCGGGAATCAAAGCAAGACCCTCTCTACCTCTAGCTATTGAAATCGACTTAAAAGACATTCTTCGAAATGGCTCTAGTTTCCGGTCTCCCAGCTACGCTTTGAACATCTTGCCGAATAAGGTGTGTACTGGTAAAGCTTACACCAATCAGCGCGCTCCTTTCCTTAGCGGCATTCCGAAGTAGGAAATATGTAATTAGTCAATCAGGTGATCAAGTACCAAAGGCCCAAACACTCCTTGATGTCGTTCAGATAAAAAGTAATTGGGGGATTAAATATTGTATCTAGCTTCTCCACGGCTCTAGTATATGCACTAAATCCAATGTACACGGTGTGGCTCTCGTATCTTTTTCATCTATTTAACACTGTCTCCTATTGCAGTATTAATCAAGGGAGCAAGGTGGTGGCTTTGCTGAGCAGGGTATACCTGAGTGAGGTCGTAATAAATCAACCAGGAAACTCTGGCTTTTATCTTCAATTCGATTCAGGGAACTGACTGGATATCAAAAGGTTTGCTGGGACGGGGATGACTCTTAGCCCAGTGACAGGATGTGACACAATGCAATCTTTAGTTTAGCTACATATGTGACGTGTCTATCTTCATAAAGATCTAAAGCACTGAAGTAGCTGGTATTTGTTACTTGGATAGCAATATTCTTAGCTTTACGTCTGAGTCATGGAGGTATAGGTGGGAGTGGTTTTTCCTTGGCATAACAGTTTTATCCCAGCACTATTTTCCTTGCCCGTGTTGATGTACGGCCACTCCGTTCTTTACGTATAGATATTCTACCCTATATGCTTGACAGGGTAGTCCTTTCAGGAGAACTTTCGTTGACTGACTACCTAGTTGATTAGGGTATGACGATGTGTGTTTTGTTTCTAGGTAGAGGCTAATCATCCCTTTGTTCGTTGAACGTATGAAATACTGTCGGGGATTCGTCATCACTATCAGATTCACATATCGCCACATGTCTTTCGCATTGCCCTAATAAAAGATTATTACTTTCATGTCTTTAAGAAAAATTGAATTATCTACGAATTTACAATGTTAAGAACTCTAAACACAAGATCTCTTCTTGTCCACTGATCTGTAATTCTCCTGATACTAGCACCTGGAAATATGATAGGAGCTAAAATAATACGCGTTGGGATAGCAATGTTACAGTTCAACACTCCTCGCAGACGATAAAGGGCGATTGCCCTCAACGAATAATCAGTCCCTTGTCTAAAGATAATATGTATTAACAGCCCCGCTAGAAGCTTGACTGAGAAGATCTATATTCGTTTTGAATGCCAGAGAATATCCTTGTTGTTAATTATAACTCAGCGCTGAGATCTGTCCACAATAGGAAGCTTGTAACGGGTCAAATGCTCATGATGATGGCAGAAGGATCTTGAAAGTGAAAGCCGGCGCTGGCATTTTCTCTATCTATTGTGCAGGGATGTCTAAATCCGATAATAATTTATCATACCCTGTCTTCCCCCTTTTCTCAAAATCTGCGCTGAAATTGTGAGTAATCAGCCAAGATAAAAGCATTCGCAGGAAGTGAAAGTCCCTCAGCAGTTTAGTCAAACTGAATCGATCGTCACGAGGAGTAGACGTGTTCCCATCATACATGGTTTTGGACTCCTGCGTATACTGTCGCCCATCCAGATTATTCGCACACGCATCCTCCTGCAATGTCCTGAACACAAGTCTGGTCAGTGCCACAGATGGCTGCCAGAACCCAGAACCCATTACTACAGACTTGGACTGTGGACGTAGCGTTGGAGCTAGGGCTAAAAGTGTATGTTAGCATTGATCATATGTGGGAAGAGTGAATACGCAAATAGCCGGTGAGTAGAGGTTTGTATGGTCCTGTACATACTTGGAGCATTCGTAGGTGCCACTGGTACAACCTTTCCTGACGACCCGACCACGTGCGGGCATAACTGTCAGTCCGAGAACAGCCAGCTTGAGATAATGCATCGTCAAAATATTCGGGCTTTTTTTTTTGTCGCAAATTTTAAAATATACAAATGATGAGCCGTCGGTTCGCTGAGTCGAGCTGGTGGAAATATCGAGGTAGGTGATCAAGATTTCTCGGTCAGAAGGCAAATGAAAAGGAGTGTCTGAAGCGAATGTTGTCTGAATTACGTTCTTGGAAGCGAAGCATGCAACGAGATCGGATATTCGACGATACTATATATGCCACTACTCAAGCATGATCCTTCTTGACGCATAAGGACTGTTAATAAGCACAGTCCGGCAAGACACTCGCTTCGACAATGCTGTGCGACAGCAGTATGTGACGTGATGGCTCGTAATCAAAGACGGAACTGTGTAATCCTATGCTCATAGTCGGAATATTCAAAACATGCCTATCATCCAGATACATCGGGTCATCGTTACACGATGAGCAGACCTCGGCCGAGTTATGCATCTACGGCGTCGATACCCGGGTGGCGTGGTGTTTTCAGTATATTACTAGCATGTTCGTCATATAAGACTATGTATGAACGAGTTTCAGACTTATTTGCATTGTGATAAGTGGGTTGTGGAGGGTGCGGTTAACAACAGCACATTTGGGACACTCGTCGATAATGCACAATGAACTCCGACCACTCGGTTCTCAGCAGGTAATTATCGGTCCATCTAACCAAGGTATCTAGATCTCAAGACAATCTTCCGAAAAGATTCACGAACATGGAGCCTCGCTTGGAACTGCCCTGCAAATGCCCTCGGAAATATCTGCGCCAAAATCATTCGCGTAAGCTACGTAATCATGTCGTACAAGTATCTCATCCTCTCCCAATTCAATAATGTTATCTTCCGCGTTGGATCAAGGAACAGTACTCAGTCCTCTCCTGCGCGCCCATACATCTACGCACGTCACGTCCGCCATTAATTCGAATCAGTGCTGCCAAGGCCGGAGGGTTCGACTCGATGATTGGCTCCGTCCTTCGCCGAATCCGAGGCCTCGTGGTTACCATCGTGGTCTCCTTGCTCGGCTTCCTCTTCCATATCACGATATGGCACTTCACCGTCTTCGATCAATCGTCGCCCCTCACTGGAGTTCAATTGAACACCCACCCGGCGTCCGGAATCAGCGCCAGCCCCTGCCAAGTTCTGTCGTCTAGAATAAGCCAGCTGGATCAACTATAAGCGAAAATCAGTCTTGAAGTCTAGTGGTTAATTTTAAGAGTTATCAGTGAAAATTGACGTGAGCTGACCTGAACGATACCCACAATGACAGCGACTGCGAACTCAATGCCAGCTGTTTGCTGGACGGCGCGGCGCCAAGGTCCGACACAAAATGTATGTCTATCATAAATTTCTGCACACTGATCTCGAGGCCAGGTACGGTCGAGAATGGATTTGAAACCGCAGCAGTTAAAGCTGTTCTCGATCCGTTCAATGGCGCGACCGTCGTGAAGGTGCCATAGCCGCTACCAAGCATTTTCGAGAGAATCTGCAAAGCAGGCAAGATGAAATGTTGAATCCCTTTTGATCCCAACACTCGATTGAGCATGGGCGTGTACAGCATGTTTGCCGTGGCCAGAAGCGGTAAGAGAATTGTAAGTACCGTCGTGCCAGTAGCGATAGGCATCGACAGTGTGCTTGACGTCACTTGGACGTATCTACGAAGCCTTAGACCATTTCTCCCTCATGGAAAGACAGAAAAGGGTGAGGGCAAGGGAACAGAAATCACACACATAGCACAGATTGTCAGAGCTACAATCAACTGAGCATCAGGAATCATTAGCAGACTTTTTCTCACAGTTACTCAGCTACAGTCGGACACACATACTATTGGGAATGCAATTGCGAGCAACATTATGGATGATGTATCCTGAGTCAGCTGTATCGGGTGCGATCGAGAAATATATCGAAATGAAAGGTACAGATAATTATTTGGGTCTTACACCACGTCAAAGGATGAGGTTGATGCTAACATAGTAGTTGATGTAGTGAAACCTCCGAGTGAGAGAGAGGGGAGATGGGTAGCTTGAGGATTAAGCTTCGAGGACTCCGTAGATACTAATAACTACCATCTGGATATTGATTCGTTTGCCACACCCAGCCACAAGTGTTGAATTGATGTATCACAGTTGCATATTTACCGGGTATGGTCGAAACATGTGTCTATTGGCCCTTCAATGTTACATTGTGTATGCCCTTACCCGTACGTTGTCCGACATAGCCAATTAGAACTCCAAAAAGCATTCGGCACATGCGGTACGCTTTCTTGTTTGAAGGGAACAAATGCGAACAAGTAAATGCCCTGTTTGGAGTAGATTTACAGTGACGCATGGCGTTATGATGATTCATCTAATTGGAGTAGCTTCCCTCCCCAAGATCGCCTGAGAGTATTGGGCTTGTTGTTCTGCAAACAGCTTTTGATGACGATAGTAAAGCAAGCAGTCCTGCATCTGAGTCAAGTCATTTCCACGCGGCTGTCTCGGTATCTGGGCTGCTAGGCCGACAATGCGGTGCTGCACAAAGTATCATGTCTTTTCCCCGCCATATCTATTCCGCCTTGGATGAGGATTTGAGTGTGTTGAACCGATCCGAAAGACGGATGACTGTTCGACTTTGGTCCTACGCAGATGTAGGCAATATGAAACTTCTAAATGATCCATTCTCTATCCCGATCCCAAGTCGATTCTCTAAACCAATGAAAGTTCCATCTGACAAAATGATATCCAAATCTTCATTCTCATTTCATCGATTTTTCCTGCCTTACTCCTCATGTTGGCACTGCCCTAGTATGTACAAGAAAATCCTGGGGGCAACGATATACCTCGAATTGGAAACCAGTCCTCTAAGAACCTGCGTGGGTCAATCTCTTGACCAAGCCCACCTCTCCCTTAGAAATCTTCCTCCTCATCAACAGCAGCCTTCTTCTTCCGCGCATCCCGAAATCCCTTAACTGTCAACCAGAGGGCCGAGACAAGGAAGTAGAATGCGCCAAAGGCGGCATAGCCCGCGATGTCCACAACCGAAGGCACCTTCTCACGTGTTGCTCGGAAAATGAACAGCGAGCCCGCAAGACTCGACTGCGCACCACTGAGAATCATAGCCCACTGCGCGCCGGTAGTCTTCCATCGGCGCAAGCCCGTCGCAAGCTGCATCAGGCCGGAGAGGATGGCCCAGGCGCCGTAGACACCAAGAACCCAGTGCATGTCGAAAAGGACAAGCGCAACGATGACTAGGACCGTCGTTGCCGTGCTGACGAGCACGTTGACAGCTTGTGTCCCATTCACGGCGAGACCTCCGCTGCGTTGCGCGTCGACTATGTTCGCCAGCGCGTCCCAGAGCGGGTAGATGACTAGTAGTACGTCCGCCACAACCGGGTACGCCTTGCCGATCGTGAACGCTGCTGCCACCCACACGACCGAGAACCCCACGCGGGCGAAGTAGTACATCTTCAGCCACCGTTCTTGAGCCGCTGCCGGGTCGATGTTCTCATCCAGCTGGTCATACTTAGTCGTTGCCGGGAGCAGGCGCTCCAGGTATCCTCCAATAGCGGCGAAACGTCCCGAAGGCGCTGCTTCAGAGTCCATGGTGAATTTGCGGCGATGTGACTTCGAGGAGTAGTGAGAGAAGGGATTAGAATGTTGTCGCGGAAGTGCGAATGAGTGCGACCCAAGTGTTTCGTTACGCGACGCCTCTAGCGAGATGAACTGACGGCGATTCATAAAACGGGCGTGTCAATTCCTTCTCTTCTTTCCTCACTTCAATTGACCATGTTGACAAGAGGAAAGACAATGAGAATGAAGTGCATTCTCGGATATCACGGTGTATGACATTGCGATCGTTGGGTGCACGCCCCCATATGCTTACTGTTGATAGTGATGCTATTCTAGGAGGGACTTTAGGTATTATGTGGAGCATGACTCTGCTACTATGACATTTTGAGATGACACTGCATCACCAGCCATGCGTAATTCGCCACAGATACTCGGGAGAAATGATTGTCATATTAACAGCAGCGCTTTGAAGCAGAGTGAACTCATGTGTTATTGTCGCTAGGCAGTTTAGCAGCTCGGGGTAGTGGTAAGTATTAGGTAGGATGCGACACAGCTTAGTGGAGAACTTGCTCATTCAGGGTACATCGTGACCGCTGGGGTTGAAAGGAGACACGCATATGAACAATGGCCCGCGTATCGCATCTTAAGCTTGATCTAAACTACGACTTTCGCCGCATGCGTAATTCTTGAGGGAAAGACTTAAGGGTGTGATCATCGCATTCATCTAGCTTCGGTATGTGAATCTGTACGTTCGAGAACCTGAATCCAGAGGCGTCCGGTAGTCGGAGAACATGATCATAAAACAAGCCACAACTCTTCGATGTTTAAGACAAGGTGGCTGATAGTCTCCGTGTTTTTACGCAGCGTCCATAGCACCGGCTCGTACATGATTGCATCTCGCGGGATGTCACGGGTGCCGCCTCTGTCCAAGGGAAATGGACGTGAACCAATGCGATCTTTTCCAGCTCCCATCGTGTGATGAAGGGCAACCACTCTATATAAGCTTGATTATGAGAGACGATTGATTATGTACGAAATCGCTTTTCGCCATCTGGAAAGCATGTCTTATACGCAAGAGTTTGGGAGAAAGCTCGACTTGCCCGTGGATTTCCACAACAGCACGATCGCAAAGCCAGATCCCTGATCAAAACTAAGGGAATCGTTCATGACACCGCTGAGACGCTGCTTCTTTCGTATCCCAAAAGTACTCTTGAAAATGTGTAGGTACTTCTTATAGAAGCTGGAATCGAGGTAATATTGCTTTGGCCAAGGAGCACTGGCTCACGAATCATCCACGACAGCGGCACGTTACTCATCAAAGCGGCTCCTATTATACATCATCATCATCGACCGTTGCACCGGCAAATCTTTGCGTTATGAAGAAGTGTTTCATGTTTTACCATGTTTTCAGTCGCTCGGCGCAAGAAGTACGGAAATAAATTTCACGTGCCGCTCGTCCACTGCTACGGCGTGACAAACATGCCTGGCTGTGCCTGTGACTGGCACCGGGCCCGGTGTACGCGATTTTAGCAACGCTACGGAGTTCGCACACTCCATATACTCAGGAAATATACTTTGATGTTTGTATAGTTTTGACTAAACCGGCGGGCTTTAAGTTAGCATTAGTTTGGAGTCGGCGTAGAAGTATTGCTGGAAACAAGGCTTCCAGCTTGCGATAGTGTCCTTCACAGCTCCTGATCAGCTTCTTGCCACAGAGTGTCCTGCTGAATGCTGAAAGCTGAAAGTTCATGATCAGCCCATTTAAATCTCCGCCCGTGCGGCGTGTGGTCGCTTGTCTCATTGTCCTGAACCATGGGGCTGGCAACTCCGTCCTGTCCGATGCCGTCCCCGTCCTCATCACTGTGGCCTCTAGCTCTTTTCATTGTTCTGACTCAGACTGCTTGTGACCGATGCTCTTAAATAGTGTAACAGGCAGCATGATAGACTCATTGTTACCCCACGACCTGTTCAAACTTTCCTCCTTCGTATTGGTAAATGGGCGAACGGCACCATGTCCTCCGTTCCTCGTGCAGAGTAAACTGATGGTATTGGCAAAGCGTTCAAGGAGCTTTGCTTTACACTACCAGCATCAGCGGTGTCTACTCTGAGCCTGATACTCGTAGGCGATTTTTTGGCCTCCTGGAAATAGCGGCTTACATGATCGCTCCTCGACTGAATTCGAATATGTGGGTTTTGGCATCCTGCAAAGATCGGAGAGAAGTTAGTAATCTCCTATAGTCTTACTCTTGGGGTCCATTTCATCGTAGTCTCCGCCCATTCGGTCATAATATTGCGTCAAGAGCCTGTAACCACTCATAACATGCGCGTCAAAGGTGGCGCCGACGGCCTGCTTCACTGTCATGTTAATCGAGCTTTTAGTCCTGTCAGGCCATGACTGATTGATCGACTTTTCACTGAGTCGTATGTACCAGTTCCAGCTGGGGCAATACCGTCAGAGCCAGTGCCTTAATAGAGGAGCATGGGAAGGGGTTAATTCGCTATGATAGTTGGATGATTTTGGTAATAGTAAGATTGAAGCTGGATCATGACGCTCAAGTTTGTTGAGGAGTTTGGTGACGTTAAAGCCTATATGAGAACTACTTATGAGAACTACTGAATGTGTTATCCATACCGTCAAAGCAAGGAACAAGCTGGTTCGCGTGGGATGGGGCGCTTTCGACTTCACGATAACGCCTTGCAAGAAACATCTGTTCTAAAGAAATCAAAAGTAATAGCTCTGTTAGTATCATGTATGCGTGAATCGATACTTGATGTTCTTGACAAACTGACGCATGTTTCCCATCCGCCTCCCTAGTTTCCGAGCAAATTACTCCGACTGTTTTCGAGGTATAGATTCATTGAGATGGATCTTAGATAACGAAACGCAATCTATTTTCGTCAGGGATGCCTATGATTAAGGCGTTCACGCATAGTGGCACCAGTTTTGCAAGCTGCTTGTTGCATGTTGGACGTATGAAGGCTCCGTCAACCAGGGAATCATACCCTCTAATTGTATCTTGGAGTTTTGTGTCTTCTTTCAGCTGACTTTGAAATGAAAACATAAAGTGGCGCATATTTATCTCGACGACTACCTGATGTAGCGGCTGAGAGGCTACGATCGCGCTCTTTATCGCTACCTGCTCATTGCAGACATGCACCTCAGCACCGCGCAGAATGTCACTCAAGAACTCAGCCGCTCTACAGGCACTTACACGCTTTGACGCAGGTGTGAGATCGCCGGCCACGTTGAGATGACAGACCACATCGATACCCAGAATCCATTCTTATGTTAGATCATTCCTGAAGACGTATTACTCTGTTTTCCTTGTGTTGGCCACTAATCCACAGGTATTTTGGAGTTGCAGTAGAGGGTGAGCAGGCGATGTTTTAAGCTTTAAGAAGATGGACAAGACGAATGAAATCCCCTGCTCGTCATGTAATGCGCCACCGCACTGCAACGTGCCAGCTAGTCTACTTGATCGACCACTCACCATGGAGCTGGAAGGAGAATGAAGCCTTACCCCGCGCAACACAGATCTCTTCCACACTTGCACAAGTATGCCCGATGTGAGACAGTCATTCCGATACATCATTCTCAGTTTGACACTCCAATATCCTGCATGTCAATGGCTGATCTTCCCATCATAGGACGCCTGCAGGCATTGCTCGCCCAAGCCACGAATGATGTCACAGTAGCCGCAGCGAACCTCAATTTCGACTTCTGTCTAGTAAAGTACGAGGCACCAAAGGAATACCAGCCACTCGGCCGACTATTATCTCCCCAAAGAAAAAAGGATGCGGAGTTTGGTAAAAGCCATGTCACTGCCCGACGGCTCGCCGCCCTTTTCCAGGGCCTGGGTCCTGAAACACCCAAACTGACTGCGGCGTATGGAGAGCGAGTCTCTGAGATATCTCGATCGGCGACCGATAAGGCGTCAAAGAAATATTCGTCATCCGTATACGACGCGTATACTGGGGTAGACGCAACATCCATATGGGCAGCGGCGACATCAACTAAAGACTCGAAGAACAATGCAATGCATGTCCACTTGCTTGCGTGTATCCTGACAGTATGGGAACCTGCAGACGCCGTGTCCATCTGGGTTGAACTGGTGCAAGAGCGACGGATGAAGATTGCGAAGGATCTGGAGGAAGGAGCAGCCTTGCCATTCTCACTGGCCGCTGCTGCAGCACAGCAGGAAATCACGAGATCTCAATTGGCCGAATGGGACGCAAGCGCCAGATCTTGGATGCAGACGGCGGATACAGTGATGGTAAAGAAGCAAACCCAATTGAAACTAATCCTTAAAAATGTGACTCTGCCGGTCGGGAGGTCCGAAGCTGTGTACAACAACGTCACAGAAATATGGCACGCCGCATTGCTCATTACGGAAAGATTACTGTCCGGTACCCCTCAAGAAGTCCAAGATGGCTCAGCTCTGGTCGGTCTGATTACTTGGCACCTCTATCCTGACATCATTGTTTTCAGCCCACAGACAGTCGAAATACGAATGGCAGATCCTCTTGTTCCGAATAGGGGTATTTTGTCCTTGGGCTGCTGACCGTCAGCCACGACATCGAACAGTGGCATTTCTTGGTCCCTATCTCTTGCGCATCTACGACATTATGGTCTTCCAGTACGAAGAAATGCTTCTTCCCTCGCAGATGCCTCCAGATTAACTGTTGATGAGCTCAGACAAGTCGTGCTTGGTTGTGTTCTGGAGCTCTGGTGCGTGAAAGAGGAATCGCAAGCCGTCACTCTACATTTCCTCGTTTGTTTGTCGCAAAATGTGGAGAAGAACGACAGCATTCTTTTTTCGGTAAAGCTAGCATTTCGCTTATTACGAACTGCGGTTGAGGATTTTCATCGGGACTAGGAAACTGGTCAACGCCTCATCACCATAGGCAGAAAACGGGTCAGGTTCTTTGAATTACCCTCGGCCGAGAAAGATCAAGGCGTTGTGAAGAAGCCACGACCATATTTTGGGCTGCTTGAAATTTCTAACTTTATGGGCCTCCTGCGAGCAGATTAGGTTGTAAGTTATTTACGACACGTTGGCGGAAGCTGGGAAGCTCTAAAATCACCGACACCTTTAATCCGAGTTGGTTATGACGCGAACAAATGGAATGATGACGGCGAGGAAATGGACGAGGATGAGGACAGTGACGAAGATAGTGATAAGGATGGTGGCGACAATGAGGAGATGGATGGAGATGAAGCCGGGCGTCGACATTATGCTGAGTTCACAGCGCTGTTTCCAATTCTTAGCGAAAGCGAGGCCTCCTCAAGCTCTCCCCACCAGCATTCAAGACATGTCGGAGAACAATATCCTCTTCCTTCTACGTCCTTGGATAATTATGGGCTGCCTCAATCTGACTTCTACACGATTTGCAACCATCGAACTTTGTTAAGAGGAAGTCGGAGGCCTCGAATCGCATAGTTGCAGGGCGATACACACTATTATATGGCGATCCCCACCGTGGGGGAATTTTTGTTCCTGATGAATGGAAAGAATCCTGCCAGTATCGAGTGCAAGAACTGTTTTTGTCTTCAAGAGTCAATCATGAAGATGCAATTTGGGCACTCGAAAACGGCCTTATCAACTTGAACACGCTACTGAGCCGTCCATGGGACCCGTTGATACCATTACTTCACCATCTGTATCTTGGACTTGGTGCTTTTTCTAACATACCAGATAGAATCATCTCGATCGAAGTGTTGAGACAACCCTTCATGAACTTTTTCTGGGCAAACGCACCAGGCACATGGTTTAATGATTCACTGCATAGCGGCAGGGGAACAGCTCTAGGCTTAGGGGGCCAGGTGTCAGCCATCTCGTACTTCGCAGGATTATCCAATGTTCACCCAAACGACATTGCTGAAAATATTACTGGGATCTCTATTTGAGACTCTCTTATTGTGCCGAGCCGGATAAGATATTCTTGTTGCTCTCTACTCTTCCTGATCTCGCATGAAATCTGTTAATTTCCACGGCTGATTCCAGGAAGGTTCTGAACGATCCTCTACTTGCCCGCCAATCATTCTCTTTCGTCCGTATTCTGGGGAATATAGGTCAACCAGGATTAGTGATCTTCTCTTCTGTTCAAAGTCCTGTGTCAGCCAAGCTGGATCAATCTGAATGGAGATTTGCGAACCAGCCTATGTTCAACGGCAAGCGTGAAAATGCACTTAGTTCCACATCTATGCATCTTTCGTTCACGAATTGGGAGCGCGCCATCGACCAGTCAAAAGAACAGGGCACTCAAGATTCCCAGTGTCGCAAGATGGAATCGATTATTTCGATCCGTAAGAAAGGCAAATGGATAGGAGATGTCGATGTTGTGACTGCCTTGCGGAGCCATAATGTCTATTTCATGGCACCTCAGCCGCCTTGTGCCCATCCACTTGATGTGGCGCCGGTAAAGAACATGGTGTCTATAGAGTACTGGGAAGACATTTCCGATATTCCCGCCGGCCTAGTCGTCGTGCGAGCTCATGGGAATTGGCTTGCACGACTCGCAGCGACAGCCTTTCTGGCTCAGCAAGCAGATACGGGGCAAAGTGCCATCCGCAGAATCACGATTTGCCCATCTAGGGTGTGCTGGCAGTGTGTAACGACTCGTCTAACCAAATGGTTATCCGTGCCAGTTGGGTTTGTTCCTAAAGGTAAGGGTTAGCTGTACCAACGACGACGTTGACTTACGACTGTAAGAAGATATAGCTGAGCGTTCGTAAAGGTTTTCACGCAGAATAGTCGTCAGGAGATTTCTCCCATTCAGTTCCAAAAAAGTAAAGAATGTTTAGATTGATAATTAAGTAAAAGAATGACTAGAAACATAGGAAGCGCTATAGACTATATACTCGATTTTTTCTTTTAGTAATTTCTAGAATTATTGATCTTATATTGATCTAATTTATGGATTACTATAATAAGCTATTAATTTGAATTATGGATTAGTTATTGGTCTACTAATTTGGATATTACGTAATTTCTTTATATAATCTCTCTATTTAGGTATATATAAGTATCCGTAGCGTTTCTATATATATTTAATCTTTCGATTAGGCTTTGTTTTTTGTTAGTTTATAATATTATTCTTTTTTTATTATTATTATTATTTTTAACAATAAATAGTATAAATCCCTTTTGTTTTATGTTGTTTTTTCTTCTTTTTGTTTTTTTTTTTATAAAATGCCGTATTAAGATATTATGCTAAACTAAATTGATAAACGCGTATGCTTGTTTAAAACTAAATAATAATATCGTCTCTTTGCTATAATAGATAAATTTAGTTTCGAAGTTATGCTTTGTTTTAATTATTATATACGTTAATAGTAGAAGTAAAAGGTAGATTATAAAATAATGGACAAGGTTTTTCGTTATAAAAAGTATATTTGTTGCGGAATTTTTTGCGACGGCTCTAGGGTTTCGATAAGTTTTTTAAATTGCGTGTTTCTCGAATCTCGTCGTTTGAAGGATAAGGAAGAGGCGATTTTTAAACGTTTTAATTGTTTAATATAAAAGACCTAAAAGGCCTTTGCAAAGCTTAACTGGTTACGGGTTTAATATTTTTTTTTTATTATTTGTAGGGCTTAAATAGTGAATTATAGCTTCTAATTTTTAGATAAGTTAGACGAACGTAAACGATAAAAATCTGACGTTGTAGTTTTTATTTATATCGGTGGTACGATCGATGTTATTAATTAAGGCTCGATTAGTTTAGGTCCCGTTTTTGACGTTTTTTGGAAGGTCGACTTTTTTTTTTTAGTTTTAGTCGATCTGGATGTTAGCGATAAAAATTTGCTACGATTTTTAAAATAAACGACAGGTTCGTTTTAAGTTTTTAAATATCGTTTAAATATAAGTAATTTTTCTAATATACTAAATATTTAAAAATATTTTTATTTTAACGTAAATCTAGTATTTCTTTAACGTTATATATATTTTAGTCGGGTTTTATTTCGAATTATATTTCGAGTTTAACGTTTAGTAATACTGGTTTTAATAATAAAATATAAAAAACTAGGTATATTTTTATTTTTTAAAATAATAATAGTTAATAGTTTAGGTTTAATAAAATTTTCTCGATTTTAAGTAGTTTAATTTTTTTAAAATCGAGTTTTTCGTTAAATCGTTTTGTTTTAATATTTTGTCGGAATAAGTAAATTTTATCTCTTTTTTTTAAAATTAGCTCTAATAATTGTTTTTTATTATAATATAATTTTGAACGTTATTATAGAAATATTAGTTCTATTTGTATTTATTATTGTAAATTAATTAAATCTTTTATTTAGATCTTCGTATATAGTATAATAATATTTTCGAGTAGTATTTTAGAAATATCTAGGTTAAATTTGTAATTTGCTTTAAATAGTAATATTTTAATAAATTTAATATTTAAATTGTTATAAATAAATTCTATATTAGGTAATTTTTTAATCTAATCGTTTTATTACTTATTAATATAATATCGTAAATAAGTTTTTAAAATTTAATTAAGACGTTTAATTTATTTATTAATTTATAGATAATATTTTGTAAATATTTTGCTTTTAGTATTTAATATTTTTATTAAAAACTGCTAATATTTAAATGCTATTTTCCGATTTTTATCGGATATAAATTTTTTAAATATTTTATATCGATTTGTAAAATGTCGAATTATAATATATATAAAGTTTTTAGCCGTATTTACTTTAATATATAAAATATAGCATACTATTTTGGTAAATTTGCATATTATAACGAAAATATTATCGTAAAATATTTCTGTTATAAATTCTTTAAATAGTAGTAATTTTATAATAAAATCGAATATAACTATTTTCTATGCTTTATTTAGTAGTAATATAAGCTTTAATAATCTATAGAGCTTATATCGTAATAATTTAGTTTTATTACAAAAATTATATTTTTTAATAACTTCCTAGACTATTTTTTTTATTTTAAAAAAGTCGTAAATCTTTTAAAATTTAGAAAATATTTTAAATTCTTTTTAATATTTTGCTAGTAGATACTTATACAGTTTTTTAACTAGTTTTTTTTTAAAATACCGGTAGTACGTATAATTTATTTCCGTATACTATAATATTGTTTATTTTAGTTAGTTCTTTTTAAATATTGTCTTAAAATATAATACTTTTTAGAAAGTCTTTTCCTATAGTTTTTTAAAAGTAGTTTTTTATTCGATCGGCTTATTTATTATAATCTTGTTAGGTTATTACGATTGTAAAATATCTTTCTCTTATAGAATTTAAAAGTACTTAGTTTAAAAATAGTACTTCTTATTTATATTCTAGTTTATAGCTAAAAATATCCGCTTATACGTTTTCTTTTCCTACTATATAAATAATTTAGAAATTAAATTAAAATAGAAATTTTGCCTATTTAATTTGTCGTTTATTTAATTCTTTAGTTATTATAAAAATAATAAAGTTTTTATAGTTACTATAAATTTTTACTAATACTATAGTTTTATTAAAATAAGATTTCTATTTATAAAAAGTTTTTATAATAGCTATTAACTTTTTATTATATATCTAGTAGTTAAGTTAAAATTTTAATAGTTTTTTAAAAAAGAAAACTATTAGATATAGTTTGCTTTTTTTATCTTATTGTTTTAATTATTTTTCGATAGTAAAGTTATAAATATTAACTTTAACTTCGAATTTTTTATCAGAATTTGGAAATTTTAATACTAGTTTGCTAAAAATCGTTTTTTTAATCCGATTAAAAGTTTTTTATTTACGTTTAATCTAAATAAACGGAATTCCCTTTTTTATCAAATCTATTAACGAAATTACTATTTTTCTAAAATCTTTAATAAATATATATACGTAGTTTGTAAATTTAATAAACGATCGTATTTCGGTAATATTTTTTAATAGTAGCCAATTCTTAACTGTTAATAATTTAAAGTCTTAAATTTAGACTTTTCCTAGAAATATCGTAAAGCTTAAAAAATCTACCTACTATTTATAAAACTCGCTTTTCTCCGGGTTTATTAATAGTTTTGCGTTTTATAGTATTTTTAGCACTAGTTTAACGTATTTTTTATATTTTTCCAACATTTTAGAATATATTAGTATATTATTTAGATATATTATTATAAAATAATTAAAATATTTTCGTAATATTATATTAATTATTTCTTAAAATATTGCTAGCGCGTTGGTAAATTTAAATGGTATTAATAAATATTTATAATATTTGTAAAAAGTATAAAATATTGTTTTTTATTCTTCTCCCTCGGCTATGTATATTAAATTGTATATATTAGGTAGATTTAGCATAATAAACTATTATATTTTATATAGTTGATTTTTTAAGTTTTTAATAAGTAGTAAAGAGTACCGATTTTTAATAGTTTTGCTATTTAAGTTTCGGAAATTATAGCAAATCCTCTATTTAGGTTTTCTATTTTTTCTTAGTTTTTTAGATATAATAAAAAGTAGCGCGCTTGTTGGCGATATTAATCGTCGAATTCCTCTATTTTTAAGTTCTTTCGTTACCTATTTTTTAAGTATTTTAAATTACTATTTATTTATATTATAAATAAAAAAAAATCGTAGTTTTTATCCTTCTTTAAGAAGTATATAGTAATTCTATCGATTATGTTCGAGTAGTTTTATTATAATCTAGTATTTTCTACTAAATAAGTTGCGAAATCTTTCGTATTTTTCGGAAATAGTAATTTATTTATTTTGTTTCGTTTCGGTATTTTATATTATTAAAACAATTATTAAGTATCGTTAAATTTTATTTATAGCTAGCTTTTATAGTGCTATAAAAACTAAGCTTTTTTTTAGTATATTTTAATAAAGACGGCTAGTTCTCTAGTCTATTTGAAAATTGCTTCTTTGTAACTAGAATATTTTTAATATTATATCGAAATTTAATATATTCGTAATATCGAACGTAAGCTATTTTTTGTAACTAGTAATATCTAAAGTAAATTTTGTAGTTTCTTTTTTAATTATACCGTTGTTATAGGATATTAAGCTTCTATCTACGATTTTAAATATATAAAGTCGTTTTTTTATATTTTAAAGTATATTATATCTATTAATTATTTTTAAAAATATATAGTTCTTTAGTCTTCCTAAATCTAATAAGGCTTTAAGTTTTTAATTATTATATATTACGTTAATAATAAAATAATTGTTAATTTTAATATTTATACTATTAAAATATCGAGTTAGTTTTTGGATTAATTGTTAACGTTTTATAGTTGCTTTTCGTCGTTTTTTGTCTATAAATTAGCGATTTGCCGGTTTAGCTGTTTTTCTAATGTTTTTTTTTTATTAAGTATTTTTTTTATTTGTATATGTATATTATATTCCCGATTGTAGCGTTGTTACTATACTGCGGCGGTTTTGGTATCTTGGATAATATTAATTTTTAGTTCTGGGATATTTTTTTTTTAGGACTGTAGGACTATTGCTTTATATAGTTTTTTATAGTTTGTATAAAATCGGTCGTTTTTATCCTAATTTTGCAACTAGTAAGTAATTAACGTTATTATCTAGGCGTCCGTTTTTAGTTATATTTTTTATATTTCTGTTTTTTTTAAAAATGGTGTTGGTTTAATGCCTGTTTTGTATATTTTACGTCGTGTTTTTCTATAGAGTTTTCTAAAGCTAGTTGCGCGTTTCTGTTTTTCGGACTATTTATGTATTTTTTTTTTAATAATCTTTAAAGCTATATTTATTTTATTTTAATTATTTAGTATTATTTTATAAGCGGTAGGGTAGTTTTTTAATATTTCTGGTTTATGAAGTAATCCTCTGGATATCTGGTTTTTAGCAACTTTCTCTAGGGCTTTTTTTTCTATTTTGTCTCTAGTATATCGGTAATTCGTAGCTTTTTGCGTTATATGTCTTTTGTAAAGATCGTTATTATAGTTATTTGTATTAAATTTTGTATAGTAGGACGATTTGTTAGTTTGATGCTATTTTTTTGCTTTTATTTATATATGAGGTTTATATGTTTTGTTGGTGTATTTTAATTATTATAATATATCGTAGTTTTAGTTTATATTTTTTTTAAAAACCGCGAATTTTCGAGGGTTTTGTATTATAAGCTTTACGAGTTTTATAAATTTTTTTATGTATAGTTTTTTTATAAACTATTTTTATAATTTTTGTAGGAACTATTGGTATTTAATTTTGTTGTAGAAGTGGATTAGATATTGGCTAATAAAGTATAAAATTTATAATATCTTTAGGTATCGTTTATGTTCTGGGTTTATTTATAAATTATCTAATAGTAGACAATTTTTATCGATTTTTCGGTTTTAATAGATATTTTTAATCGTTTTATCGAAATTGTTTTAAGTATTTAATTCTTTTCTAACGAACTAATTAGTGGCGTATTTTTTTTGTTGCTTTTAAATAAGAAGTTTTTATATTATATTTTTTTTAATTTCTACTAATTATTAACGAATAGTGGGTTTTTTTTATAGTTTATATTTTGATAGTATTTTATCTAATTAAGCGTTTATTTTATGCTAGATTTTATTAGTAGATTTTTCTATTATAGGTTTGTTATTATCGTTAAATATAGCAATATTGCTATTGCTAATTTTTTTAGATATAGTTTCGAATTTTTATTATCTAATTAGATATAGTTTATAAATTACGGCTGTATAATATATATATTTTCGAATAATTGCTATTCGAGATTTTTTCGTTTCTAAATATACTAGATAAGCTTTATTTTTAAAAATATATTGCTAGTATTAGCTATTCGAATCTTCTGATTTTGATTATTAAGTATTTGCTTATAGTATAGTAGCAAATGTTCGTTTTTTAAATTAAGTAGCGTTTATATTTAGTTCCGGGACTTTTAAACGTATCGTTTTTTTTTTGCTGCGATATTCGTTTTTGTAATATCTTTTTTTGCTATAATTATAGTAAGTTATGTTGCTTTTATTTTTGGATTTTTTTTAACTTTTGCTTTTTTAAGTTATATTTAAATTTATAGGTTTTAAATGTATGTTATGGGAAGTATTTTTGTTATATTATTGTCTTTCGTTGGATTTTTTAGAGAAAAACGTCGGTTGGTTTTTTTTTTGTTATCGTCGTTCGTATTGGTGCATGTTAATGTATATAGCTTTTGTTTGGTATTTTAAAAAGTTGTTGTTTATTTTTATTTTATAAAATTTATTTTTAACTGATTTTTTTAAGCTTTAGTAAAATAAAAAGATTTTGGATTTGTCGTTTATATTAAATCGTATAATAATTTGTCGAAAGTTTACCGTATAGGTCGAAGTTGCTCTTTTTTATATAAATTTCAAAAGTTTTTGCTAAGTTTTTTTTTTTTCTTTAAAATCGAGGTATAAAGATTTAAGTTATGCCTCGAAATTTTCAAAAAATAAAAATATAAAAACAGTTTCCAGCTTTTATTATATTTAAGCTTTTTTTATTATATCAGTAAAATATAGTTTAAATTATATTAAAGCTTTTTTTTTTAAAAATAACGCTATATAAATAATTTATTTTATATTATTATTAAAGCTTAAAGTATAATATTTTTGGTATATTTTAATTTAAATAAAAAAGCTATGCGTATTTTCTTAAATTCCGTTAAAAAATTTTGGTTTGTTTATTTTCAAATATCGTCCTCCGCTAATAGAGGTTTTAATAATATTTTTGGCTATTTAAAATATCTTAATTTATTTTTCTAGTTACTAAATATAAGCTTAATATATATTTATATTATTATTGTCTGTTTTAATTTATTTTTTTAGTTATTTTTTAAAGCTGTATATTTTATTAACTAAATTATCGTATTTTTTTTTAATAACTCGAAAATTGGCTTTGTTTTCGTTATTTTGATCTATTTTTTTAGCAAAGTTTCGTTAAATTAGAAATAGGAAGCTTCGAATTTTAGATATATTATTTAACTATTATCGAAATAGCTAACTAAACAAAAATTATTAAAATATAACAACTTGTTTAATTAAATAATTATTCGTACTAGTTAGGTTTATTTTTAAAAATAAAAGTTAGCTATATTAACAACGACGTTAATTTATAACTATAAGAAAATATAGCTAAACGTTTATAAAAGTTTTTACGTAAAATAGTCGTTAAGAGATTTTTCCTATTTAGTTTTAAAAAAATAAAGAATACTTAAATTAATAACTAAGTAAAAGAATAACTAAAGATATAGGAAACGCTATAGATTATATATTCGATTCTTTCTTTTAGTAACTCCTAGGATTATTGATCTCGTACTGATCCAACTCATGGATCACTGTGATGAGCTACTGATCTAGATCATAGATCAGTTACTGGTCCACTGATCTGGATGTCACGTGATCTCCTCACATAATCCCTCCATTTAGGCATATGTAAGTATCCGTGGCGCCTCCACACACACTTGGTCCCTCGATTGGGCCTTGTCCTTTGTTGGTTTGTAACACAGTGCCACGAGCCCGAATTTGCAAGTAATGTCTATATCTACTGAAGGCCTCGATTGGCCCCGAATAGGATGAAGAAAGAGGCCCAATAGAGTGTCTGAAGTGTAAGCAAATCTGAAGAACGGCTCTCTTTACGTGCTACAACCGAAATTCAACATGCATAATACTGTTGAAGCGAGTTTTTTTTCTGGCATGCCAGTGACCGAACTGCAAAGGCTATACCCCCACGAGCATCAGTTCGGGCCGTTCTAAAGCTCTATTTCTTCTGACTTGAATTCTAAGTACACGACCCATCCCTAGTGTCAGAGTCGAAATCCTCTTGGAATTCTGGATAACGATCTCGGTCTTAGATTCGAGGGAAACCAATCTTGAACTTTTGTGAATAATATATCGGATTTTGACGCTTGACGGAGGACTTGAATGATCCTGCATTAATCAAAGACGTTTCGTAATCTTCATACTTGCGAAAGGGTATCTATTTGGGCTATACATACTATACACCAATCTAGCGCAGACTAATAAGACCTATTGCCTAGGTTAACAACCGCTCAGGACCTGGTGAACTCAATATCTGTTATAAGAAGAGGAGGGCCGGAAATAGGCTTTTGAATTATCTTTAGGGCGGCATATATCTTGTCCACCTTGCCCAACTTCGCCCTTACTCCCTTTCACATTCTACTCTCATGATTATCACAATTTGAACAGAATCAGCATTCATCGCAATACCGTCGCTATTCGAAGACCAAAACCTCAATATGAGCTCCAAGTCTGTCGATAATATAAAGCAAGGCTCAGGGCCTATACAACCCATATGTTCAATAATTAAGAAATGGAAACAGTACGGCTTTCCGTTGCCTCATGGCCTGACTATTCGCAAGGAATCCGGCGGCTATGACTACATACATTACAACGACGACCCTGGTTTACTCCTAGAAAAAGCACATGCAATGCAGAAAGAAGTCGGGCAGTTATTAGTTCAAGATCTTTCTAGTCAAACGGAAATGAAGCTCGAAGGATACCTCATCGATACGATGTCCCGACTCGTCTTCGGCTCCAACGCAATCGAGGAAGCCGGTTGTGACTACGACACGACATCACGTCTATGCAAGCTATTCTTTCATGGATACGGACACGAAGTCTATGCCACAACCCGCTCCGAACGAGAAGTCATCCAACACGGAAAAGCGTTTGTGTACATCATAAATGAAATGGTCGTATTAGAAAAGGGCCTAAGCGAGGAGTTAATCCTAAACACTCACGAGATCCTGACCTTTGAAGTCTCGCTTGCCCAAGGAGAGCACTACTCTATATACTCCGGAAAATATCGAAATGAGGAAGTCTCAGCGGGTTTTACTTCGTTCACGCCTGCGAACCGTGTACCTCAAGCAATGAGTGCGTTCATTCGAGATTTCAACAAAGACATAAACGCTGCTATCCGGGAAGGATCGATTGATCCATATGTCTTCGCAGCCAAATATTGCTATAAGTTTGTCAACATTCATCCCTTCCCCGACGGGAACGGACGTACATGCCGTCTCATTCTCAATGCTCTGTTGTTGAAGTATGCAGGGGTTATGATCTCGCTGGGCGAGGAAGACTCAAGTCGTGACGAGTATCTTACCGAGGCCGCCCGGGCTTCTGAGTCTCAATCATCAGCATCTGACGACGACGATGATATGCCGTTACCAAAACATTGGAAAGGTTTGGCTGTGCTTACCCTCCAACATGCGGAGGGTAGCCTGAAAAACCTTCTGGCGAGCTTGAAGGGATAGGGATGAGTTTCGAATACGCAAGGCAGTCAGAATTAAGTAGCTTAGATATTTCACGAGAAGCATGGAAAAAAAGAGGAAGAAAGCAGTGACCTTAACTCCAAATCATTCATCACCAGGTGCTCTACACTATGTCCGATTAGTCGAGTGCTATTCCTAATCTACGCGAGAAGATGGAAATTCGTCGTCGTCATATTCCGTCCCTGCTAAAAAAGAAGCCTCGATATTGTGAGGCTCCAGCCCGAATGAAAATCCCGAATGACCATATGACACAAGTGTTAAAAGCAAGTAAAAGCAACCAGAGAGCCATGCTGTACTCAAGGGCCTCGAATATCCGCCACGTATGAAAGACTCAACGCCACCATCAGAAACCAAGACCGTTCGTAATCAGTCTGGATTGCCAGACCTGCAGATATCATGACGTAGTTAAGCATAGACGAAAAGATAGAGTTTTGTACACTACAAGCGGCGTCAATGAGTGGATGAAAAGTTGTTAGGGGCGTGGACATACTGGTGAGAGCGTCGTCCTCCATCTCGAGCTTTTATGGAATAATGGGAGTTCGTGTTCCACGCTCGAAGATGGACTTATATCTGATGATTCTGCCAATCAATAAGTCGAGTTGCGGGCGAAGTCCCGAATTCTAGTCGCCATATGGGTCATGTTAGAAAGGTGAGAGAGCATCGCATCAGTGGGCGAACGGCTGCTGATGCGCATGAACAGCTTCTCGATTCGTTCGAGGAAAGTGATCATGATGTTCGGGATCACGTCTTGTACTTGAGGATCCTGTAGGGTGTTAATGCGGGGGTCGTCTTGACTTAGTGGGTGAGTACAAACAGTAATGTGTGGGAGGCTGCTGTATAGACTGTTCAGCACCATTTCGACCCAGGTGATCTTCTCACGAAGCAGAGCGCCGTCAAGATTTTCAGCGACAACCGAAGCCACTGACAGTGAGACTAGTGCGGGCATGTCTCTCATGAATGAAGGGTTGAACTTGACGATATATTCATCAAAGATTTCGTGCTTGCGTTCAGACTGGATCCAACGAATCAAACCCGACTCAAATTCTCCACGTTCCATAAACTGTGCAATACCTGCTATCAGGTGCTGAAGCTCAGAGTCTTTTGTGTTGGAGTGAGGGTTGTTAGGGTAAGGCACAAGTTGATTGCCAGCATTGCTCGATGTTGCGGAAGGGCTTCCATACGACGTAGCTCGAGCAGACTGGTTGGGTTGTGGGTGGGGGTGTGCAACAGCGCGTTCCTGAGGCGGCTGTTGCTGATGCATCTTCATGAACTGCTCCTGGAACTGTGCCTGTTTAGCAGCCATACCACCAACAGTCTCCGTCAAGTTCGAGACGAGTGCCGTAAGTTGATCGATCTTGCGAGCATCAGCCTTGTGGCGCTGCTCGAATTCTTCCATCTGCTCCGCGGTACGACGTTGGACATCGTCTACAATCGAACGTGATGCGGTGATGGTCATCTCGCTGAAGACTGGGGTGATGGTTGACATGAGAACCTCACGGAACGACTCTTGCATGTCAACAGAAACACTGGCTGCGATCTTCTCTGTGATAGACTTGGACAAATCTGCCTTTTGAAGCCCCTGTGACACGGCATTGGGGAGCGACTTCTGCATTTGGTTTTGAATCGAGTGGGAGATCTTACCGCCGACTCGAGAATCAATCTGTGTCTCAATCGTCTTTGCCACGACACTGCTCAGGTGTGGGAGTATGTTCTCTTCGAACTGATCAGCAATGATCCGAGACAGAACTGCCTGGGTGTTCTCATTTAGGACAGATGAAACAAGCTCCAACAACTCTTTCTGGCTCTTGGCGAACGCATTTTCACGGCTGCGGAATTCTGAGTCAACCTTTCCACGATGATCTTTGAGCTCGGTCGAAAGGGCATTTGTCAGCCTCTCAGTCAGAGCGGCGGATATTTGCTTATAGCCAAGCTGAATAGAGGCCTCAGAAAGGGGTTGTTCCGCAGCTTTGGACTCGAGATTCTTTAAGTTAGGTTGAGCATCAGCTGGTGAGTGTGAAGTACCGTTTTGTTGGGTATTCTCTGTTGCAAGCTTCTCAGCTGCGGCCGCAGCCGCCGCAGCAGCCTTCTCTCGCTTCTTCCTCTTCTTCTCGGACTTATCCAATTGGTTAAGAGGGGTTGCAGGAAGATCCGCATCCTTGCGCTCATTTGGCGCCTGAGAGGCACCGTTCTCCGTAGTCTTCTTCTGGGTTTCTTGGGCAGAAGTAGTCGTCGGCTGCTGTGGAGGAGGCGTGTCTTTCAACGAAGGACGAGCCGCGATCTTGACGGGCGCTACTAGATCATCTGGAGGATGCGATTCGGTCACAACAGGATTCGACAGTTCCTTGAGCTTCGAGATCTTGACGAGACCGACTTCAGCGGCATCGACTCCAAGGGCGACCTTATTCTCCTTGGTCCACCCCAAATCAGCCTGCTTGACAGTAATAGCCGTAACACCCTTAGAGTGCATGGTATAAATGTCGAAGAGAGAGGGTTCCTCATTTGGAGATGAACAAGACGGAGTCTCCAGCACATAAAGACTTCGAAGCAATCCCTTATTAGCATACGAGTATTCTCGTACACCACTGATGACAGCGGTTGAGTCTGGCTCAGGTATAGTCGCGTCTTTGGCAACAAGCCTCTGTACGTAGTCAACTTGAGACAACCCCTTAATGTTGTACTTCGGAGCCGACAAGTGAAGGAGATAGATCGAGTTGCGAGTGGGATGTCCAACGACTACTATGCCGGTAGACGGATGATAAGCAACACTGCAAACTGCGTCGGATTCTTTACTGTGCGGTAGATTGAATTCTTGCACGGGTTTGCCAAGAGCAAGATCCCAAAGCTGAAGCGTGTGGTTCTGCTTCATGCCAACAATCATGTAACGCAAAGCACATCGCTTCTGGTAAGGCCGTTGCTTATCCAGCAATAACACAGAAGTCGGCCATGCTTTCTCTCCCTCCGGAGTGGTATTCAAGGTCATCAAGGGTTCTTTAACCTCAAGAGACATATGAGCTGGCATGGGATACCGGATATCTGCATCGGGATCAGCTGCCGTGAGGTCTCGAACATCCCAGAACTTGACGCGACCGGACTTGTCAAGAGACACAATGACGGTATCATCATGGCTGAAGGAAAAGTCTTTGCCAGCCTTGCCTGTGTTGATTCGGAGAGAGCACTCTTTCGCTAGGCGCTCCATATCGACAACGCGATCATGACCCGGCTTGAAGATATTCTTTTGCATGATAACAGCCGGCCAGATAATGTTAATGGTCTTGCCTCGGCTGACAGCGAAGTATTCAGGATGAATATACGAGGTCCGTGCCCGAGTCTTCAAGACGCCACCTGGTGCATCACCTTCTTGGGTGCTGGCAGGCGGCAGAGCAAAGCCGAACTGCTCAGGGTGATCATCGTCTAGATGATCTCTGCCACTGCCTCGAACGATCTGGAGATAATAGACTGTGCCACTAATGCCAGTTCCAATTAGCATCTCCTCACGCGGGACTTCACCCTCGTCCTGGATATAGGACACAGCGACATTGAAAACCCGATCCTTGGTATCCTGGAACAGCTTGGCATCCTTCCCGTCCTCTTGGCGGATAACTCTAACACCACCCTGTTTGGACATGCCGTAGCACATGTAGGCTTCGGTAGAAGCGACGAGATTTCTGTCAATTTGATCGAATTCCTTCTTCAATCGTGCAATATCGAGAATGACGTCATCACGAAACTGAGGCCGGGGCTCGTCAAACGAGTCTTGCATCGTAATAGAGATCCATGGCTTCATGGGGAAATTGAAAACCTTAATGGGCTCCGGAGACTCTTCGATAACGACGATCTCATCGGCGTCAGCGCTCTCCCAAGAATCAGCCACAGGACCGAGGGCAGCATCATCGACAATATCACGGATAGCTTGCGCAACGTCCGGCGGATACTGGGAATCCAGAGCTTCAGAGTTTTCGTCTTTCTCCAGTTCTCTCTTGATATCCCGGGCGGCCACCTCTGCCGATTCCTGGAACTCGGCGTCAGTCTCGGCGTTCATCATGTTTTCAAGATCTGCGACGATTTTGGCCTGTACCTCTTCTTCCTCGGCTTGTGCCAAAGTCTCTTCAGCGTCGTGATCAACACCTCCAGCCTCCGAAATCCTCTCTGTATGCTCGTCTCGATGTCTGTAGGAATCATCATCGTATGATGAGTTATGGATCGATCGATGGGAAGAGAAGCGCTCAGACTGTGGACGACGATTGCGATCGGAGTGCACGGGACTGTCGTATGTGGAGTGCTGCTTGTGGTCGGAAGCGTTGCCGGGGGATGAGATCGCACTGGCAGTGCTTTTCTGCAGAACATGGACAGCTGAAGCCGCGGGCAGTTCTGTAGGGCCGGGGGAGTTGGGCGACTGAGAGTCCTTCCCACCGGGTGCCGAAAATTCATCGAAGGGATTCGCAAAGTCGAATCGATTGAACTTGCTCCTGTCGTCATGATGCGTATGCTGAGACTGTGGTGAATGGTAGTTATTGAAGTTAGTCGGAGGAGAAGCGGCAAAATTGTGGGGAAGCGGCGTTGAGTCTTGAGAAGCATTGCCAGGCATAAGTTGCTTGAACGAAGCCGAAGAATCATTGAGAGACTGAGGAGTCAACGTGGCAGGCTGAGACGATTCATTGGTAGACGGCTGGTCGTTCTGAGCGGGCTTGGGGCGATGCAATAGATTCAGCAGATATTCTTGGGTGTTTGCAGTTGGACCGGCATTCCACGATTCGTGAGGCTTCACTGCCTGAGGTTCTCCACGTGGACCTGAGATCTGAGACTCGCCGCGTGTGCCTGAGACTTCACCGTGCATGTTGCCTTTCATAAGGGTGGCAAGTAGACCTTGGGGATCGGCAGGCATAGGAACGGGTGCATGGATTGGAGGAGCATTGTTGGCATGCTGTGAATTGGATCCACCGCTAAAGGACAGAGCGTGATTTCCAGATGAGGGCGACCCATGGGAGCCGTGCGACTGAGTCTGAGAACCCTGACCCTGAGCACCGCTGAACTTGAGGAGGTTCAACAAGCTGTTGCTCTGGTCCACAGAGTTCAGGTTTGAGGACGGCATCGTTCCGATAGGGCCCAGGCCAGAGGCTCCAGGTGGGTGATGCGAGTGACCAAAGCCACTGGGAGGTGTTGGGGCAGCTGGCAGAGGATAGTCGTCCAAACCAGTCACAGGCGACTCGGCGGCAGAAGCTGGGCTGTAATAGTCGTGCGGATTGGAGCCTTGATTATATGAGTGAAAGCGATTCAGGATGTCGTGCGAGGGGGGAGGGTCATCGTTGTGCCCCTTCTGAGCTTTGCGGACGGCGTTGATCTGATCATAAACAGCTTGCATGCGTGCGTTTGACTCAGTGCTGCCGGGTGGGTTGCTACCGTAACTCGCCATGTTGTTGCCAATGGGGTGATGGCGACCCGGCCCACATGCAGAAATGTGGAGTTGTTAGCCGAGAACCCGGGCAATTGAGGTAGTAAACAGCGTCAAGCTCAAGGGTTAAGAACAATGAGAGAAAAGTAGGTGATTTGGGGCGGTTTGGGAGCGGTATGCAAGAGATGAAAAAAAGAGAAAATGGTGATGTCCAGATTGCTAAAAGCCGATAGGCGCGGTGGGCGCTAGGTGCACAGGGACCGTCCAGCCTCGCAGATATTCAACTGTACCAACAACGGATGGCAGCTCTTTTCGCGCTAATCTCGTTCCAGCGGGTAGCTGTTTCGGCCCAGGCGTTGCTTGGTTAGGTAGCTATGCCTGTCACCGCACAACGATGGCTGGGGAGGCGGCCCACTGTTAGACACTTTATAAAATGGGATGAAAGGCTGCGCGCGCAGAGATGAAAGACTTACCGATTAACGGAATGCGAAAAGCCGTCAGAGGCGATGGGAGAATGTGAACTTTTGATAGGGAAGAAAGAGACTCAGGTCGCAAAAAGCAACTTTTGTCCTCAGAAGGAAGAAAAAAAGTGGCACGTGGAGAGAAGGCGGGCAATGTTGCTGACGATTGGATGCGGAATATGCATGTGTGAGTTGGCGCACCCCAGAAAAGGCCTGGCTGGTAACACTTAAGTCTCCTCGCGCAGTTCTTTTTGGGGGTTGACTAGCTTGATTCCTGAAAGGCTGAAGATGATTAATTTTGCTGAAGGAGGAAGAAGGGGGGGCTGGCCTCATTCAAGAAAACAAACACATTGATCAAAATACGTTTTAATGGTGCTTGAATTGAATGGTGCACCGAGTGGGTGGTAGGGAGAGACCATGTGCACAAGGTAGAGAGGTAGTAGGTACGCCTACAAATGGGCGCCTTAAATAGAGTGCAGAAGGTGCTTCTGTTTGTACCATACCTTCCTGCTGGTTAACCAAGGTGGTTAGGGCAGTTGCAGTGGATGGCCTGGCCATGCCTACCCAGTTTGCTCACATATACTCCGTAGGCACTTCACCCCTCAGGAGAGTGCCAGGTAGGTAAAGATCCAGTGCCTCCTCTCTCTACCTAGGTACATCATTACCTTATGTACATAACCTAGGTAGTTAGATCAATACCACAAGTAATCTCTCTACCTCGAAGATTCTTTTTCTGTCGCCTTTCTTTGTCATCGCTCTAGATTATTAACCCACAAGCATAACCTGCCTTGACTTGCGACACCCTTTCAATATAAACTGAGCGGCTTTATTTATTATGGTAGAGTAACGAGGAATTCTCGTTCTAGTAAATAACATTTCGATATAAAACAGTTTTCAAAGAGATGTGTGAATATGGGCCGACAATTTAAGTATTTGCAATACAGAAGGTTTTGCCTGCAACTCGCTTGTTCCAGTGTTTTGATAGATGACATCGCAAGATCATCAGGACTACCTGTCTGGAGGCATATCTGGTAGAGCCTCATTGGCATTAGGGTCGTCCTCAGGAATGCTGCTTGACAACTAGGCAGGTTGCATCGCAGTGAGGCCCAGCTCTTACCACCCGTCTTGCTGTGTTGATACATTGTAATTAAGTTATTAGGTAACCATCCAGACCCCACACTTCTCCATAAAGAGTTAGAAGGAGCGGTGTACAGCGTCCGTGCGTCCCGTGGCCGTAGCCAAATTTCCGGTTTCAACCACTGCAGGTGGGCATTGGAACGGGAATAGAGTCCAATCAACTTTCATTGCCAGTGACGACACTGCTTTTCTGAACTCCAAATCTGCACCAACGTCCATTTTGATCTGTATAACAGCCACCAGGCTATTCCACACAATTCATCAGCAATCTTTTGTCCTCTCCCATTGCGAATACACGTGGACGATTAAATGAGCCTGAAACATACATTCCTTCCTGTCTGCTCTTGTATGGAGTAGTCCTCGCCACTTGTCTTGGGCTCCCAGTCTCGCCTTACATATACGTCGCCTTTATTGAAATTATCCTGGGCTGCAACCGTGATTTTTACCGATCTCTCATAAGAAGACAAGACTCTATCTTAACCCCTCCATCCGCTTGTGTTGCAACCCCCGATCGTCTCTCAACAACCGGCGCCATGTTTTGTCTACGGAGGTAAGCAAGCACCCTTCGTCCATCTGTCTATCTCCTGCTCCTCTACTTAGCTCTTGATCCCCTTCCTCGCTTTCGGCAGAGTAGATGGCATCCTTCTTGCACATGTGCTAACCTTATCTACATCCAGCTGGCTCCCGCTCCTCTTCATCCCAACAAACGCCTCACCCGCCTTCATCTTCATCTTCTTCGTCTGCACATACTTCCTCAACCGACCATGCGTATACTGCTCCGTGCTGCTCCTCATCCTATTCGCCACGTCGTGTTACTGGTCCGACCGCTGCTTCTTCGACTTCGGTAGCAACTGGTTTGCGCCGCGCCCGACCCCAGCCGCCTTCGAGTCCTGGATAGCATCCCAGTTCGCCAACGCAACGACCGGAGTCAGCACCGTGACCGACCTGGCCGAATCTGCTGACCTCAACTCCACTGCTCTCGAGATGTTCAACACGACTGCAAGTGCCCTGGCTGGCATCGCTGCTGACGAGTTGGCCCGCAAAAAGGCCGAGTGGACGGGTTTGGGCATTGAGTGGCTGCGCAGCCTGCTCGGCAAGAGGGAATGGAGAATCGAGTGCATGGATTTGAACATCCGGCTCTAGGAATGATGACATGAACGAAGAACAAGCTCCGAAGGAAGACGAAAAAGGAGGGACCAACACGAATGCGCTATTGCTGCTGCAATAGCGACCCCACTGTGACGAAGCATCTTTTACCCTGCATCATCCTCTGGCGTTCTGAAATTTGGGATATACTGATAATTGAGGCAGTACATCATGAGGACACAACCCCCTTACTCGTTGCATGTACATAGATGAATTCGGCATTCTCCTCTTGGACTGGGTTCACTGACGTTTACTTTAATAAGATCCTCTGTACATATCGAATAGCAACAGTATGATCAGACGAGTGACATTAGTTACGTTCAAATGACGAATCATTTGACATTAACTTACATGATCGAAAGGCGCTAATACGTGACCTGAGTACTCTTCATCGACGAAGTAGACCTCGACAATGCATTGTCAAGCCTTGCACATCAATGAAGAATGGCAGGCAAAGGACTCAGAATGGCAACGCACTTCTAGCACGTCAATGTGGCCAATCATTCGTTATTACCCCAAGCTAAATTTAACCTCTCTTCTGTGTCTTCCTGTTCAATTCCGACAATTCCCTATTCTTTCTGTGACTCTAGCTCTGGGAGAGATTGCGCCAAAAGATGCCTCGCTGGCATGTTTATACGTCATACAAGCTATACTACGTGATGCGGGATTTCTACTTTACACGCTGTGTATATTAAACATTGTAAGCTTCTATCCGCCATGTATGGAGAGTCTTATCTCCGGTGATTATGATCATGTTTATCCCCGCTATACTATAGCATCGCCTTGACGGGTGTTTGTGTAGGGTTTGAGGCTTCTTGGTTTACAAGAACTTCGCCTGTCTTTTGGCCGTTGCCGAAGAAGATAACTTGTACTGTCAAATCATCCCTATCAACTATTAGTATACCCTATTCTGGCTGTCGAGAGGCTTTCTTACCTGTATCGTCTTGAGAATGGCGCTACCAGTGTAAGCAGGGCACAGACCTGCTCTTCGTTTTTGCCACCTAGTGCATTGCGGATAAGGTGTGTGGCTACGTTCTTGTCCTTGACTACGAATCTGTCTTTCTCATCTGGAGAGATGCCCCACTGGCGTAGACGGATTGGAGTCTTCTGTCCATCAGGGCCTCCCTGCCCACCAGTTTCGACAGGCAAAGACTGCGGGCTGGAGCCAAATATTTTCGACCACACTGATCCAAGTGAGCTTGACTGCTCGACAGACTGTGATTCTATCCATCTGCCCACGAGTCCAACAACTTCCTCGTTTGTAAGCATTTCCCACAGGCCATCAGTAGCCATGACCAAAAAATCACCCTTCTCAGGCTGAATCTTAGTTGTTGTCACGACAGGCTCGGCTGTGACATAAGGGGGAGTTCGTAGATACGGTGAAGGGGTTCGGCCAAAGAAACGGCCTCGGAGTCCATCCGAGACAGCTTTACTCCACTTGTAGCTTGCGTCTCCGAACGCACGCGTGGGCTCAAGTCCACCGAGAACTCGGCCGTTATGTACAACACGATCCTCGCCTGGATGCGCTTTACGCATGCGTGCTGCTTCGTTCGGATTGCTGCCGGTTTGGTCTTCTGATAAGGCTGTAGCAGTCCATTTTCCAGAGCTGCTTCGTCGACCAAGAACAGCTCGCGAGTCGCCTGTACATGCAACACGTAACGTCTTGGAGCTGCTGTCGTAGAAGGAAAGTAGTGCGCATGATCCAGATAAAGCGGGAGCAATCAGTTCTGCCGCTACTTTCTTTGATTGAGACTGCATGATCTTTTCGACACTCTCGTGGACAATCTCATGGTCTAAGCGATTAAAGCCGGCCTTCATAGCAGCGTCGATAGCTTCAGGCGAGGGAGTAGTGCCCAGTGTGCCGGCAGCTTTGTATATTGAGTTCAGCTCGCGGGCAACATAGGTAATAAGAGTCTGGCGTAACTTTGCCGAGGTCGTCCACCCACTATGCACGCTATTAGTCTACAGATTGGAGGCTTCAGGGGTAGTCAGATCATACGCATGGCCATCAAAAACACCCCAGAACATCCAGTCATTGCTGGACTTGTCGTCAGGTGATACCGTCTCGACAATCTTTTCGGCGTGGTCATCCTCGATCGGGTTATTGCTAGCAACTTGCACAACATCATATCTGAGAACGCCTTGGCCCCTGTTCACCGTGAACGAAGCCTCATTCTGGCGCAGTTTGTCGGTAGCTTGATCAGCTGTCAACATCTCGTAGACGCTCGTGCCACTGCCTCCAGCGTCCTTTGATATGGGTCCGTCGCCTACAACAGTGCCAGTATGGAGTTCGTCGGCGCTCACGACTAAGACGTTACGGGTAGGAACAGCACCGTTCGCAGTGAGCTGGCTCGTGGTAGTGGAGTAAGGGCTGCTGAAACCCTGATCAAGGCCGTTTCCTTTGTATGTGTACCATGCGCCATAGCCAACCATGCTTGAAACGAGGGCAACGGAGAAGCGGCGGAAATACATTGATGATCGCAGGGGCTCGCTCAAAGCATAATTAGGGCGCGACGAGGAGGACCGGGCGAGGGTAAGGGAGGGATGCTGGTGCAGCGAATTGATGCGTCGCGGACGGCCTGTACGAGATAGTCCCCGGACGGTAGATTGGCAGGTCGTCCTCAGGGCTCTGGCGGCAACGCGACGCATTGGGACTGTTGGTCGCCGACGTCGAGGAGGTGTCGCGTGAGTGATGGCGTTGGAGGGAGGTTTAATTAAGAAAGGACGACAACGACGGTGACAGGGATCGTAGTAGTGAAAGTGGATCAAGCCTTTTCGTTGAACGGATAGATTAAGTAATCCGAGGGGCTAGAAGCAAAGAAAATCCATAAAAATGGTGGACCACAGCAGGTGGGCTGCGGGATGCGGGATGCGGGAAAACACACGGGCGGCGATACATGGAATCACCTGCCACCTGCCTGGAAGACCTAAGGTTGTGTTGTGGCTGGTGTCACAAAATCCGCAGCCTAGATCCAGTTCTGATTGTACTAATTTCAAGTCTCAGAGCTGCAAGTCTGAGTACATGTACCTAATAAGCTAAGGTTAGGGCCATTGCTGGGGACATATTGTGGAGTGTGGGGTCTGTTCTACATCGACGCGGGGCACTTTACCATCCGCCTCGGTATGATGGTCTTTATCAGATGTCAGTGACAGTCAATAACTTGAAGCACAAGGCACTACTCCATTCATGAATCTCAGTTTGTCGTCATAACCAAGGACTTCAACACTTTCGTTCAATCCAGAACTGTGTTGCCAGAAAGAAGCTATTTGGCATCTTCAAACACTCAAGTCTTCCTTTGAGTTCGATTTCAAACGGACTATGAACACATATTGAGAGACTCGGACAAGTCTAACAAGTGCCTATAGAGAGCCATGGCAACAGAAAGCAGTCAAGGCGCACAGCGCCAATGGCCTCCAGGGGTGCTAGACTTGCAGCGTCGTGCTGCTGAGAATCCTCAGGTCGGGTTTCAGGCCTTCGACACTTTTCCATGGGCGAGGGATCAGATGTTCAAAGTGCGTAGTAATTTAATAGTATACGTCTGCGACTGTGTGCTGACAAAAAGATGCCGTCGAAATAGACAAATCTATTGCGTGCACTATACAGCATACCATCTGATCCTCCTCAGCTGGCTGAGGTTGCACTGCACTCACGTATCGAAAGATTCGCTCAACAAACAGGCATTGTCATCGACCTCGACCTGTACCTGTCATGGCTTGTATCAAATGCTGATAGACGCCAGCCCCGTCTATTCTCAGATGAAGATCTTCGAAGGGAAGAGTTCAGCACGGTATGATCCACGGCCAGAAACCTTTGGCGGTGCTGAGAGCTCGATGCTAATCACACGTAGGCTAATCCGGAAGAAAGACGACTTGCGGTTCTCCAGGCAGAGCTAGAGTCTGCACCGAAGAATGCAACACCAGATCTGGCAGTTCCGAGCTGGCAGAGATCAGCCCCTACTGCTGAGCTATACGTTCCTAAAACCACATTATCAACCGATTCTGGACAAGAACCATACCCTAAAAAGTTTCAGGATATATTTGAGTTCTTACAAAGTGGCAAGGAAATCCCAGGAATCCGTCAAATCCCGGACACGGTCATAGAGGATCCATCTATTTCAACACAGGGACAACGGACAGTACCACTGAAACCATGGGAGAAACGAAGTCAAAGTGCCGATGAGACAGGTGCAGACGCGTCAGTAGAAAACACTGAGCAGTATCTTAGGGTATTGTCATAATTATTAAAGAGATCAAATTGGAGCTACATCAACCATGATTTGTATTGACAGGGGATCTATCAACAGTACGAAGTATTGGGTATACTCTATGAACAAGGACCATCTCCTGGATGAGTGACTGGCAACACTCATCCACCCCACCAGCCATCAAGATGTCATCCGTCGAGATCCATTTTATCACTGTCCATAGAATCTCTTCTATGCATTGGAGTAGGAGGCCTATGATCCTTGCTTCCAAATGGATCTTTTCTCTCCGTATATGGCGATACAAGGGGGCGTTGAACTGACTCAACAGGTCGCGAACCATCCAGTTGCATCCCCTGCCAAGCCTGAGCCCGCCGAGCATCCTTCTCCTTCTGCACCTCAATCGCATGCCCTTCCATCGTCTTCCAGCCCCAGTGAATTTCGTTATAAATCCAGGTCGATGCAACGGCTCGTGGTGCCATACGTCGCTCATCCACAGCCTCGGTAAGCAGCAAGTCACCGAGGGACTTGTTCTTGTCTGGATATGCATCCCATGGGCCGCGAGGTACTACTATGGGGAACGGCGATGGCCCGTCGTCAAATAAGGCGCTCACTTGATGTTCGGTTTCACGGATCAAGCGCTCTTCCAACTCTAGGTTTGGCTTTGGCGGCTCTCTGATGACTTGTCGAAAGCTGTTGTAGTATGCTTGAGGAACCCTCCCGCGTTGTCTGATTCGTTTCGCTTCACGTTCCAGCATCCAGAACATATTCTGTTCAACTCGTCGGGCGTGTTCGTCGAGCCTTGTGATGCCATTTTCGAGTTCGGCGATGTTGTCCAAGCCGCCCTCGGGTAGATTCTCCGTGAAGTCTCTTGTAGTTGGCACAAAAACCGCCGGTGAAATACACTCTAATAGTGGAATGTCCTCCTGGTCATCCACGGGCGATACCGGATTTGACGCGCTGTGAGTGGCCATGGCTGTTATAACGCATATAGTACACTTGACTTCAGCTTTATCCTTTCAAGATGCTTCGTTCTCTCTTGTATTCTTGAGGTGATCCCCATGCATCCGAACTGGTTGTAGGACAAGAACTTTATTTCACCTGGGCAGACTCGAAAGTCCGTCACGTGATACGGTGTTCTCGCGTTGCGCGCTATCTCGTTCTCTGAAGCACGACGAGAGAAATGAGATAACCCAAAGATCTCTGAATGTTTATCGGCACTAGTCTTCTCGTAAGGCTTTCCTCTGGCGTTGGCGAGATCTCGGGGGCTCTATAAAGTGCGGGTGCAATCCTTGAGTGACGGTGCCAGTGTACTGGCTGTGCAAGGTCAGATATGTGCCTATACATGCTAGGGAAATGTAAAATACTCACTTCGCTGGATGTTTTGCTTGTAGGATTATTGTACAGACAATCCCTTTGTGATGCTCGGAGCTCACAACCTATTTACGCAAATCCTCGAGGTGGGAAGGACTAAGGAGATGGGCGTCTGTGGGGCAATTCCCATCCGTTTGGGTGAAGACCTAAATATCCGGATGGCTTTTGTAGACGGCAACTTCCTTGCACGCAATTTGCCTGATGTTATTATAGACAATGAGTCGCAGCGCAACTTGTACGTCTCGTGAACGCTAGCAAATAATCCAAACGGTCTTTGTTTACCTCTACAATCCCTTCGTTCTTAGAACTCAGCATTTCAGCTAAGTCAGTACGTGCCCACATACCCCCACCTAACTGTTCTCATCAATGCATGTGCGTTCCCTTGTGAAAGACTTCTAGGAATGCCAGAAGCCTTGCAATTTTTACCATCCGATTTTCTTCAGGGAGGTATTGATACAGTAGACTAAGTAGGTTAGAGCTATGATCAGCATGAAAGCCATACATATTTGTTCCGATATCTTATTATCGAAAGTAACTGTAAAAAGAATCTGGACTTTGCTGAAGACTTGGGCATGTAGCTTCATCAATCACTAGCATTACGAGGTTGATTATCACACCAGGGATTTGTCTAACACGTGGCAGCTGTAACAATTTCTTAGATATGGGCTTCCAAACTAACAGTGCAGACTTGACCTGTATCTTCATCCTGTCAAGCTTAATGTCAACCTTTTTTTTTATCATATGTACTTTTTTCAGGTTCTTCCATCACCGCGGTGTTCGCTTCATCACCGTAAAGATGCAATCATATACGCCTTGCAAACAGGGGGTTCTTCTGTAGAGTTTCCGGATCACAGAACATCATTCTCCGGGCAAAAGGTTGCTAATGCGTATTTTGGGAGCATAGACTACAGTGAAGTGGTATTGAAATACTCATAGCATCTCCTTCCATAAATCCCACAGCAATGACAAGATGAAGGCTTGTGCATATTACAATTTAGATTTGTTGCTGCATTTATACTACAGGTGGTGGGGTCGACAAATATCAAGTGCTAAGGGACCTCTGTAAATAAACCAATAAAGCCCAAAAGGGGCAAGTTCCATATGCACTATCAACCCCGTAAGCAGGGGCCCGGCAAGCATTCGGGTTTCCCAGCTACACGGCCGGCCGAGGCATAAATGCATTAACGACACTAATATTCTTTGGCATTTGACCATTGGACGCCAGCCCCCAACGCTGCTCTTGTAGTTCTTATCTGTACCTCAGGTTACCTATCTTAGACGAATGCTGTTTCACCAATTTAAACACATCTATGTATTAATATACCCTTTTCCCAGACGAAGAAACGGATCATGACATCCTCGACTCCGGCGTAGAAAAATCCCGAACTCCGTGGGTCTCCAAATCGTCAATGGGTGACGTCTTGTTGCTGACTCTCTCCTTAGTATCAGCAGATTGCCGAGACATTGGGCCGTAACTCTCTGTGCATATCCTACCATCAAAGACAGCCTCCGACGAAAAGTCGTCCAGTCTATTACAGGGAAAAACCACTTTTCTATCACCTGGTGTCCGACAAATCTAAAAACGCCTGGGAAAGAGATCAAAAGAGAGATCGCAAGACAGGGCTACCATCGCATTTCCCGACTCATCCCGCCATCATGGCGGACTCAGTCGGTATGTCTGCTTCAAAGCCCAATCCCCTCCATTGTGCTCGAATTCTCTTCACGCTATGATAGTCAAAGCTAACAAACATGTTGCCACCACAGACCGCGTGTTTGTACACGCGCTCAGCACCGTCAAAAAGCTGCCCAAGACTGGAGCCTCGCGACCGCCACCGAGCGACCGATTACGACTATATGGATTATACAAACAGGCGATGGAAGGCGATGTAGACGGTGTAATGGAGCGACCACGGCCGGGACCAGGGATAGAGGCCAGCGAGCTACAGCGCGAGAAAGACAAGTGGGATGCTTGGAATGTCCAGACGGGGCTCAGCCGTACCGAGGCTAAGAGACGGTATATCGAGGCCTTGATCGAGACCATGCATCGTTATGCGACGACACCGTAAGTTTCGAACACGCACACACGTACCCCACTGCGGCTCTTCGATCTGAGGTTTCAGATCACACACTTTAGAGAATGAAGGGACAGTGATAGATAACTGACTCATTGGTTGCTCAGAGACGCACTGGAACTCGTAGGCGAGCTCGAATTCGTCTGGAACCAAATAAAAAACAACAGCTCCTCATCATCGAACTCATCACCAAAGCGGCACATCCCATTCACCGAACCACGACGTTTTGAACAGCCCAAGAACGGCACCGAGGGCCCCATGAAAGTGCTCAGCCCCATGAGCGAGGACGATGCCGCCGAGCAAAACTTCCGAGATAGAGAACACGATGGTCAGGACGAAGAAGGCAACGGGCAGGACCAAGGCGGAGGCGAGGGCGAATACGTAAAGAAGGGAGACAAGTGGTCGCGAAAAGTCGAGCGCGCACTGGTCCGGTTATCGGCAGAGATAGCGGCGTTGCGCGAACAGATCACGACAGGCCGCGAGTGGCGGACGAAGAAGGAAAGAAGCATATCCTCGTGGCTTGGATGGGTGCTGTGGCTCGTTACAAAGCATCTCGCTATCGACATATTTATTCTCGGTTTTATCTTGATATGGATGCGCAGACGCAAAGATAGGCGGCTCGAAGACCAAGTTAGAGCTATTCTGCGCGTTGCGCGAGAATATGCTAGGAAGGTTTTGCCCTCGAGGTGACGGATGGAGGATTGTATCATCACATAACGTTACCAGATAAACCTAGATGGTGGAGCACTTTCTTGGGCATACACTACTTTCTCGGGATTGGGCGGCAGATCTATACTGCCTTTATAGAGATCAGATACTACGGGCTAGGCTTTGGTTGAGAGCCTAACAGAAAGGTTGCATGAGGTAGCGACTTTTGGTACATATGGCAGGAATGATGATACCCTTACCAAAGAAATCGAGCGACTATCCTCGTAATTGTTTATATAAACTATGACAAAGGAACGTTAGGCTTACTGAGAGGCTACCTAGATGGTCGCGATCGACAAGTCTCTTCAAGCCTCTTCAAGCTCTGTCTCATGACTTCCGGGCGTGAGCACATCTCGAGATCTTTCCGAGATATAATTTGATACAATGAAAGGCATAACAGGATACTCAATTGTCGCCGACTTATGATGATGAAAAGACAACATAGTTGAGGAAAGATGATTAGATTTTGCGCAAAGGTCGTGTTCATTGCCATGCTCTTCTGTGTCTAGCTGATGAAGTTGTGAACTCGGGATGAGGATCGAGATCTTCCATCTGATAGCTTCTCCGTCTGCCTCGGTTCCAGATAACCAACTCACCCTTTTATTTTACAAATTGCCAGCGCTCTCATGATTAACTGAGATATCTGATTTCCGGAACGGGATACAAGTCAAGCCAGTTTTACGACTCACATTGCACTTCAGGTCTGACAATTGGCTTGAGGCTAGGTACCTACCTAGGTTATGTAAGCGTCTCTGCACTCAACTCTACTTTGAAGCGTTCAATCCACATGAATCTTCAGAGTTAGATCCAGCCGAAGCGTTTCCGGCTTCGGCAAGAAGATCGTTCGTTTTCTTCTTGAGATCCTGCAAGCGCTTGATGAGTTTCTTGTTCTCAAGGGCTTTGAGCGCCGCAGCGGCCCCGGCCTCCTTTTTGCTCGGTCCACTTCCAAACGCGAGAGAGAGATTCGTTTCCCCAAGGCCATCGTAGTAGGCACCCACGGTGTACCAAGGTTGTCCATTGGTCTTGCTCTTCTTTTCGTTGATATCCTTATATGAGATGGTCACGCCTCTAGTCCCGATTGCTTGCGAAAGCAAGACCTTCGGAGCAAGTGGTGCTTTGATCGGTGCTTGTGCTGGAGCAATGCTGTCTCCTCCTTCTCCTCCTTCCGATCCAACACTAATACTGGGTATATGTGTATGAATCTGATGCTGATGGGCTGTGAGACCACGCTTGTCTTCATTGAGAATCTCGCGCTTGATGACACTGCTCAAGATTATCTTCAACCACGCCGTGACGCGGGAAAGTCCATCTGCGTCGCTGAGAATAGCTGCAGCAATGAAGGACTCCATGAGATCTCCTAGAACCTTCTGCCGCGCTTTCAAGGTAGCTGTAGTTCCGCCCGCCGATCTACCTCCGGGGTTGAACTCGGCAGGAAGTTCCGCACGCTGGTCGATTCCGTACTTTTGGGTAAACATCGACAAAGTTTCGTTTTTCACCAGTCGCTCTCTGAGTTGTGAGCATTTCCCAGGTTCCAGTGTGGGGAAAGTCTGGTAGATGAAAACAGACGAGATGAGGTACAGGTAAGCATCACCGATCCACTCCAGACGCTCGTAATTCATTTCTCCAAGTCCTTGGGCCATGGCCTTTTGCGTGCGATAGGCCTTCTCGAGAATGGGATCAGTTACTGGTGGTAGTGGCGGCAAGGTGTCTCCGGGAGGCATGTCTTGCGGTGTCCATTTTGTGAGCACCACTGGCAGGACCGTTGATGCTGAGCCAGTTACTATTCCCTCATGCTCTTCAACTTTGAGTGCTTTGCGAGAGCTGCCTGTTTCTTTGCTAGGCTGCCATTTTATGTTAGCTACTAAGCCAAGGAAGAAATGAAATGTTCGTTCGTTCGTTTACCTTTTCTCCATCCTGTGAAAGAGAGTGTGCAATGGACAGAATCTGGGTGTTGTGCTGCTTCAGAGTAGATGTGATGGTCTCATCAGATAGCGCATTGTGATGTTGCGCCAGACGCTCAAGGTCTTTCTTCAGAGTTTGTGCAGCTTTAAGGAGATTATCGACATGTTCTGATGCCGCCCGAAAGCGCAGCTCTGGGGACTCGGTCGCAAAGTCGTCGAAGGAGCGTTTCGACATGGTGGTGGCTGTCCTGTTTGCATGTAGAAGCTCAGATGTAAATGTTCAAAATGCACCAAATATGGGTCATTGATCCAAAATTGTTGAAGGGGTCTCTCTAACAATAACCCCCCAGATATAATTCGGACCCACATCGATGATGCGCTTATCAGCATGCAGTGCCAAGAGTGCCAGTATTTCTCTATCAGACTCGGATACAATCTTAATGACCGAGCACAGACCAACGTGCATGCTAAGAACCAATTCAGAAATCAACATCATCAAACCTCGAACTTCTACGACAAATGCGCCTCGATAGGCATTGAGAGTCCTGCCACTCAGCTCCTCCGCCGCCAAAATGGCAACCGTCAATCGCGCTCGTCTACTGGACCTTATGAGGGTACGAATGGTCCCCATCACTCCAAAACTTCCAACCTAGGCTGACTTGTCGATTGTAGGTCCAATGCCAAATATTCTCGACGACATATAACCCGGAACGGTTGCGGATGGGGAACAAAATCCTGCGACAGCGATTAAAAGGCCCAACCATGGCTGCATACTATCCACAGAGACTACCCGATATTCGAGACCTAGCCAAGGAATTTAAACACTTGAACCTGGAGGTGGATCTTGACGACGAGGAAGACCGACTTGAGCATGTCGAAGGGTAAGTACTTTGATGATGAGTTATACATCCGGTTACGTTTGTTCTGACCTCTCATGTAGCCGAAAACAACGCGGCAAGGGAGCACCGAAGAAGAAGAGAGTGAAGATAGGTACGAATCTTGGTCCTTTGCCCATAAACCTTAGCTTACTTGCTGATTGTTTGAACAGAAAAGAAGAAATAAGCCAGTCAACAACGATGTCCACCCTACTTGTATCTATATGTATAACCATCGCGATATTCATGATGTATAGACGCTGGCTGCGGGAAATGCGAGACATTGTATGCATCTCCGAAGACGACAGGACTAATTCTCTACCCAAATTATTTTGCCCTGATATCCAACCACAATGTGCCTGGCAGATATCGATAGCCTGTCTATATGCAAGCTCTTAACAACAATTAGAGGAACTCCAGATATACAGACCAAAATTCGACTGCGCCGAAAGTATACAGCCTATTTGAGCGTGATGAAATGTCGTTTAAATGCATCTGGTCAATGAGGTCAATGAGAGGTCATACTAACAGCTCATGAGATGTAAGATATAGAAGCTCCTTTTCTCAGCAGGCACATGAATGCTGATGTTCTTGTATGGCTGCACCCAATGGGTAGCCGGTAGCAAAACAATGTCGACTGTGCCTGCCACCTTTCTGCAGCGTATGTTGCTCTGTACCTACCTCCTAGCAAGGGGTACGGAAATCAAACGGCATACTCCTACCAGCACAATCTTCTATTGCGAGATATGATATAGCCATACTTCTCACTTAAATATACCTCATTTGAGAATCATGAGAAAAGCTAACTAAATCCTATTTCTACCAAGATTCTGAAATATAATATAGTCATAATAAGCAGTTATGCGAGAAGGTTTATCAAGTGTATGCCACCTTTTCTTCGCACCGCTTGCCTGGTGACTATCGCCGTACTCCCTCCCTCTGTGTTTACCCTCGTGCTTTCCGTTCTCATGTGCATTGTTTATTTCTACATTGAGATCCCCGGCTCTTTCCTCCTTCCCCGTCACAATCAACATTCTCTTTTCCAATCTTCGTACCTTCATTTCTTCTTCCCGACCAGCCCTTCCTACCTAACACTTACATCCTCAACACCAATATTTCTGCAACCTCACATATCTAATCAGTGTCTGCGAGGCACTCGCAGTGATTTACGACTTCATTTCGGTATCGAGTGGAAATTCTCCAGTTAGTGCTGCCTGCCTACCTGCGGTAACGTGCAATACTTTGTTTCCTGTACTTACGCATCCTGCTGCGGTATCTACCCAGTGGTCTGCACTATCTTACCCCTCCTTCTCTCTCGCACCTTCTCTGTTGTGATCTGTTTACATATTGATTGGAAGCTTCCCAAGTCACACCTGTCAAAAACAATTAGTCCAGGGACATATTTGTCTGCCTTCACTTCACCACAAATCACCATCAATTTACCCTTCTTCCGTTCTCTTCCCCATCACCTTCACACGCGACTCAGCTCGCATTTGGAATCTATTTGATTCCTTTCCCTTTTCACCTTCTCAGCTTCCTGTCATCCCTTGTACCATCTATTCTGGCTATCCTAGCATCTACGCAATCTGTCATCTTGTTTGATGCATTAAGGGTTTAGCAGAGAAGAAAAAGCAAACACTACCAAGCCCTTCCCCCATATTCTCGTGCCTACGTCCCGTCGACCACCGCTGACCAACATGGCTTCGGCTCATCCATCCGGATCTCTCAACATGCATCGCACTCCAGCGGCCAAGATGGAAGAGAACATCAAGGTTGGCAAGGAGGAGATCTCGATTGCCAATGTAAGTGACAGTCTGAAGTCCCTCCTGGTATTTGTAAGTATCATTGAGGCGACTGTATCACCACACCTTATCTTGTTTCTTCCGAATCCATGCCCTTCATTCAATATCTACGACGCACTGCATATTGAGTCGATGATGCTCAGACTTCCGAACTCTTTGCTGATGACTATGGCTATCAGGACTCAGACGTTGCTCACGGGCAGAAGCGAGGCACTACGGCTCTCTCGACCACGTCGCTGGTCAATCAAAGCTGTCCTAAGGTCAGTGACTCACTGGTTCTATCTGATCGTCGGGTTGCATCTCTAAGTTCCCTGCCGCAGAAGACGAAGCTGAGTCACGAGTCACCGGATGCTTCTGAGATTCCTGGCCTCACTGCCTCCGACGGCCTTTTGTCTAGACTATACCACCCTGCCCATTCTGGCAATGCCGCTGCATTCCAGCCTGATGACATCAACTCCATCCCTGAGAATACTGCTTCAAGCAATTCGGTCCCTATGACACCTGCCACAGGAGGCTTTGGGAACTCGGTACCTGCGGCCCGGCCGGCAAGTGCTGCAGCTCCCGATTCGAAGGGTCCCAGCAGTGAAGAAGTGGCGCTGCTGAAGCTCCAGCTTGCCCAAGCCCATAACAAAATCAGCCGCCTGGACCAAGAACTTGCTGAGGTCCGTCCCAATCTACCAGCTACGGGCCTGGCGACCAGCTCTTCTCCTGTCGATGCTGAGTTCCAAAGCGTAAATCAGTCTTTGCCTCTCCCGCCTCGTCTGCCAAGCATTCACCCCTTGAGCAACAACGGTTCTCAACAAGGTGGAAGAGACAGCGGAAATGCCTGGCCTGGTTACGATGACTCACGATCTGACACTAGCGATCCTATGTCTTCCTCCGGCTTCAACCGGCCTCGCAACATTTGGGGTGGTCCGAAGTCCCAGAACAGCTTCGTGTCCAATAGTCTTCCTCCATCGGAAGGCTCGCAGAGTGGTCTCTGGACTGGAAGACCAGCGAGTCACGGCTATGCCGAGTCCAACATGGGATATGATGCACCACCTGCTGCTAGTTATCGACCTGACCGTCTTACTCCGGACTTTGATCTAACTACTAGACCTATGGGAGCTCGCCGAGGAAATCGATATGAGACTCGCTTCAATGGACAAGGCTTTGGTGGTGTTGCGCCAAGCTTCAATGGTCAAACCGGATATGGTGGGTATAACTACCCTCAAGGTCAATATGAACCTGTTCCTGGACCAGTCGGCGGTTCCCAGGGAGGTATGGGTGTTGGCATGTATTCCACTTACCAACCTACACCAGTCGGCACTCCTCTGTCACCTCTCGCGAGCGAATTCACATCCATGTCTGGCAACGGGGGACCGTGGAAGCAGGAGGTATTTTTCTCTCGTCAGTCATGAATCTGTTTTACTCAGCTAACATCCTCAATAGCCTGGCGCGACTGAGGGTCAGACCTATCTCCCCACAACTGAGCCTCTCAACTATCGTCGACTTCTGGACCGAAATGTCAACTGCAATTGGAAGTATATCGTCGACAAAATTGTCTGCAGTAATGATCAGCAAGCCTCAATTTTCCTGCAACAGAAGCTCAAAGTCGGGACTCCTGACCAGAAGTACGAGATTGTCGAAGCAATTGTGGCACAAGCATATCCTTTGATGGTCAACCGCTTCGGCAACTTCCTTGTGCAGAGATGCTTCGAGCATGGTACTCCGGAGCAGGTCATCAAGATCGCTGAAGCAATCCGAGGCTGCACTCTGAATCTTTCCATGGACCCATTCGGCTGCCACGTTGTCCAAAAGGCATTCGATTCTGTCCCAGAAGATTACAAAGCAATTATGGTGCATGAATTGTTACGCCGAATTCCCGAGACTGTCATCCATCGCTATGCCTGTCATGTCTGGCAGAAACTCTTCGAGCTCCGGTGGACTGAGTCTCCACCCCAGATCATGAAATATGTCAATGATGCGCTTCGAGGCATGTGGCACGAGGTTGCTCTTGGTGAGACCGGTAGTCTTGTTGTGCAGAACATTTTCGAGAATTGTCTCGAGGAAGACAAGGTGTGTTCATTTTGAAATTTGGCAGAACAGCGCTAACATTCTCTAGCGACCCTGTATCGAGGAAGTGCTAGGCAACATTGATATCGTCGCACACGGACAGTTCGGCAACTGGTGCATTCAACACATTTGCGAGCATGGTGCACCCGCTGATCGAAGCCGAGCAATTGACCATGTCATCCGTTACGCTGCGGAGTATAGCATGGATCAGTACGCATCCAAGGTAGTGGAGAAGTGCCTCAAGATTGGGGGAGGCGAATTCCTCAGTCGCTATCTCGATCGAGTCTGTGAAGGTCGCATCGACCGTCCTCGCATTCCCCTAATCGACATTGCAAGCGACCAGTATGGCAATTATCTCATCCAGTGGATCTTGACCAACGCCAACCCACAGCACCGTGATGTCGTCGCTGCTCATATTCGCAAACACATGGTATCCCTTCGAGGGTCCAAGTTTGGTAGCCGGGTTGGTATGCTCTGCACCAACCCAGCCATCACCACGAGACCCGGCCCGGGAGTTGGTCCTGGTATCAACCGAATGCCTGCTGGACCTCGTTTCGGTGGTCGTCCATACCAGTGATTACGCACTTGTGCCCACACTGTCTTTGCTTGCTCAACAGCATTATTAAGAACTCCGTGGGTTGCCACGGTACAGGTGCTTGGTGTCAGTCGTTTCCTGTCCTAAAACATCTCCTTGTCTGTAATATTCAGCTCCCGAACTGGCACAACTTCAACGGCAGATTTGAGCTTGATTCTTGTTCGGAACGATCAACATATGACCGATCGCACAGAGCATCATCTGAAGCAGACGATTTACAAATCATACGTCTACAAAATCCTACGCCCGGCAGGCTACTGCCTTGCCTGGGTGCTTTGGACACTTCATGGTTATGGATTTTGCGATACTGGTGTCAAACAGCCTTAATTATCCTTGTCCTGTCCCGAGCCGTTTAAACTGCTGTCTAGTCTGTTCGAGCTGGGCTAGTCTCAAACTTGTGTTCGCTTGATAGGGGCGCAGGTCAAAGGCTACGACGTGTTGTCTCATATAGTTGCGTGGACGGTTACTCAATCTCACCGCGTCGACATTCTGCAAAGAATAAAATAGTCTGTGCTTGGTCATTGGAGAATTGAGGTTGCAGGTTTTTCATGTGGCACACAAAGGAAGAAGAAAATTCGGCGAGAAAAGAAGTGATAATCGGTAATGGGGGGGAAAAAGTTTCCACACTCTTGTACCTATTTTGTGCTATGAAGGCAGTGTTACATATGCCCCGGCTTTTCGTAGGCAGGAAAATTTCTCTAGTCATCCTCGTTGTGTCTCATGCCTTGTGGTTTGTGAACTGCCTCTGCCGTGGTCTCTGAATTGCCTTCGTGTCAGATGCTGTTTGCCGTGGTTTGAATTTCTCAATTTTGTAAGTAGGTCGAGCTCTTTCATGGCTAAGAGAAGACTTGAAAGTAAGCTAGCCTATAATAATAGGCGTTAACCACAAGGACGAAACGAGTCCAATACGATCAAAAACACATCGGTCTTACAATCAAGTCTGGGATCGAAACAAGTATTGTACGTTTTCTCTTCTATTCTTCATCCTCGCAACCATGCTACAGAAACTAAGTTGCCTCTTTCAACTTCAACTCAAGTCTTTTCACTCCACCCTGTTCGTTGACCTAACGGACTCCATCGATGTTGAGCAACCATAGGAACAGAGAAACAGGGAAAAGAGCAGGGAAAGACTTTATGCGGATATATATGTACATTTACTACAGATGAGGGGTGTAGTGCACACACTTCACCTATCGACTTTCAGCTCCGCAATCGATCGAAACAAAGGGAAGAATGGTTAGATCCATTTTACTGCTTTAGGTTTTAGGTTTTCAGTTCCAGATCGTCGGTGGGAGGTTAGCAGTCCTTGCGGTGATCATTCATATCGTCTATAAGGATATCATTCTTGGGCATTGATGACACATCCTGGGGGATTTTATAGGTTTTCTCTATCCGGATGTTTTTCATGCGCCGTATGCAACCTGGCCCATGGGCTTGTCCTCGCTCATGCCTGGAGCCATGAAATTTGTGTCGGGGTTTCCTGTGGCTTTGGCTGCTGAGCAACGAGCCATGGTTGGGGAGCTGAAGTGAAGAATATTAGTTATCAATCAAACTGGCAACAGGGTTTCAAGAATATCCAACATACCTCCTGGAGATGACGTCTGTGAAGTAGAAATCCTGAATAACTTTCTGGAGAGGTTGACCGGTGGATTTGGATCCCTTATTCTGGTCGACCAGCTGTACCTTGCTGAGCTGCTTCAGGGTTGTGGGCTCGACAACATCATAGGCAGCGAGGGCAGGGCTGATCTCCACCATTCTGTCCCGTAATTGAGCAACGTCGTCGTATGGTAGAGGAGCCCCGAGGAATTCACTAACGGCGCGAATAATCTTCCAATCTGTGCGAGCGGCGCCAGGTAATGAGGTAGCCGCGCGAGTCATCTGTACGCGACCTTCGGTGTTGACATAGGTACCAGCCTTCTCTGTGTAAGCAGCTCCGGGTAGGACTACATCAGCAACCTGAGCACCTCGGTCACCATGGTGTCCCTGGTAGACGATGAAAGCATCCTGAGGAACATCGGCATCGGCGAATTCGTCGGCACCAAGCAGCCACACAAACTTAGGCTTTGTCTCGGCAACAGCAGGAGATGGCGTGGTAAAGCCTACCTCAAAAGCACCAGCTCTCGAAGCAGCTCTTTGCAGAACGTTGAAACCATTGTGCTCTTCGGTCAAGAAGTTGGCTGCATTCTTATCAACAAAGGCGCCGATAAGCTCGTAGAAGGCCTTAGCATCAGGGTGATCGGTGACACCCGAGCCAACGACAATCATGGGCTTCTTGGCGGCTTGGAGTTTCTTGCCGAAGGGGCCAGTGAGGGCCTTCTTCAAGGCAGCCAAATCGGAGCCGAGATGCTCGAACTCGAAGGTGGACTCCCAAGACTCGCCAACGACTCCGATTTCGAGATCAGATCGCAACCATTGCTTCCGGATACGGGCGTTAAGACCGGCAGCCTCGGTTCTCGTATTGGTGCCAACAAGAAGCAGGCAGTCGACGTCCTCGGCAGCCCAGATCTTGGAGTTGAAGAGGTAGTTGGAGCGAACGTCCACACCGTGGGCAATGGGCTGATTTCCGGATGGCATATCGAGAGCGAGGTTATCGGATCCAAGCTTATTGGCCAGATCTTTCATGGCTACGAGAGACTCGACTTCGGTCAGCTCACCAGCAATGACCTTGAACTCGTTGGCGCCAGGAGCTAGCTGCTGATAAGCGGCACCAATCTCAGACAGCGCCTGTTCCCAAGAAGCAGGCTCGAACTTGCCGTCTCTCCGCACAAGAGGCATGGTAAGACGCTGGGTCTTCAGACCATCGCAGGCGAATCGGGTCTTGTCGTTAATCCACTCCTCGTTGACGTCGTCGTTGAGGCGGGGCTGGATGCGCATGACCTCGAGGCCGCGGCTGTCGACACGGATGGCGGAACCTAAGCCGTCCAAGACATCAATGGACTCGGTCTTCTTCAGCTCCCAAGGACGAGCACGGAAAGCGTAGGGCTTCGAGGTGAGGGCACCAACGGGGCAGAGATCGATGACGTTGGCTGACATTTCGGAGTTCAGGTTCTGCTCGAGGTAAGTACCGATCTGAATATCGTTGCCACGTCCGTAGGAGCCCATCTCGGGAGCACCAGCGACATCATTGGCGAATCGGATACATCTTGTGCAGTGGATGCATCGGTTCATCGAGGTCTTGATAAGGGGGCCGATGTTCTTGTCCTCGACGGCTCGCTTGCCACCAACCTCATGGAAACGACCCCTGTCGCCACCATAACGCATGGACTGATCCTGGAGATCACACTCACCACCCTGGTCGCAGATTGGGCAATCCAAAGGGTGGTTGGCCAGCAGGAACTCCATGACACCTTCTCGGGCTTTGTGGGTGAGGGGAGAGTTGGTCTTGACAACCATGCCGGGTTGTACGGGCCAGGCACAGGAGGCGACGGGTTTCGGGGCGCGTTCGACTTCGACAAGGCACATACGGCAGTTACCAGCAATCATTAATTTTCTGGGTTGATATTGGTCAGTATCGAGGAGGTTGGAATGGTAGTCGGGCGGTTGGGATATCGTACTCATGGTAACAGTATCTGGAAGCAACTGAGTTAGTCCGAGTAACATGAGCGGAATGTACGGAGTTCACGTACCTTGGAATAGTAACGCCTGCCTTTTCGCAAGCTTGAATTAAAGCCGCGCCAGCTGTTAGGTAAGATGGCAGTGGTTAGCTTGAGCTGCGTTGTTTGCTGTTGGGAGCTGAGATGAGATTAGGTGGAATCGTACCTTCAATAGACACTTTCTTTCCATCTAGACTGCTATGTTAGTCCATAATTCTGCGCGATGGATGAGGTCAAGGTGACTGACCGACTGTGAGCTCGACCTCAGCCGGGCGCTGGGAGGTGGCGGAAAAAGCTCGAGAGGCATTGGCGGTAGCATTCCTGGACGTCCGCCAAGCCGAACGAGCAAGCTTGTGCCGAAGCATTGTGTCGTCTTGACGGAATGCGAGGGAGAGGTAAGAGAGGAGATGGGGTGAGAGGTCAAGGGAGGACGGCTAATCGACGTCGTCGTCTTCGTCGGGACCGGGACCTTTTTCTCGGGTTATTGCTTGCAGTGGGAGAGGATGGGATGATGGCAACACCAGCATTGACCAATTACACAGCACACCGGGTTTCGCTGACTGCTCACTCAAAGCTTGGGACTTGTATTTATCGGGGGCGATTATTTCAACATGAATCTGATTGGTTATTGAGATTGAAGCTCGGACCATCCGCACTTGCTCGCGCTATTATGAATTTTCAACATGTCTGTCGCTTTTTTTCTCTCTTTCCTTCTCTTTTTCCATAATAATTAATTGTACATGGGCACACTTTATTGTAGGTGAGCTTGAACAGGAAACCTTTTTGGTTCTTGTTATAGTCGAGTCTTCCTCTATCTTGTGCTCTAGAGCAAATTACTTACGCCGTTTATGGAAGCACCTGAGATCTCCATGATTGCTGCCTCTTACCGCCGGTCGTTACATTCTTTTACCTTTAGCACCCATATCTACTATGAATTAGACTTACATTAGCCTGTGATGCCACAACCCCATGCCGTGCAACAAGAATCGAATTTCCTGGCGCTTGGGACCAAGAGTCGAGCACATCTGCCTGTGCTCGGTGGATGTGTCACTTGATAAAGCAGCGCATTATGGCAACGTATTTTGGGAATATTATATTGAGTTGAGATCGTGTTATCTTTTCTTACAACTAAACAGAACGGACACAATCCCCTCCTAGTGTGTATTACAGTAACGCCATATGCTCATATAGCTTTTCATGGGGCACATTGGTAAGTCCCGTCTTACCAAACGAATCCTCCAACCTCACTCCTATCTTGACCAAGTAGTGCCTCTGCTGTCAATGAAAAGACTATGACTGCTTTAATGAAGCTCGCTGAATAGTTTTCTATGTTTGGTGAGGCGACCCTGGGATCCTTGCTGTTCTCGAACGCCATAATCTTACCGTTTATGTCTATACGTCGAAATTTGAATAAAGTATGAGTAAAAGTAAAGTAAGTTGGTATACAATATCTTATGCGAGTCCACCAGTGTTGGTAAATACCTGGTTAGATTAAAAGATGGCGGAGCTACCTACCCCATCTATATACATAAATGCCACTATTCCCACGCCATGAGCACAGTGTAGCTAAATCTCCTGATGATTGTTACTTCGCCGACGCATTTAGACAAGCATAACCGACATTTATATTCCCCTTTGTCTGTGAGCAAGAACAAAGATAAACGGGATGTATATTTCACTTCACGCTGCGTTCACGGCTCATTATCTCGCACTATCTACTTCGTATAGCGGCCAAATGGTCCGTGCGTCATATGTAGCTGGGCGACAGGAGCCACTCTGCTAGCCCGTGGTGGGGGATGTGGCTTTCTAAACGAACAACATAAAGTCATCGCACCAATCGTCTCATGCTTCGTTGATCATCTTAAACTACCTATGATGAATCTTGCATACGAATTTTATATCCACCAAGACAATATTCAAGGATATTTTCACAGAGCAATCACCGTCACTTAAGAGAGCAGAAGACAGGCAAGTATTTGAAATGTGGTCTTCTACGTTAACAATCAGTCGCTATCAATGCTAGGTTCAAAATCATACTCATGGCTCATGCAATATGACAAAGGAAATACCCCAAATCCAAATTCCGAAAACTCCCCAAAATGTCCCAAAATGTCTCAAAATCCTGCATGCAAGAAGTATATCCAAATAAGAAAGATGAGATTCCCTTTTTTTTATTCCATCCCCTTTAGAAAGGTATGTATATATGCGCACATGGCCAGCACATGTCACTCCAAATCAATGTGGTTTGTTGTTTAAGCCTTGGGCGCGACGGCAGCCGGCAAGAACTTGGACTTGGAAGCGATGTGCTCAGCCAGGTTGATCATAGGTTGGTTCTTGAGGATCTCAGACACGTGGATGACGCTCTGGAGATCCTTGAGGGCCCAAGCACGGATGTCGACAGCAATGAGCGAGTCGACACCGTAAGTATTGATAGGGCGAGCTGGGTCGAGATCCTCGAGCTCCATCATCAGACCCTTGGCAAGCTTGACCATGAGACCCTGGCACACGACCTTGGTGGCCTCAGGCATGGTCTTAGAAGTCTTAACGAGCGCGCCGAGGTCGACAGTGGCGCCGCTGCTCTTGTTGGCCTTGGTGGTGAGGCTGGCAGTGTCGAAGACCCGGAGAGGTCCGAAGCGGGCATCCGAGAACCAGTAGGGCTCGTCGAAGCCGTTGGCCTTCACGAGACCACCGCTGGAGAGACCCAGGATAGGTTGGTTGCGGATCTCGCCGGCCATCGCCTCCTCGAGGACGGCCCACAGCTGGGCAGAGCCGATCTGAGGAGCACCGCAGGCGACGATCTCGGGCACCTTACCCTGCTCGGAGACGAAACCGATGTCACCCATCCAGCCCAAGTCGATCGAGGTACCAGCAAGACCCTGCTGGCGACGATGGTACATGAGGGAGTCTTGGTACACGTTACCGGCGTTGTAGTTAGATTGGGCAATGGATCCGATCTGACCAGCGGCAGAGGACAGAGTGATGAAGAAGTCGAGGTCCTTGGGCAGCTGGTTGTGCAGGTTGGTGGTGACGAAGTACTTGGGTCGGATGGCGCCCTTCCAAGCGTCCAGAGACATGGTTTCGAACATGGAATCCTGTAGAAGTATTCATTAGTCATTTGTTCACGTTGGTTAGGAAGAGGGAAAGAAAAGCTTACTTGGACGTTCATAGCAAGGACAACTGCACCCTTGACAGGCGGGAAGTCAGCCTTGGCAATCTCCTCGAGGACGGAGGCACATTGCGCCTCGTCACCAATGTCAGCAGCAAAGACGCGGGTCTGAACACCCATGCCAGCGAGCTCGCCGAGGACGGCCTGGACATCAGGGTTCTTGGCGCCGGATCGCGAGGCGACGGCGAGGTACTTGGCACCCTTCTTGGCCATCCAGATGAGCATGGAACGACCGAGACCACCAGTGCCACCGGGGATGAGGTAAGTGGCATTGGGAGAGAGCTTGAGCTCGGGCTTCTTGCCACGAGTAACAGGGACCATGTCGTTCTCATCTACGGAGAGGACAACCTTGCCAGTGGAGCGGCGGGACTGGAGGATGCGGAAAGCATCGGCGATCTCAGAGAACTTCTTGACATTGAGAGGCGCGAACTTGAAGACACCCTGGGCGTGGTACTTCAGGACGTCGGCCATGAGCTTGCTGAAGACGCGCTTGTTGGTGCGGTACATCTGGAGGATGTTGACACCGGAGAACGTGGCGTTGTTCAAGAACGGCACCATGTCCAGACCGGTGTTGGACTTGATATCCTTCACACCCAACTCGATGAAGCGACCGAATGGTGCGATGCAGTGCCAGGTCTGGCGCAGCAACTCGCCAGTAAGAGAGTTAATGACGACCTGGACACCCTCGCCCTTGGTGATGCGCTTGATGCCCTGGACGAAGCCGGCATCTTTGTTGCTGAAGATGTGGTCTTCAGGGATAGCGTATTTCTCCTTGAGAAGGTTCTTCTCAGTCTCGGAAGAGACGGTGACGAGGACTTCGGCACCAATGTGCTGAGCCATCTGGATAGCACCCTGGCCAAGAACATCAGCGGCAGAGTGAATGAGGATGGTCTCGCCGGCCTCTAGGCGGGCCGCGTTGTAGATACTGTAAGCAGCAGTACCGTACGAGATCATCAGCTGAGCACCCTCTTCGAAGGACATGGACTCAGGCAGCTTCTGGAAGTTCTCCTGGCTGTTGCGGACGTAGGTCCTGTACCAGCCATTGCCAACGGTCAGGACACGGTCACCGACAGCAAAGCCAGAGACGTCCTTGCCAAGGCGGGTGATGGTACCAGAGCACTCAAGACCCAAGTTGACATCCCAGATCTGACCAACAGCGACGACCATGTCGAATTGATCGAGACCGACAGCCTTGACTTCGATTTCAATCTCCTCATCGCCAAGAGGCTTCTCGTGATCGGCATCGTCCTGGAAGAAGAAGCTGTCGAGCTCACCAGTGGCCTTGAGACCGAGCTTGAGGGCACGGTTGGCCTGCTTGAGGGGCTGGAGGGAAAGAGCATCCTCGGTGTCCTCATCGGGCTTCTGGCGTCTGCTGAAGTTCTCGTCGGTACCGAGACGAGGGATGTTGAGGGCACCCTTGCGGGCAGCGAACTCGAACTCGTTGTTAGCAGAGTCACCCTGAATGGTGAGTACCTGGAGGACGGTCTTGGTGGTCTCAGGGGCGTCGAGAGCAACATCAGGGTCAAGATCGAGGGTAGCTAGACGGATCTCAGGAGCTTCACCGCGAACAGTGCGGGCAAGACCAGTGATCATGTTGAGAGCAGGGCGGCGCGAGTCAATAGTGTAACCACCCTGGGTGAGCCAGAGGGTGCCGTCAGAGTGGTGGAAGATGTTCTTGATGGCGGCATACTCCGTCTCGCTCATGTTAGTCAAGACGGACTTCTCAACTTCAGCAGTGACGATGACACGGTCCTTAGACAGGTCAGCCTCAGCAACCTCAGCAAGAGTCTTCTTGTCAACGGTAGCGCCTTCAGCAGTAAGTTTCTTGGTCAACTCCTCGGTCAAGCCCTTGGCCTGAGCAGACTCGTCAGAGCCAGTCACAATGGTGACGGTCTTGAGAGGAGAAACCTCAGGAATGTAAGGGTTGGTAGCAGCGACGAGCGAAGACGACCAACCGATGTCATCACGGTCACGGTAGAAGAAGTCAGCACCGTTATAACCGACGGCCTTGAGACGCTGATCCCAGCCCTCCTCAGAGAGTTCGGGACCGAAGTGGCGCTCGTCGTCCTCACCAAGCCACCAACCAGCGAGCAGACCGAAGACAGCAGAACGTCTGCCGATCTTGCTGGTCAACTCAGTGGCAATGAGCTTACCACCGGGCTTGAGGAGTCGGCGAGCGTTGGCGAGGGTCACGCTGAGCTTGGCAGTAGCGTGAAGAACCTGGAAGGCAACAACGACATCGTAGGTTCCCTCCTCGAAGCCCTGTTGGGCAGGCTCATTCTCGACGTTAAGGACCTTGAAGTCCATGATGGATCGGTACTCCTTGAATTCCTCGGCAGCCTCGGCGAAGAAAGAACCGGAAATATCAGTGTAGGTGTACTTGGTAAGCTTACCTTGCCAGTTCTCGTTGAGAGCGGCAAAGATACGGCTGGTAGCGGAACCAGTACCAGCACCGATTTCAAGGATGCGCAGAGGTCGCTTGGCAGCCAGCTGCTTGATGTACTCGCATTGCACAGCGGGAGTACGCTCATCGGAAAGACCGTAGCGGTACATCTCGTTGAGGGCGTTGTCGTGGTTCATGAGCTCCCAAGGCTCGATCTCGCCAAGAAGAACGCTCTCGATGTTGTCGCAAATGCGAACCATCATCTTACCCTCGAGACTAGTGGCGCCAGCACGGACAAGGACTTCGTCCTCGGTCTCCTTGCTGGAAGACAACCACTCAGGGGTCTGGCAAGGAAGCTTGCTGGCATTGGCAAGCTCGACCTGGTTCTTCATGTAGTTGTAGAAGATCAGGTGGTGAGGAGCCATGCGCTTGGCATCCTCATCAGTGAAGCGCTGAGCCATTCTCTTGCAAACAATGTAGGCACACCATTCGAGATCGTAGACTTCGGAGTAGGGAACTTGAGGAGCAGCACCAACAGCCTTGTTCAACATCTCCCGAAGAGTAGCAGAGGAGTTCTCGACATCAACGTACCAGTTAGTGTAGGCACCGAGCTTGCGAACAGACTTAACCTTGGCCTCGGCGTCCTCCTCGTCCTTAGCTCCAGAGTTGTAGTCAGTAGACTTAAGGCCCTCGAAGATGAGCAGAGGCTCGGCCCACTTCTCGTCGGAAAGGACGACAGTACCGTTGGTGCCATCGGCCCACTTCTCCTTGATCTCGGCGTAACCCTTGAGTTTGGAGCCAGCATCAGTGGGGAGCTTGCTGGAGATGTAGATACGTTCAATGTACTTGGGCACGGTGATCTTCTCAACACCCTTAGCGGCCAAGAGCACGTGGAAGATACCATCCAGAGTGGCGGGGTGGACCACGTATGAAGACTCAACGTTGGCAGGCATCCACACCTGAGTGTCGGGGACCTGGAGAGTTGCAACGACAGAGTTACCAACGGTGTGCGACTCCTGGAGGGTCTTGAAGGTCTCGCCCCAGCGCATACCGAGCTTCTCGAACTTGGAGTAGAACTCGGCGCCAGTGCGGGCAGTCAAGTGGTTGTTCTGGATACGAGCATACTCGTTCTTGTATGTCTCGTTGTTGGCGGCCTGCTCATCAGCGAAGCTGGTTGCGTGGTTGTCAGCAGCGTATTTCATTGCCACAAGACCAGTGCTGTGCTGGGTCCAGGTACCGTCGCGGGTACGGCTGGCAATGCTGAATTCCTTCCAGTAGGTAGTGAGAGATCGAGAGGCAAGACGCCAGTTGCGGAGCTGAAGCTTGGTCTCCACGGGCTGGTCCTCGTTATCAGTGAGCACAATCGGAGGACCAGGGAAGACATCACGGAACTGGTATCCCTCGATGACCTTGCCGGGCTCGGCAATTTGGCGCATAGCCTCAACGACCATGGTAAGGAAGCCAGCAGCAGAGAACAAGAACATGTCCTGAACACCGTGGTGGCGAGCCCAAGGAATCTCGGAGGGGCGGAGGTAATTGCGCCAAGCAGGCTCAGCCTCGCCAGAGAAGACATCACGAGCACCCAGGATATCATGCTTGGGCTCGCTTCGGTTCTTGTAGGCCATAGACATAGCAGTCTCGTACCAGAAGCGAGTGTTGTGGTTCCAAGAGAAGGGAGGCAGGTCAACCAAGAAGCTGGGGAGCTCTTGCTTGGAGTCAAGGTGGTTAGCCTTGCTGACATCAATTGGCAGACCCTTCTGGAACAGGATACCAACACCCTTGAGCATGGTTCGGATAGCATCCTCCTTGCGGGTGAGCAAGCTAAAGAGGTTCAGCTCAGATGGCTGAGTCTTCAGAGCCTTGAGGATCTGCTTGACAGGGCCCTGGAGAGCGCCGTGAGGACCGACCTCCATCAAGACAACAGGCTTGCCAGAGACAGCAGGCTCTCCCATGATGGCAGTCAGAGCAGGGCTGAAACGGACACAGTTGACCATGTTGTCTACCCAGTATTGAGGGTTGATGAGGCCAGCATCATCAATCTCCTTGCCAGTGACAGAGGAGAACATGCGGGTAGAGGTAGCCTCACCAGCCTTGAGGTTAGCCATGGACTCGTAGTAAGGCTCAGCCAGCTTTTGCATGAAGGGGCTGTGGTAAGGAGTCTTGACAAGGAGCTTCCTGGCCCAAGCTTGGGAGCCGATGATGTTAAGCACCTCATCAATACCCTCGGAGCTACCAGACAAGGTAACACTTTCGGGGCTGTTGACACAAGCAATGACAGGCTTGGGGTCGGATGTGCACTGGTCAATGAAAGGCTGAACACCTTCCTCGCCAAGGGCAACTGCCAACATGGCACCGGTGATGTTCAGGCTGGCGGACAGACGGCCACGGTGGTAGGCGACAGTCCAGGCAGCCTCGCGAGAAAGTGCACCCTTGGCGTAGGCAGCACCAATTTCACCACTGGAGTGACCGACAGTGAAATCGGGGGAAACGCCCCACTCCTTGAGGAGATCGACAAGACCAACCTGAACGGCTGTGCAAGCCGGCTGGCTGACCTGGGGCTCGTTGACACGAGAGTCAGCCTGGCTCTTAGAAAGCTCCTCAATAAGGTCCCACTCGCAGCCGAGGGACTTGAGGTGAGCAGCAGCCTCCTCGATGCGAGTGCGGTAAGTGCGGTAAGCCATAAGCTCACGACCCATACCGAACCATTGAGCACCTTGACCAGTGAAGATCCAGATGGAAGCAAGGTTCTCAGAGGGACGCAGGTGCTTAGCAGGGAGGTCCAATTCCTTCGCGGCCTCCTGAAGATCGGAGGCAACGACGAAAGAGGCCCAAGGGTGGCGGGTACGGCGGCCGGAGAGAGTGTAGGCCAGCTGCTTAAGGTAGCCAGGCTCCTCAGTAGCGAGAACCTTCTTCTCCTTGAGGTAGGCCTGGAGTTCCTTGGCGGTTCTAGCAATACCGTTCTGCTCATGGTGAGACCAGACAAGCAGCTGAGGAGTAGAAGAGATGGCTCCGAGATCCTCGGTGCTATCGACCTCGGAAACAGGGGTGGTCGTTCCCTGGGTAGAAACAGCCTCGGAGTTCATAACACTGGTAGCGAAGGCCGAGGTAGCAACCTCAGACTCGGGCGACATGAAGAGGGCATCAGCCTTAAAGCCAGGTCGGACAACACGAGAGACGGTGTTGTGTCGGCCGATAAGGCCACGGCTGCTCAGGTAGTTGTACGCATCATCCAAGATACAGTGGGCGTTGGTACCACCATAACCGAAAGAGTTGATACTGGCACGGCGGAGACCATCGGTGGGCCAAGGCTGGAGCTCGGTAGGAACGGCGAGATTCCACTCCTTCAGCAGAATCTTGGGGTTGGCTCTCTCGAACCAGATATTGGGAGGGATCTGACCCTTCTCGAGAGCGTAGAGAGTCTTCGTAAGACCCGCAAGACCGGCACCGGCCTCCAAGTGACCGATGTTGGACTTGACGGATCCGACGAACAGAGGGAAGTCGGGCGAGTGGAACTTGCCGAAGACCTTCGCAATAGCGGAAGTCTCGAGAGGGTCACCGGCGGGGGTACCGGGGCCGTGAGCCTCGAAGTAGGTCGTGTTCTCGGGACCCAATTGCGCGTTAGTGTACGCGGCCTGGATCAGCTCCTCCTGCGATTCCGCAGAGGGCAAGTTGATACCAGGAGTGCGACCATCCTGGGTCACCGAGGTTCCTCGGACAACCGCACGGATGCAGTCACCGTCTCGCAAAGCATCGGCCAAAGACTTGACAACGATGAAGGAGACACCCTCACCACGAGAGTAACCGTTGGCCTTGTGGTCGAACGATTGCGACTTGCCATCCTTGGACAAGAAAGACAAGGTGCTCAGATGGTTAGAGGTGTGTGGTGCCAGAATTAAGTTGGTGGCACCAACGAGAGCCTGAGATATCTGTGTCAGAGTATGGTTGTCTAAAGTAACGGCTTGCGGCTTACCATATTAGACTCTCCAGTGCGAATGCTCTGCACAGCCAAGTGCAAGCAGACGAGGGACGACGAGCAAGCGGTGTCAAGCGTCAAGCTAGGTCCCTTGATGTCGAAGTACCAGGAAATACGGTTGGAAATCATGGCAGTTCCCATGGAACCGTTGGCTTCATAACGGGGATAGTCGTCAGGGTCAATAGCGCGAATAGCAGCGTAGTCTCTGACGCAAGTGGCCATGTAACACCCCATAGTGGTTTTGGCGATGTCAGCCATGGTCAGGCCAGCTATACACAATGTTGATCAGTAAAAGTTCTTCTTTTCAAGACTAACACAGAGCCTTACCAGATTCCAAAGCCTCATATGAGAGTTCGAGAGCAAGTCTCTGCTGGGGGTCCATGGCATGGGCCTCCTGGGCAGAGATCTTGAAGAAGGGAGCATCGAAGAGGCCAACATCGGAAGCGATGAAGTGGCCCTTTCGGGTGCTAGTGGTTCCCTGGCGCTCAGCACTAGGGTGGTAGAAACCATCGATGTTGTAGCGTTCCTTGGGTACGTCGGACAACGCACTCCTCGCTTCGGAGACCATATCCCAAAGTCTGTCTGGGGTCGTCGCATCTCCGGGGAATCTGCCTGAAACACCAACGATGGCAATAGGCATGGCGCCATCCTGGGCAAGGATGGCCTCGATTTCTTGCTGTGACATGGCCATTTTGACTAATTTGTTTGATCGATGGTGAACGAGGTGTCTATGTCTATAATCTATGCGCACGAGGAAGGGTATATACAACAAGTGTTGTCAAAAATGTGGAAGTTGAATGACAAGAGGCTTGGCAGGAGGGATATTGATAGATGCCCTCGTGTGTTGAAACAGCTATGAATCTATAGCTCTATAGGCGACGGAGGAATCTCCGGTTCGTTAATCGTAAAGACCACAAAGAAAGAAAGATGAGGAATGGATCGAAAACCCAAGACGATGGAGGGACAGCAGAGAGTGTTATATAACAGCTGCTCGTTGCATGGCAAGACGAGCTATGGAACAACGGCCTGACTGACGTGTCTCCACGCCGTTGTCCAGATAGACTACAAGGAGCAGTAAGAATATCGGCAAGTCAACATGGCACAGCGATAAGTGCCACCAAGGTACCGAAGTACAGTACATCCTTCGCGATCGAACACACATAACCCAAGACTGGCGCATATCAGCATGCATTAGGGGCTCGTGTTCCACTTGTTCGAGAACGGAGCATGAACACAGCATGAAAGAAGTAGACAAGTGACGAGGCCAACGAATAAACAGTCAGCCTAAGCGGCCCAAGCCAGGCGAGTGGATCAGAGCCCCGTCACGAACTATCCTGGACTGCGGCGCTGGAAATATGTTCCTAGTTGAATACTCAACTACGTCCGTAGGCCGTGGCTGGCGCAAGTTAGCACAGTAGTCCAGTTCAAAAAGGCGGAATGGGGAGGGCATGTGGATAAGGTAGTGTGTACTGTACAGAATTGGAAGCTGCAGAATAAGGCGGCGGTGATGTGATCTCCCGAGGGGCATGCGGCAGGCAACGTGGAGTGGAGCCGCTACGGTTGATGCAACTCCATGTACAGGGCAGAGATGGAAAACGGCGTGCATGGCTGTCCACAGAAAGTACTCTTCAAGTACCACTATCTAATATCTTTTGTCTTGTCACGCCACTAGAGCATGTGTGGTTGGTCAAAAAGTGTGCATTCGGTCTCAGTTCGAATCCCGTAGACTTGAGGTGGACTTCAGGACCCGAGTAGCTGAGTCAGCCGCTATGGTCAACACTATTCTGATAGCCACAACCCAGAATAGGAAAGCCTTTGAAACGGCCTGAGGTTCCTCATAATAAAACATAGAAACAAACTAATAATGCTGCCTCTCTAGGTACCTATGAAACGGTTAGTAGGAGTTCGAAAAATAGAAACCACACTTTGGCCCGTGCTACGCCCCTTGCCTGCTGCTTGCTAACTATCTCAACGGGCGCCAGTTTTGACACCCACTCATCTTACTGTTCTCTATGCAACTTAATAATATGCTTAAATCCTCAACCTTAATCAGCGCCGCATTAACGTCACCATCAGGCTGGGAGTGCGCAAGCCCCGTGTTGTGCTTAAGGAGGACCTAGTCGGCCGCTGCGACGTGCATAATGGCATGCCTGCATACATAGAGTAAGATGCACCTCGCTCGGGCAAGACCCGCCGATTCCCAGGTCCAGGTGTCCAGAAACGGCACCACTGTTGCATACAGCAATCAATCCACTCTTTAATCTACTGCTCCGTACGATTCCCATCCCTTCCCAGTGGAGCGGTCTCGCCTTCAAAAGCGCTGTGCTACGAAGCTCTTTGGGGATAAGCCGGCCCGGCCTGACCGGGGTCTGTCCAACATCGCGATAAGACCTAGGAAAATGGCCGCCGCCAGTGGCTCAACCGAGTTACAGTAATCAATTGATTATATAATATATGTGCGTTCATCCTCCAACCAAACAATTGAACACGTTGTTCCCTGTGATGATATTCTGATGCCGGCCTCCGGAAAATATCTCATTGTGATGCCTCTGTGCCACCATCCACCTGTTCCACCATCCCCATAAGCGGTCGGGGCACCATGGAGAAACATGGGGTTTAGGCTTCTGAAAAAGCGGTCGGAAACTGCTCGTTGACCTCGTGGTGTCTTACAGATGTAAGACATGAAAACTCTGCGTTTTTGAAAAGATTCATGGGCCCTTGAAAATCCTGTAGGACGCAGCTTCTCCTACAGGATTAACGTGCATTCAAATACGAACAAGTGAGGTGCGTGCGGCGGTAAGAATGATTCGAGGGCGGTGTTCTCTCTCCAAACGCCGAAAACGCCTCGCGGAGTCGCGGAGGACCAGGTTGTTCGGCACATTGCCGAAAGGAAGGCCGTGGATCTTGAAAAACATTCTCGGACTCTCGGCACTGGATATAGCTCGCGTGCACAATTCTACGGACTGATAACCTAAGAAAATGTGTTCAAATGTCTTCATAAAAGGCCAACCCTATCTGATAGCAGATCTTGAAAGTATCTAACCGAGCCGTATGACCTCTCATCACGTTTTATCCATCGATTGTCTGCAGTGCAACATCGAAACTGTTTTGTTCAAAGAGAAGGAGAAAATAAGATCTATGTTTCAGAATGTTTATGCACAGTTACATGGGAGCGCTCTGGAACCGACGTGGAAGCAGAATTCGCCACCAAGAGTTATTCCTAGTCAAAAGCACATGGTTTCAATGTATAGAATCCCACTTCAGAGTTATTACTCTTCAGAGTGGCAATCGCGATCGTACACAATCTCTGTATAGGCATTGAGCCTGGCAAGCATAGTCGATTTCGGCTATTTCTGAATGCCGAAAATCGTTCAGTTCATCCTCTCCACAATCCAACAACCCTTGGTTCAGTATGCAAGTCAATCAAACCCTGGCGGTAAACGGACCCTGACTCCTTATAGGGCAAGATGCCGGGGGCAGAGGAAGGCCCCTGTCAGTGCTGTAATCAAGGTTACGGGTGCAACCGCGCCATGTCGAAACGGTTTCTTGGCACGTAGATACACCAAGATACACCAAGATACACCAAGATAAGCAAATTCCCATCTGATACGGGCCCCTCTGCTCTCCGAAAGTCCAAGGGCCGGTTTCCCGAGAAATCAGCTTGTGTTTCATTCACCTTGCTTCTCGAGTTAGACAGATCTTGTATCTCAGCTATTACGGGCGATCTATCGTATGGTTGTACCTGAGTGAGTGTTCGGCCGGTAAATTGAGACTACAATATTGTTTGCTACGATGCAGTTTTGTTCATTAGAAAGACTGGCGCTCTGGCCACTTCTCTATTCATTCACTCTTCCACGAAATCCTTAGCAGACGTGTTTCAAGTTGCTAATACGTAGTCGGTATCATGCACCAATGATTGCCTTGTCAATTAGCCCAAAAGATAGTTGTTAGATGCAATATCGCTATTGATGCAGGACTTCGCCCGTTCGCCACGCGCAAACAAGGAAGCTAAATGTAAAAGTAGAAACACAAGGGCCGACATGTCGGTAGATGAGACAGACGACTTAGATAATGAATGAATCAAAACAAGAGATACTTCCCCGAGGTCACCTCAAAGTGGTTTACCTAAGTAGTGACACACGATCTGATCGATCGGTCACTTGTACTAGTTTCTTGCTGCTCACATTCCCTTTATTGCCGAGGTTTCACCAAATTCTACTTACCTACAAGGACAATGGTTGCACGACGGCCCTATGAATGATCAAGTGCTACATTATGAAACGATACCACTACGCACTTGCATACACAGAGTCCTATTAACTGCGAGGGGGTAGCATGTGGGTTTCACAATGGGGTAATTTCTAAGCATTGAAACTAGAGTCTGTTGCTTAGATATGTCTTACATATCAGCCTTGTCGTGAAAACAACTTCTATTTCCTGTGGAAAGGCTTTACATCATGAAATTACTTATTGGAGAGTTAGCATTACATGTTGTACATGCCTATATCTCTAAAAAGATCATTTTGAGGTGTATGATGGTTTCCGTCTATGTAAAGAAGTTATTATCGCAAGAATTATCTCATTAATATGCCTATTTCGTCAAGCTAAACAAGCCAAAAAGATTTTGAATTGTTGAATAATCGATAATTCCTGCTGGGAGATACCAGATATAAATCCATGAACAGACTTCACAGCTTATCCAACTTACATGATCAATAGCGGTATAAATAATGAGACTATAGATATATCCAAGTCTCTAAACTTTCTTTCTCGGAGCTTGTTTAGAGCTTGTCGATGTGGTAAGACGAGATCACGTGGCTACATAGACATTAGGCTGTCAAGGTAAACCCGGACTTCAATTAATCCTTTCTCTCAGTCTACTGTCACAAACCGTTATTATAACTTACGTGTCATTTTAACATCCCGTACGATGGGTAACGGCTTTTGCATGACTCAGAAGAGGCTAGCTAGTGCAGATACTTCCAACCCCGCATTGTCAGGATGGACTGATAAACTATATGCAAGACATTAACCTCTGCAAGACGATCAGAGATCAGGTGCAGTCAAGACAGAATCTGCTGAGCTAACTAAAGCAAGGTTGCAGGCGCGTGCATGCATCAATATGGGATGATGATAGATTTCAGCATGCCCACGGCCTGCTGGATGGAAACTAGTTATCATGTACCTACAGTAAGTAGGCAAGAGGTTTCGTGATTGCAGCTAAATTGTGTAGCTTTGCATGTGCCAAGTTTAGGCTTAAGTTGAAGAGTCGGGGTGACCGACTCTTCTTTCGAAGACGTGCATTGGTGGGATCTGTTCTGCATATGTACTTTGTATATGATATCGAGATACTGGAGCGGAATACACTGTAAAGTAACCTTAAATTTAGGGTAGCGGGGCCTTCAAAAAATATGGATAATCCGATTCGGGAGTAGATCTGCACGTTCAGCCACTCTGAGTAGAGGAATTACTACTTTGAGGCTGAAGTTCTAGAAGTTCAACCGTTGTTTAATATTGACTTTCGCAGGAAGAGACCTGACGTGCATGGCATCCCACGCCATCCGTATTCTTGCATTCTTCGGACTTAAGAGTTAAATCACCACATGATCATTATACTCCGGCTGGTGGGGGTTATCTCAACACATGATTTCTGAACCTCAGTCAGAAAATGGGTCAGAAATGCGCATCACCTTTCAGCTCCGGGTAGACTGCGGCCGCTATGCTTCTCCACTAGGTGCGAAGTCGGTATTCGCATAAGCTACCTATACGCGCCTTATAGTACGGTGGGCATAACCAAGGTAATATGATGGTAGGCCGTTGTTATCGTTTCATCTCTTCTGCGGGTATATTCTGGTCATGAGCAACTTTGGACGGTGGTTGGAAATGGGAAAAGGCGGTTACAATTCCGCTTCCCCCAGCAAATCGGATGGCCTCTCACATGGCGATCTATGTTTAAGAATTGCCGCAGCCGGCCGGCAACGGGATTGAGTGGGGTATGACTGGGACCGAGTAACAGCAATCAGCGGCTTTACTACTTGGAGCATGCTGACTGTTCTGCTCACCGCTCTCCCACTCAGCGCGCGGGTAGTCCTATGTGTATGTATGCAATCAGATTTAAGTCTTGCAGTGCATCACATACTCGGGATTATCTGCATATGTGGCGTTTATTGTATACGAGCTGTTATATTGTTGACTGCTACATCGTCATCTATAACGGCTGCCGACGAAGCGAATAGCACAGCCTCAATATACCCACCTACATATAGGATCTTACCGGTATAGATGGCGTTTTATGCTTATCTCCTTGGCTGAACCTTATTGCGACTCCCCTTCTTACACGGCGCGGCTCACGTGCTGAGGTGATAGAAGCTCATCCCACTGCTCCCTGTAAATTACGTGATCATGAATCGAGATCGACCGTCGTCGTCAGCTATATACGTGTGACGGTAGGGTCTTTGCACCTTCTCGGTCCTCCAGTGCCGACGACCTCTCAAAGCATTTGGCCGAAGATAGTCAATTATGCAATGTTTCGGCCCGTAGTATGGTAGTCAAGCACCTTATCTATTCAGCTCGTAGCGGTACAGTAACTTTCGAGTCGTCTACCATACCTGGTGGAAGGTATGGCCAGAATTCATGCTGAGACGCAGCCTATCACTGATAGTGTTGTGCTATGAGGTTCCCGGCCATCTTTCCAACCACTTGATAAGCCTTTCCCCGCATGGAACAGGTCCTTTGGGGCGATAAATAAGCTTTAATGGAGAGCTAGCTACACGAGGGTCACAGCACTGTACATATAAAGCCCTCGGGAATACGGAGAAAACGAAAGACCACGGTAAGCTTATTTCCTTCTATCCAGAATATCTCACGTAGCAATGCGGGACGTCAATTCCGAATAGCGAAATGCTTCACAGTATCTTGTATTCTGAAGACGCACTAGGAGCTTTCAGATCCTGGCGGTGAAAGAAAAGCATCCTTCGTGATGACTTTCTTCCGGATGACTCGGATCGTCTTGAATTATCTACCGTTCGGGTTGTCGCAGTACACCGGAGGTATTCTGCTCCAGATCAGGGAAGTCCAGGGATTCAACATTGCTATGCCCAGCGTACATCTCTTTGACCGAGAGATTCAGTGCCGGGTTCTCCAGTTACAGCATCTATCAAGCTATACTAAAACTCCGTGAGAGTATCGGTAAGCATTACCTAAAGGTATGGCTGCATGCAGCAGCTCCCGTCTGATACTGACCGAGAGCTTGTCCGAATTGTAATCTTTCGCGAGCAAGTTGTAGAATCAAGCATTATTGACCATGTCTCGGCCTCATAATGGATAATTACATGAGACAGGAAAGAGGTTTATTGGGCTATCACAATATCTACCCTTGTATCACTAGTAATACTACTGGGTCCCTGAGACTCTGGTGTCAGAGGGTTTTGCCCTAGAGTGGAAGATAGCACTTAGATAGCAGTAATGGTAAATAATAGGGGTCAGGGCTCAATTCTATTGATCCCTGAGCCTTCCATCTAAGGAGGTGGGAGGCCCAGGGCCTATCTATATAAATACAGAATTACCCCTGTACAGGTACTACGCTAGTGCCTCCCTATAGGGTCGCATCTAATAGCCTAACATCTGGCTTCTGCGTGCACCCGATATTTTCAATGAGGGTAGAATTCCTTTACTCTCCCAGAATACTGTACGAGTTTTGAGAGAGAAGAGAGAATACAGGTCAATAAATTCTACAACTTGTGTCATTAAAGGCCACGCCCGAATCGAGCTGAACTTTGTCTAGTTTTCGATCAAACCTAGAGAACATCAAAGATGGGCTTGTAACCACACTTGAATCCAATTCCATCACCTTCAGGAAGTTATCTGTACTGGGTATGTGGCTATGTTGGGTCTTTGATCGTTGACCTGTAGGATTGGGGTTGCTGCGCCAATTCGAATGACCTCAGATCAGCCAAAAACCCACGTATTCGCAGTCCTGTTTTCTTTTTTTTTTCTACAATTGTCAATTGACATAGTAAAGCTACTTCAATAGAAAGGTTTTTTTTCGATAGACGGCAGTTCATATATTAAAAGCGTGTTGCATCCATTTTGGCAATCATCAACAGATTTTTGGTTGATTGCCTCTGCTATCAAAGATTAGACGAGAATAAAACTAATACTAAGACACTCCCTGACAATGAGAGGGCTTGAGTCGCTCGCAATCCAGAAGCACGTGATAGAGATTGCGTTTGATGATATTGTACACTAGTTCGGTAGGTAACATGTTCACAAAAAAGTATTACATCCACCAGCGCCTCGTCTATCAATGCAAATACCACCTCTTGCAAGGTAAGATCTAGTGATTATCTCTAGGAGGCGGATAATTTTGAGCAACACGTTGGAATAGAGGTGCTCGCTGCAAAACCATACCCTCTGACAACGGGCCTGTTTCCCTTCTGACAATATCCTGCCAGGGGGTGTGACTGGGAGGACCATGATAGCCCCCTTTCTCCTCGAGTTCCTTCCTCCTGCCTGCAATCTCGTCGTCAGAGATCTTGATATCGACGCGACGCTTGCTCAAATCGACACGAACTATGTCACCATCGCGGAGGATGGCCAAGTTACCGCCATTGGCAGCCTCTGGCGATGCGTTCAATATGGAGGGTGACCCAGAGGTCCCACTCTGTCGCCCATCACCGATACACGGCAGATCGCTGACTCCTTTCTTTAGCAAGTGGCCTGGTGCGTGCATGTTCACAACCTCAGCAGCACCAGGATATCCCAATGGGCCGACGCCGCGCATGACGAGAATGGTTTGTTCATCAATAGGGGCCGTCTCCAGACGCCGATGGTAGTCCTCCGGCCCGTCAAAAACAGCCACCTTACACTCGAAGGCGTTCGGATCATCGGGGTTCTCAAGGAACGCCTTCTGGAAGCTTGGGGTGATGACCGACGACTTCATAATGGCGCTGTCGAATAGTGTTCCCTTCAGGTGGATGAAACCGGCCATGAGTTTCAGCGGATCTGAGAACGAGCGGATCGTGCGTCTGTCCCAAGTCTGCTTCCCTCGACAATTCTCACCGATGCTGCGCTGATTGACCGTTAGCGCATCTGGGTGTGGCAGTGCCCCGGCTTCGAGAAGATCGGCGACGATAGCCGGTAGCCCGCCCGCGTGAAAGTACTCTTCACCGAGAACCTCGCCCGCTGGCATCATGTTCAATAGAAGAGGAATGTCATAACCTAGGCGGTCCCAGTCATCAAGATCTAACGGCACGCCCATGTGTTTCGCGATAGCGTTGAGATGGATCGGCGCGTTCGTGCTCCCACCAATCGCCGTGTTGATAACGATGGCATTTTCGAATGCCTGCCGCGTCATGATATCACTTGGCTTGAGATCTTCCCTCACCATATCGACGATTCGCTCGCCCGTCTGATATGCGTACTGTCCGCGTTCACGGTATACGGCCGGGATCGCAGCGGATCCAGGCAGTGCCATGCCCAGCGCCTCAGCCAGCGCATTCATAGTCGATGCCGTGCCCATGGTATTGCAATGTCCAGCCGATGGCGTCCCGGCCAGAACCATGTCTGTCATTTGAGCCAAGTCGATTTCACCCGCAGCCTCCAGCTCACGGGCTTTCCACACAATTGTTCCCGCTCCGACTCTATCTCCCTTCGACCAGCCGTTCAGCATCGGTCCCACGTTGAGGCAGATGGCTGGGATGTTGATCGTGGCAGCCGCCATGAGGCATGCCGGCGTCGTCTTGTCGCATCCCGTCAAAAGCACTACGCCGTCAAAGGGATACGCGTATAGCAACTCGACAAGGCCCAGATACGCGAGATTGCGGTCGAGGGTCGCCGTGGGTCGACGGGCTGATTCTTGAATCGGGTGTGTCGGGAACTCAAAAGCGATGCCTCCTGCTGTTCGGATGCCCTCTCGCACTCTTTTGGCTAGCTCTACATGATGCCGATTGCAGGGGGACAGGTCCGATCCGGTCTGGGCGATGCCGATAATCGGCTTTCCCGACAGCATCTCTTCTTTCGTCATCCCATAATTCATATATCGCTCAATATATAGTGTTTGTACGGCTCGGTCATCAGGGCGGTCATACCACGCTGCTGATCGCAAAGGCTTTTTCGTAGCTCCTGAATTGCTAGAGGGGGTAGCATTAGATTGCAAATTCTGGCTCGCGAGCTTCGCTTCAAGCTCTTTGATGCGCGCTTGGAGCTTTTGGGATTCAACCTTGTAATCTTCGATGTCTGCGGGCTCATGCCTGTCGCTGCATGACGCAGTGCAGGTATTGCACTCGGATTCGCACGCCATTGTTTATTGGTTCAGTAATTGCAGCTAAAACCGTAAGACCCCTTGACACTGAAGTTTCACAAGAACCTAAAAACAATGTTCGACGAACATGAAACTGTAATATCGTGAGTTTTGTTCGGACAGAACACCGAGAGAATTGCAATCTATCCCCTCATCACATCACCGGACCAAGCCATGCAGGATTGAATCCACAATTTCTTGAAACCAAAACCGGACACCAACGAGTCAAAATGCGCTGGCAGAATAAAAGGGTCACGATGATTCGTGAGATTCACAACTGCTGATCTCCTCGCAGACCGGAGCTGACGACAGAACCCCCAAATCACACGCATTGACATTTTTAATGATGCATTGATATCATTTATGAATGTAGGACGAACCTAAATCAATTTGTTCCCGTGAGTGCAGACCTTCGGCGTGGAATGAATTGGGCCGATAGGGCCGCCGATCAGGGTCCAGGCGGAAGTACTCCGGTTACATCACTGTCCTATTTTCTAATTCTCCGGATGATATTCAAGGAGCTGGCCGCACACTAATTCGAAGTCTATGCAGATGTCAAATCCAACTACTAGATCACTGGGACCAATGCTTGGGACTTGAATTTGCATAGCATTTACTGGCCTACCTTGATACACTGTCAAGCATCCTTAAAGATCATAGGAGCTGAACTCTTCCTTTTCCTCTGCTCGCTTTCTGATATTTGCCAGATTGCTCTGCAAGTGATGTTGTCAATGCTTTAAATAACAAATGAAGCAGAAACTAGTGGTTATAGAAGGACACAGGCGCTGACACTAACACGATAGATTGTATTTGTACTATACAGCTCGATAGAATTTAGACCAACAGTGTTGAGCCACAGAGCCACTAGGATATTCTCTCTTAGTCTAGTGTTATTGTTACAGACCAGACTTACTAGTTTCTATGTGAGGATGCAACACCACCTGACAGCTGGTGTATGAAGATGAGCATTACAGTTTGTACACTCTGGTGAAATAAAAACAGTGAGGATTTTGATCATGTTCTTTTACCAAGAGTCATTCATACCCACCAAATACTTTTAAGAATTCAACTCATCAGCTGTAGACAAGAAATGAGATACTAAGAAGAAAAGGATATTGTAGCTATTTAACGTGAGCAAGAATAATAATGAGCTTGATAAGACAATGAATGATCAAATCTCATATAGTCACACACATCTAACTTAAGAACCAAGGGTATGGATATATTCTCTCATATTAACAAAACAACAGGGTACAACACATAGCTCTATCGAGCCCACAGCCCTCCCTTAGCAATAATACATAAACTAGAAAAAAACAAGAAGCAAGAATAACATCTCAGTGCGAGGAAATGCAAAAATATCGGCTGACAAGAGTGGGACTTGAACCCACGCGGATTGCTCCACCAGGATATTGGTTGTTAAGGTGACCTTAACCTGGCGCCATAACCAACTCGGCCATCTTGCCATTGGATGATTGAGAATGCAGGCCATTATCTTGGGTTATGATAAGTTTTGCAAGTTGGGTGGTGGGACGGCGGGAATAGTTGACAAAATTTCTGTGCACGGATATTCTGACTAATCAGATAGAGGGTTCGGCCTAAGTGGGGCCGAAGATTTATTCGAGAACATTGGGCAGGGGTGGGTCCAACAGCTGCCGGTCACGGATGGAAGGCACTCTCCGTACACGATGATGGCAGGAACACCTGTGAAATTGACGTGGTGCCACAAAGGCACATGTTACTTTGAGTAAACATATTTGGTATCTTGAGAGTGAATTATGTAGACTGCTGAGACTGTTAGAGTGAAATTACTCAGCCAGAAAGAAGATCCAATGGCCTCGTTAGAATCGGCTTACACATGCAAGTCACAGATCACAAGAACACGAAGAGCAAAGGTGTTGGTTATAGCAAATGGCAGCAAAACGCCGACAGATCTCCTTTTGTCTATCAAAATGAGCCAGGTATAGCTAACTATGTTATCCCTGCGGATATATGCAACCGTCATCAATAATACAGGTCATTCTTTTTGTGTCTCGTAACATCATGAATCCCTTGCACACCAAATTTTTGTGTGAAAACTATACACTCATTGCCCTTTCTCGTCGGACCTGCTCGGTCGACAAGCAACACGTCCAAGTTGGACTACAGGAGCAATCATTCAAGCCCGATCTGCCAAACAAGCAGGCAAGCAAGTATTCCCTATGCAATGAACAACAAAAATGAATCAAAAAACACAACCACACTCCTCTCTCAATTAAAACCTTGGGCTCTTGCTTGCTCTGCCTTGTCTCAAACGCCAATGCGTGCATGCATGTATCGTTCCATTATCATTATTCGTGAGTCGTAATCGTGTAGTTGTGAGCTCGACCGTCTATCGATTTTCCATAATCATATCGCGAAGCGCATATCGCCAGCCATGGCGGTCAGCCATGCTCTGATTAGTGGAGGATTGAGTGGCACTCAATCCGGTCCAAGCGCTGCATTTTCGTCGCCAACGGGCTTCTTCTTCGTGTAGTCGTCTAATGAACTCGGGGCCAACATCGAACTCCTCTCCGACAAGCCAGTCCTCCCTGGCGTCGCTAACTCGGCCTGGCCCAACGGACGCCTTGTCTTCAAGATCTGGGATGTCCTTGAAGGGGTCATCATCTTCCATCGCGTCGAAACCAGCCATGGGATCTGTGGATGAGCTGCCCGTGGGAGTGGAGGTTTCCACTTTGAGCCAGCACATATTCTGGGGATCAAACACCATATCCCCCACTCGTCTAGCATCCTTTTTTGCATTAATGTTAGTGATCAACAAAGGTCTAGGTGTAGAGGCATCCTTCTCGCGGATCGTTTGCTGGGTGAGCGGGGTAGTAGCAGCCGGGATATCGAACGCGTTGAGTACATTCTCATTTCCCTCCCAGCGGAAAGTTGATGGATTGTAAGTCATTCCGTTCACAACTGTTGTTTCTGTATGTGAGCTTCTCTTCGCATCTGGAGTATGTGGTGAAAGTGCAGGTGAGGCTAGAGGTGAGTGCGAGGGCGAAAGCAAAGGCGACGTTGAGAGCAATTGCTCAAATGGGGTGAATGAATGTGACGCAGAGGATGAATGCAAGGGTGAGGGTTTATTACCTTTTGTCTCTTTTGCCGTGTTAAGGTTAGAGATGAGATGTGGTTTCAATTGAACAGGCTTCTTTGACTTCTTTGATCGGCTATGGCTGTACGATAGCTGAGGATTGAGATTAGTTCGAGTCGATAACTGCGCAACACGTTGAGAAGTCAAGGGGGCCAAGGGACCACTGGGCTGAGCTCGTTGAGCCAAGGCGGCCTCGCGAGCCATGCGACTAGCAGCAGTGTCTCGCGCAAAGTGAGGCTGAGAATCAGCTCGAGCAGGCGAATAGGGCGAAATAGGACTGGGAGTGTTGCGATCGGGCAAGACATTCTGGTAAATCTTGTTTCGGATATTGGTTTTGTTACCACTAGCACTGGGCTGCTTAGTATATCGAGACTCCGTCTGAGCTGAGGTTGGCAAATCATCAAACGCGTCAAGTTCGTGACCATCACCGAAGTGTCGAATACGGCGTGGCTTGTTGATTTGCTGCCAAGCGGGCTCACCCATAGACTTTTCGTGCTTGAGCCGTCGGGGACTGGGCGACCGAAGCCCATTGCGTGAAAGTGCTCGGGAGAGTGGCCGGGCTTCATATACCTGTGGTCGAGAATTGCGGGCATTCACGTGATGCGATTGCAACTGTGACGCACCTGCCGGCAGAAAAGGCACCTGACCTTTTCGTGCCTGAGGCGGCGGCGTCTTAGGGCGCAAGAAAGACTGAGGACGATGAAAGTCTGTGCGAGAATCTCCACGTGAAGGCGGGCGATCGCGAGACGATGGGCGATCAGTTCGGGACATGGTAGACTTAGCTGGTGATTGGGGAGCGTATCGCATGGCGGGGAGTGAACGCTTCAAGCGCAATAATTGGGCATTGGTAGTTGTAAGCTCCGTTCGCAAGGTTCCAGTTGATGCTTTCTGTCCCAATTCTCGGCGTCGGGGAGTAGACGGAAAAACAGGCTGAGAAACTGACGGCGTCGTGGGGGTATGTATACTCGAGATAGAAGAATGAGCGGAGTGGCCGCTCAGTCTTGATTGAGGTCTGCGAAGTGGATTTTGAGGAATAGGACCTCCGCTCTCAGAGACAGGCTCAAGAGAAGACTGCGTATGAGAACGCTCGTGGCTCACCATGGGTCTGGGTAGTCGGGAGGTAGTAGCGGTAACAGGTTTGTTGGTGAAAGTAATGGAGACTGCTGTCTTGGGTCTAGCAGGACTAGCAGATCGTGCTTCTTTCACCCTGATATTGCGATGCACCGTCGGCTTCGCGAAGCGGAAGACATTACCTTCGCCAAGATCTAGACCTGTGGTGAAATCCTCGTCGTTCTTAACGACTTGGGCACTCCGGTTAGATAAACCGTGTTTGGGCGAGCTCGGCTTGTGAGCAAGAAGTTGGGTAGAGCTATGTTTGGGCGAGTTGGATATGGGTATGTTGCTATGTTTTGGTGACCCAACCTTGGGAGAGCTGGGCGTGGGTAGTGCTTGTCTTGGGGACGAACGCGCGGGCGATTGCAAGCGTTTCTCTCCTCTGGACCTGTCAGAGTCCATGCGCTCAGGGGATCGACTTTTCTTTCGGCTTCTCAGTCGCTCGCCAAGATCCAGGGGTCCAGTGGGTAAGACCAGGCCATCGAAAAGCTCGTCCTCACTCTCAGCTGTGATTGAGCTGGCGATACTGGGGCTCAAAGCTGAAACAGAGGAGCTGCGGTTCGAGAAGGCGTCGCGCTTGGTACCACCAAAACGTGTTCCCAAGCTACCTTCGCCCCAATCAAAATCGTCGCTGGTGTGGAGCGCGGGAGTTTTGGGGATATCTCTTCTGCTGGAGAGCTTCAATTTACCGTCAGATGGTAGTACAAGATCATTTTCGAAGTCCTCTTCCTGCACATTCTTGCCCTTCTTCTTTTGGGGTGAAGGTGTAGGGGGTGTGATCAAAGAGATTGGTTTCGCCTTGACTTGGAGCTTGGATGCCTTGATCGTGGCGGAGCCATCACCAAAGAAATCATCGTCATCATCCATATCTCGGAATTTTTCTAGACTGAAAGGCGCATCCAGAGACTTGGGCCCTGTTGCTTGCTGTAGAGGGAGCATTTGAGTGATAGCAGGAATGAGCTTCTTGCTAGGGCTTGGGTTTGTTGATGTGCTGACTTGACGCAGTACTTCGGGGAATTTTGTGCTGTCTTGGGTCTTCAAACGAAGAGCCTGACCAGCGGTTGGAAGCTCGAGATCATCATCCCAGTCTTCTGAAATGATCTTCTTGATCTTGCGTCCTCCTAGTCGCTTAATGGTGCCTCCCATAAGAGCTGACGGCGGGACATTTTGAGGGATAGGAATGCCGGCATTGGTAGCGGCAGCAATCGCGTCCAAGGTGGACTTCTCGTCATCTCCAGGTAGATGCACTTGACGCTCGTCTCCAGGAAGTGACTCACGGTCAGAGCGAAAAGAGGAACGGCTGTCGCGACGACGAGTATTGGTTGAAGAATTGAGAGGGGTTGAGGGGATGGTGTTGTTGGTAGACTGGCTTCGGAAAGCCAGGCCCTCATCGTCTCCAAGCATGAAATCATCGTCGTCCCAATTCTCCACGGTCTCCTCAACAGGTTTGCGAGGTTTAAGTCGTAAGGGTTCCATCTTGCCTGACTAGTGTTAAGTACCGGAATGGGGGTGCTGTAGAGGATGTCGAAGACGAAAAGCGAGCCTCGGACGGTCAAATAGTGGGTGTGTTTTGTTGGTGAAGGGCGCAATTGAAGATTGCTAATTGTTCAATAACTTGAGGTACTTCGGTGAAGTCCAAACTCTTGACTGATTTATTCCTTTTCACTCCCTTCCACAATTATCGATTTACACCCAGTCGCATCCTCCCGGGTCAACCCGCATGAAATAGAATGTTGATGTGCGCAGCTGCAAAGGCAAACCGGATGAAGCGGATGGGGGAACGAGTTGCCGGTTGGCAAAATAAGATTTGTCGGATTTATTGAGGGTATCGTGGGCAGGTGCGATGACGTGCAGAATGCGAGAGGTAAGCAGATTGGGCTGCAGTACAGTTGGCGACTTGAATTGGTGGGTTGCTGTAACTGGCTGCAGGGATTGACAGTGTCGCATGTGCGCAGATGCAAGGCGAAAGAGGAATCAATTCAATGATTAGGTGAGGAATGAGGGAGGAGGAGTCGTTATACGTGAGAGGGGGTTGAAGCAGAGTCGGTTTGAAGGTGACGGTGCAACTTGTGTGCGTTGGAACGAAGCAAGTTAGGTGGTGATGGTGTGAGAGATGGATGGTTGATTGGCACAAAAGCGGGTGGCCGGTGTGCTTGGCTGGAGTTGAGGTGGGAAGAGAAAAAGTGCAAGGGTGAATCGTTGGAACGGCTGCGGGTCCCCTTGTGAAGCCGGTGCGGTGTAGGGTGGTTGGGGGACGGTGCGCAGTCTCTAATTGGCTGAAGCTCTATTTATGCACAGCTGGCAGGACCCCGTCCCGCCTCGTTTCAGCTGCTGCCAGCCAGCAGAGCGGTCAAGACCGGCAGTATAGTTGGCGACGCGACAGAACGCGTTCCTTTTTTGGAAGGAACGCGATTGATGACTGATGCAGCACAAAAGGTAGCAATTACTGGAGCGGACCTTCCTCCCTTTTCTGCAACCAATCCTTTAGGGGCTGTTCTCATAGATAAGTCTCCGGGCACTTATCTACAATAAGTAATAAGTGCCTGGCTCTGTTCCAGTTTTTCAGTCGGTCCAACTTACCTGAAATTGTACTAATTTAGGCCTATAAATAACTACTTTTGGAACATATTTCGAGCTAATAGATTGAGGGGATTTTCGGCCACTTTAGGCCCCCTTAATATATAAAAAATTAGTAGTTTTATAATATTTATCGTAGTATATATATAAAATATATAAAATATATAATATATATAAAGTATATAAAATATAAAAATTGCTATAATTATTATTATTGCTATAATTATTATTGTTATTATTGCTATTATTATAGTTAAAATTTATTATATTTATATATTTACTGCATTTTTAAAAATTATCGAATATTATAAATATTATAAAAAATGCCTAGTAGTAATAGCTAGCGTTTTTGTTGTTTTTCGAATTAATAATTTTTATAAAATATATATATATATATAAAAAATCTATACGTAGTAATATATATTTAAATTAATAACTTTTAATAACGATCGATTTTAGAAAATATTTTAAATAAATAAAAATATATATAAATTGCTAAAGAAATAGTTTATATTAAATATAAATTTAAAAGTATTATGTTAGGTTAAAATTAATAAAAAACTTGCCGTTTTTTTTTAGATTTTAACGTAAAATAATATGATATATTTTATTACTAAAATTTTTTGCCGAAATAATGCTTTAATTTATTGCTATTTTTACAAAGTTTTTAATATTATATTAATATTAACAAAATAATAAATATAGCCTATTTCTGGCAGTAATATATATTCGAAAATATTAAATAGCGGGAAATTTTTTTCCTATTTTTAAAATATAATTAATATTATCGATAGTTTTTATTTTAACGTTAACGTTACCAAAAATAAAATATAGCAAAATTGGAAAAGTAAAATAACTATTAATATTTTAGTAATATATAATTTTAATAAACAATTTATATATATATTAGTTAAATAAAAAAAGTTAGCTAATAATAAAAAAGTTTTTACTAATTTTTTTTAAAAAAGGATTTATTATTTCGGAAAAAAAAATATTTTTTTATTAATACTAAATTTAGTATATTACAAAAGCTATTAGTATTATTTAAAAAAACTTACTATTATTTTCAAAAAATAGCGAAAGAAAAGCTGTATTTTATTATTTATTAAAAATTATATAATTTCTAATATAACTAATTACGTATAAAAATCGAGAAAATATTTAGTAAATAAAAAAATATTTTTAAATATTTTAAAATCTATTTATATTTATATTTATATATATATTTATAGTTATTATATATAATAGTAAATTTATATAATTTTATACTATAATATAAAAAATATTTTAATAATATAAAAGTATTAAAATTCGAGTTTAATAAAAATCTATATATTAGTAATATTAATAATAATTAAAGAAAATTGCTAATATTATATATCGAAAAAATTTAAACTAATATTATTTAAAAAATATAAAAAAACTATTGTAAATATTTAAAAAATAAAGGTAAAAATAGATAAATTCAGAAATAGTACGTAAATAAATAAAAAAAGCGAATTATTATTATAATAATTAAATTTAGTATTATATATTAATTTTAATTAATTTAATATATATAAATAATATATAAATAGGCAAAATTAGAAAATTAAAAAAGTATTTATTATTATTCGAAAATAATAAAAAACGCTATTAAAATTAATAATTTTTAAAAATATCGCAAATATATATATTAATTATTACTATAATAGTATAAAAATATAAAAAATAGCAAAATAAATATACAAAATCCAACTTTTTTTTTATTATTTATATAAAATTTACTTTTATTTTTATTATTTATATTTTATAATTTTTATCTATTTTTTTATTTTTTTTATAATTTATTATTTTTACTATTTTTTATAATAAAATAATTAAATATATAATTATTATTTTAATATATTTCTATTTTTTTATATATATTATTAATCGTTTTTTTAGTTTTTATATTTTTTAAATTTTTTTAGATTTTTTATATTTATATATATTAGTAATGGTTATTTATTATTAAAAATATTTCTATAAAAGCTAAATTTTTCGCCTATTTCGATATTATTGTAATAATTATATATTTTATAAATTTATTTTTAAATAAGCCTATTAAATATTTAATAATTTTGCTAATTATATTAAATTTAGCTAATTATTTTATTTTTAATAACGTTTTTGCTATATTATTAAGACTTTTTTTAACTAATTTATTGCTAAATCGCGCTTTTCTAATTTTTTTAGCTCGCTTTATATATAAAATATTAGTAATATTATTAGTAATACGTTTTTATTTTTATATTACTATATAGCGTTATATTATAATAATTAAAAATAAACTATTTTAATAATTTATATAATAAATTACGATTTTGTAATAGCGTCGGATTTAAATATAGTTTTATTAGTAATTTTAATTTCGAAAATATTTGCAAAAAGATATTTGCAAAATTTGTAGTTTTCGATCGAAAAGTAACGATATTTTAAAATATTTAAATTATTTTAAATTATATAAATATTATATTATATTATTTTTATTATATAGATATTAATTTTACTATAATTAATTTAAAATTTATTATTAGTAATAATTATTTTATGCTTTTTATTTTAACTAATTTTGTTTTGATTTTTTAAAGCAAAAAAAATATTAAAATATAACTAGTAATATTTGAATTTATTTTTAACTTTTTTATAATCTACGGCAATATTAAATTAAAATATAAAGCTATTACTAATTAATTTATAGTTTTTTTTTTTTTTAATTATTATTTACGGTAATTTTGTTTATTTTTTTTTTTTATAGTATATTTTAAAAAATATATAATTATATTTTTTATCTATATTATTTATTATAACGTTAGCGTTGTTTAAATAGATAAAATTATTTATAAAATATTATTAGAAATTTATATAATAAATTAGTTTAATAAAGGTGTTTTAAAAAGTTACAAAAGTATAAAAATTAGCGTATAGGCAATAATAATATAAAAAAGTAGCAAAATTAATATTAAAAATACTATAAAATCTAAAATAAAAAATAATAAAGGCATAAATATTATAACGATATTAAAATTAACAAAAATAACGATTTTTATACTTTTTATTTATATTTATTTTTAAAAATAACTAACTTTTTATAGTTTTTTTTAAATTATTAATTTAAATATAATTAATACTAAAATTGTAGTAAAACTATATTTATTATATTAATTAATAAAAAAATCGGCTTTTTAATTAAACTAAAGTTATTATTAGTAATAAAAATAATATTTATAGCATTTATTTCGCTAAAATTAGCAAAATTAGAGGTAAATTTATTAAATTTAGTTACAATAGCAATACTACAATATTTTTATTATTTATAGTAATACAAAAAGTTTGCTAATGCTAAAGTAAAGCAAAAGGTTTGGAGGTTTAGTGGAGAATTTGCAGGTAAATGGAATAATCCAGCTTGCACTTATTAACAGGGCTTGCATGTGCTATAAGTGCCAGGCGACTTATCTATGAGAACAGCCCCTTAATATAATTAACTCTGTACTTGCAACAACCGCCCGTCGTTCTGTCTAATTTGTGATATTTTTTTGATCAGCCCTGGAGTTTTGTGTCTGGTTATTAGACGGCGGCATTACTACCTAAGGTATAGACTCCTGAGTTCCTCTACTTTGAATCTGGCTACCACGGCTGCCTGACAGCTGCCTAGCTCGGCATGTAGATATAAATGATGCAGTTTTCGACTCTCTTGATTATCATTACAATTACTATGTACTCCGCACCTTATTAGGATAGCAGATGAATAGAAGAACACCGAATCTCATCATAATTTTGGATACATTTCTATGTTTGGGTTGATCAGGTATATTGTGCTGTTTATGCGCTCTGGCAATATCTTAGTCACTCTTTCATGCATGCACTCTAACCCAATGGCAGTTTTGTCCCTTGCGACATAACGTTTTCACCTATATCTCCGTCGTGCATGCCTTGCACTATATTGGAAATCCTCCTTTGACGTTCCGGTAGGCACATCTACTTTCACTCCGAAATAGAAGCCCAGCTCCCTAATAGGCAAAATCCCTTTCATCTCCCGCTGCACGGCCTTGTTCTATTTGATTGCGCAGTGTATACTCTGTCAACTTACGCCGGCATTACAGTTCAATATGGAAAAAGTGTTGGGATTTCCTATCTCAGGGAAGAACGATGAGACTTTCCTCTTGGAAGTCAAATCCAACGGCTCACGCCCCCTGGACCTCAAGTTGATCGGCTCTGAGAGTAGTGCTGTATTCTTGCTAAAACGTAAGTTCCAAATGGTCTCCCCGCGCTGTCTTGAAACGAAACACCGGGCCGCATCTCAACCCTGGCACGCGACATTCATGCATTACTTGCATGTGGTCTGAACAATGCTGACCATCCACCCCTTGGTACCATGTGCATAGTGCGACACAAGAAGATCAACGAGTACAAGGCTTCAAGTGGCAATTGCGCCGACGAGGAATGGGAACAGATCCTGATTTCCACCTTCGTGGATCTCAAACCCGTTGTTGATCTCGAGATCAAAGCCGAAGTCTCAGCCGACAACACCTCAGTAGCCTTGTCATTTCGGAAGAACATCCACGGAATCACGGTACGCGCTCTTACTCTTTTGGAATCCTTCTAATATCATGTGTTCCGATACTAATAACTTGACCACATAGCAACGCCTCGGCTCAATTCAATTGGGTGACGCTGACGTAGAGATTTCACCCTTTGATTGGTGTGTGTCTGCCCTGGCATCCCGCCGGCAAGTGGCAGATGAGCTGGCCACAGCGAATGCCAAGATCGTTGATCTCAAAGACGCCGTGGCAAAACTCAAAGCACAACTCGATGACTTCATCACTTCAAAAGAAGAAGACGAGAATTTGATGCTCGAGAAATTTCGCGATCTCCTGAACGAGAAGAAGGTTAAGATCCGGCAGCAGCAACGTCTTCTGGCAGCTGCCAAGGTAGATCCAGAAAAAGTAGCCAAACTGGGAGGGCACAATGACGGCACACAGAGTAAGCGGTCGGCTGGATCCTCACGTCCGGGCAAACGGAAAGTTCAGGTAAAAGAAGAAGATGAGGATGATGAAGATGAAGATGTCATAGCTGTGGACAAGATGGACGTAGATCAAGAAGATGACGACGACAACGCCACTACTAGCGGCAGTGACCAGGCAAAAGAGACAGAGGAAGAAGAGCAGCAAGCCAGTACAGAACACGACACAGCCAGCAATTCCGACAGCGAGGATGACGCCCCTCCGCCTCGGACGACCAAGACAAGGTCGCGACCAGAGCCAAGTAGCAAGTCTACGAAAGGGAGAAAACAACGCGCCCCGAGCCATGGCTCATTTGACTCCAGTGACGATAATGCCATGAAGCCACCCAACCCCGGACTACCGATTATGAAGAGCAAGAAAGCGGTATCGCCGCCAAAACCTGTCGCTGATGATGAGACACCGTCAGATGATGATGACGAGCTATAAAGTTGACACGGAACGCAATGAGTGGAATGGGGTAACTGTGTCCGGTGTGCTTTCGCAATTAGGTTATCTCTGATGGATAATGAAAATGCGTTCGCAAGTTTTATGAATAATAGCATCAAGTTGCCCGAAAATACATTTTCGATGTTTTCATGAACTCTTAATGTTGTTTGATCATAACCATAGCCAAAGTCGACCTTCACAACCAGACTGTCATGACATGATTGTAATTCATCTATTGACCAGATATAACTGTAATCTCCATTCAGCCAAGGCCTATGAACTACAGCTACACTGCATAGCACGGCAGACCTTAGGCACATCTCCAATCCATCGCGCTTCCTCTTCCTTATCTCCCTCGTAAGCTTTCCCGTCGAACTCGCGTCCGGCCCAGGTCTCCTCAAAGGGGTGTAACGTCATAGTCATGACTCTATCTAGCACTTCTCTCTCTTTGCCCTTTTCGACACGCTTGATGATCTCGTCAAGGATCCAGCCGCGAGGTACGAAGTTGGGATTCACCTTCTTCATCGCCTCAATACGCCGGGCCTCAGCTTCTTCCGACAGACTCTCGTCTTGGCCCCAGTCTTCAAGTATGCGCAGCCGCCACTTATCCAGCCAGGCGGCCAGACGCTTCCGTCCCTCCTCCTGGCCAGCTGGTTCAGCAATAACATCTTGGCTGAAAAATACAGCAGCCTTATCCTGGCGTGCCTCTTCCGTCCCGAGCTCCGAGATCTTGATTGAGCTCAATCGCCGGAAGAAATGGTGGAAGTCCAGCTCTAGAGCTTCCATTGTGTCCAAAGCCTCACTGAACAGTTCGTCAAAATCACTCTTTTTGAAAACCTTCAGACCCAGCCGCTCCGTCATCAGCCTTTTGTACTCGCTAAGGAAGACAGCTTTGTACTCGTCTCCGGCTTGCATAATGAGCTTCTCCGCTCTCTCCGAAACTTCTTTTGCTTCGCTTTCTTCGACACCATCATTGATGAATTTGTCGTCGTCCACGCGGTCACCTACCCCCATCAGCTCGCCGAGCGCTTCACCCAGGCGCACTAAGTTCCACCAGATGACACTAGGCTGGTTGCGGTAGCTATACCGTAACATACCGTCGTCGTGGTTTGGTGTGTACATCGGGTCGAAGTTGTCGAGGAACGCGAATGGGCCAAAATCGATACTCAACCCCGAAAGCGACGTGTTGTCCGTGTTGAGCACTCCGTTCATGAAACCGTAGGCTTGCCACTTGGCTACGGTCAGGGCATTCCGCCTTATGATCTCTCTGTATAAACGTGTGAAACGGTTCTCTGCTAGTTCTGGAGGCCCCTCTATTTTGTCGGCAGGAACCCCTCGTCCAGGGGTCTCGGTGGCCAGCTCGGGATTCTGAAGACGGGCAGGTAGCGTCTCCCAGCCTCCGAACACGTCTTCGGCCAAATATGTCCCTAGCTGACGAATCAACTTGCGATCCCCCCGCGCGCGAAGGATATCGAAATTCCCAATTCGTAACCAGCTCTGCGCAAAACGCGCGACGATCGCCCCCGGCTCGATAGTCTCCCGGAAGACTCTCTCCTCCGGCAAAAAGGTCAGGCTTAGGGCACGCGTACTCGGTATGCCGAGGGCATTCAAAGCCTCGCTAGCGATGAACTCGCGGATACTGCTACGCAACACGGCCTTACCGTCGGCAAAACGGCTGTAGGGGGTGATGCCGGCACCTTTGAGCTGAAGCTCATACCGTATGCCTGACTTGGGATTTGTTGTCTCAAACAGCGAGATAGCTCGTCCGTCTCCTAGTTGTCCGGCCCATGACCCGAACTGAAAGCCGCCGTAGCATTGCGCCCAAGGGTAGCCTCCTTCCTCTTTCTCCTCGTCCCATCCTTGAAGTTTGTTACCTGCCACGGTGGCAAGAAAGTCGGGAGTTTTCTCATCGCCGCTTTGAATGCCAAGGTCGCGCATGGCAGCCGGACTCACAGCCAGGAGCTCAGGAGACTTGGCTGTTTCTGGACGCACCCATGTATACAGGGCATCGCGGACGGTGCGGGCACCGAACTCGGCGCGAGGGGTCTTGTGGGATGCGGCGGGTGATGGGTATTTCGCATCGGCGGGTAACTTGGATGTGAAGTTCCACGTCTTCGGGATGTCGTTTATGGAGGCGCCGACGTGGCTCGCGCTGTTTGTTGTAGACTCTAAAGCCATCTGCAGTTGAGTTCTTCGGAGGGGTCGGATGTTCTTCTGGAGGGCTTGAAGCGGGATGCGACGGGACAGGGTGCGGTTGAGAAGCATGTAGGCGCTTATGAAACAGCAGCTGTGGTTTCGCGCATCGGGTAGAAGCAAGAAGCAGAGTTGCAGCTACCGAGAATATCTCCTGTGATTAGAAAAGGCAATTATTCGCGAAATATCTCTAGGTGCTTTTAAAGGTTCAGGGTCTCAGTGGAACCGCAGTGGCGGCATTCAACGGCATATGTACGTCATCTCAGCACCCCGGGTTAGTGAAACGGTAATTCACTGTTCTCGATGACAGTTCTCCGTCTTTTCTTCATCGAAGCCAGATTCAATAATACATCTATACTTAACTGTAATGGTATGGACATGAAATCGCCAGATGTTTGTATAGAGCGCTGGCGCAGTCATAGTGCTTCTGAATACATTCATATCAACCCTTCGTAGAGTTAGACCCCCCTGATACCTAAGATGAGGTAAATCTTCTGCTGCTTTCGTCACATGTGGGATTTCGATATCAAAAGACAACCTTGCCACAAGACTCACCATCTGGAACCGCTTAGAATGATTGGTGTTTAGGGACTGAGGAAGCCGCTAATACCTTAGTGAGCTAAAAACACTACAATCTCAGCTAGATCGCAGCATTGTTACCCACATCTAGGCTCACAGGCAATTCATCACCATGATACACTACAGCAGACTCGCCGATGACTCAGGCACATGGTTATAAGCTGAGGCTTTCCATCATTTTTCGAGATCTATATCGAAACGAGAGCACTTTCATTATGTTCAGTAAGCACGTGCTATTCGACGCAGGCGGCCTACAGCTAGATACACCAACGCCCGAGCAGTCACATTCGCCTATGTAATTCCCATGGGGGGATCTTCTAGACCAGATGCCTCCGCTATTGAAACGAAGCGTTCCAAAGGGTTGCCCACGTTGAAGATGCCCCTGAAGGCGCGTTGGCAACATGATCTTCCCATGGTAAGTCTCGCTTCCTAATCACACTTACAGCTAGACTATGATGCCAGTACCACATCTACGAATATGAACAAGAAACCACGACGATATGGTCTGATGAATTATATCAATAATATAGTTAGCATACGGTATTAAACCGGACGAGTCCCATAAGATTGAGGATCTCGTTGCTATGGCCATCAAGAACGGCTACTACAATCTAGATTTATCCGAGTGTAGTAGGTAAATCCCAGACAACGGTAGCGCTCATACCATTTCGCTACTCACCTTCTGTCGATTCGATTCTAACACCCAGAAATAGCCCCAAGTCAAGAAGCCGAGTTTGGCCCCATTCTCGAAAAAGTCAGCCCTGACAGATATCTTGACAAATACAAGTTCAGAAACAAGCTTTTCTTGACGATGAAGCTCCCCTCACTTCATGTAACCGACGTGAAGCAACAGTTTACTGAGTCCTATTCACGTGTAAGTCCCTCATGGGTAAATATGTATCTGCTACCCGCGCCTAGGAACGGGATATCGGACAGAGACCTCCAAAAAGCTTGGGCCGACTTGGAGATGATTTCCAGGACGGGTGGATTGCAAATCGGTGTCTCCGACTTCACAAGGGCCAATCTCGAAACTATTCTGGCGACGGCGAAGATCCCACCCATGATGAACCGAGTCGAGTACCATCCGCGCCACACCCCCAGCGATGGTGTTATTGAATTCTGTCGCGAGAAAAGACATTGCCGTGATGGGTTATGGGCCGCTGTCGGCGCCCACCGATGCCTCGCGTAGGATTGCCGCTGTTCACAACGTGACAGAAGCTGATGTCGCGATGCGCTGGTGCATCGACCAGGGCATGATTGCTGTCACTTCAAGCACGAATGGGCAGCGGCTTCAGGGGTATGTGAAGCATTTGTCAAGTTTTGAGCTTGCGCCTAGAGAGATCGAGGCTATCTCTGAGGAGGGCGAGCAAATGAAGCATTATGAAGGCTGCAAGTGGTCAGCGAGATTCACTGCCGACAGGAGGTGATGGGTTTAATTAAGATGGATATAAGCACAGGGTCGCTTGACTCAGGGAAGGAGGGGAGACTGTAGAGAAGATATTGCACTTTCAAGATAAGGAGAGGGTATTTTGGAAGAAAGTATATGTAGTATACACATGAATTGAAGAGGAAGGAACTGTACGTCTGCGTCGCTGCTTATGGACGATCTGCATGAAAAGAGGGACCTCTCGTAGGTTCAGCAGGTGTCTCAGCTTAAGCTTGCCGCTGTAGTACACGGCTCAAGCCTAGAAAGAGGGGATGCTTCGTTCTTGCTATCGTATGAGCTACCTAGCATAACATCTGAACTCTGGACAGTCGTACGTGATATATTTTATCACCAACTACAAGAGACGATGTCTAGATCTCATTTGACGGCTTTCTTGCCTTCTTGAATCGTCCTACACCCCTAAGTTACCTACATCTGCTCGTTCGCTCTCCTAGAATGCATCCCGCCCAATTTTGTTCTCTTAAATATATTGTTTAAAAACTATTACGAGCTCCTAGACTAGATACTCAAAGAAACAGCCTCTCCATACAGCCAGTCTATGGAGCAAACACCGATCTTCCCAGATCTCTCAAGAACACCTAGCAGCGTTCCAGCATGTCGGAGCGAACCATCACTACCGCATTCCCATTCTGCAGCGTATAGATCATCGCCAGAGATCCACGAAGATGAGCAATACGAAAACTCCTCGATCGCCATACGCCCTACATTCAACCAGTGGATCAAGCTCATTTGGCCCGACTTGCTAACGGTGGCTCTCCTTGGCGGTGCGGTGCTACCGGTGTGTCATGGCTTAAGATAGATCCAGATTGACCGAAATGCTTGTGGCCAGTTAACTGAAGTCGTACAGGTATTCCTCTTTGTACCTCCCGTGGGGGTCCGGGTTTTCCCTCTTGGCATCACTACGCCCGACACGGTGAAAAACACAAGTGCTTTCGTCTCCCATGCTCTTGCATACCCGGCACGCCCTCAGATATTCAGTTCATGGGTCGTTGCGGTCGGTGCCATCGGAGTTCCAGTCACGATCATCCTGCTCCTACAGTTTTGGATCCGAAGTTTCTGGGACGCACACAATGGGATCCTCGGCCTGGTATATTCTCTTGTGGTATCGGCTTCATTCGGGGCTGTGATAAAGGCTCTAGTCGGTGGATTCAGACCAACCTTCTACGATATTTGTATACCTGATCAGGCTTATGCCAGGGGGGCGGGGAACAAGACGGGGTTGAATGGTGTCGGCTTTGGAGAACATATGTGGTCGACAGATGTCTGCACAGCAGATCACAATTACTTATTCCGAGACTCTAGTGAGTGATCCTGCAAGCCATTCTCTTCCCTTTTCTGTAGTTCAAGCCTCTTGACATGCATAGCCTGGGAGTATAACTCAGTTCTAGAGTACCAAAAGAGTAATTACTGACTCCGATATTTGTAGTGCGTAGCTTCCCCAGCGGGCACTCGACAACTTCGGTAGCAGCGGGCGTTTACTTGTTGGTTTACTTAAACGCTAGACTGAAGACATTCGGTAGTCGTCAAGCACCGCTGTGGAAATTGGTAATGGTTTCCCTTCCTGTGCTGGTTGCGGTCATAATGTGCGGCGCCCTGGTTATCGACAACTCCCACAATTGGTACGATATCATCGCTGGTGCAACGATCGGCATGCTTTTCTCAATAGCGGGCTACCGCATGGTATTTTCTGGAATTTTCGACTGGCGCGTCAATCACATTCCTCTCATTCCTACGTGGTCCTTGGAAGCATATCCGAAGCCAGACGCTCAGCTGCCCGCATGTGCTCCAGTTCAAGGTTTGCAAAGCAACAAGACTACCAGTCTCATCAACTAAACGTCCTGGTGCAACGAGAGTTCAAGAGCAGGACTGTATTTCTGGTAACTACACTGCCACCCTGGTAATAGCAGCCTGCCTTGTGATAGATTCGTCATGAGAGAACACAAAAGGGGCTCAGTTTCAGGATAGACTGATAGCCAATAAGAATCCGATCAACAGGAAATGTTCGCTGTTTAAAAGCCAGGCTGGTGAGATTGAAGACTCCCAGGTAGTTGCAGTCAAATGGGGGTGCGCTTAGTCGTAATACAATCTGCTCGGTACCTCAGGGGTTTATGCCGAAAATACATACAATCTAAAAGGCATACCGCATATTCGGACTAGCAAGACTGATAATCTTCCTTTCCGTAAATTCCTCCACTCCGGCAATACCTCCAAATCTGCCGTAGCCCGAGCTTCCACCAGTACCTCCGTTCGGAAGAGTCGCCTCGATGTATACAGTAGGGCCGTTGACATGACAACTGCCGGCACGGACTTTCTTAGCAATGTGCATAGCACGAAGCGTGTCACCCGAGAAGACGGCAGCAGCGAGGCTGAACTCGCTGTTGTTGGCAAGAGCGATGCCCTCTTCATCAGTCTTGAATTTCGAGAGGCAGATCAACGGACCGAAGATCTCCTGCTGAAAGATAGACATCTCCGGTGTGACTTTCTCAAGTATGTGCGGCATGAGTATAGTCTTATTTGGGCCGGTGGCCTGTGTATCGCCATATAGGAGACTTGCTCCAGCACCGACGGCGTCCTTGACGAGTCCTAGAACTCGCGTTGCCGATGCCTGCGTAAACAACCCCGAGATCGAAACATCGGAATCTGTCTCGTGGTTGCCAACCTTGAGCGTCTTCACCTTAGCCAGTAAGGCGGTGCGGAACGCGTCAGCTATCGACTCATGTACAATGACACGCTCTGTCGACATGCATATCTGACCGGCGTTGGCTAAGGCTCCGAAAACGACGGCTTCCACAGCATCGTCGATGTTTGCATCGTCGCATACTATAACAGGTGCCTTCCCGCCAAGTTCGAGCACGCATTGCTTCAGGCAAGTCGCTGCCCAGCCCGCGATGATTCTTCCTACACGATCACTGCCAGTGAAGTTCACGCGTCTTACGGCGCGGTGTTTCACGGCCAACTCGGTCAAGGCGGGCGCTCTTTCCGGCGATGTCGGAAGGAAGTTAAGACTCCCCGCGGGTAGACCCGCTGCTGTGAGCGCTCGGACAACCATGTTCTGGCTCTTTGGAGAGAACTCAGAAGGTTTGAGGACAACTGTATTTCCACAGATCAACGGCGTTGCGATTGCCCGAGCCGATAGGTTGACCTTCGCACAGCAGGTTGAGCATCAGCAATTCGACTCGTACTAAGGTGCATCAAAGCTCAGCGAAATGCACTTACAGGGGCATTCCAGGGGCTTATAGCGAAGACAACTCCGACCGCTTCCCTCTCAACGAGGATGATGGTTCCCGGCCTGTCGGCTGGCACGATCTCGCCCTTGATGTGTGTTACGAGGCCTGCAGATTCCCGAAGAATTCCAACAGTAGCAAGGATGTTAACCTTGATCCAACTTGTCGTTGCGCTGACCTCGGAAGACAGAATGGCGGGCCCATCGGTCTTTAGGTAGCCCTCGAGGATGTCAGCTGCCTTGAGGAAAACTAGTCGGCGTGCCGACGGACTCGTCGTCGACCATGTTTGAAATGCCTTCGACGCACTCTCGATGGCTCGCGTATAGTCCGCTTCTGTCGCTGAGGCGCAATCATAGATCTTTTTTCCCGTCATGGGGTTATTGACGGTAAATGTAGTGCCATCTGAGCTAGGGGTGTACACGCCATCAATGAATAACTGCTGCTGCTCTGCGAGAGAGGCCTCATAGCTTGTGCCGTTGGCCGGAGACATGGCGATGTTGTTCCTTGCGTTGGAGTAGCGATCAGTATAGATGCTCGCAATTGAGTGCCTAAATCTATCAGACGATCTAGGAATTAACTCGTTCAGAGCCTCAATTTAGGAAAAAAAAAAAAAAACCCTTCGCGTAGCGTAATAGGAATATTCAGATCATTCAGCCGTTTATTTCATGCATCTACCCGGGTATCTTGATTCCATCAGGTTAGCTCTTTTTCGGTAGCTTCACGATTATAGCTACTACATGCCTGGTGACAGACTCCGAAGCTTAAGATGAGGGGACACAGTGGGGAAGATGGTGAGGGGAAGTACTCTCCGGACCGGCAGCGGCAGCAATTCTGAAGACGGACCGGAGTCATGATTCCGGTCGCGCCTCCGGAGCTCCGAAATAATCTGGCCGGGACCCAGGCCGGCACTAGGATACTTGCGGTCGTATGCTTGCACAGGCTGAGGCGCCGTGCGCCGACGGAAAAGTAACAGCGCCGTATGTCATGGCCCGATTACGGGAGAGCAATCATGGCGTCGTCCGTAACGTGGGACTCAACGAGAGCATGACAAATCTTGGCAACGTAGCCAATCACTTGAAGCATGCCGATGCTCTGTCTCTCATTGGTAGTGGTGGCGGATCACTCAGATGATACTCTGGCGGTGCTGTAGTCGCATCATTGGCATTACAGGCACATGGCCGTGCTGATGACCTTGTCGTCGCATTCATTGGCGGCCGCACATGGTTGTTTGGCTTACTGAGCTGCGCTTACTGAGCTGCGCTTACTGGATGGCCAAGAAAGATGAGACACCATTCTTGACCATCATATGGAACAATGGCAGTTGGGGAAGCCCCAAAAATGCCTTCTTACGACTCAACCCCGAAGCAGCACAACGTTGCAAGGGACGCTTGAGCGATGATGTCACGACTTCTATCTCTCCATCACCGTCATTTGGGAAGATTGCAGAAGGCTCCGGTGATGCGGCCTTGTGGTCTGTCTTAGTGGTTCCTGAGGTTGACGAGGCCATCCAGGCTGCGACCAAGACCGTACTTGAAAAGCGCAGTAGTGCGCTTATTGAAGTTGTATCAGGTTTTATATAGAGTCATTTACGCTAGATTTGAATCACGAAGGATAATTCAGAGTCAACTAGAATATACATCATGAGCCGATTTACATCGATTAGTCTACTAGATACGTGATCCGCAACATCGCTTTACTACCTGCTCACACAGCCATTTCTACATGATATACCTCGGTAGCATCTCCGAGTGGTTGATGGCGAGTCCCAAGTGAAAGATTATTGCCTTGCCCCTCCTTACTTCTCTCTCAAGCAGTGAGGAATTTCGAGACGTGGCTGACGAAAGAATCGAAGCCATCAATGAAGCACACATGACCAGCGTCCTTGATGACTTTCAGCTCGACATATTTCGCATTACCACTCTTCTCGTTTAAGCCTTTCTCAACACCCTCGCGAAGTCCCTGCATCGTTTCAGGTAGATTGGCATCTTTGGATCCCACAAGCAGCATTGCAGAGTCGACACCCGCGCCGGCTTTGGCGGCCAATGGTCTTAAGTCAAACGTTGTGCTCCGTAGCGCAGTGCAGCAGGTTTCGAAGCCTTCGACGGTGGTTCGGCGCATTTCTTTTCTCATGCGTTCTGTCTCGGCGGCATTGGCTTCCATCCATGCACTGCCAAACCAGCGTTCCATCGTTCCTTCGACGAGGGCATCCACATTGCCAGCCTCACGTGTAGCAGTAACTCGTGGCCCGAAGACATCGGCACTACCTGCGTTGGCTGGAGAGCACGAGATGGTATCGCAAGGCACGAGCCGTTCGACAAGGCCGGGATACTTTGCAGCGAAGACGATACCCGTGGCAGCGCCCATGCTCACACCAATCCAGGCGTGCACTTTCTTTATGCCGAGTTGCGAGAGCATCTCATGAGCATCGTCAACCATGGACTCGAAAGTGGTGGATGACAGGACTTCAGGAACACCTGAGTCGCCATGACCGGGTTGGTCATAGCGGAGCACACTGAAACCCAGCGAGGCCAATTTCGGAACTACAGGATCCCAGCATGTGAAGGGGGCGCAGAGAGAATTGGAGAGCAACACAACCGGACTACTTGAGCCGGAGGGCGGTGTCGTGAAGGCATACGAGAGAGACCGAGAAGAGGCGAGCCTTAACGTCGCTAGTTCGGTAGCCATTGTATCTGTGCTTGACCCGAAGGAGGAGAAAGATGGTAATGCGCAGTCCCTGACCTAGGTATATGCTGAAATAGGGGTAGTGATTATGTAATCACAATGCGTTGCATTTTCAACACAATTAGCTTAGTTTTAGCAAAGTAGCAGACCCAGAAAAATCAACAACCAGAGGCACAATTAATAAATTTCGCGTTGAGCTTTTACACATATTAATTTCTATGCACAAGTGTTCAAATTACAAGAATTCATTGATTTTCCAGTTCTCAGTGCCTTTCAGGGGCTCGCGCGCCTCACCCTTGAGTGGTGTTGGTTGTGTTGAGCCCTCATCTCGGACCCGATTTCAATGCTTCGAAACAGAGATAGAGGTCCTCGGCTATAATGACGAGGTTTGATGTGCTGACTCTGAAAGTTTAAAACGATAAACCTGAACCTGCCTTTTGGACCCTAGCCTAAGGACCTCCTCTGGACTGCTCTGGACTCCTTTCATCTATGGACTTACCCGGGAGAGCCAATTTTCTCAACTTTCTAGTTCTCCGCACGTCCCCCCAAGCTTTCTCCAACGTCTCCGCACTGTCTCAGACGCTAGTAACCTAAAGAGATAGGGGGCAAGGAAGGTGGCTCAATTTGTCTCTGAAACACGGCATGTGAATATGGGAAACATGTGCTCGGTTCACATCCTCGAAAAGAGCTCTGTTGATGTTTTTTATTTCAAGACATGTTCCCATAATCTTGCATCATAAACTAAATTTCGAGAACACTGATATCTCAAAACCACTTAAGAAGCAAATTGACACACGATTACTCGGCCCATCTTTATTGGTTCAGGGATTATAGTCCTAATAACTAGGGACCCAGGTTCGAACTGACTCGCGGCGCCCAAGCTATAAGGAACAAAAACTTCTAATTAGTGCCACGTTCTTTAAGGATCACAAATATTCATGATACGATCCAAATTTCTGCATGGAAGATGATCCAAAATATTTGGTAGCCATTCCCCAGCGAATCAAGAGTCTGACCACACCCCCTCATCTCCTAACCCAAGATAGACCCTTGTGGATTAGAATTGTCACTCGGATCCATGACTCCTGTGGAGTGGCTTACGACCGTGGCGTGATTGAAAAGATGGCTGGATCCTGTCATCCTGGAGCGATAGGAACAATCGATCCGCTGCCTTCTCCACGAACAGACTTGATCGCGCGTCCACTTTACACTCCACGGACCACAAGTCCCATAACGGAGAAGCCCGTCACACAATAGTCATGAATAACGAAACGCCCGCGTCGGCAGCTGAGTCTAGGACCCGCCGGCGAAGGGTTCCCGAAGAACAGCGTAAACGCGGCGTTCAGAGCTGTGACCTCTGCCGCAAAGTAACTTCCATCCGCCCGTAAATCCCGCTCGGATCAATGCTAACGGTCCGCTACATCAGAAACGCTGCAAGTGCATCCTCGTGGCAGGCACCTCTCAGCAATGCGTGAATTGCTTGGCCCAAGGTGCTCCATGCACTTACACGCTTCCCCGCAAGACGCGCCTCTATGGCAGCGTCGAGGATCTCAGCGACCGGTAAGTTTGCATCCGTCGTCCACTCTATACAGCATGTTGATTGGTCGGTAGATTCCGGTGTCTTGAGGCTCTGGTCCAGGGTGCATTCCCGAATGAGGCTCTCGGATCCGTCCAAGAGTTGATGGAGTTGGGCCAACGGAGGGGCTATTCCATGCCGACTCTGTCCAAAGAGAATGGGCCTCTGGTAAATCCCGATGTCATGCTGCAAAATCATGTCCCTTCTCACACTGCGACTGGCCAAAACCATCAACCAGACTCCGCTTTGACCGAGCATGCAGAGCGAGATGACATCTCACACGCCTTAGTGAGGCCGTCTACTTGGAATATGGACCATTATACCTCGCCCAGTGATCATGCTTCTCTTGTCAGAGATGCTTCTGGAAGGGAACATTATATTGGCGCTGCGGGTGGTTTACAGTTCCTCGGTCAACTCCGCCGTGCTCTGTTGTCCCGAGATCAAACTTCACAGACCGTATTCCCCATTCGTCCCAAGGCTGTCTCAAATTTTGTCGAGGATGATGGCGCTCAAGCATTGGAAACCGACGACCTGCAAGCAGAAAAAGTGGAAGAGACGGACACCACCTTGACTGAGAACATGAATCATTATTCACCATCCAGTGTCATGACCGGATCCAGCGACGTAACTAAGAAGTCGACCATCGATGTGGACAGGCACTGGAAGCAGCTTCCTAGTCCAGACGTAATGGCCAAACACTTGCGATCTTACTTTCAAAATGTTCACTGCAACTTCCCTCTCTTCCATCAAGGAACTTTTGAAGAGGAGTTCGAGGCAAGGCTAAAGAGATATCAAATCCGTGCCCGCAATGGTGTAGTACCACCTCAGCCTTGTGAGGATCTTGATCTAGGATGGATTGGATGCCTACAGATGATGATTGCTTTCGGTAGCATGAAGAGTCCAATCAGCTCCAAGGATGACCTTGATGACGTGGCAATGGTTCATCGCTGTGTTTCCGCTACTAAGTCCATGATACCATACTTCGCAAGCAAATGCTCCCTCAACAACATCCGCGCCCTTTTTCTTCTTTCGCTTTTCTTACATAACAACAACGAAAGAAATGCCACTTGGAATTTGATCGGCACCGCTGTAAGAATCGCCTTTGCTCTAGGCCTGCACCAAGACAGCACCAGCGTCTCGTTCCGGCCTATTGAAAGAGAAGTGAGAAAAAGAGTTTTCTGTTCATTGTACAACTTCGAACAGTTTCTAGCCAACAGTCTTGGCCGCCCTAGCGCACTGAGCCACCCTGAAGTGGAAGTGATTGCGCCTCGCGAGGATCTCTTGGGTGGAGGAGAAGTCGGTGACCCCTCGTTGCTATCCTATTCATTACGGCTTCACAGAATCATGGGAGAGGTCACGATATCCCAAAGCATCAATCAGGATAATCTGGAAAAGCACATTCGCAGCGCCAACTCTATCCTGAAAGAGCTCAAGGCTTGGAATGATGAAGTGGCTGGCCAACAAGATTTCCACATACCTTCGATAAAGAGCGAGAGTGGCCTTTTCAACGAGGCAGATGTCAATGCCATGGGATTTGAAGACTTGAAAGCTATGCTACGTTGGCAATCCAGTTCGAAACTTCGAGCAATGCTTTTGTTGCGCATGGATTACCATTATATCATGGTCCTCAATACTCGTCCCTTCCTTCTCTTTCTATTGTCGCCGAACCATCAGACAGAGAAGGGGTCTATCTCTAGTGACACACTCGAGTCGGAGAAAACGCTAGCAGATGTTTGTGTCAAGAACGCTAGTCAGCTTGCCCAATATATGCTTTTGTTGGACTCATTCTCCCTCGTCAATGGAGTTTCCGGTCTCGAGATGTTTGATTTCTACTGGGCTTGTATGATATTATGTCTCGCTACGCTCCGTCAGCGTATGGTCGGCGGTGAGGAATCTTCGTGCGACGTATACATGGATCTTGTCACAAAGTTGCGCCGCGCCGCAGCCAATGTCAAACAATGTGGAACTATGAAACGTTTCACACAACTGATAGGCGCTTTCACCGAATATATAAATCACGGCCGCAGACCTAAGGATAATGCCGGTCATATAAAAAACTCGACTTCGGACGAGGGCAACGAAGCGGAATCTCCAGCCGCTAGTATCGGGAGTTTCAACCAGGTTGCCGCAAACCAACCACTAGGGCAAGACATTATCGGGAATTACTACAGGCCTAGCGGCTTGACCTTGCTTGGGGATACAATTGAGGGTGGTGTTGGTATGGATACTGGGTTTTTCGGGACCAGCGCCTGGGGCACTGCTTTCCCTGATCCCAGCTTTATGACACCTATGATGGATTTTGGAAACTATGAAAATTACCCGCCGCATCCTGGACATAACCGTCGTTGGCAATGAGGTTTTTGATTTCAATGGCTTGGCGTTCGGACAATCGGAATCTTGTTTTCTCTTTTTTCCTTTGCTGCATGACCCGACCTAAAAATGGGATACTATGGAAGCCAAAGATGCATTCTCTATTGTATTGATTGAATTCATGATGCACTTTGGGCTATAAGGGACTAAGCCTCTTTCGTAAGCTTAGAAGCATTTTTCGATTACTATATGGAATCTGTCTGTAAATAGAATTGATATATCACAAGGTTCAAGCGTTCCATTAATTCCATAACCAAAGCCATATTAGCATGTTCTTGAATCCAGGTAAGATATATTTTTCTACTTACAAGTTTTGGAATAACATATCTATGATATTAGTAATGGTGGAAGCCCTCCTCAATTACGGGTTTATTATGGACTTGTTTCTGTTAAATCTTTGTCATATCAAGTCTTCTTTGCAATTAAAGCAAGAGATCGGAATAGAATAAGTTGTAGCAGCTCAATCACTTGCTTCCTTTTCTCAAATACTGTTTATGAACAAATCCTGCGGCGTAAAAAGCATCGCAAGCATATTCAAGAAGCATCGTAAGTAAACTCGAAAAGATAAGGGAAAATGTTACTTCAGAGCACTATCAAGTCATCACTAGGTCAAAATTAATGATCGAAGATTCACACAGGGTTGATAATTATTATTATTATTATTAATTGACGATGAACTAAACACAAAGTATCATGATCTGTTTCTCTGAGGGTAACACTGAAAGCCTGAAGAGAAAAAAAGTGCACTTCACAGGGTGGATCTGAAATCTGGGTGATGCTCGCCGAGTTGATCCTGCTCTTCCTGTGGGAGCTCACGAAGCGAGTCACGTCCACCCTGGCCGCCCTGGTGGTTTTCATGGCCACAGACGACGACTATGGCAAGCGTAGCAACTGTACCGATTATCTGGAAGGTGAGGCTCGTGAGTGGTCCCGGAAGATATTGTGGTGAGGTTTTGGATGGGGAGACGACAGCCGAAATGATACCGCCGATCTGGGTGACCGAAACTGCGTAGCCCGACAGGGTACCACGTTTGGCTTGTGATGGGATTTGGTTGGCGCTACAATTATAAGAACACGTCAGTAGTTGATTTCCACAGGTCGGGTGACTTGTAAGTTGAGTATGACTACGAAGGGATCGACCCACATCCAGGCAATGGCGTCGGCTGCACAGTGTATATACCAATGACGGCAAAGTAGATTTCGAGGTAACAAATGGCTCCATTCAAGAGATTGAGGAGAATAGGACCCAGGATAATGAAGCTGAAGTCGAAGAGGACGGAGGGCGAACAAAACTTGGCATGGTCGGACCAAAAGACCAAGGAGACAGAAACGATCAATGTTATAGTCATAATCCTTCAACCCCAGGTCTTTGGTCAAGCGCCAGAGGCGAGCTTTTCCAACGGTGACTCGATCAAGAAATGTCATCGTGTATAGCAACATCATGGAGGGAGCACAAGGACTTCGACCTTGCGAATGATCTTCTTGGCCTCGGGGGGATCGATATCATCATCGCCAACACCAATAGCCGACTCGCTATAGTGGACTTCCTGCTTCTATGGATCGGTCGTATCCGCAGACTCACGCCTGCTGCGATGATATTACTCGGTCGTGGCACCCATGTTCGCGGACTAACGAACTATCGTTTTGGGTCGTCTAATCTTGACGAATTCACCCTAACGCCGAGAAACTGAGGGTTGGGATAGGTAACAGCTTTCGAAGAATCACTTGTTGAGGACTGAATCATGCGATTCTCTCAAAAGATGCCAGAGATACTTCGTAATGCCGACAAAAAGCGAAGAGGCGAACTTGGGGTCTTTATGTGAGGATCCAGAACCACTACCAATCAGTCTATCGATTCGGGTATGGGAAGCGGGCAACCGACATTGCAAGACTCCACGCGGGGGGATCTCTGGGGATCTAGGGGTCATATTGGTCGCAATGGTCAAGACTGTATGTTCGGGCGCATTTTGTAAATTAGACCTTCAGCCATCTCATGAGGGTGTGGTAGCACGGGATACACTAACACTTGTGCGATGAACATGCTAGGTACTAGCGTTATACTAGACATGTTTGCTTCGATAATGAAGACGGCTATGGTTGTGTCGAGATTGATATATCCGTATATAACCTCTGAAGTCATGAGCCAGCGAGGCTGGCCTTTGCCGCATTGCCGCAGCCCTGCTGGTGCAGAAAGCTGCAGGAATGCTCACATATTGTCAATATATTCTCTTGACAATTCAAATAAGTTCACAGGTTCATGAACGTTTTGCGGTCAAGGTTGATAGAGTCGTCGACGGTCGAACACACATTTACGGCCACTCTACGTGGCAACATCGCCAAATTTCTGTTTCAACAGTGGAAAGAGAACAAATTACTCTGTAGTTTCGCCCTATCTCGTCAGCTTGCCCACCATTCAATCTCTTAACCCAGCTTTTTGGTAAAGAGTCTCGGTTAGGATATCTGTCTCCGTAACCCCTTCCCAGCGGAATCATGCATCCGCTCCATAATGGATCCCGACCTCGCGTTCCGGCAACCTGGGAATCCCTTAACCTGTGCGGGGCAGCCAGCGCACCAGCAAGATCTAAGAAATGCATCGTGGCGTTGGCCATGTTGCGCGGAGCTGGCCCGATAGGGCATTAGATAATGTGGCGACGGAGGGTCGTGGTATAACTCTTATAATATTCCCTTTGTCTCCTAGGGACGGATTATTAACTTTCCAACATCGCATCATCATTCCGAATTGGGTTACACACATGTACAAGTTCATTCAATCTTTCAAAGGCACTACCCACGTGACGACAAGATCTCTAAGTTAACTTACGTTCAACTATAAACACGCCAAGAAATATAAGCACAGCCTTCCAAGCCACAATAAGACGAGATGCCAAAAGCAGCACGGAAACTTAACGTTTTAGTTGTGGGCGCAGGCCTCGGCGGCCTGGCAACTGGACTAGCTCTCCAAACTGACGGCCACAAGGTCCGCGTCATCGATGCCGCTCCTGAGTTTGCCGAAGTAAGTCGACCACGGTGCACCGAACCTATCACCCGTATGTAAGGAGTTGCTAACCAGACTTCAAGGCGGGTGCTGGTATCCGAGTCCCGCCCAACTCGAGCCGGCTTCTCATCCGCTGGGGTGTAGACATGGATAAGATGAAGAAGTCCGTGTCCAAGCGATACCACTTCGTTCGGTGGAAAGACGGCTCGACTATGGTCAAGTTGCCGATGGAGAATATCGTTGAAACACATGGCGCCCCTTATTACCTCGTACATCGCGCAGACCTCCACGCTGGGCTTGTTGAGGCTGCGACCAAGGCTGGTGTGGAGATCCTAAACAAGAAGCGTGTTACGTCATATGACTTCGATGCTCCAAGTGCTACCACACAAGATGGCGAGACCTTCAAGGCGGATCTGGTCATCGGCGCCGATGGAATTAAATCTCTCGCACGACCCTTGCTAACAGGCAAGCCCGATATACCACGCGACACGGGAGACGTGGCATACCGTATTCTGATTCCGGGCGAGAAGCTGCTGGCGGACCCAGACTTAGCGACCTTCATCAAAGATCCGTGTACGACATCATGGTGCGGGCCGGACGCCCACCTCGTGGGATACCCCATCCGCAACGGCGAGATGTACAATATCGTAGTGTGTGCGACGTCGTACAACGAGACGACAGACGAGATGTGGGTAGTTAAGGGCGACAACAGCGAGCTATGCAAGCGTTTCGCTTCGTGGGAACCACGGGTACAGAAACTTTGCAAGCTGACGGGCGACTTTATGAAGTGGCGTCTCTGCGACTTAGGCATCCTCGACCGCTGGGTGCACCCCAGCGGCAAGGTCGTCCTGCTCGGCGACAGCTGTCATCCCATGCTGCCTTATCTGGCGCAAGGCGCAGCGCAGTCGTTCGAGGACGCTGCGACCCTGCGCCAGTGCCTTGCCCTAGACATGGACATCAAGGCAGCACTCGACAAATATGAGTCCATCCGCAAGCCCCGCGCCACCCTCGTTCAATCCAAGACGCGCGAACATCAGTACATACTACACATCGACGACGGCGCTGAGCAGGAGGAACGCGACCAGAAGCTACAGATCAACGGCGAGGAAAATCCCGTCTTCTGGGGCTTCGATGAGCGTCGCCAATGGCTGTTCAGCCACGATGCCGAGGAGCTGAGCAAGCAAGGAGCCAACTGGAAGCAAGGCGGTAGCACGGTCGCCGCGCATTAGTTCATAAAATATGGAAAGATTCTAGACTGGACTCATTATCTCAAGCGATATTTCTGTATATATATTTCCACATAACCCCGCATATATCTGTAGCAATTGCGTCCTAGACGGTAGATGAAATAAGAATGTTGCCGACCAGAACATCCATTAGCAATGAGAGGATTCAAAAATCAGTTGGCCAGATGATTTGACTGTTCAGTCCCGGATCCTAAAAGCGAATGTCGGTCACTTGTTACTTGGCTCATATTATATCGTATGGCAAGAGCATGTCGACTACAGAATAATGTCTTAAAATATGAGGAGACAGAGTTGGTGAGAACATTCAGTCTGAACGTATGAAATATCATTGCCCTGAGGTATGTCTTGTTTGGTAGCAGCAAAGGCCTGAGCCAACCAGTGACAAACCGGCTTGTCTTTCGTGGGGGTCTCACTCGCTAGATGCCGTCATCGCCGAAGTTTGCCCAATTGAGATGGGTATCTAATCCAATCTTGTATTAGTATCATTCAGTATAATTGCTGTCCCGATATGAAACAAATAGAGCATTGAATTTGTTGGGGTTTGGCAATAATCGGATGAGTTTTGCCCCCAGCCCGGGCCCGGCCCGCCCCCAGTCTTAATTAGTGTTCGGTCCGAAGGGGTTGGGACCCCGCTTGCCCCGGTTGATACTCCATCCTTCGTACATATCACCTGGCCAAAGAAAGCTTATCGTGTCATATTCTCTCATTCTGATAACACATCCACAGAGATTACGGCAAAACCTAGCCCAGGGTCCAAAGAGCGACACTGGCAGCATCATAACACGCTTCAAAAACGTGGTCTGAGCCTGCCGAAAGGCGCCGAATGCCAATCTGCCTCCGTGTGCGATGCAGTGACAAGCCGACGACAAGCAAGCGTAAAGATTATCCCATTCATTCCCTTGCGCTCAAGACCCTGGTATAATTAACGAATGAACTAGAGACCTAGACGCGCCAAGCATCCATCTGTCGTACCCTCCAACGCCAGCACAATGGTCTACTTCATGAGTTTCAAGGTCGACGGCGGCTGCCGAAACAATGGGTACCGAAACGCAGTTGCTGCTGCCGCATGCTGTCTGTTTCTTCGAGGTCACAGGTACAAATACAAGACAGAGGAAGTGCCGACCCCCACCAACCAACGAGCGGAGATCACGGCCATCATCATGGCGCTTGAATGGGCACTTGACAAGTATTACCACGAACTGGACACATCCCCACGCCTTTTAGCCAAGATCAAATCTGACTCACGATATGCTGTCAACTGTATGAATGAATGGATCTACAAATGGACAAGAAACGGGTGGTACAACGCAGCTGGAAACGAGGTTGCGAACCGCGACCTCATCGAGAAAGCTTCTGATCTCGATGACCGTCTCAAGGAGCTCGGCAACGTCGAATATATCTGGATTCCCCGGACCGACAACGTCGAAGCGGATAAACATTGCAATGAGAAACTTGATGAAATGGAGGCAAACAACCGGGGGTATTCCTCTGATGACGATGACAGTGATGACAGTGACTATTATTAGTCACTTCGACATCGTAAAGTCATCAAGCTCTGAGAATTGTTTCCGCATCTATCATCAACAACTGTTCATGTTGTTATTATCTAATCGAAAAAACATAAGTTTCTCGACCCACCCTTCGCATACAGTGATTCAGATACAGTTCGAGCAGTTAGTTGTTTACATTTAAGTTTTCAACAATTAAGGGGTGATGCAAAAGTCAGCAAGTCCAGCGTCATCATCAACGGTTTTAATGTATCAGTCATCTGAGTTTTCATATGTGAAGGTTCCCATACGAATGCGGCTTGAGCAATGTACTGTTCCGTCAGCAACGCCCCCCGACAATGTGATATACTAGATGAACTTTAAAACTATACAATCGGCATGCCTGAGACCAAACTAAAATTAAATAGCATATACTCATGCAGGCGGACTATTATTATTCACTTGATGTCCGGGTCCTTCTTGGCATTGTCCGGTTCTGACCAAAGACGGCTCCACTAGGCACTCCTGTCAAGCCTGAGTGCTCGGGCAAATGGCATATGTCTACGCTTCGGTGAGCTCAAGATTTTGTGACTAGGAACCAAGTAAGAATTTCTTCTTTAGAAAGGGCAAATCCAGGCCCAGCAAGCCTGCTTACATCTAAGTATCTACCATACTTGGGCAACTGTATTGGGTATTGATGGTTCAACTCATATTATTGATCTTAAGCACTATCTGTAAAAATGAGTATTGTTGCAACTCCTCAATCATCTCTGTTTGTTTTTATTGGATCATATAAGTGGCCTGTCGACACACAAAGGATGAAAACGTTGGAGCGCCACCTATGTGACTCTTTGTCTCCTCAGGAATGAGTGTCCGACTGTCCGTGATAGACAAAGAAAATCCCGTGCATATTTCACCTCAGCTATTCCCCGTATTTTTACTTAGATATATAGGTTTATTTTTATCTAGGAATTACAACCCGCTTGTGGAGCTTTGAAAAGTTGAAGAAAGAAAAAAGAAGACAAGCCGAAGACAACAATCTCGAGAGCGTCCTTTGCCAATCCTCTTATAGCAGTAACCGGCATCTTCACGCGGAAGGCCGAACTTTAGCTTATCACCACAAAGCGCCACGGCCGCCATGGCTCCAGTGATAGACATGGTCAGACATGCCGAAGCATATGGGCAAGAGGAAAGAAACATACTAGTGGTCGACAAAGGCCTCAGTGACAAAGGCAGCAATGAGGCTTACGAATTAAGCAAGCGATATCCCTACACCAAGCAAATCAGCCACATAGTCTGCGCGCCGGACTCAAGCTGTGTGAATACAGCGGACAAAGCTTTCAACAGGGCGATGGGAGAAAAGGGGGCAATCATACTCCCAGAGCTGCGAACAATCGGTTGGCAACCGACAAGCGACCGTATATCATGGGAGTCCTTCAAGCAGGAATGTCAAGGCGTATGGTTGAACCTCCGTCGACTTCCTACGACCGCTCGTGATATTAGCCTCGACGATGCGCCAGACGAGGAGCTCGTGGAAAAACGAGCGAGAGAGGCTCGAGGTGAGAATAGACACGCTGGAGATTTTGCTCCAATTTTCTTTAGCTTTAGGAAGCAAATCACTAATGGAGAAGAATATAGCCTTCATACGGCAACTAGCTTGCCAAGCACCTGTCGACGCCCATATTGTAGTCATAGCCGACGGGTTGGTCTTACATTACTTGACCGGGGACTTCGCAGGACTGTCGGAGACTGCATTTACGAGCTACGAAAACGCTCATTTCCGGAGTTTCGAATTCAAAAACCTTGACGGGGACGATCTCGACGCCACGCTCGAGGAGACAAAACAAAGCCACGAGAATTCACAACTCCCACTTTACACATCTCTGAGCGAAGTAGAGCAAGCACGACTGAAGTCATTCGCAACCAGACGGATCAAAAAGCAAAAGGAATCGTTCAGGAAAATAATAGAAGGTGGACGCCCCTCGGTCCAGACACAAGACTGGAGCAGATGACTACCCAACGGGACTCACATGGTATCGATCTCTTTCAAGAGCCATCAAGGAAAGAGGCTTTGTCGGTTTTAATTCGAATCAGAATAGCACAGAAAGACTGTACGTAAGGTATAAGTAAAAGAGAATGGAGTAAACTAATATTTATACTCTACAAAACATTAATCTATCACCAAAAGCACTGTCTGTTGCTCTAAAGCTACATACCCACCAACTCCTATCCTTCCCGTTTTCGTCTAAACTCTATGTCGAAACGACCGTGCCCTTAGCAGGCAACTCTAAGTCCAACAAGTATTTATTCTCAATTGCAGCCGCCTCCCCCAGCAGCTCGTAACTGGTATGACCACTCCCATTACGCGTCAACAAGACTGACTCTGCCCCTATCTCAGCCTCAAGACCAACAGCCCAGACATACGACGTCTCCGGGTCGTAGTTGGAGTTAACCAGCAACAGCGGGACATTGCCGGTATACTTGATCGGCGCAGGCGGATTCGTCACGGCCGCAGGCCAGCCGATACATCCAGTCTGGATACGGTACGTCTGCGTAAAGCCCCGCGTAAACGGCGCAAAAGCAGCGCCGATGATCTGCTTCTGCACAACATCGTACAGCGACGTAGAAGCGTGTGTCCAATCCTGGCACGCAATTCCCGTACCAGCATACAGCCCCGAGTCGGCATAAGCGTCGCCAACAGCAATCTGGTTCGACTGGGACAGAATCGTCGCGTTTCCGGTGCTCGCCTCGAGAAGACCCTCAGCGAGACCCGGCCAGGCTGATTCGAGACTGAGAGATTCCTGTGTGACGAGCAAGATATCCTCGTCAGTGACATCCGTGCGGCAGCTACTGCCATCACATCCCGGTGCCGGGATCGGAGTCGCAGCGGCTTGGTCTACAAGAGCCGTGAAGACAGCCTCGACATCTTTCCCTCTCAGGGCGCACTCGTCCGACCCATCGCACCAAGCGAAGAACTGCTTCAACGTGGCCTCGAAGGTCATGGACTCAGCCAGTAAGTTCGAAACCTCAGCCTGGGAGTGCTGCACATTGCCGTCGAGAACAATCGCGCGGAAACTATGCGGATAGAGCGCCGCATACTGGCTGAACAGCTGAGTTCCATACGAGAGGCCCAAGAAAGAAGCCTTCTCACCGCCCAACGCCAGTCTAACGGCCTCGTGGTCTTTTGCCGCGCTGATGGTATCAAGGTAATGGATGAGAGATCCACTCTTGGCGATGCAGCTCGCGGCGAAGTCCTTGTTGTACTGCACTAGCTCATCGAACTCGTCTTGCGTCTTGGGAAAGAACTTGACGCGCTTGTTATATGTGGCAGGATCGCATTGCAGTGGCGTGCTGACACCGACACCTCGGGGGTCTAGGCCGATGAGGTCGAATCTCTCGAGGATTTCAGGGTCGACAATATTGGGTAATTCGACGATATCGGTTACTATAGATGTCGCACTGCCGCCTGGACCGCCGGGATTGATGAACAAGGGACCAATACGATTGGCCTTGTCCGAAGCTGCCAGCCTGACTAAGCCCAACGATATCTGCTCGCTCTTCTCCGGATGGTTCCAATCGAGCGGGACTCTGATAGTCCCGCACGTGAGATTGCTCGGGAAGTGGTTGCTAGGGAACTTTGTATCACAAGAGCCCCATGATATGGTCTGATAACTTGTTGAATCCTGGGTAAAAGGAGCCGCAGCGCTGAGCTGTGAAGCACCGAGGATGGCGGCAACAGTAAGTTGAATGGAGGAGAACATTATGCTAGAAGGGAACTGTCGCCAAGCACACCTCAAAGAATAGAAAAGGAGATAGAAAACTGGGAGTAGTAGTAATGGATGCGGACGGAGGTATTGCACTGCATCAAGCAAACGGCGGTGACAGCATCTTTTATATCTCCATCCTCGCACTTGCCATTTATCGGCATCAAATTCGCCTTGCGGGTATACATCGTAAAATAGCATACTATTAGCAGGCGCGAAGCTGCTTTCGGCCGGGTGAGCCTCAAAACAACGAGATTAGGCTACCTCTCAGTCTTAGAGTTGATCCTTCGTCGCCTTAGCTGATTCTAAGAAAGTTGAACCTATTAATAAACCCCTGAGCGAGCTACCGTACATCTAGGCTGGGCCCTATTTAGTTGCACCGCCACTCCCTGTCTCCCATGCCGGCACTTGAGACCAGGGTTAATGAGACTAGGTTTGCGCTCTACACCCATGCTGTCGTTGAATCTTTCAATGCTCTCGATGGATCACGTTATTTTGCGACGTATGTAGCCTTCTGGTTTAGTTGTATGTCAATTACGTATGGATGAGGCTCTGCGACAGAACGCGACTAGGGCTATGCCCAAAGTAGTAGCACCTTGATATCGAAACTCGGGGGTGCTATACTGCTATTTTCGTCAAGAAAGTCGATCTCAATATCCGTGGCATATGAAAATATTATGTAAAATACTACCTACCAAAAGTCCACGCCGCTTCAGGGATAGCCCTACAAGAACCTATGTACCTCGCACTCGGCCCCACCACCAGGATATATTTTGAAGTAAATTATTCATTACCTAAGAATCAGGCATCAGGCGATCCTCCCGTCCAGTTTGTGTGCTTTGTAATCCTCGGACTAGAACCCACTCTGCCCTGGCTTGCAGAGTCGTGGTTCCAGCATGTCGCAAAGCCCCACAACCACTAATAAGGCAATGTTACTTAGTCCGAGTCAAGGGGGCGGTGCTACTAATTCCACTTCAGATGTCATTCAAGTAGCACGATTTCACTTTGACATCGTTTCATAAGGCAACAATTGCTGGAATGAAGAAGCTTGCAGTTCACCGAAGACGAACCTCCATCTATCTTGTTTTTTATCATCTGTTTATTTTCCATTTTTGAATGTCAAGTATGACTACTTAAGTAGGCAATAGTTCTAGCACCTACACCTTGCTCTTCTTGGGTTTTGACTTGGTCCCATTTATCGTCTTTCCATTGCTCTTCATTTTCACTTCGTCTTTGGGGGTCTTGTCTTGCGTTTTCGGCTTCGCGAGGGCTTTGGGGTCAAGGCCACGTTTCCGCATAGCGTTTCGCTTAGCCTTTTGCATGTACTCTTGATCTTCTTCGTCGTCAAATCCACCAAAATCATCATCACCGACCAGATTCGAGGGTACCAGGTCGTCGGCAACAATTGGAGTCTTGTCAATGATCTCCTCATGAGATCTTGAAGTCTCAGTTTTCTCCTTCACTAAGTTGGCTGGTGTAGGCCCGATCTTTTGAAATTTAGCAACAACTGTACATTGTGTTAGACATTGCTTCTACGAATCAACGGGTGCTCAGCCGTCTACTTACAGAAACCGTCCATGTTCAGTGTGTGTGGGTAAAAGCGCCTCGTGAGATTCAAAGACCGACTGGAAAATTAAATCAGCACATTGGAGATGGCAATTGGGTAAATGACATGGCCGCCATGTCCTTAAGCACCGAAAAGGAGTATACTTACTCAAAGTTCTTGCCTTGGTAGCTCGTGAAGCCTTCTTTGCCAAATGGCAGCTCTGTGTCGACTAACCGAACATTAGGTCGTTTTTTCAACGCATATTGAACAACTGTCAAGTCATTAGCATATCCGTAGAGAATACTTGAGTTAGAAGTCACCTACCCATCTCGTTCTCTTCTACGCTGACTGAGCAAGTACTGTACGCAATGAAGCCTCCCGTCGCACTGGCATGATTCACGGAATCAATAGCGCAAAGCAAAAGCTGTTTTTGGGTGTGTGGTAAAGTTTGGAAGTCCTTTTCCGTCTTGTTCGTCTTGACACTGGCATCCTTGGCAACGACACCTGTTCCCGTACAAGGCGCGTCGAGTAAAACTCTGTCAAATCCTCCCATGACTCTGGGAAATTCGCGTGCATCATAATTGCAAACCATGACATTCCTGACACCGAGTCTGTGTATGTTACCAATGAGACCCTTCGAACGAGACTTGCTGGGATCGTTGGCAACTATACAGCCCTGATTTTTCATCATAGCGGCGAGATATGTAGTTTTGCCGCCGGGAGCAGAGGCCATATCGAGAACTCGCTCTCCTGGTTGAGGAGCTAAACTCATACAAGGGAGAAACGAACTGGCGGCCTGGAGAATGTATTGTCCTGCTAGGTACTCAGGAGTTGCTCCTAGAGGAACATTAGACTCAAATATCTGCAGGCCAACCTTAGACCATTTGCCGACTGGTTCGAGTGTGACGCCTCTTGCTATTAAAGCCGAGGCCAACTCTCGGCGACTTGTCTTAAGGGTATTGGTTCTTATGACCACCGGCCGGGCAGTCTCGTTGGCGTCAAAGAATGCGAGAGCCTCTTTGGGGGAGAATAGATTGAACAACTTTTCGGCAAGGAATTCTGAATAGCCATAGTATGCGCATATATCCTTGATCAGTTGAGCAGTGTAATCCGACCGCGAGCGCCCAGGTTCCGATAGCTTCGAAAAATCCTCAAGAACGCGAACTGTGTCCGAAATACGGGTGCGCAAGAGCTGCAGATCAGGTGCAAGTAAGTACTTGTTCTGCAGTGCACTCCCATCTTCATCGTCATCCAGCACATGTGGGACGTCGATGTTGGTCTCCATGCCAGTCTCCTTCAGCTCGGCCTCGGCATCAGCCTCCTCTTGAGCCTTTTCCTCGTCGAGCTTGCGCGACAGACCGACGATGTTGGCAGCCGTCAGCCGCTCTTCAGCGTCCGAGTCGTCGTCTTCGTCCTCTGAGAACATGGCCTTGCGCTCAGGCCCGCCATCTGAGTCATAGACGGAGTCGTCTGAGCCCAGAAAGTCGTCGCCGAGGCCACCTTCGGCGTCAAGATCTGACATGTCGTCTTCGTCCATCTCAGCATCAGAGAAGCCACCTCCAAGACCATCGCTTATATCGTCCTCGTCGAGCTCGGGTTCGGGCTGGGATTTTTTGGATTTTGGCTTGGATAGTTTCCCATTCTGTTTCTGAACAGGCTTAGAACTCTTCAAAGTACTCGATTTCCCGTTCGCCTTGCCATTGGGGGCGGAAGTGGTGCGCTTCTTCTTGCTGGGGACATCGTCGACTGGGAGACCGGCTTTCCGCTTGAGTTTCGTAATTTGGACATCCGACAGGGGTTCAGGTACGCCCTGATGCTTCAGGCGATTGCCTTTACCCATTTTCAATTCGAATAAGGGCCGATCTTTGGAGAAAAGGGTCAAGGTAAGATTTTGGGAATTTTCGGTACAAAGTCTCCCAAGCTCAGTTGCGACTTGCCAATTCCCAATAACTTTTTCTTGCGAGTTCCCAGTAAAGCGGGTCACTGATAAGCTGATAAGCTAAGAGATACCCCACATTGAGCGCCAGCCCCCACTTATGATGCAGAGGTATGTATCTTTCCGTCGGCGGAGGAGAATCACTTGGAGGTGGGGTCCTTTCTAATTGTCGTCCCTCCTGTCCCTCCTGTCCCTCACTGACAGATTAAGCGAAGAAGCTCTCGTTAAGTCTCACTTGTTCTTTTCTTCCACTGCGATCTGAATCTACATCATGACGGAAGTATCATTCGCCAAATCATTTCTTGCTGCCCTCGACGGCCGGCCCATCAAACTCTCGCCCGACCATGTGGAGGATCCGAAGACATACCAGGCACGAAGTGCTGTCAGTACATCTTGTTCATTCCCATATTCGACAACAACTGACTCGGTAAACCCTAGTACACGCTTCCCAAAATGCCCAAGAGCATGAGCAAGCAGAAAAGCGGAAATACCGCCCCAGGCCAAGAACGCAGCATCACCGTAACTGCCAAGTCCCTCCGCAACCCGCCTCTCGACCTCAGATTCTCGTCCCAGAGCCCCAACACCTCGATTCTCGACATCAAGACCTCTGTATCCAAAGAGACCGGCATTTCTGAAGACAAGATCAAGATTTTATACAAGAAGAAGCCCATTGCCGACAGCAAGGTGCTCAAAGACCTACTTGGCGAAGAAGACACTGCTCTCGAGTTTTCAGTCATGGTCATGGGAGGTGCTACCGCACTAGTCACAAACCCAGGCACACAGAAGGACGTTGCACAAGGTCCAAGTGGAGCAGAGGTTGTCCAGTCCCAGGAGTTTTGGCATGATCTTCAAGGCTTCTTGCTACAGCGGATACGAGACGAGCAAATGGCCACTGATCTTACAAATACATTTCAGGAGGCTTGGAAGGCCAAGGGATGAGCTGTAGAATAACACCACACCAATCACGTAAATCAGATACATATCTTAACGGTATCGCTGGTCAAGGAGTGCATGTCTCCGTGATGGGGTGTTGCTCTGGAATGTTATGTATTCATTGACTACCAGACATGGGGAAATTTTGGTCCGTGATGCGCTTCCCATCACGAGTCACTGAAACACCTCTGCGAAGGCGCTGCCCGTTCAACGCCGTCATGCCACACGGTGACATGTGTCAAGGAAAAGCCCTGTTTCTTCCTTTCTTTAGGATCTTCAAGACTTGCCTGTTTCTCTGTCCAAGGCACGCCGACCGTCTATTTCTCTCCAGCTCTCTTCTTGATCTCAGCCTCTGTGATGTCCTCGGGCGAGTTGGCCTGGAAGCGGACGGGGGGGCTGATCTCTTGGCTGAAGTCGTCGTAGGTCGCGGAATACACCATGCGGGTCTACAAGATCGATGTCAGTGATGGGGGGGGTTAAATTATAAAAGGGGTGAGTTGACTCACTCGTGTGTGTGCATCGTCATCTGGGCTCCACATGAAGCCGACAATCTTGTTTCTATGCTCTTTGTCAATATACGAATAGCATTCAGATGGGAGTCTGTCACTAACCGCAGGCCCTCGCCACTGTCGTACTCTACATCGTAGATTGCAAATCGGGGCGCAGAGTACTCCTGATAACAATGTAAGAAAACAGAAGGTAGTCTAGCACGCGAGCAGCTTACCACGCCGTTGATGTTAAGCTTCGCATCGAAGAGCTTCTTCAAGAAGTTGTTATAATCAGGATCCGTTGAGGCCTCATCGACAACCACCATGTCCTTTTTGTCGGTCAACTTGTAGATGATCCACTTGTACTTCTTGCCGTACTGGAGTTGTTCGTATGTTGGCCGACATTCGTCGGAGAGGGGTACTCTAGAGGAGGTATTTCATCAGCCTATATATAATTACTCCGTGGTCCGACTAGGCTCGTGAGGTGGTTTGTGACGAGATACAGCCCAAGAGGCAACTTGTAGAGGAGAGACTAACTTGACGGAAGGCTAAATGCGTAGCGATGGGTTAGCTGTGTTAGCTGTGTTATTTACGAAGGGGGAAATATCGGCGGCTGAGTCTCACCATTGTCGCGGTAGTGTGCGGTATCAGACAGTTACTCGGTAGTAGGGCTGCGCGAGGTCAGTTCGACACAAGTAGAGAAGGGGGACAGGCAGGCTAATATAATGAAGCAATATGGCATGACAGGTAGGCAGACAAAAACTCACAAGGACGTAGGTCAGGGCGCGACAAAGTTAACAGGTGATGGAATGCGTTAGGTGAGGTTAGAGGGATGTGTGAGAGAGAGAATTGGGGGTTGTTGAGATCGGGTGCGATAGAAAGTACTTGACCCGGCGGGGAGGGGCACAATCCCATGGAGGGGAAGCTGGCTTCAGTTGAAAATACACAGTGCTAATTGGTGACGTAGCGACTTCATTGAGCCACTACAATGGCAGAACGCAAAACACACGAGGTACAGGTGGGGCTGTATGTTGGGTTGCCCGTGAGATATCGTACCATGGGTCCCACTGGGCCAGATTGTTTCTCTGGATACACCATGCAAGGTTAGGTAGCTGATAACAACTGACTGATACTTATGTTCACTCTGATGCACATTTATTCATTCCGATGTGGCAATAAACAACTTGAACTTTTAACGTCCAAGTCATCGTGAACAGCTCGCAACTACTTAACGTGAAGTACTTCTCACTTCTGCCAGTCTCATTGGCATCTTCAGTGTTGCAGATTGTAGGCACTGGGTACGATATAATTACTGTATGTAGGTAGGTAAGGCCAAAAGATGATAGAACAGCCTCAAAATCTTGGCTGTCTAAGTCGTTGTCAATGGTACTGTAATGTCGTGTCTTCGGATTTGTCAATACCATCACTTGTTACGCAAATACACGTGTTGTAGGAAACAGGCAGCTCTCAGGATTTGTGATGTGAATAGAGAGAAAAATGCTGCCTTGTGCTTTGGGGCGAAAACATACCTCCGAAACCCACAAGGCTCAGACGTATCTGCCATGTCAAGACACATTTTCGCCACTGCCTGCTAAGATGTTCCGAAATGTCTGCAATAGGTATATGTTTTCAACCAGGCAGCACATAATGGAATACGGTTCATATTGATGCCTGCTTGCTAACTCTCCTCCACTTCCCGTCAAATTAGAATCTAGTCAATCTCAAACTCGATGCTTATGATGCTAATATTTGTTGAAGATTCTCAATTTACAATTATGAAGAAGCTACATGTGTAGCTGGCTGGCTTTAGTATACAACTCTTTGCAACGCCTTTCGGGGATATCAGTCATAGTGTGGTTGTACATGGGGATGGGGGTTTTTGAGAGGAGAAGCGAGATTACATAGCCACATGAAGATGAAAATCCATCCACCAAACACCGAAATCAATGCTCCCCCTTTAGTCCATACACCTTTTTGCTTTTGGTACAAGTAAAGAACAAGGCTCACATCTGCCTCGGACTTTTTACATCATGCCGCCCATGCCGCCCATGCCTCCCATGCCACCCATACCGCCCATGGGACCGGCAGGCTTCTCTTCGGGAGCCTCCACGATCGCCACTTCGGTGGTACCGAGCAGGGAAGCGACACCGCTGGCGTCAACGAGACCGGTCCGGACAACCTTGAAAGGGTCAAGAATACCAGCCTGGATCATGTCCACATATTCGCCCTTCGAGCTGTCGAAACCCTTGTTGAAATCGCTGCCAAACTCGTCCATCAGCTTGCCGACCACAACAGAACCCTCGAGACCAGCATTCTCAACGATAGTGCGGGCAGGGCGGGTGATGGCGTTCTTGATGATGCTCACACCAAGTTGCTGGTCGAAGTTGGCAGGCTTGACATCCTTCAACGCTTGGCTGGAAGCCTTCAAGAGAGCGGTACCACCACCGGGGAGGATACCCTCCTCGACGGCAGCACGGGTGGCATTGAGAGCATCAACGAATCGGTCCTTCTTCTCACCGACCTCGACCTCAGATGAGCCGCCAACCTTGATGACGGCGACACCACCAGAGAGCTTGGCGAGGCGCTCTTGCAATTTCTCCTTCTCGTACTCTGAAGTAGTGGGATCGGCCATGACGCCACGAATCTGTTCGCAGCGCTGAGCAATGGCGTCCTTGCTACCCTCACCGTTGAGGATGATGGTGTCTTCCTTAGTGATGGTGATAGAGCCAGTAGAGCCAAGCAGGTCAGGAGTAGCCTTCTCGAGCTTGATATCAAGCTCATCAGTGAAGACGGTACCGTTGGTGAGAATACCAAGATCCCCAAGGATAGACTTGCGGTTGTCACCAAAGCCAGGAGCCTTGACGGCAGCAACCTGGAGCTGGCCACGAAGCTTGTTGAGGATGCACACGGCAAGAGCCTCACCGTCGATGTCCTCGGCAATAATGACGAGAGGTCGGCGCAATTGGGTGGAGGCCTCGAGAGCCGGGATAATATCCTGGACAGCCGAGATTTTTTTCTCAGATAGGAGAATCAGGGGCTTTTCGAACTCGACCTTCTGGGACTTGGTATCCGTGATGAAGTACGGGGAAACAAATCCACGGTCAAATCGCATACCCTCGGTAACCTCGAGCTCATCACTCATGGTCTTTCCCTCCTTGACAGTAATGACACCCTCCTTGCCGACCTTCTCCATGGCGTTGGCAATGAGCTTGCCAATGTGGGTGTCACCGTTGGCGCTGATGGTAGCGACCTGGGCAATCTCTTCGCTGGTAGTGATATCACGCTTGTTCTTCTGGAGGTATTCTACAACGGCATCAACGGCAGCTTGTGTACCACGGCGCAAGTCCATGGGGTTGCAGCCGGCAGCAACATTCTTGACGGTCTCGGAGAAGATGGCTCGAGCGAGAACGGTGGCACTAGTGGTACCATCACCGGCGGATTCGTTGGTTTTGGAGGCAACATCCTGGAGAAGTCGGGCGCCTAGGTTCTCAAACTTGTCCTTCAAGCTAATAGCTTTAGCTACGGTGACACCATCTGTGGAGTAGTCTGTCAGCATGTCATAGCAATGAGTTGGTGAGGGGCAATCAGGGTCTTCGTACCCTTTGTTATCTTAGGAGAACCATAGCTAGATTCGATAAGGACATTTCGGCCCTTAGGACCTAGCGTTGTGGCAACAGCTTTGGCAAGAGTCTCAACACCAGCGAGCAGAGCAGCGCGGCCCTCAACACCAAACTTCAACTCCTTCAATGAAAGCGTCAGCATGTTTTTGCGCTAAGAAGCAATTAAGAGCAGTAGATAGGCTCTAAACAAGGAGAGAACTTACCTTGTGTGCAAAGCGAAGCTGTTGTGATAGACCGGCGCCGGCGCGGTACTTATTGGCAGCAGCCGAGGTAGCAGAAGCTCTGGCGCGTGATGAAAGAGCGCGCTGCATCTTGTGATGTGGAATTATATTAATAATGGGAGAAAGAACGTGACAGATGCGCGAGAATGGGTATTACAAGGAGGAGAGGGTGATGGTTAAGATGGAAGAAGATAGATAGGTTTGGACAAGCCGGGAGAAAAAGCTTCAAAATTTTTGGCTTTGCCATAGAAAATTGGCCCAGACCCGAGGTTGTTAGTTTCTAACCGTCTTAGGCTTAGTGCATAACGAACCCCAGCTGCCGTGGAAAACCGTCGAACCTGGCAATATCTTATTAAACCACGCGAGTTATCATACCGACAGAATATTCCATACTATTGCCGTAAATTGCACTTCTTTTGAAAGGACCAAGCCCTGAATTAGATAACGTATTCTGAGCTTCTAATTCCCAATGATCCAATATCGAGATTGCAACAAGTATCAGGATTAATCTTTAGTACCTACCTTCTAGATACCTATTTCCAGCTCGGGACAACTCTCAGATGAGGTGGTAAAAAGTCACCATATGGCATCCTTAAGGCTTTATATCAACTATGTGAGAATCCTAATCGCAGTTTGCTCAAGGTGGAGTGAATGAATACAGCTCAGGATATGATGACAACATCATCCAAGCTTGAGACAGCTCAGTCGGCTTTAATTCATTGGATACTCCTATCCCCGCCAACAGCTACCTATTTTCTTATTAGCTGCATCGGAGCTCCGGACGGTTTGGTCTGCCAGAGGGGTTCCCCAGCCAATCACATAGCGAAGAGATCCGTTATTCAGGCACAGCATCATTGCTTATAAAACATATACTTGATGTCAGAGCACGCTCTTAGATGATTCAATCCCAAGTGATAACATTCATGTAGGTATTTACGCATATAAATAAAGCAAGAAGGAGCACCACGTCAGACTCAAGTCGTCCTGCGCAAGATCAGCACCAAGATTCTCATCTCACCGGGAAAACCAAAGTCCTACCTCATCCCAGAGACATTTACTACCAAAGACTTACATCACAATGTCTACTGTGGCCAAGACAATCGTTGCAACGGGTGCAACGTCCGGCATCGTGAGTTGGCGCCCCTATAGCACAAAACCAACGCATGAGGCAGCATTCCAATCATGCCTCACAATTCTCAGATCGTCAAATTTTGACCACTGACATGAGAACTAGGGATTCGAACTGATCAAGCAGATACTCGCTCACACAACACCCTACAAGTTCATTCTCGGCGCGCGAGATCTCGCAAAGGCTCAGTCAGACTACGATGCGCTCAAGTTCGATAAGAGTACCCATAACGTTACCCTCCTTCCCATGGAGCTGAACAACATGAACTCGGTAAACGGCTTCGCCAAAAAGACTCTCGAGCAGCTGGGCAAGAGCCCCATCGACTTTCTTGTGCTGAATGCCGGAACAGGCATGTTCAAGGAGAAAGCCGAGACGGGCCCTCACGGCTCTCGGTGGATTGAGCCATATCTAGGTAACACCGTCCTCACTTATATACCCTTAAATGAAGAGCGATCGCTAATTCTTTATTAACAGTTAACCACCTATGTGAGTCTTGGGATGAAGAAACAGGTCGATATTTCAGCCGAAAGAGCAAAGGCTGACTGTTCCCATGACAGCGCAACACTACTTACTCCATCTCCTCTGCCCCAAACTAGAAGAATCCAAGACTCGAGTAGTAGTCGTGTCATCGGGTGCAGTCCGCATCGTCAAAGACACCAGTAAGCCAAGCCCCCTTCCCTTTGCATCCCTAACCTCTTCTATCTCGCCATTCCCATCCCTTCATTGACTAACGTCCTTTCCAAGACACGCTGGAAGATGCGATGTTATCTGCCACAGAGTCCGAAAAGGGAGTCTACCCAGCGACCAAGTTCATCCAGCTGCTCAACGCGCACTGGTGGCGCCGCCAACTGCAGGGGAAATGTGAAGTAGTCGCCGTATCCCCAGGCTTGATCCCGGGCACCGGGCTTGCTCGCAAGTCAGGCCAAGTAATTCCCGCCAACATGCCTGATGCGAAGAGTATTCCCGAGGGTAAGTTCATATTCGTCCTTTCTCCTTTCCTCATATCCTTTGCAGCTCTAGTGATGGATACAGAACAACTCACCGAACATTACAGGTGCTCAAAGCGTTTATGCGGCCCTCACGCGGGATGATATCCCTTCCGACCCGGAGCAAATATTCCTCACAAGTTGGGGTGAGTGGTGGCCTAAAGACGTGTATGGGTTGACACTAGATAAGTCTCTTCAGGACAAGTGGTCACCCAGTAAGGAGGAGATTGAGAGAGAAGAGGGCGTGACTGCTTAGAAAAGCTTTCGTTCCGCTCACTAGTCCGAGATGAATCAGCTCATTGGAGTTTGTCTACGGGATGGACCGGGCTTCGTTCTCGACGACAAGGCTATTCGGATCATAGGCTGGAGTCAATCGTCATGTCCTCCTGAAGCAAGCGTCAAGATGTCCTCTCTCCGTTGCATAACCCACAAATAGCGTGTCTGTTCAAAGGGATGTGGTGCCACAACCATTATTGAAGCGCAACCCGAGTTTTACTTTAGAAAAGTACCTAGCACACCCTACAGTAACTAAGGTTTCCTCTTACCTCAGTTGATCGCACTCAAAAACGAGAATCGACCGAACTTTTTCACTGTAACGCTAACTAATTCAAGCACTTTCTTTTGTGTTGAGATATATATGCAATACTCGCTATCTTGATATGGTGTCAGATACACTGAGAAACTCTAGACATCCAAACATGCCTAGTCCGTTTTCAACGACGCCACTACCCCCATTTCCCCTTCAGATGCGCCGATGTACGTAAAGATTAACGATTCAACCACTGCATCGCCCTCGATCTCTACTACTATGTTATGTCCAGGAACGACGTCCAGGCCGTTTTCACTCAGCTCTACGCCTTGGGTCTCCTGGAAGACTAGTCCCTTCGTAGGGTGTTTAGCGGACACCTCGACTCGGTGGTCTCCGAGCTTCTTGAATGAGACCTGTCGATCGGAAAAGTCGAGATACTTCAATGGCTGCGGCCAGTAGGTGTCAGTCGTTACGATTTTACTATCGACTGTGACGACAGCATGGATGATGTATGGATCGAGGTTGACAAGATCGACAAAATTCTTGACCGAATTGCTTCCGGGGTGTGCACTCTCAAAGACGTTGTGGTCCTTCAACAACTCAGTAGTCGTGTTAGGGAGTACGGCCACTCCTTCAAGCTTTTCAGGTGTCCGCACATCGAGACCCGTCCGAATAGAAACGAATCGGATGTCCACATCGGCTTTTATAGCTTGAGAGTAGTCACTGACGACCCATAGGTCAAATTTGTTGTCTTTGAGTGGCATCGTGGGATCTACATGTCCCGACGTCCAGTCAAAAAATTCTCTTGACACTCCCACGGCCAATGGCTTAAGAGCATTTTTGATGGCATAGTATGCTGGTTTCTTCACGAGATAATAATCAACAACCGCCCAGCTCATTGTAGGCCAGCAATCGTTGAGTTGCCAGACCAATACCCCACCGCATTTTCTCCTGCGCCATTCCCGACGCCACGTTTTGTAGGCAAAATGCATAGCTTCCGCCTGCACAATTTGAGTGAGATGGGCATAGGATGCAAGGTCATACTTAATCATGACATTTTCGCTGACGTAGGTCGCCACTCGGCGTTCGTGATCAATTGCTTTGTTTCTGAAATCCATCATCATAGACCCCGGGTGTCTCTGAGGCTCAAGAGTGATCATGTCCCGGATAGTCTGAAGATGAGGATAGGCCTCCACTGGTTCATGACATGTCAGCATTGGATTCTTTATGAATGTCAAGTGGCAAATAGCCGCTCTCAACTCTTTCTATTTCTTGGCCTGAACAATAGAGATCATGACTTACTTCCAAATTCGCTGATGAAACGGGCCGATAGTCTGTATGCTTCTTGATATCGATTCATTGCCCCATGCCAGACTAAAGGTTTCGTATGTTTAGCAATTATCAAATTAAGGGACTAGAAAGTTTGTAACTTACTATCCCATTGATGCTTGTCGCCAACAGTCGGGTCGGCTGTATACTTGCCATCTCCCCAGGGGCTGCTGGGGTGATAGATTGCGAATGGATCCTCTTCGGAAATAATCTTTGGGAGTAGGTATTCATAAGTATATCGCGCTGGGAATGTAGATTTAAGCCATGAGTTAGGATCCTTATCCTCGTAGTTGTACTCAAGTCTGTATCTCTCTTGGACTTGGTAATCTTCATTGTTGCCAGCCCAAATCACGAGCGAGGGGTGTGATCGTAATCGCCGCACATTTTGTCGCGCTTCTTCCTCCACAGAGTCCAGGTAGGATTTGTATGTTGGATAGGATGCACAGGCAAACGCGAAGTCCTGCCAGACCATGACTCCAAGCTCGTCACAAGCATTGAAAAAGGAGTCCTGTTCATAAATGCCGCCTGAGTAGTTCTTTAAGTAAACGAACAAGAACAATGGGAGCTTTCAAAAATCGAACTCACCTCCCCAAACGCGAACCATGTTTTGGTTACCTTTTACCATGAGCTTGATCCAGTCACGATAGCGTTGTTCGGAAATTCGCGACAGGAAGCTATCGGCTGGTATCCAGCAAGAACCACCGCAAAACACATCTTTGCCATTTATGCGGAAATAGAAAGACTTGCCGAATTCGTCAGGTTCTTGTACGAGCTCAGCCCTTCGGAAACCAACCATCTTGGACCTTGTATGGCGTGATCCTATAGTAGCTTTCAGTTCATAACGATCCTGAGCTCCATGAGTAAAAGGATACCAAAGCTTGGGATTATGGACCGCAAATGCTGCCTCTGCGAAACCTTCGGAGTTTACCTCGCACTCTTCTTGGAACACCAGGGAGTCAGGCTCTGACAAGGAAAGAGTGACTGATCTTGCACCTGTTCCTGAGATCTTGGCAACAATGCGGCCAGAACAAGTCTTCAAATCTTGATGGACTTCACATTCGGCCCAAACGTCATCAATCCTCACAGTGTACTGCTCGAGATAGATAGGTTTCCACGGCCCTGCCGTAATTAAGATAGGACCCCAATCCCATCCCCAATGATATTGCGCTTTGCGGACAGGAACACGACTTACTTCGGTCTGACGAACATAGAATGTGTGTTCATGAGAATGCTCTTTGACCAAGTCCCTGCCTCGTAGCATAGCTGAGTCGAAACGAATCTCGATGTCGTTCTTGTCTCTTAACATGTTCGTTATGTTGACACGGTGTGAAATGAACATATTGTCTGATTTGAGAATTTCAGCTCCATTGAGTGTGACCGTAGCGAAGGTGTCAAGGCCGTCGAAAACCAAGTCCACTTGAGCCCTTTCGCTCGATGCCGATGAGGTTGAAGGTTTGGCGAAGTCGGTTTTGTAGATCCACCGCTTCTCTGGAAGAGCCCGAACATCTAGTTCATTCAGGTCTAAGAACGGATCTTGTATTCTGTAGAACTGTCAGTGCCTTCCTCACCCACGGTCAGGCGCTTTGGGGGCTTTTCGCCAGATGTGAAAGCAATTCCACAAGCGCTCGCAGGCAAAGAACAATTTTTAAATGCGACTTCATACTTCTCATTGGCGATTAGGTCGAGATGAACCTCGGTGGGAACTCTCTTCACTGGCATCCAGTCATTTGAGTCGGTCTCGTCGTCTTCCCGGAACTGCCACCCATCGCATAGATGGTAACGTGTGTAGGACATATTGGCGTGAAATGCAGAGAAATGACGGTGGCAGCACTTCCTCGTTAAGAGCCGCCAAGCAAGTATTGCTGATATGTTTGATTTATTCAGCTCTGCTCGAGGATCGAAGGACTGACTTTAATGAGGGGTATCTCGTGATGCACTTGCATTTCTCCTATTTGGGTTCGGAGGACGTACCTCGTAATACAACTTCTCCACTTCAAAGTCTGCTATTGACTGCAGTTTCCTTATTATTCTCCTTAGCATCACGCCTTCTATTGTGCATTTGAACTTTATCTCTCGAAGATGCTAGTTTCATTGATACAAACAATGCGCTTTTTCGGCAATGACTTGTCTAAGTACCTCGGAAAGGAAATTCGCCACAAAACATCCAGACCTGCGCCATGATTCACACTTGGAGTGTTTATTGAAAGTCATCGCTAGTCACAAGAATCCTTTCTGTCACGGAGGTGACAGCTGTGGTGGAAGTAATATTAACACGAGGGATTTAATGCAGTATAGTGATCTCTGTAGCATGTATTGAGGTGATCTCCAGAAGGGAAATCTGTAAAACTATCTGCAGATACACTGTTTTTTATACACATGATTATTGTAAGAAGGTATACGCAGCTTTCATACTCGGGTTCAGCGCAGGTCCCTCAAGGCCGATGCCGGGCCTATGGCGCTATTCTGACACTTTCTCTACAAAATGGAACTGTTATTGAGAATTCCCATTGATTTACAGAGCATTATGCTAACTTGAAAGGTCTTCAAAGGAGGGGCACGAAGGATTAGTACGGACAAGAATAGACTACCGTCTTTTCTGCCAACCGACTACCTAGTGGCACTTACTTGCAGCGTAAATTTGATATCGAAATGACGAATTCAAGCATATTTTTGAGTATCGAATTTGTTGCAACTACGGGCCTTCGCGGCATTAGCCTAGGCTGTGGGATAGAGATCAAATTTTTGTATGTTGGTAAAACTAAGAAGGACAGATAGATTCCACCTGCAAGGCTGAGTAGTAGAAAGCATCTTGTAGAAGCGAAGACCCCATCGCAGAATTGACTGTTCCCGAAGAGCTTGATTGAGCATTGCACCGTATGTGCATGTGCCTGCTGAGACGACTCAGTGTGCTTGCAACCAAGATTTGGAACATTGGCAAACTCGACATGTCACAAGAAAATGGCAATGCGATTTGATAGAGAGTACCGTTGACTTTGGAGAAAACCATGGCCTTGTGTTTATCCCTCGATAAGTATCAATTCCCGAAATTGACACCCCCTGGAGCTTTGGCCGGCGGCCCAAGCGATGCTTGCTTGCTCTTTTGTGACACCACTGAATCAATCGTCGCTGAATGTGTCGTGACTCGGCATCGCATCAACATCTTGAATGAGGTGTTATATCAGATGAACAACGACTTAGAATGTCGGGAATTCCATGCCAAGTATGATCAGCCTCTCTGTCCGGAACGAGGAGCCGATCCTGTCAAAAGTTCCTCATCATCGGCCCTCCCATTTGCCGTAACAACCTCAAGAATGAGCAGGGGTTTGATTCGAAACCACGATTATCGCTACTGGAACCACACAAAGTAGAGCCTCTACCGGCATGATACCAGAGCAACGGCAGCGAACAGGGTAAGTCCCAGGAGGACACGACAGTGGTACCGACCGCCAACATATGCCGCATCGATGGTCACATTATCCACGACGATCTGTCGTGATAGGCATGCAATACGAATACCAGCCTACATGATAGTGATAGACGTGATGGTGCCAGACAAATCTATTGGTCCTACGTACCCATGCGAAGTACCTTGTGCCACCGACTCCATTCCAAAATCCCAAGCAGTCAGTTGATCGTGATGCTATGGTGAAGCCAACATTTTATTCGCTACATAGTGTGCTAGACGCATTGCTTTTCCTGATAAGCGCCCGGATATCAATGGGGCATCATAATATTGGTGATTCATGCATCTCGTTGCTGGCAGAGAGACTCAGCCCTACACACACCTTATTTAGATTTCTCCATTTCATGTAGATGATCTGCATCTGGCAGCGTGGTTATGTCTGGAAACATGGAGATTAAGGAGAGAATCTGCTTGTCTATCTGCCGCGTAGAATAAAAACCGAGCGAGCTATTACCACCCTATAATAATAACAAAAAATCACGAGGATATGATCAATAATCACGGGGCTAGGCCCAAGTCCATGGTGCAGGATATCCCATATTCATGTACTCGGCTAACTTGATGGGGCATAGAAATAGACAAGATTGAGCCACTGAGCAGCAATATTTTATTATCTGTAAGTCACCAGGCCGCTGCTTTGTAACTGTATACCTAAGTGATCGTTGGTACATTGCATGATGGTCCATGGAGCCGGTTGCATAAGTCCAATTAGACATAGACGATGTGTTGCAACAGCCACGCTAACTGTTGCATGAGCAAAATATTTAGTCATGTCCAATGTGTCACAACAGCACTGTAATGGCTGGTACGGAGGCTGTAGCACGTATCGTTGGAACTGGAAGTGCCGAGATTAGCTCTAAGATGACTTATATGTGTTATTTAGAGACATAACCTTGTGTCTCTTACACTGGATGGCGAGGATGGAGGTTTCATGGTAATAATTAATGGCTATTTAATTTCTCCCGATAACTAGGCTGTCGGTTGATAATCTAGTTGCTTTCATATATTTTCCCAACCCAACACTGGACCGGTTCCGATCAGCAAGCATGCCCAAATATCTAATAAGGCCTTCATGATGTATGATAATTCAATCGAAAAGTGGCGTCAAAAACTGACCAATATAGGGCAAATGGCAACATTAATTTGGGATCATTGCAGACTACACATGTTCGAAACCATTTATTTTCACTCTGATCATTCAAGCTTCATGTACGCATGATAAGGAAGAGAACATTATTACGGAAATGAAACCGGCAAGGCGGAAACCACGTCCACCCCTGTACGATGCTATTTTCTTGGTTTTGCGTTTCCCGAGAGATATACTATGGGTTGAGTCCTGGGATTATGCTTATGGTCCTAGCTGCTTAGAGTTGCGGAGTGTTGTGAGCATCAAAGTAGCCATACGGCGGGTTGTCTTACGAGTCAGCCAACTGCATAGCCACCTCCGAACAAGCATGTTAGCTGTATGTTAGCGGATGATTTGAAGACCTTTGTCCGAGAAGAAGCGGCGTAGCGTTCCCACGTGTCCGATTGAGTTGGCAAACAATCATCAGACGTGCCAAGTTACTGGGCCGAGGAAAAGAAGAGCATGCCCAATCTGATCGTTGGGTGGTCTTTAAGATTAATAAACACTGATACAGACGTAGGACTCCACGAGATTCATAACGCATCAAATAAATGACCTATCACCGATTTTTACATTTGAAAGAGCAACGTGGGTGTTTGTCAAAGGAATAGTTTTGGCTGATTATGATCCACTGTAAAGATGACTAAAGCCATCCAGTTTCCATCGATCCATTGAAGTTGTGAATAACAGCCCATCACTACGTTCTGGCCAGTCAGCCAGAAGCAGGCGAGGTATATTTTGTCAATTTTACCTCCCCTGGAATGATCCCAGAGCCCTGAGGAAATGGAATGATTGAGATTTCTCTTCCTCTCAAACCGCGGCCGACCCGAATCTCCGGGTCGCTGTCCCCCTCTTTGGCTTTCACCGCCACTCCCAAGATACCTCTGTCCGCGTCTGTCGGCAGCAGGTCTAGTCTCTCGGCTGAAAGAATTTGGAAATAAGAAGTAAATTCAATAGGCTCGCCAGATCCGACCATACGCAATCTGGCTGTTCAAGCGCGAAAGTCGTCCACAGCCAGAAATGGGTGGGCTGGGAGCATGTCCGAATGGTTAGTAATAATACCTACTTTTAGTTTATCATCATATGGGTCAGAATCTGGGAGACTCGGCGGGCGTGAAATTTGCAAACACATCGTGGTTCGCTCGTCGCCATCCGCCACCCCCTCTTGCCCGAGCCTAGCATTCCCCAGCTCGAAAAGATGACGACGCAAAAGAACGCACACACAGGGCACGAGCTCATCAATAATGCCTGTTTGTGATCGTATTCGCACTATGCTCCGCACCTCCGCTAGTGTCCGCTGTGATCTCCGTTGTCTCACTAAGAAATAGAGGCTGCAGCGGCCGCCATCATTACTTGCATTTGTCCCGCGCGTCTGTTTTCTGTCTCGCCTTTGCACGCCTCTAGGTTGCCTTTCTTCTCTCTTTTTCTTTTGCCCAGTAATTACTGACTTCGAGAGAGAATAAGAGAACATAAGATTCCGCAGTGTAAAACCTCCTGAGAGACAACCGATCTTCCGTAGGTCAAATACTCGCACCCATCTTGAGACAGGGAACAATGCTGAAAAAAGTGTTGTGTTTACTTGGATCAGGTGGTTGTATGCATATCAGCTTTGTACCTATGTGTATCAGAGCATCCTTTTGCTTTCGCGTTGATCTGATGCTTCTCGCTTCTGACAACGTCATATCCCATTTCCACGACGATGGTCACACTATGGAGTACTATTATCCTACTGTCGGGCGGTGATTTCGTTATTTTTTCTCTCCTCCAACCCCAAAAACCCGATGCAGTGGTAGGCTCATGTATTTCCACCCACTCACGAAGCCGCCTCCTCAATCTTGAGCATGTTAGTTTGTTTGTGCCACCCATGGAGCCCATGGCTCTCGCAATGGTTTCCCACCTCAGATCGTCCCCAACTTCCCAAGATACCGAAGAATCTCGAGCCCATTTCACCTGCTCTTTTCGTAAACGTGGTTTCCCATATTTGCCATCCGTAGGGCCGAGAGATCCGGGTGAAGATGACAGCAAATGGGAGATGCATAGATGACTCTCTAACAGGGGTAGGAAGTCCTTGGTTCTTTTGCCTGCTCGGGAATCTATCTCCTATGTAAGCTCGCCAAGTCTGAATGTCTCGGCCCATATCCTTAGCTCGACGGCTTCCCGCTCTTAGACACACATCACAGGTAAACATGCGGGGTGCATTGCCAGGAATTTCTATGTCAATATGGTGTTTTCGAGAGAGGTCACGACGATCGATACATAGTATGATAAAATCAATGAATTATGTTGATAATTACCTCCAAGTATTTGCCTCTTTGGGACGAATGTATCATGATAGAAACAAACAAGCCCTGCACTACACTTTTGTAACATGCTAAGGACATGTTGCAGAAACAATTTCTGAACCTAAACGTCTTTGTGGATGCTTCGTAGAACTATGATAAAGAATAATTCCAAATCTTGAAAGGTAGAGGTAGACCCAATTTCGCCTGACATTTCTTTCCTGTAACCAAAATCTACCTGCCCATCCGCCTCCTAATGCTCTGAAGGGTACGTTATCCAACCCGATGATCCTAAATAATAGTGGTACATGATAATAAAGAAAAATACTTCAGGTGACCTTTCCGCGTGTATAATGAACCAGACGCCCTTGGACTAAATTTAAGCGCCTTAGGATGCAGTCCCAAAATGAAACAGAAAGAGAAAAGAAACAGCCCGTAACTGAAACTCCCCGATAGATTCCCAAATAGTGCAATAAGATGTTTGTGTAGTCGTATGACCTGAAAGCCATGTCGTCATCGTATCTTCGTTCAAACCTGTTTGCTCTCTCCATCCTCTGCCACTGTGAATGTCCGGTCACAGTGTCTTCTTCTCCGACTTGATGACCATTGTCTTCCGCTTCGGAGCGCTTCGTTGCTTTGTCTGTAGCATCATTGCATCCAGCATCGCCTGTGCGCCTTCGGCGTATTCCGTGCGCCCTGTGTTCTTTGTGGTGTGCAAGCCCAGGTGTTGTCTAAAGTTGTCTTGGCGGTTGAACTTCTTAGGTTTTCCTTCTTTGCAAAACGGACATCGTACGTAGCGGTCGCTGTGAACTCTGTGGGGAGGATGTGAGCAATGAGCTTCCATATTACGATCTGGTGAACTTACGTATCAATATGTCGCTTCATGTGCTCCTGCCTCTTGAAGGGCTTTGACTCGCAGCCTGGATAGCAGCAGTAGTGTGCTCCTTTTTCGCACTTGAGGACAGGTATGTCTCCCATCATGGAAGTGTTCTTTTGTGACCTGCGTTTAGCAGTACGACGAGCCTGTACTTTTTGTAAAGCTGCCGTCCTCTGCTGCACGTCATTGATGGCGATTTGTCTTCTGTCGTTGCCCTGGAAGTATGGTGGAGGTACATTCGAGCGGTCTCGAAGGGAACCATCCCGAGGCAGTTGTGCTCCTGGTGAATCGTGTCTATCAAAGATATTGACTGGGCTATCCGTCGGCCAGCTCCAAGACTGGCTAATTTCATATCCTAAGTGTTCCTGATATGGAGGCGGAACAGTGTCCAGAGGCGGAGAAGTGATCCTGTCCCCGAACTGATAGTGTCCATAGTTGGGATGGTTGGCGGGCTGATGGGAGCTGCCGGCAGAAGGGGTAATCATCAGGTGGGCGAAATCGAAATCGACCACGGAATTTTGGACACTAGTTTTACGACTTGGTGTTGCTGACATAGTGTCATAGGTAGGGTACCGAGAGGCCTCCGATTTTGCTTCGGAAGCGTAATAACCGCCAAATGTTGAAGGCGGCGGGGTCAAGCTGAAGCCTGACGAGGTCATGGATTCATGGTCCATCAGCATAGGCGGAATGCCCGGCGTTGAGCAGCCGGACGTGGGCGTGAATACTTCTTGGGATGAGCTAGTGGTGGAAGCAGAAGAAAAACTACCGGAGGAGTTGCAGAAGGAGAAGTCGTCTTCAAGCATGTCAATCTGAAGGTCCATGGTGTTACGGACGAAAAGAGAGCCTAAGGGTGAGGTCGCGCAAGAATGGACGGGACTAGTACAAAGGCGCGTACAGCAATAGAAGTTGTGTGAAAGCGATGATGAGGGATGAGGGGAGCAGGAGTATAGATAGTTATATGAAAAAATTCCGGCGATCCACCCCCTTCAAATGGGAGACAATATACTGGCTCTTTCGGGCCGGACAGATTCGAGTTGAGGAATGTTAGAGCGCAGAAAGCGCCGTTGCATCAATGTCTTGCGTCTTGGCCAATTCGTCGTAGATCCCTCCCTCATGACCCTCTGACCTTCTGACCCGACAAACTGGTAGTCCATGCACTGCAGCCAACAGGGCAAACCCAGTCTACCAGTGCCTCATATTCCCTGCAGCAACAGCAGCTTTATTATTATAAAATACATTTGGGTCGGTTGTAAATTTAGAAGCATCTTCGGCGCACAACACTTAGACACGCACATTACCAACACAGAGCAAACAAACAAACAGTTGCCATCTCGCACGAACATGGCTGTTGCTCTCTGAGACAAGCGCGACTCGCTAATCGATCAACATCAGGGGCAGATCGCAGAATTGGAATGGCATGCAGGAATGGGCAAGTATAGCCCCGCGTCAACTGGTGAGACATGGCCAGATAGGAAGACTGGGTACGCACCAGTCCAGGCACTATTGTTGGCAGTAGTACCTCAGCACAAGCGGAAAAGAGGAAAAGACATAGACACAGACACAGCCCATAAGATCAGCGCCGGCGTCCCGCATCTCTATCCAGTCACCTGCTCAAATGCACCATTGGACGCATTCCCACTTCTTTTCCACCCCCAGTCCGGGGCGGCTCTCCACCGCAGACTTCACTACCGAAGAGTAAAAAGTACCTTGCACCAGCACCTTGTTCACACCGTTTCAGCAATCAAAAGAATGACTGAATGTGGAAAGAGATAGGATACTGTCCCATTCAGGGTTAACCTCGTCTTCGAAATACTCGTTGCTAATGACGAAAGGCACGCACTCTCATCACCACCTCGGTGCGCCTTTTTTTTTGTCTCCTTCTTTCGTTAATTACTTAGACGACTCCTAGTTCCAAGTCTTCATCTAGTCAATGAATTTCCTTTCCGGGGTCAGTGGTGATCTAGATGCATCCCCCAAAGACCCAGCCTATGTCCACATATAGCTGTCTAATATTATCTCCTGTCGCATCTTTCCACCCCTAGGGTTCTGACGCGCTCCGGATTCGGAAATTTAGCGTGAAGTTGAACGCAAGTGGACATGAAGGGTCCAAGACCATCCTAAACCCTTCGCACCACAAGCCACAATACGAGAAAGTTGTCCTGTTACTGTCGTGCAGAAAACCTTGTCCATCCTCTTCGAGACTGTGTGGCCTACAAGGGTTCCACACATCATGTATGTAGAGCTGGTTGGTCCAACAGCTGCTATGGAGTTGTTGAGTCCACGATGGAAGAGAATGGATAAACCATCTCTCTGTAAGCAGGCAATGGTAACATTACTGGATGGTCGGAAGCTCAGGCTGCAGTTCCTATTGGATTGCACCGTTGTAAATGTGACATTGGGCTAGCCAACGGTTGGTGCGTACTTGTATTATGAATCTATTTCTCTTTAAAAGTTGATTGATCATTTCCCAGCAGGCGAGCCTACCTAATACTGAAACATCTTCAAGTACATATGGATAGCAAGGACCAATACCCGCCGATCGACCTGAGCGGAGACCTCCGCATATTACTTCGAGCTGGCTTACTGAGTCAGTGTCAGAACCCTAATGATCCTACAGTTGCATGTCTGCCGTGTATATTGGTACTATAGAACATACAACCCTGGCTATTGCTACCCACAACCGTCCAGCCCTATGCGGGACGAGATCTAGGTTGCCTATTGACCACTTCTGAGACTAGTATTAAGCTATTCATCTACTAGAAATCGCTACTGCTCCGCACACACATGACAAGAATAACTCCATAGGCGATGATAGTTAGTGCTATAGTCAATTTTTCTCAATGTTCCAAACCTGTGTTCGTTGACGTGAGGAGGAGGAACGAGTATCTCTTGTTGTAAATATTAGCCGATAGGTAGCCGTCTGAGGAGTATTACAACTATTCCGTCCAGTATCTGGCCAAAAAATCATGAATATGTTAGTGCGTAGCAATCACTTTTAGTTTCTATCCGCTAATGCAGCCACATCCCCTAATCTATGAAAATGTTCCAAACCCTTTCCCTCCCCATCCCTGTCCCTGATTGTGTCGACCTCCCTGCAGAGTGCCTTAAGTGGCTGACGTGGGAATCTCTCCAACGGCGTTCGTTGTCAGAGCCAGACGGGACCGTGCTCTGTCATTTTCTCCACAGGCAGACAGTTTCACGGGGACCACTATATTGTGTCGCGAGAGAAAGAAATCTATGGCCGACCGGAGGTCTCACATCTGCCCCTGACAAGCCGAGGTCACGGAAATAAAGGGGGTATTAGCTAAAAACTGGCAATATAATAGATGGTGAATTGTCTCTTAGGAGACGAGAGCGTAATTACATTTGTTTGCGCCCAATGCATACTTCATCATGTTAGCATCTATTTTGGACCTTACAAGGCTGGACCTCGCAAGCTGTCCGGCTCTCTCAACTTCCGTGCCACCTCGCCTCAAGATATATTCTTAGTTACCACGTGTGCCGCCGCTCGGCCCCGTCGTTTCAGGCGCCGCGCAACCACAAACAAACTTTTCGATATTTCGGTAACACTCAGTTTTCCAGCCAGTCAACATGCGATAAGCCTAATGTATCTCTTATGACATAGAGTTATTCTTCTACAAGCACCCCGGCACGATGGACCCCGTCAATTTGTCATCTGAACGGCCGATAGAGTGTCTTTATTTTCGATATTCCTGGCGATAGGTGTACGATGCTCACGCTTATTCGATCATGGGTATTATTCACTAGATCAGGTCGATTAAACCGTCTTTCTCTGAATGCTTCTGCTCCCGTCAAAAGTGATGATGGAGTGCTAATGCTGCACCCTAAAACTCTATTACCACTTCGGTCATCGCACTGAGCGCTTGCGTACGTAAACCCGAATGGAGCTACAGCACAGCCAAAAAGAGCGCCACACAGATGTATTTCAGAAGCTCAAAGTTGTTTCATTGGTGATGGCTAATTTACATATATAGCCCATGTGCAGACACGATTCGAAGTACGTGTTTGGCAAGTGATTTCCAGGATTCAAGTCCGGAAGTGGGTGTCTGTAAGCGAGCGAACTTTCATGTCCCTGTTGAAGAACCAAGACTAATTCCGATCTTCATCAGGCTTACAGATCTGAGATAATATCACGTTACGTCTAAATGCACCTGGCCAAGGATAGAACGACGGGCAGATAATTTGATAGGTCATTTCACGCGCAAACTCTTGCAACACGCAGGGAAATGCCACGATACACGGAGTAGGGGCCGCCATAGTTCCGTCCCAGTATCATCGGATCCGAGCCAGCATTTCCCTCAAAGATGGCTTGTGTGGGCAAGGTTACACAATGGGAGTGCTCATTCTCGAATCGGGACGCAACAGATATATCTTGAAGCCTCTCGACGCCAGTCTTGGGTGTTTTTTATTGCCATCGATCTTTGGCTAGAATTACCTTCTCTTCTTACCACTTTGACAGTTTTAAAAGACAGAAAATCGAAGCCGTTCCACTCGACCGCTAGGATGTGTCAACGCTTTAGAAAACTATATAACTGCAAGGGCCCTGTGAGATGCGTCGTGTCTTCCCCTGTCGAACCTTGTGGAAGTCCAAACTGCCCTGGCGTGCAAAACATCGATAGCGATGCCGAAGGAGTATGTCCAACGCATGGGGAAAAAGGAAGATAAGCCAGGACATTCTCCTCTTGATGCTCCTGTGAGTACTCTGTATCCATTGTCTGTCAAAGAAAAGGTACTGACCAAAGACTCAGGGTCCGATATGTCCAAAAGCCTCAGATATAGGCATGCGCACTAGGACTATAGTGTCACAGTGAAAGGAACATTTTTCCAGCTTCCAGAGGAATATTGGGTCAAAAGAATGTGATATGGCAATCATTCAGCCCGCAGCCCTTTTCGCTTTGATTTTTTGAGACATACAAAAAGTTGCAAGTATAATATACTGGACACATGATAACAAATCAGCATCTGTCTTATGTTATTGTTTTTGGTACTCATGAATAAACAAATATGCTCTTCTCATGCCATCGACAACGTGTGTGCGGAGAGAGCGTACAATCGCCAACCTTTGGGATCCTGCTCTTCGTTAGATGCTCGCTATACTGCACCAACACCTGGTTTCCTAAGGGGGTGTTTGTCAGTCACTGGTTGAGAGTTTCCTGCGAGGAGATAGCATTCGGACCAGGTTTGCGCAGGCCCTTCCCCGCATGCCGTCATCTGGGCTCTTGTCATGCTAGTGCCATACATCCGTAGCTTCAACCCTTGGCGTGCATGCGCTTTCAGCCCTACTATTCATTCCATCGTGCTATAGAAATTGGATCCCGGTGTAACAAGGCTCCACGGTAGATTTCTAAAGATTGTAAATATCTGATCAACTTCTCTGGATGATATCTTGATGTAGACTCAATAATGTAGGCGTCCGTAATCACCATTGTGCTAAAGGTCGACTCAGTTGTCACGCCGTGTCGGTCAGGGGTATAAAGGCTAATACATGCTTATATGCACTTACTTTGTTTGTCTTTCGGTGCATATCGCGTTATCTCGCCACACCGAATCATGGCCCCTGGCAAATTCAGAGTCGGGATCCCCCGGACCGCGTCCGGAGAGCACGATGTAGGAAAACCGACGATATAGAAATCTTATTCCCGTAGCAGGTCAAAACCTGAACAGCCGTGTTGAGCGACTGTGTTCCCTTGTCCGATGCATTGCAGGTTGCACAACATCATGCCCCGTGGGAAGCGGTTGGCCAGCGTCTGCTTAGCGAAGTTGGACACGTCTTGAGCCTCGCTGGATCTCACGACGTATAAGACCACGTGAGCTGATTGTCATCTTGGAGACTGACGAAGTCTAGTGTTGGAAAAATGAATCTGGTTCTAAGCCAAACTAGATATTCCTTGGGATGTAGGGAGAATGTCGAGCTGATGATGATCAAGGTAGCCTATATCGAGAAAATTCAAGTGGAAGACAATCCCGACGGCTAGGTTCAGGGCTTGAAGAGTGCATGGGATAGGAGCGTCGGAATGTGATCAGCTGCTTTACTGTGCTCTTTGGCACCTATAATTTTGAGGTCACAGATAGCTGCCTAATGGCTGCGTACTGTACTTTAACGTACCCATAGTGCCGCAGGCAGCTCAAAGGTGAACTGAGCTACATACCTGTCACATATCATACTATCACCCTCCGCCAATGAACTTGGGGTATACAATCATGGTATGCTAGCTAAAGCTCACACCTTGCGTCAAGTTTCCCTGCACGCTCAACGGCGTCCCACACTTTCGTACATCAAGAGGACGTAACTCGTCTCGTCGCCTTATGCCTCTCTACACATGCCTGGTGTGATGAGTCCAATTGACTTGCAGCGTGCCCCTGCAAGGTACGCCACACAGGATATCAAAGAAGCAAGTTCGGCTGCGTGTCCACACACCTTTCTGTGGCGGATGGATCCCCCGCAACGCGTAACTGCCAAAACGTAATGGTCTAGTACGTGGTCAATACGTAGTATGAGACCAGCCAGAGTAGTAACCGAGAGTATGGGTTGCCATTGTCTGGATTAGTTCATGATAAGACAGCACCGTCGGCAGAGTCTAGCGCTCCTTCCTCAAACGCATCCTGCAAGTCTTCCTCGGTAGCCTCCAAACCAGACGAGCTCATCAACTTGTTATCCTTGTCCTCGGCTAAGTACATGTTAGCTATATGCGAAATAAGGCATGGCCAAGAGGGTACATAGGAGAACTTACTCCGAGGTTCGACCAAGAGGTTCTCCTGTACTTCACAATCTGTAAGTGTGGAAGCTTCACCGACATCGCAACGCTTTCCAAGGATACAGCGAGTGAGCTTGCAGCCCTTGCCAACGACTGCCCCATCCATGAGTAAGCACTGGGAAAGTTTGGCACCCTCTTGGATTTGACAATTTGCACCTATCACACACTCTTTGATCGAAGTTTTTTCATCCACCATGACATTGTCAGCGATTAAACAGTCTGGTCTCGTGATAGTGGTACGAGGCTTGACACCGTCTGGGTAAGCCACTTTCTTGGCGTGTGCGAAGGGAGACGCCGCTTCTAGACCTGTTTCCTCGATCGAAGGTAGCTTTGCCAGCTGCAGAGACACAGCTAGAAGAAGCTTGGCTGTATCAACACGGCGAATGAGTGGTGCATCTGGTTGAGGTGGATGAATGTATGCTAAGACGGGTGGGACTGGTATCTGTGCACGCTTTGCTGACATTGTGTTACCGAGCTCCCGTGACGATACATGGGGAGAGAGGTCGCTACGTTGCGGACTCGACCTCTCGTCTTCTAGCGGTGGGCTGTTGTCTCGAGAAGAGCCTGAGGATGCTGTTTGTGGAGAACGGCTTTTAATCAAGCCAAGCTTCTCTGGCAACCCCGTCTGCCAGGTGGCCTTTGCCCACCATCCAACAACATCTTCTCCAAGAGTCTCTAGCCGCTCATTCTCAATCACGAAGTTCATAACCCACTTCGGCAAGAAGTAGATGTGGGCGTCTCGATGGGTCGTAAGCATTCTAAGTTTGGGGTATTTGCGCATCAAGCCATGTCGGATCGGGACACTTTTCTTGGCCTCAACAAGATCGTTGAGGGAGTCTGTGGGCATAGACACTGCCACATGAGACAAGTGTTTAAATATAGGATTATTGAATGAAGTAGATTTTGTATCAAGGATTGGGGTGGTGACGAGAAAGTCGGTTTCTTCCCCTTTGATAGGGTTGGCTGTTTTGGTTTCATACCAGACCCCCAAACCACTACTACGGCTAGGAGAGTGATCGCCAGTGAGCAAATCCGGCAAACTTGCTGCCTTAACCATCCATGCCTGAAGCAGCTTGTCGCCCCCAAGCTCACAGACCAGGTCGCACGGTAAGACTACTAGATCAGACGTTACGATTTCTTTGATCTCAGGAAGGCGCAAGATCTCCGCAGTACCCGTGTTGTAGTCTAGATCATTGGGTGAGACTAAATATGGACGTGGGTATGGGAGGCTGGTAAGGAAGGGGTTAGTATTTAGAGCGGTACTCATAGCCGCTGCAGCTGATGGTGGACAGATCAATGTGATGTCTGTCGAATTGTCGTTAGTGAGATGTGCCTGCATGTAACCAGATTGGGAAAGTTTGTTGGAGGAGCATCGCTTTTTGCAAACAGCCGGAAAGGACGAATACTGCGAGGGAGCGCGGTGGTTTGTTCTGATATTTCGGAGTGGCCGGTGGTCAGATAGGGATGGGAAAGGGAATCGTCCTTACTTGTGATGCCGGACCGATAGCAGAAGTCAATAGGGTACCACACCATGGGCCTGTTGGCTATGGGCAGAAGAGCCTTTGGGTTTTCATCTGGGTTAGAGGTAAATGTCGGGAAAGAGGATCCTGGGCCACAAAGAATGAGAGCCTGGAGGCCCGCGTTGGGCATCGAGACGGCGTGAGGCATCTTGATTGATCGCCGGAGAAAGCCTGCCTTCGACTTTCCGAGCTGCGATGGCGGATCTCGGTGATGCCCCTCAAGATATTAGTCAAGGGAGAAAAAAAAACGAAACACCCGGATGGTCGAGAATGACGAGCAGATCTCTGGCGGAAGCTGAAAAGGTAGTCGAGACCAACTTGCCAAAGAGTTCGGCGCCTTTTGTCGATCCCTATTGGAGATTCGAAAACATTAAGAGTCACACACACACAGGCTGGGTTCGGACCGCTGCAATGGCGGGACAGTATGCGATAGTGCTTATCGATAGCAGCAGAAAGTGGGATGTCATCTGACCCGCTTTTATCATGTTGGTTCAATTTTAATGCTTGTAAGTCTTGGCGATCAATGGATGTCGGAATCTGTGCAACAGGTGGATTCCGATCTCTCCCCTTTATTAGGTCATCACGCAGGTGGCCCTGCCAACCAGGATCTCGGTCGAATCAACAACAGCCCGTCACCAGCCACCCCAACCACCGACGGCCGGAATAACAAGCCTCGACTTCACTATTCCTGCGTCCTAGTACGCAACGATAGAAGAGCAATTGCGTTTGCCTACGGATCACAATAATCTGAAACTGCCATTGCCAAGTTTGCGCATTTGGGCGCGCGCATTGCCATGAGCCAGCCTTAAATGTCTTCGCCCTACGAGTCCTCGCGATCCCGCCGCCGAGGCGTCTGGAGCCACTGGGTTCCCCTTGTTGTCACTGTCACCGTCGCTACAGTCGGTGTCGCAGCCTGGGCATGGAGCCAGCGCAACAATGAAGACGAGGAAAGTGATGCCGCCCCTGCCGACCTCGACTACGAGAACGCCGACTATGGCGAGAATCCACCCTATGGCGCGAGCAGCCGTGACTCCCATAAGCCCCCCGTGACACGAGATGACGTGACTTACGGCATCAGCGACGCACATCCCGACACCGCTGGCGTTACCGGCGGTTGGGGTGCCCAGATGTCTGGAGCTTTGCGGCGAACACCCAGCCCACAGCAGTTCCTATCAAACGCCGGCAAAACTGTCGCAGCCGGCGTTGCAGGCGTTGGCGCTGCTGTTGGGAGCGCATTAGCTGCTATTCGTGAGGAGGACAAGAACGCCTATGCCGATCATGAAACCTGGTCAGAGGAGGCTGAGGCTCGGAAGGACAAGCCCTCATCTCGATCTTCCTCCCGACCCCAAGACTCTGGAAAGCGCCGCAAGACGGTCACCATTATTGTGTCGGCGGACACCAACATGGACGACTTTGACGAAGGTGGTTTCCACCAACATGCCGTATGTCAATAGCATCCCGTGTTCAAAATTTGCATGTCAATCATACTGACCACTACAATAGTCTATCTTATCACATATTCCCAAGAACATTGATTTCTCGAAGATCAAGTTATTTGTGCTGATTTACGCTCCGGGTATCAAGGAGCCTGCCCTTGAAGCACCAGCAAGTAACCTGCCTCCAGCTTCGCTGAGTTCTTCATTCTCAAACATTAGTCATAACCAGGCTCAGACCCCCGGAGAAGAGACCAAAAGCCCGTTGTGAGTAGATCGCGTAACGATGCATTGATAGATTCTAACTATAGCATGTACAGATTGGCTGCGAACTCTGCCAACTCGACTTTCAATGCCGTGTACTCACAAGCCCTGGGTCTCGTAGAAAAAGAGTCGATGATATTCCCCTTTACCTCAACCAACGGCTATGTGCACATACTGCGTCACCTCGAGCCAGACGTAGTCTATTTACAGGAGTCATTAGCTGGAGAGGGAGGCAGTCTCGTGACGCAGCTCCAGACTTGGTTGAGATATGATGTGATTTTGGTTGTCGGAGCTGATGGCGGTCACGGTGGGCTGGCAGATAGCGAGTCTGAAGCGGAACGCCCCGAGAAGAAGGATCTTTGGTGGCAGAAGGAAGAAAGGGTGGGACGAGGAAGAGGTGTGGTTGTGGTGGATAGTCTTAGGGTTGGGGATGATTGGAGCCGTAGGATTCAGGGGAAGGAGTGAATAATGAGGATCTGGCAATAAATTCTGGACTGTTTCTGTCAAACTTAGTACATCTACAAGAAATCTACAAATTAATGCATCAAACATAAATACCTAACAGAAGTGAAAGCAAATCCTAGCAGAGTTTTGATTACCGTAGGCATAGAAGTTTCCAGAGATACGGATGTAGATATTTATGAAATAGACAATAAGGTAGAGAGCAAGAAATGGCTCTCTGATTTCACGAACTTTGCCTTTTTCTTCTTTTTGTGTGTGTATATAGTACATATATCTTATAACGACTTCGGCTGATTTGCACTCAGTTTTTGTAGCATGCTGCATCTCGAGCTGGTTGGCATGTAATGGGGAGGTCTCCGTATAGTGTCTTAGTCCGTGCAAAAACAGTGCTCCCTATTGAAATAATTCTTTCATGGAATCCTCTTGTTTTCTGCGTTTTTTTTATGTCGGTATTCTCTTTTCGGCTTATCGTCACAAGATTTGAATGAGGATGTCTTTGTTGGGTTCGGAAGTCAATCTCAACATATTATTTGAACATTTTGGTAGGAGGAACCAGGTCACGTGATGGCATGGAGGAGGGCAACGTACCTACGTCAAAACATTGACCTAGAAAACATATACGTTACGAATGATTTAATGCTTCGGAATAGATGTTTGTTTCGTTGAAAAGTGGATTGATTCTTCATCGATCAGATTGTTCCTATTGCAGGAGACAGCTGTAGGGCTGATGCTCAGGACGGTACGGGAGTACGTACTTCCCTATTCGATTGTCTGTCGCCCAGGAAGTGGGGCATGAGGCTCACCACTGCTGCAACCTACAACCAGTGGCACCATCACTACTAACCTCGCATCGGCGTCAAATAGACCATCAAAATCGCAACCCTAACTGTTGAGTCTGCAACTTTCCTCATAATCCACTCAATCTTGCGACTTTTCCTTTCCACCGCTCGTCCGCAGATCCAATCAGCCGCCAATCAAATGTAACGCCGACACTGCGCGCCACTTGCTGAGATCTCGCAACGCGACCAGCCAACTCGCTCCGGCCGAATCCATCCCATATCGAGTATTCCTGCATCCATATCGAGGCCCGTTTCCGTCGCCACCACAAGTCGCATTGTCGGCCCTGCTCCGAGATCACCTTCTGCCAGCCATCCATTCATCTATCCACCCATATATCCATTCATCCATGCGCCCGCTCTTGTCGCCTACGTGATACCGCAGTAGATCTCGAGGGTCGCCTCTGTCTGGGTCAGCTGCTGCTGAATCCTCGGAATGGCTCCTACTACCGTCACCGCTGTACCACCTCCGGTGCCTCCCAAGATCAAGCGTCCGCCGCCCCCCGGGATCCAGACAAATGGGGCGCCATCGTCACAATCCTCCCCTTCACCCTCCATCTCCGCTAAGAAGCCTCCATCTGCTACTACCGCGAAACCACTAAATGGCACAGCCTCTTCAACCTCTATCACTGCCGCTTCCACCACATCAAACCGTCCTCCAGCTGCCCGTTCTCGCCGCGATACTCTGAATCAGGCCAAAAAACAGGGTAATGCCGCGAGGGCTGCCGGCTTGGCACCAGACCCGGTTCCCCATATATTTGAGCCTCCTCCAAAGCGTGAGTCGCACTGCCCTATAACCAACGTTATGGCACGTGGTTGCTGACAGAGTACTAGACTTGACTAGCAGTTACATTCTTAACAAGTATGCTGGGAAACCTCCCTCGCTTGTCGTGCATTTGCATCCAAACCATTTTCGTTTCGACCAGCAAGACGGAATTTTCCCCTACAAATCTCCCATGAGAGTATTCCTGGACCATGTTCGGAACCGTACACTACCTCACGACCTGCTGGTCGATCTAACCCAAGCAGAAGTCCCCTTCTACGAGGGATGTTTGATCGTGCAAATTCATGACCATAAGTCAGTCGCCCAGGCGAAGCAGGAGGCTCGGCCAACCTCCAAATCTAACTCAACCACGCCTTTCTCCATACACAACTACAACCCATACATCACTCCATCTTCCTATGTTCCATATCCCAAGACGAGTGCCATTAGCGCCGAGAATAGTTCATCAGAGGTGTCCAAGCCTGAAGAAGTAGGCGAGGATCAAGATGTCAAGGAGAAGAATGCGCCAACAACTGTGTCCAGCAGCGAATCTAAAACCAGGGATCCCCCTCAGGCCAAAGTCTTCACTGTTGTGCTTTTCCCGACACCACAGAGCCTGACAGTGGATTTGATGATCAAGGCAACTACTCCAAGAACCTCTGAAGATGCCAAAGGCAGCGCAGATTACTCTGCGATGCCCCCACCTACACCATTGTCCACCATACCCCCTACTCCCTCGGCAGGCAGTATGCCTCCTCCGGCCAAAAGGCAGAAGCGAGAGAAGATGGAGCTTAGTGGCAATGAAATTTACGTTGCTGAGTCACAGATCTTATTGGCTACTACCACTCCACTGAATCTCGAAGTCCCCAAGACCCAAGAGGACGCACGTGCTCTAATCGGCACCATAAGTGACTCTAAGCACTCCGATCCTCCCCCCAAGCCAAAGACAAGGAAGCGCACTGTCGCGGAGAGAGCTGCGGACAAGGCCTTAGCAGAAGAGCAAGAGAAATACATGCTCACATATGATGAACGACTCTCGTCCAATATCAACTCCGGCCAAAACAGTACGGACGGCGCTGATGGGCATGGCTCTGCAGGCACATCGTCCTTCGAACCTCGTTTTGAGAGATTCAATGTCATCGCAGTCATTAAAAAGGATCATGCCGAGAAGAAAGAGCAAGAGAGGGCACAGCAAGCTGAGAACGAGCGGAAGATGAACCTGCAAAAACAGCAGCAGCAACAGCAACAACAACAGCAACAACAACAGCAGCAGCAGCAGCAGCAGCAGCAGCAGCAGCAGCAGCAACAGGAGCAACAGGCTGCCCTTCAACGACAACAAGCAGCCGAGGAAGCCAAGCGTCGTGAAGAGGCCACCCGGAATGCAGCTGCTGTCCGACAGGCTCAAGAGCATCGTCGCATGGTTGCTCAGCAGAATGCTATGCAGGCACAAGCTCAAGCTCAGGCCCAGGCCCAGGCCCAGGCACAAGCTCAAGCCCAAGGAACAACTGCTCACTCGCCGGCAAATCCTCAAGTTAACACCATGTCTCAGCCAGCACATGGTCACCCCGTTCAGAACGGTGGTATACCAAACGCACTACCAAACGGTGGCATGTCCGCAGTTCAAGCTCATCGATTCAGTCAGGGTGTATCACAACCCGCTGTGTCTTCACCTATTGTGAGACAGAACACGCCGCAGAACATGTCAAGTCCCATGGTTGGAAATGTACCTATGTCGCAGACGAACTCTGGCATGGGAGCGAGCCCACCGAGGCCATCTTCTGTTGTCCAAACCCAGGCTCCGATGTCCGCGCCAATGGCAGTCAGCATGTCTGCCCGGGGCAGCCAACAAAGTCACACATCTGGAACTCCGCGCATGCCCAATGCCACTCCTCAAATGCCGCACGGAACTCCCATTAATAGGCCTATGGCTACGCCTCGCATGACTCAGGCCACTCCACCACCTGGTATGGTGACGACCAGCTCACCGATGGGTCAACCGATGATGGTTGGTCACCAGAACGGCATGGGGATGCAGATGAATAATCCGATGATGGCGGCACAAGCTGTAGCACAACAGCAACAGCAGCAGCAGCATCATCAACAACAAATGCAGCGAGTCATGTCACAACAGCAGCAGCTACAAGCCATGCAACAGATGAGGAATGGCCAAATGGGACACATGGGCCAAGTAGGGCCTCAGCAGCAGCAGCAATTGATTCAGCAGCAGATGATACGGCAACAGATGATGCAACAACAATATGCGAATATTCAGAATAATGGGATGATGAATCCGGCACAGCAACAACAGCGGTTCAATGCGTTACAGCAACAGCAGGCGGCGATCATGCAAGGGCAGCTGCAACAGCAGATACACGGGCAACATGCGGGCAATCCCAACCATGGCAACATGAACGGGCTGCCCCCGAACCAGGCAGCTATGCAACATATGCAGCAAGTGCAAATGCAGCAGCAGCAGCAGCGGGGGCGGCAGGCTCAGATGGGGTCGGCACAGGCTCAGTTCCAGATGCAGGTACGGAATAGGCAACAACACTATATTGCCAACAATATGCATCATCTGATAGAGCAGTTTGGAGCGGAGAGTGCCATTCCTCAGGAGGCAATGGAGCGATTCAAGACGCAATGTCTGAAGAAGGCGCATGCGGAGGTGATGCAGTTCCGGCAAATGCAGCAACAGCAGATGCATGTTCAGCAGCAACACATGGCAGCGCAACAGGGCGGGATGATGCAACCGGGAATGCAACCAGGCATGTAGACCGATGGATGACGCAACCGAGGACATAACCAGCGATAAAGAGGGTAATGATGTACGACTTGTCAACTAGCGGATAACGGGATTGAAGTGGCATTTGCGAACCTGGCGTATGATAAAAGGGCTAATCACATAAGGACAGGCGTTGGATGGTATACTCCCGGAGGTGGTGATCATTATACCCATTTCCCTTTCCTTTCTCATTGCAGGCCGGGGGGTAGGGACCTTGCCCTTGCTGCCCTCTGCCATTTACGAGTGCTGGGGAATCAATAGGGGCTGTTCTATTTGTATGATCGCTTGGTTGATATAAATACTTAAAGTAGTCGGTATGGCTAGGAAATACACGGATTACAGCAATTCTCAACCCACATAAGCTAATGCTCCGAGCTCAGAGTGATCCGTGCTCTCCAGTTTATTTAATTGAGAGGCTAACCTAGAGTTTTACATTCCTGCACATACTGTCAAACTTCTTGTCAAGAGAGATACAAAGAGGCAGGAGTGGGAGAAAGACAATCACGTGGGCTCTCTGGCAGTCAACATGTCGGGATTACTCGGAGGTAACACTGCAATGGGGATGAGGCTTGGGTTACATAAGCATAGCTTCTTTTTTAATAGCAACCCCTGCGCATGATGACGATGGCCGTCTGCTGAGACTCCCAACTGACCCAGCATTGAGCTCTCTGTGTGCGCACACGCATCATCAATCATCAGGCATCTATCTATCTCTCTCAACAGGACTATCGCATTTGTCCGGGCCTTTCCCATTCTGCTGTACTGACGCATATTGAGATGCTGTCTTTTCTTCCAACACTGTCTTTTTCATATCGGTTCATTTGATCAGCACCCCTTTTCCCTCATTCTCTCAATTTTAATCATTCCCGCTTTTCCATCCATCCGGCACCTGTTACGATCGAGGCATCCAATATTTGTATTTCCTATCCCCTGACCGACCGCACCTCCAACTCGAGCCACCTCGCCCCGACCATGAAGTTCGCGACGATACCCAGCGCGGACGCCGCATTATCGCTTTTCCTCCTGTTGGCGCCTCTTCCCGCGAATGCCATGCTGAGGTGTAACCACATCGTGTCCGGCGACCAGCGATACGACCTGGAGAAGTTGGGAGGGCCGCATTCGGTTGTCATGAGCCACGCTATTGACAATGAGACTTGGAACACCACATACACCGTCGACATCTGCCGGCCGTTGAAGAAGAAAGGCAACGTCAAGAAACAAGAGCAGTGTCCCAACGGATCTCGCGGTATGCATATCCACAGCTACTCTCCTCCATTACCCATTTTTCTCTTCAGCGGCGTCCGTCTTGTCCTAAACCGAACTAATCCGTTGCTACTCGGACAGTGTGTGCCATTCAACGCCATCTTGTCACCGGTGGCGATAAAGACATGGACGACCTCGTCAAAGCCATACCGCTCGCCGGCGAGCTCGACATGGTCGGCGGCAATCCCCTCGACCCCGAAGTGAAGCAACTCAGCGAGATCGACCCCAGCTCCGGCAACGAGGGCCTGCGTATAATCATGAAGGGCGGGTTCGACCGTACTACCAGCGGCGTCAAGCGGAAGCAACAGGTCCTCCTCGACTTCGTCTGCGACAAGGACCGCGATGGAACCGAGGGCGAGTGGACTCCCGAGGATCAGTACGAACCTAGCACTGGCCCTATCGAACGCCGCGAGGACGGCGAGGACGGAGATGGCGATGGAGAAGATGGAGATGGGGATGAGGATGATACAGCTCCTCCTAAGGACGTCCAGCTTGGCATCGCGAATGATCCGAGCTTAGTCTTCCAGCGCTACGGACCGAGCGATAGCAACAATGACGTGGATGTCTTGCACATGGTTTGGCGCTCGAAATATGTCTGCACTAGCAAGGCAGATGATGGAACGGACGAAGGCCACGATGACAACGGTGATGGTGGTGAGAAGAAGCCCAAATCATCGGGATGGGGCTTCTTCACGTGGCTTGTCATTCTGTAAGTTGCCTACTCGCCACGATTATCCTTCTACCGTTACTAATCAAGCTATCCATATAGTGTTTTCCTCGGCACGGCCGCCTACTTGATCTTTGGCTCATGGCTCAACTACAACAGGTACGGAGCCCGAGGCTGGGATCTTCTGCCACACGGCGACACCATCCGCGATGTCCCCTACCTTCTCAAGGACTGGGTGAGACGGGTCTTGAACACTGTACAAGGCAGCGGGAGTCGAGGGGGTTACAGTGCTGTTTGATGAATGGGCATCGAGGCGAGAATGAACGGCAAGGTTTTTTCTTGTGAGGAGACACACTGGTAATATTGAGCCTTAGGCTATTGAGGTTTGATCGATCAATCAATCGGGATGGCGTCCGTTGCATTCACTTTTCATATTCTTGGGATTCACTGGGGGGCAAGTCGGCTTTCGCGACTGGGTCACAACATAGACAACGGGAGAAAGCCGAAGGGCATGTAGGCTTTGTTCGATTTATGTAAAAATACATACTGTATGGTTTGATCTTCACTGGCTTGCTTGATCGTTAATCATGAGAGGTGAGGCTGCTTGATTTTCTGTGTTGTGTGGTGCTTCTGATAACTCTATGAGGGTGTGTTCCAGCCATAGAGGTGTGTGACTCTTGTCAAGCATTGATCTCGTCGGATACCTCACAACAGAAGAACTGGCTTTACGAGCGTGATGAACTCTAGGTAATGTTCGAGTAATGTACGGTTACGGGTAGGTAAAAGCTCGGTGCGGGTGGTGCGATATTAGTGGGGAGGTAGGCGGTGTCCGCTGAGGGGTCATAAGTTAAGATAAGATGCCAAAACTTCAACAAATAAGGTCGCGTGGCCCAATGGGTATGTTCAAATCCAAATCAAAGTATCTCCACAATCTTGCAATACTAACACAGTATACAGCAAGGCGTCTGACTACGAATCAGGAGATTCTGGGTTCGATCCCCAGCGTGATCATCTTTTTGTTTTTTTTCTTCTTATCATTGGTAATCTCTGTTCTCAATCACGTCTGTTCTCTCTGCATTAGGGGGCGGTCCTCCATGTCGGATGCTGGCATAGGGAGTAAGGGTCCGTGATGTGGGAACTGCTCCTTCCCATCTTTCGTTTCCTTTTGCTCCATATGCATCCAAGCACAAGATCCAGTTTCCTTCTGAAATGCAGCTCGTTAAAGAAATAGGCAAGAATGATATCCATCCGCTTTGGCAACGATCGAACTTCTCTAACGCATAGTCGGCACGCTGGTATTGTGGCAGTGCTTGTTACTCATATGACATCAGCGTCCCCCATCTTATCTATATCTCAATGTCCGCATCCTTTGGACAGAGGGTTGATCAGCGTTGTTGAACTTAATTTCTCCTGCTCTATCGAACCAGACCTGCAGCTAAAGACTGAGATAATGTGGCTGATTGTTTGCTAATATGGATGTCCTCCCCTCCTATAGCGAGGCCACCACTGGCCCAGATTGGCTGGCCCTGGTGAGGTCGTATGTCCCCGCATCCCACTGGGCAAGATGCTGCCTGGTGAGTCGCCGATTTTATGATCACTTCGCTTCTTTCTTATGGCAAGATCCTCTCGTCATAATTAGATTGTTAGGCTTGCATCCAAATGACGGTTGGTCTTCCCACTTTGACCCTCTTCCAACTATATTTGCCACTCGAACTGACAGCGCCAAGATCTTGCATGGTATCGACGATTTATACAAAAGTATGTCAACTCATCGAGGGTCAAGACTCGCTGCATGGTGCAATGCCTGGATTTTCGGAAATTTGCTTTGAGCGCATCAGGACTCTATTCGACCGAAGCTAGTGAACGCGCCATCTCTGAGAGCTTCAAAAATCTACCTCAGCTTTTCCCCAGATTGAAATGTCTATTGTTGAATAGACATCCGCAACTTGATCCCAGCTCTCTTTCGGCAGCTACCCTGGGCAACTCTGAACCTCTTAAGCTTCTGGATCTCGGGCATTGTTGCCAGGAACTCTCTCCTACGTTTTTCACGTCTCCTCTATTCCGCAGTCTTGTCTATTTGGACGTATCATACATTCCGGGATCTTTGAGAACGGCCATGCAGTCCTCTCTAAATCCTGAATATCTACCCGAGCTTCGAATCTTAAAAGCTAAAGGCCGCGAGGTGGACGATGGCACGGCCCAGCTGTTGGGTCAAATGTTTCGATTCCAATTCTGGAGCCTCGATCTCAGCGATAATAATCTCACCGACGAAGGCATTGAGAGGCTACGAGTATACTGTTTCTTCACCATCTCTTTCAACCACCCTCGCCATTTTGAGGTGGAAGGGAAGTTGAGCCTGCCAAGAGCCGTGGGTACTCACAGATACGGTCTTTTCTATTTCATCGAAGAGTCACGACACAGCGCTACTTTCACCCACCCTGAGCGATGCCTTGCTGATGCTCCCTCGTATTTCCAAAGAGTCGATCACACGGATACCCAAGATTGGCACACCACCCGCTGGGACGGAACCCGCCTATTAAAGCCCGACAACGCAAGTGCCATCAAGGCGACACTGTTGGAGGCCCCGATTTTTACCAACAGCGCACCGGTGACAAGTGCTACAACCAACATTCGCGTCAGTCACGACGGACTCACGCACATTCGCTTGAATGAAAACGCTGTGACGCGAGAGGGCTTGGAGAGATTTCTCCGTTTATCTTCAGGGAGGATAGAGAACCTAGAGTGTGACAAATGCATTCACAACCATCCTGATCTACTAAAAGCCAGATCTCGCTTGCCGATGCGAGTCGAGGGCGTTCTAGGACTGTCCCATCTGTTCCGCCCCGTCGTGTCCTCCAGTCTTCGATCGTTGAGGATCCATCACTCATTAGTGACGCAAGTTCCAACTGTTCAGGTGGATGGCCTGCCAATAGCAACAACGCTGAGACTCTCAGAAGACATATTTCACAAAAACGTCCGTCGGATATACCCGCAGGGCTTTACCGTCGACACGAATCCCCGTATTACCTCGCTCACATTGACAAATATTCCCGCACGGTCCAGCGGGCCGGTCATTGAGCGACTCATTTCCTTTCTTAAGGCTGCTTCTGCGCAGGAGATAGTTATCAAGCAGACCAGAACTCAGTTTCGAGGCCGACATCAAACGACTCTGAGGGGTCTGCGGCATCTACGTCTCGAGCTGGAGGCAGATTTTTCCGACGGAGATGATAGCTTGTCCATAGGCCGAGATGTGGATTATGATCAGTTGTTAGATCCGAGCGACGAGAGTTTCAGTACAGACTCTTTCAGTTTCTTCGGATCGGAGTCGAAGGCGGCAAGATCGATAAGTACAAGAACAGCACCACGTAGAGGGACCACAAGTAGTACATCCAGTATCGGGCCGGAAGACTTCTCACACTGGACCTCAGGGCGGTTAAAGTCGTTTCCCTACGATCATTACGAATCGGAATTTTTATCTTATCAGGTAGACGTATCGGATTCATCGACAGGCAATGTCTTTTCCATTCCTGTGTGGATTGGTACAGGCACGATTGGTCCGCATGCCGCTGTGAACGAGTACATGTGGAATCTGCAGGATCCAAACCTTCAAGATAACGTTGGTCCGGCGACACCAGGTCATGTGGCTGCTGGGGTTCCGGCAATGACATACATATTCTACGATGCCTGGGACGCCATGCTGTTCCCTAAGGACATCCCGATGGCCGTGAAGAACTGTAGCCCAAATCCGTTGCAGGATGTAGCTGCAGCTATCAAGGCATATCGTGTCAAGACAAAGAGGACGTCTGAGCACTGGAGCGGGCAGATTGAACTTGTGCGAACTGAAGCATCGTCGCGATACCAAGCTTCTGAATTTTGGCGATGACGAAATATAGAGCTATAAACATTGTTCATAGACAGATCCTGCTTAGCTATGTACATTCAATTTTCAGATTGTCTGGCTTTCATATCCCCGGGAACATCACACTACAACTGCGTCTGTTTTCTAGTTGATGGCGACAGAGTACTTTGAAGTGAGGACGGCGTCAGTGCCATCAAAGGCCTCGGTTCCGGCCCCCAGGCTGTATGAAACAAGTCAGTAAGTCTTCCTTCCTTGACCTCCTTTCATCGAGAAAGCTTGAGTTTTCTCACCTGGTAAGGTACTGGCTGCTAGACATGCCCTCATTGTCAATGAGATAAGTGAAGAAAGCCTTCAGATCACTATTGAAGCTAGTGACCTCGGACGATGCAACAAAGCTGTAGACTTTCATAGAGCCATTCAAGCCATAGTACAACTTCCACGTGGTCCCGTCAATAGTGGGAGTCGCAATCGTCGAGCCGGTTGAGGAGATGGGGCCGGCGCCACCGAGGGCGGCTAGCCAGACCATGACTTCGTACTGCGATGAGCCGGACGCAGTGGACGACGTGAACATGTCGTAGGCCACATCAGCGACGATGCCGCTGCCGGTGTAACTATAGCAGATCAGATCCAACAATTAGCCAACAGCTCAACTCCCAACCTCCCAACTCATGACAACCGCCCAAGCCCATCTTCCAAAAACACAACACCATCAACAGCGGTAGAGAAAAGGTAGTGAAGTGAAGCGCTTACCTCCAAGACCAAGTCGAAGGAATAGAAGAAATAGCAGAGAGCTCCTTCGCCGTAGCGGATATTACAACATTCGCGAACGACTTGACGTCCGAGGTGCCGCCCGACCAACTCCACGACGTCGACCAGTCGATCGTGGTCCCCGAGAGCGAGGTGTACGTCGTGCACTGGCTGCCGGAGCCGTTGGCCTCGCCCCAGAGGTCGTTGTACACGATGTACTCGCTGACGGTGGTCGAGTCGTACTGGCCGCAGAATGTCGTCGCCCGCGGCTCGAGGCTTGACGGCGCCGCGAGGGCTAGGGCAGCTGAGGAGAGGAGGAGGGGAAACTTCATGGTGAGGAGAAAGAGAGAGGTATAGATAGATATGGTATTAAATCGAGCGGTCGAGTGGTAAAGCTAGAGGAAGACCAGGCAGATAGGGGGAAATAGCAAAGTCGGTCAGACTAGACGATGAACCTGGCCAGTTGACTGAGGATATCACGAAAGCTATATATGAGCATCTTTCAAGGCGCAGTCATCAACACCGGTCCAATGCATTCCTCCATCCACCCATCCATTTCGTCCACAGTCAACTGACGCGCCGGATACAATTTCTCCATCCATGACTGCTCTTTTCTCCTCGGGTGTGCGCGATGAGACCTTGACTAAAAACATTTGCCGGTGGGCTATTCAAATCCCTATTATGATTGACGGAGCAACATATACCTCAGAACTGACGTAGACATATTTACTCAAAAGACCCTGGGGCTTGCCCGCCTGGCTCATTTCGCGGGGAAGTGCAGTCGCAGATGCGCCCCCGATTGGCGGAATCTCGTCGGAGTATAAGCTTGCGTGGTTTCAAGTTTCGTTACCCCGTCCTATTCCATTTTCATCAGGAACGAGAGTCAAGGGGTTTTCCACAAAGGGGATCGCCGTTGGGCAAGGGTGCGAACTGTTGGACAACTTGTCGAAAAGAGTACAAGGATGCTCATTGGCGCCCAAGGCCTTCTACATCATCATATGAGCCTTTTCAATTCCGTATACTTACCGTTGCTCTAGTTCTTTCAAAGTAGATATATCCAACAGTCACATGAAGAATAAAGACGCAGGTATGAATACACCGAAACACCAGTCTATTGTACAATTCTCCTGAGTGTCATTTCTTGCCTCAGATGCTCGTCTGGCTCTATATTTTTATGCATCTATTGCAACATGTTCATGGGAATCGTGAAGACAGCGGAAACCGACTCGCCAGGTCAAAGGCCTGGCACTACCAGGGAAACCTGCAAAACCCAGACCCGGTACCGCCTTGTCTAAGTACGAACAAAGGAAAAAGTTAGCTGCTCAGTATAGCTGAGAAGCTCTAGGGGAAACAGAGAACAGGTCCTTCTAAGGTGATGCTTGAAAGCATTCCAAGAGGTGTTCCGAGATATCCAGTATTACAATCCTCCACTGATTCTATCCTTTTTTGACTTCGAACGCTTATTTGGAGATTTCGACACCGCCTATCAAGAATCCAGCAGTCAGTAAGGGGTCTTTCACGTAGTTTTTGTACTCCCGAGACATGAAAAGCGCTTGTCTCCGGGAGCATTAAGGTTGCTTATTCAAGGAAATAAAAGAATTGGAAACTTACCGGTGGCGCCGAGGGCCTTCTTGATGTCTCCATAGATAGCAAACTGTCCAGCAGTCAAGGTACCGACCATGAAAAGACGGGCACCAATACCGCTGTAAGAGCCACGGAGGCCGAGCTCCTTGGCAATCTTGATCAGACGGCTGGTGGTACCCTCACCGGGAGCACCCTTGGTCTTGTTGATCTTGGAGAGCATGGTGTCGGCGGGCTGGGAAACGATGGCAGCGGCGAAACCAGCGATCAAACCGGATCCCAAGTTGACGGTGGTCTGCATGCCGTCGGAGAGAGTGTTCTTGGGGTACTTGGCGAAGATGGCCTCAGCAACCTTCTCGAAGACTACGAACTTGGCCATGGTGTAAGGGACCCTGTCGGATTGTTTAGATTAGATAACCAAACTTGTATAAATTTTAGCACATTTGGCACACTTACTGCTTGAAGAGGATGGGACCGAAACCGGCGTAGAAAGCGCCGATACCCTCCTGGCTGTACATCTTGCCGAAGCCACTGATCAGACCGCTGGCATAGGTAGGCTCAGAAACGAGGCGGATACGGGTGGCCTCAAGGGGGCAGAGGGCAATATCGGCGAAGAACTCGGCACAGGCGGAGGAAACTAAGTAGACGCCGGTGCGGTAGTTGGTGGCGTTCTCAATGCCAACGAGGTTAATGGCTTGTTGCTTGAAGAGCTCGTAACCACCGAACTTGAAAGCACCCTGGAGGAAGTAACCGGCGGCGGTCGGGCCGAGACCAGTCAGGAGAGCACCAGCACCCTCGTTGGCGATGACCTGGCGGATACCACCGACGAGACCACGGTTGTAGGTGACAGGGTCCAGCTGGATTCTCGTCTTGACGCTATAGGTTGGAATACATGTCAGCAAAGATACTTTATGAAGCGCAATCGCAAAGTGAGATGGTGGTTTGTCATTTGACGACAGAACCATGCCAGTGCTAGAGGTCTAACGTACACATCGACGGGTGTGAGAGCACCGTGGGTGGCGGAGCAGCAGACAGCGCCGGCAAGCGCAAATCTGGAGTAGAGAGCAAGACCGCTCATCTGGCCAGGGGCGTTGGCGGCGGCCTTCTTGGCGAGGGCATCGACCTTCTCGGTGGCCTTCTCAACGGGGGCGGAAGCAGACATCGCGAAAGGAGTATTAGGCGAGTATGGAATTAAAAAGGTGAGTGGAGATTAAGAATAGAAAGTGAGAGAGGCGGCGACGAGAGGGCACGAGGAGGATTGGGTGCCTGTAGATAGGGAATACAGACAGACAGATGGTCAACAATGGAGGTTGAAAAGGAAAATACAGAGGCTGAGGCTTTTTTCCAGGACAGCATCGATAAAGGGCGGCTGGATGGAAGAGGCGCTGGCCTTATTTGGGGTCTAGCGCGTCTACCGGACCCTTGTCCGAGGGATAAAATTATGCGATTGACAATTTTTCAGGTGCTTGCTTCCCGCTATCTCCCGAGCCAAACAGAACGGTAGGGTAGCAACTGAATCGCTCCGATTGACCATGGCTCTCTTCGGGTATCATATCTGTTGGCAAAGTGCTGCCAATCCACTTTAATAAGCTCCAAGTAGTTGCCAAATATCTCTGCCAATACCGAGTATAAATGTTCTGTTCTGAGTCGTGTGACGATAATTGATAATTATATCTAGATACGATATCGCGCAACTTGAAATGCGCAAACGGCATGACCTACAGGTAATATGCGTAACATTTCATGTAGACGGATTTAAGGGGACTCGCCAGCCGGTACCGTGCCACTAAAAGCCTGTTGGAGGGCCACCTGTCAGTCATCCAACCTGTGATTTGTCGACTCAGTCCGTCTTAAGGTTAATTTTTACGACTCGAAATTGAGCAGCTCTGTGATAAGGCCCAAAGGTCTGAGGCCCATGTCGCACCCTGTGGGGTTTGATTGAAATTCCACCACAAATAAAAGAACCCAGTCTCGTTATGATTGTTGATACAAAATCTTCGATCATTTTTATCGGATTGGACTCCCAGGTTTGGCTTACATGATGCAGGTACAAGCAACCCAATGCTCTGACGACATCCAATGAGCCCTTGCAGGACCAATCATGCCGTTTGTTATTAGTAAACAGATAGAGACTCCCGATAAGCGTTATCCAGGTAGCGCAGCGGAGGTATACTTGTAAAGTGAAGGGCGCCCGCTCCATCCGGTGCAGATTGCTCAGTTAGTGATATCGTCAATCGAAGCTGTAAGTACAAGATAGAATCGTTTCACAAATGGACGGACGCCCCACAAGATTGTGTTGTATCCCTCTGCCTCTCCATTTCGCAGCATCATGTCGAACAAAACCCATACGATCCCCGAACTCCCACGGAGGAGTGTGACGGGGCAGAGCATCGCTGCGCCTACCGAGGCCGACTTCGTTGCAAAATTTGGCAATGCGTTTCCAAAACCAAGGTTTCTCAAGTCCGAGCTTGGCACAACAGCAGTGTATGATATTCCTCCCCCATCCGGACAGGTCAAACGCCAGGTCTTGATCATTCACGGGATGAATACTCCTGCTCTGGGGATGTCGGCACTTGCAAAGGAGCTACAAACTCTGGATCCTGATGCCCATGTTGCACTCTATGATCTCTGGGGCCATGGCCTCTCCTCGACCCCTCTTGCCACCCATACGCCCCAAATCTTCCATTTTCAGATCTTCCAGGTATTGGCCTTTATGAAATGGACTTCTCCTCATATGCTGGGGTTCTCTTTCGGTGGCTCGACCGCCGTGAGCTTTACGTTGAACAATCCTTGGGTTGCATCGTCCGTAACGCTGTTGGCACCTGCTGGTACCGCCTATCAGGCTTTCAGCAACGAAGTCTTAGATTTCCTCAATGCACCTCCGAGCAGAGACTCTGAAGCAGCAGAAGCTTTCCTCGATGCTCTCGAGGGTGGCCCGTTAGTCGTGCCTGCCGATTGGCAAGAAAGGACCAGAGCCGGCGAATTTGTTGCTGAAGCGTTCCGGCAATGGGAGCTGGATGCGCATGATGGGTACCGCTCGAGCGTTCTGAGCATGGTTCGAAATGGTGTCTTTGGCTGCGAGGACATGTTCCGTGAGTTTGTAAGGCTTTCCGTTAAGAAAAAGACCATACTTGCTGAATTGGACCCCGTGTGCACCCAGGACCAGCTGGTGGAGCTGGGATTTACCGACGTAGTGGTGGTCAAGAATGTTCATCATGGTTTTTTACGCCAGGTGCCAGGCGAAGTTGCGCGCATTGTGCACAAATTCTGGACACAATAACATCTTGGAATACACAAGTCGAGAAAAAACTTTCGACTGATCATCTCACTATATGTCATGATATAGATCGTCGCAACACAAGATGGGCAGATAAAAACGGACGTCCTTTTCCGGCGAAGCCCGTACCTCTCATCCTTGCAAAGAATACGGCAGGAGCTTGGAAGTAGTCTCTGGTCTCGGTAACTGATAGTTGCTTCTATTTGCATGCAAATGACGTTTTTGGGGCATTTGCGCATATGTACAGCACTTAGCTACAGGAGTTAGCCTATCACAATTTATGAAAACAATTTTTCTGACAAATATTTGGTGGAAAAGCACTAGCAGAGTTGGGCGCATGTACTGAACGAAACTTTTCAATTCGACTTCAAGCTGAGATAAAGTGGAAGCTTCAGAGAAAAGAAAGTACCCGAGATTTCAATAACACGTGCCATGTAGTAGATACTGGTTCCAAAAATGTAGATTAAGTTGATCGGTGCTACTCTTCAAGGAAAGCAGAGGCGAGACGGTTCCCGAATTCGGGGTTTCGACGTAACCGAAGCACACGACCTTCCGCCAAGACCAGTGACACATATTAACAACCTCCCACAAGCTCCCCCATTCCACAATGCCACTGCCCGTGCGGAAGGCCCTCCTATGATATCGAAAACACCTCTAATCTACTAGGTCAGTGTCTTTATTTTATTCGTCAACCAGGGAAACACGGATCCAATACACAACCTCTGTGGTAGACATGTACGATGATGAGAAAGGAATTCTTATAAAAATCACAACAAGACAGTTTGTACGAAGGTTCGAGGGGGGTAAAAGGGAGCTCCACCAGGTACTGCGCATAGACGGGAACGCTCGACAGGCCACGATGAAGTAGCTTTTTTGCACAATTTGCAGCCGCAATGCATAATCACCACCAAAACTACCCTTACCAACACCCCAGTAGAATCGCCAACTACGCCCGTCAAGACCCTGGCAAAGCCCAAATACTTGTGGGGCTCCTTTTTACACCCATCTAACCTACGTACTCAAGTACGGTGTGTTGATTGACCGAATTCCCCGCACGTCCCCCCAGCATATTCCCAACCTTGCATGGGATTGGTCAATAAAGGCAAGGTTATTAGTGGAAACTGGGGGTTCGGCAGTCTAGTCTTGCTAGTGACGGACCGGGATAGTGGAGACCCTTGATGAACCTATCCTCTTGCATGATTGAGTACGGAAAGAGATCAACCACTTGATCAACGATGAAAGTAGACCCTTGTCGCCAATGAGGTAAAAAGATGCAGTAGTAGTGTATCAACACAAAATCACCATGTGTTCATGTCGTTGGCGGGTGAGGGGATATGGAGTCCGTAGTATATATATCCCTTCCCAGATACCCCATGCCACACACTCCGATCTCTCCCCCTCCGCTTACCCCCCGTACTGAACTCCGTTGGACTGGGCATCTCACGAGACACTGCATATTCCATCTTACCGTCTCCGATAAAGTCATGGCCGTCGACACGTTTTTCGCGCGGCGGTCGCTTAAGGCCAAGGACAACCGCCGGACTAAAGCCGCCGAGCTCACACTCCGCCAGTCAATATATCCCATTGCGCTTGTCACCATCCTATTTTTCCTCTGGGGCTTCTCCTACGGATTGTTGGACACCTTGAACGTGTGTATTTCTGATCGGCATCATACCGAGCAGCAAATGTTGACAACAACAGAAAAAATTTCAAAATGTTCTCGGTATAACTAAGGCGAGGTCCGCCGGTTTGCAGGCGGCATACTTTGGGTATATTCCACGGTAATCTTTCTTATAACAATGTCATATGCTAACGTTGTACTGTCTTATCCAGGGCGTACCCCCTTGCGTCTCTCGGTCACGCCAACTGGATTCTAAGACACTATGGCTATCGAGCGACGTTTATCTGGGGTCTTTGCTTATATGGTATGAATCCTATCGATCGCGTTCTGTAAATATCGCTAGCTAAGATTTTGCGCCATATTAGGCGTCGGCGCTTTTGTCGCTATTCCAGCTATTAAGGCTGAATCATTCGGTGGTTTTGTGGCTGCTATCTTCGTCGTTGGTAATGGCCTAGGCTCTCTGGAGACGGCAGCTAACCCATACATCACTGGTGAGCCTGGACTGCCTGGGCACATGTCTATGCGCCCTGCTTGGTTGTCTTCTAATCAGCTATTTTTCTATAGTGTGCGGTCCGCCGAAATACTCAGAAATTCGTATCAACATCTCTCAAGCATTCAACGGAATTGGCACCGTCATAGCTCCCGTCCTCGGCTCCTATGTGTTCTTCACCTTCAGCACAGATGCTGCTCTCGCCAATGTGCAGTGGGTGTACGTGGCGATTGGCATTTTCGTCTTTGTTCTCGCCTCCATCTTCTTTCTGTCTACAATTCCCGAGATCACGGATGCCGATATGGCTTTTCAGGCCTCTGAAACACATGCCAATGCCGACGATAAGTCATTCTGGACGCAGTATCGGCTATTCCACGCCGCTATCGCCCAATTCTGCTATACCGGTGCACAGGTCGCCATTGCCTCTTATTTCATCAACTATGTCCGAGACACACAGCCATGGTCCACTGATTCCTCTGCGGCTCAATTCCTATCGGGCGCACAGGGAGGTTTCGCAGCGGGTCGTTTCTTCGGCTCTTTCTTGATGAGATACGTCCGTCCGCGATGGATCTTCCTTTGTTTCATCACCTTCTGTATCATCTTTATCGCGCCCTCCATCACGCAGTACGGCTATACGGGAATGGCTCTTCTCTACCTTGTCCTCTTCTTCGAGTCCATCATCTTTCCGACGATTGTTGCGCTGGGAATGCGTGGTCTCGGTAAACACTCCAAGCGAGGGTCAGGTTTTATCATTGCTGGTGTCTCCGGGGGTGCCGTTGTCCCACCTCTGACTGGCGTGGCCGCCGATGCTCATGGGACGGCTCTGGCTATGGTCGTTCCTTTATCCTTTTTCGTGGTCGCATGGTCTTATGCACTCTGTGTGAACTTTATTCCCGCTTACCGGGACCCAGCCGACGCCTTCTCAACCACAGAAATTGTAAGTTGCTGTCTTTTATTAAGAAGTTAACAAGCGGCAAATATCTGTTCTGAGGATGAAGAAATACTAACGGACATCTGCAGGGTACAACTAGTCACACTAATGTCCTAGATGAGGAGAACGCAGGTTCTGATACTGTTCCGGATGAGAAGGCTGCCGATAGTGAGCATCTCGACGATTCCGCTCATAAGGCGTCTTCACAGGCCGTTTGGGGTTGAAATTGAAGAAGTCTCGAATAGCTTTTGGGATAGTTTAATCAACACAATGATGACCTCCAAAAGTAAGGGATAAATCCTTGATTGGTCGGACCAGGTGGTAATATGCACAGTAAACTCAGCGTTTCGAATGGCTGTTGGGCGCAAAATGCCCTTCGAGTTCCTGGAATGCCGCATAAAATGAGACGGAAAAGAGCTTCGTAAGCCTATTACAATAAACTTGAAAGATCTTGAGTCCTACTGCGATCTCTATATTACCACTTGTGTAAAATCTAGATACCTCAGCTTGGGAAACCAACTTTGGGTAGGGAGTAATTACAATGCGTGCCACAGAGTCCCTCTTTACATTCGCTACCAGAGCGGTGTCGTAATTGGAAGTCATTCGAGGCCGTGTGCACTCCTTACACAGTTACTCAAAAGCTACACACTTTTTGTAAGGAAGGCATCGCATTTTTTTTTTTCCCCTTTACAAAATATGAAAAATAATGCGCTGTTGCAGGTTTTTCGTACAGTAATAACACTTTATTAGTGGTGACGTTCCCTAGCGCTCGGGGTTCTCCGATCTCGTAGCGGTAACTAATAATAACGATGCAGGGCGTACGTTAGGTAGATTCCTAAACTTGCAAGGATCAAGACCGAGGCATCTTTTACGAGTCTGGGGAAATCTCCCCACCAGCTAGTTAAATGTCCAACGATAATGCACCTCCGCGAAGAGGAACGTATCATTGACTATTGGGCATCATGTCGGACCAGGCGAAACAGCGTATTGCCGCCATAGGTAACCAGATCTCCGGTGCAGGGAGCTTTGAAGGCATCCCGGCCGTCAAGAAGGTTGCTACCCCTTCCAACGGACCGCGAGTGCACGGCAAGGTCGTCATTATAACAGGTGAGGGGAATTGCTCTCTTTCCTTCGCTGAAGAGGAAACGGCGGAACACACAAGATGAAGAACATAGCTGACCAGGGCATATGTCTTTTCATTCAGGCGCGAACTCGGTACAGGGCATCGGCCGCGCGACAGCTCACCTCTTTGCAGAGAGTGGTAGCAGAGCAATTTATATTTGCGACTTCGACGATAGCCATCTCGAGACACATAAGCGCGAACTCGCCTCTTTATATCCCAGCGTCGACGTTCACGTGAGACAGTTCGACGCCTCCAACGAGGAGGCTGTCAAGGCCGTGGTAGACCATGCCATACAAACATACGGGCGGCTAGACGTCTTCTTCGCCAACGCCGGAATTACTGGCCCCCACGCGGGATTCACCGATATCAGCAAGGAAGAGTTCATGAAAGTTCTGGAGGTCAATACGGCTAGGTGAGTTAAGCCCTAATATCCTCTTCAGGTCCAGTCCTTTAGCTCCAATCCATGTTTCATTATTCGGCGGCCAAATGAAGGAAAGCAATGAAAGAGGAACAAAGAAGAAAGGCTAATGCATATGATTACCAGTGTGTTCCTTGCCGCCAAATACGCAGCACCTGCGATGATGAAGACGTCCGCCGAAAAGCCCGCTTCATCAGGCAGCGTAATTGGCACGGCGTCCGTAGCCGGTATGCGATCCAATGCCGGGTCGGCGCCGTACTCAGCGTCGAAGTCAGGTGTCATGTCCCTGGCGCAGACGATCGCGTACCAGCTCTCTGGGACGGGCGTTCGTATCAATGCTATCTGCCCGGGCATTATTGAGACGGGAATGACGGCACCGGTCTACACTGCCGCACGCGCTAGAGGAACGGAGAACCGCATTGGGCAGATCAATCCCATGAAGCGTGGCGGTGTTCCTGATGAGATCGCCCGCGTGGCCCTGTTCCTCGGCAGTGATGAGGCCAGCTATGTCAATGGCCAATCCTGGGCCGTCGATGGCGGCTTGAGTGCTGGACATCCGTATGTTCTTGGGAAGATGGCTTAGCTGAATTTTATGGCTTTGGTTTTAAAAGGCGTGATATCTCTTCTACGAAGCTTTGAAAACCAGCTATGCACCAGGACTGCATTCAAATAAAAGTATACGAGCTTGATTGCCTGCAATGACCATTATCTTGTTTATTCTATGGCCATGGAGGTCTGCTTTGACAACAAATGTTTAGCCATCATGGAGCCTCTGAGCATATGCTAACCTTTCGAAATACACAGGCCAACGCGACTGTCACCAAAGACTATTATAACGATGACAGTGGGATAGCTACATTGAGCTCCTCGATTTTCCGTTGGCTCGGTCTTGATCTTCTCTGGAACCCCTACATCTCTCCAAACCTCCTTCAATTTTCGTAAAGTACTAGCCGTATAGATGGAATTGTAAAACTCTCAACCTCGAACATACTTCATTAGGTATAAAGAGCGAGGTTTTGAGGGTTAGCAGTTCATGATATGCGTGTTTCTGGATCCTCGCTTTTCGTTCTACCCGGAATAGATACCTAAGCTAGGTTGCTAGGCCAGGTGAAGGGAGCTTCTATTTATGATAGAGGTTGGCAAGCAATGAAGCCTGTTGATCATCTTATGATCTACAAAGTACCACAGAGCATATTACGAGACTGGGGTAAATGGGGGCTAGGGTGACCCGAATGCTGGCCCGCTGCGTCTCATCTCGCGACATCGCTTAGTCGTTCCCTTTAAGATCAACTTTCAATCCAGAACAACATCGCAGAAGTGAGATGGACTTTCGTCCTCTAATCACAAAAAATTCTCATTTTTCTGTCTAAGCATCAGTTCTGCCAATTTTCAAATTTGCTATTCACTTAACCTTGTGATAGTTGAAGATGAATCGTTTAGGTTGTGGTGTTTCGCCCATGTTTTGAGCAGGGGGTACTCCACCCAGAGCGCAAAGCCCGAAACACTTCGAGTAGCAAAAAGCAGCCCACCCCTGATCATCAGACATTTCATCGCAGCGTGTAATAAAAGGATGATGCCTGCGGTTGGGATTCGTGTTTCTATTCTTTTCTCTCTTGTCTCTTGATCGTTTGTTCATTTGGCCGATATTTGGTTTATCACGAAACTAATTTCATTCTTTCCTCTTCCTTTCTCAAGCAGCCGGTCCTGCCCTCATATTACCCGTGTAGACCACGATGGATTCACAAAAGCTTAATAAATATGATGGCCTGCACGCCGAAGACCACTCGAGCTCAAGATCTAGCACCGAAGTCGAGTCTCTGATGGGCGAGGGCAAGATTTGGCATGATGTCGAGCTCAATGCCGGGTTGCGACGGTCCAAAGACGACGGGCTACTGGCAAAACTCAAGTCGTATCGGTGGATCATTGATACATCGTTGCTTTTGATCATACTTGCCTTGCTAGCTCGTGATCAAATGAGGAAGCCTGCAGTATTGCAAGACCCCAATATCTGGCAATTCGGACAAGACTTCACAGGAGTAGGCCCGAAATGTAGGTTGGCAATTCGCCCATGGGATATTCTCATCATCTACTGACCTCGACACAGGGTCACAAAAGATCAGGAAATTTACCAGCGATCAGTCGTATGCGCCGAACAACACTGCTGATTTCTTCAAAAACGAGACACTTCAGAAATGGAACGACCTCATGCCAAGTACGCCGCTCAGACTCTCCTATTTTTTACACCTTACTGACGAGATTTATTAGTTGGTATGGGCTTCGTCTGGGTGAATAACACCGAAAACTACCACGACCTCCCCACGCCCATCATGTGGCCCGACAAGACGGTGTTCACGACATCGGCAACACATCAAATTCACTGCCTTGTAAGGAAGCCGCCAGCTCAACAACGTGCCTGTGTATATGATTTAAGCTAACGACTGTCCAGTACACCATGGCGGTAGTATACTCGGGCTTGACGTCTGGTCATGAATTGCCCGATGATCACCACTGGCACATGATCCATTGCTTCGATTACATGCGGGAAGCCGTCATGTGCAATGCCGACATGGCATTGGAAGGCCTCGAACACACCTTCCCAGACCACAATGGTGGCTCCGATGGTTGGGACTCAACCCATGGTAAGTTTGCATCACGCTGAGAATTGTTGCGCCGCGGTTGATCGGGGCTAACTTGTAACGCAGTGTGCAAGGACTGGAGCCAAGTCAAGACGTACCTAGAGAGTGTGCGAGCTTACGATGATCGATTGATCTACTAATTCCCCCCTAGGAAGAAGGTTAGTCACCAGAGTCAGGAAGCAATGCCATCATATTCAAAATTAGCTTTGAGATCCGTGTTAGAAATAAATAAAGAGACCTTATAACCATGAAGCATACCTGTTCGGGTGACTTGATTCAAGTGGACATATGGGACAATTGGAACATGGTAAGTGCCTGTCGAGGAAAGTTAAGATTTGAGATTCATGTTTAGAGGATGAGAAAGCTGGCTAGGAAGACGACAAACATATTCTTACTCACCAACCATTCTACCACATCGCCTCGCGGGCGTCCACGAAAGCCTCTAAGGGAAAATCCAGCATAACGGCGGACTCGGGAAGGTCTTGGACCTTCTTCGTTGCTTCTTCCACCTTTTTCTGCTCCTTTTGCTGTTTCTCTTCCGCCTCGGCTGCAGCCTCCTTGGGGAAACATACTGCACAAATTCCCGGGATGACAGGCCAAGCTCGCAGCTCGCCCTCTTTGCCGTTCACGATACGAGCTTGACATTCTTTAAGCCCGAGGCGAGCTTGCAGACAAGTACTCACCGACTCGAATCTGCAGTGACCCCATTTGCAAGAGCCATATGTATATGCGTTGCAAGTACACATCTTGCGTTCTGAAGTGAAGTGAAGTAGACAGGAAAGGGGACACAAATGAAGAGACCGGCTCCTGATTTAAGGATCTGGGCGGTATATGTCCCAGATTCTGAGGTTAAGGACGAAAAAAAGGAGAATGACTGTAAATAACTTGGTGACCAGAACTGAGCAGTGATGATATGGCATGCATCTTTATAGATTCAAAGAGTGACAGCATTGACAATCGAAGATACTCAAAATAACAAAGAGTTTGACAAGCCATTGTATCTTTTGGATAGAGGGTTTGTCAAGATTGCTGTCAAAGAACCATTGTATCAATATCGACGATTTGTGTTTGTCAGTCAAACGCTTACCGAAACTCAGGAGTCTAGAATGCTGCATCTTTATCCTCAATTGCTGGAAACCCCAATGCAATGAGAGACGAGTATGCCATTGTCACCAGTCTTGTCATCGTTATTGTAACTGACAATAGTAAAGAGGCTGCGTGTTTGTGAAAAGTACTACTGTAATGCGTTACTAGTAGCAATGGAGAGCACCACCTAGATGTGCAGTGACCTATTAAGCGCTATATTCATTTTAAAGCGGAGCACTACAAACAGTTTTCACCACCTGACAACTGAATGCGCAATTCCACCTAAAACAGCCACATCAAGATCTCTTCACCCCAACCAGAGACTTTTGATTTGGTGAATTTCTTCAATCCACGTAGATATCACAATCTTGAAAGAAGGGGCGTCACCCCGTCATGGAAGAAGATCGCGCTCAGGCGGACTTAGGTATCGCTGCTGATATCGAAGACGCAAACACCCCGCCCCCACCAACATCAGAGCCACTCAAACAACCCAAGAAAAGGTTTGTTGGCCGACGCACTGCCGCCAAAAATGGAGGCGCCGAGAATACTAGCGGAGATACGAGCTTGGTACCAGGTAAGATAAGACCCCTAATACACGAGTTGGGAAATGCTGATGGAAATCCAAGTCACCCAAAATCGAAGGCCACCGAGACTATTGAACCAGGTGCCTCCGGAGATCTTGGACAATCCCGAGCTCAAGGAGGCTATGACCTTGCTTCCCGCCAACTATTCTTTTGAGATACCGAAAACCATTCACCGAATTCGTTCTTCTAGTGCCAAGAAGGTCGCCCTGCAGATGCCTGAAGGTCTTTTATTATTCGCCACTACCATCTCTGACATTCTCACCCAGTTTTGTCCGGGTATTGAGACTCTGATTATGGGTGATGTCACATACGGAGCTTGTTGTATCGATGACTACACCGCAAGAGCTTTGGGATGTGACCTACTCATCCATTATGCGCACAGTTGCTTGATACCGGTTGACGTAACCAAGATCAAGGTGCTCTATGTCTTCGTTGACATCAGTATCGACACTGCCCACCTCCTGGCAACATTGGAACGCAACTTCGCCGCACCCAAGACGATTGCCATGGTAGGAACAATCCAATTCAATGCGACGATCCACGGGGTCCGTTCAGCGCTCGAGAAGGCCGGCTTCAAGGTCTTGACCCCGCAAATAGCACCACTCTCGAAAGGTGAAATCTTAGGATGCACGTCGCCACGGCTGCCAGACTCTGACAATGTCGACTTGATCCTGTACCTGGGAGACGGACGATTTCATCTCGAAAGTATCATGATACATAACCCTGAGATACCCGCATACAGATACGACCCTTACTCTCGGAAGCTAACACGGGAGGAATACGGTCATCAAGAGATGCAAAATCTCCGGAAGGACGCAATAACAACTGCGAAGACGTCAAAGAAATGGGGGCTAATCCTTGGGTCGCTCGGCCGCCAGGGCAATCCCAACACCATGACCCTCATTGAGAGTAAACTAAAGGCGATGGGCATACCTTGGGTGAACCTACTCCTAAGCGAGATCTTCCCAGGCAAGCTGGCTATGATGAGCGATGTGGAATGCTGGGTGCAGGTAGCCTGTCCCAGACTAAGCATTGATTGGGGATATGCCTTTCCGCGGCCACTGTTGACACCCTACGAAGCACTTGTAGCGCTGAATGAAAGAGAGGATTGGAGCAAGAGCGGTGTCTACCCTATGGATTACTACGCAAGGGAGGGCTTGGGGAGGACGAGGGACATTCAAATCTCTACTTGAGAATTGGACAGCCTCTTCGGATTTCCAATCACGTTGAACTGCTTTATAACAGTTGGAGAACCTAATTCCAGGGTAAATTTGACGTGCCGCCGAGCCGCGTAGGCAAAAATGTGCAAGACACTCAACAGTATGTGGGTGTATGCAGATGCCATGCCAACTATTCACACAAACCAAGGCCTTCTCCCTGGCAGGCTTAGGTCAAAATAACTATGTGAAAATGATATCCTGATTTAGGCAGCCATCATACAACGAGCCGATTAGGTAATTGAAGACAGCACCTTCGCCGTAACCTGTAGCCACTATGCGGCTGCCGCGACATCAAGGAGACCTTGATGTCCGAATGCTGACCAAGATCTGGGTTGATTACTTTAGGCAGCAGCAATAGATGGTCTAAGTGTGTTCACGGAGTAAAGATATTCGGTTCCGGACATCTTTAAAGCGGAACGGGATATAGTATCATACCGTCCTGTGCATGGAACCAATGTGGGCCTCTACATATTTTCTTGCATTATCTGATGGTCTGATAAAATAATACAATGCTTTAGGGCTGGCGGTGCCAACAGCACATGGTTGTCCACTACGTCTTCAACGCATAGAACTAGGTAGTAAGCTATCATAGAAGAAGATCGAGATCAGAAGGGCTTCACAACATCACGAGGGTTGCGAGGGTTGCGCGAAACATGGATATTCTAGGAAAAGGAGAAAATCACAAGATGAGTCAGGCTATGATTAGCAAAGCAAGCTCTTTGACCCTATCACAGCGCCTGTGACGTCTTAAGGATTCGTCACTTTTCTCGGGGTTTGTATTCGGCTCCACCGAGTCTCCGCCGACGCGGCCGATAAACTCGGAGTTAGAGGCATACTACGCCCCTGACTGCTCGGAAATCGAGGCAGTCTTTATAAGGAGTCGTCAACGCTCCATCAAATGGGACGAGAATGATGTTTGTTGATGCAGCCAGTCCGTTACACTAACGTCAAGCTTCCCCTCATCTCAATTAGCTTGTGCTTTCTTATCAAAGATCCCGGTCCAAGATGTCTATAAAAGAGTTCAGCGTCCACGAGCTTCGTCTTCTGCTCGGACTCGAAGAAGAACATGCAAAAGATTGCGTGTCGCATAAAAAACCAGCTAATCCAGAGCCGATTATTTTCGATTCCGAAGACGACCTCACAACCGATTTTACCAACTTCTTTTCGACACCAGCGAAAGAGTATGTTTCTACTCCAAGAGCCTTGACAGGGGGTTCCATTATTGTGAATATCCCGATAATCGCTAATGATGATTTGCGTAGTGTCAACTCACGGACTAGCATTCTCTGCCAGCTCCGGGGTGAAGAATCAAGTAAGTTAAAAATTCCCATCAAGTCTCGCACCTAGCGCTAACACCATACTCACTAGATATGGACGGACGTGGATGCATACACAGTGGAGCGTACGCACCCTCCCAGCAAGCCAAACCACCAAGTCCTGCTAGACGCGCTCCGGAACTCGCGCGATAAGGACCTACCAGACATCGGTACTGCGCCCGTCATCGCCAAGATGTATGCTCTGCAATGCAAGGCGAAGGGCGTCAAGCACGCCCTCGAGTTTGGCACACTCGGGGCGTACACATCCATCTGGCTGGCGACGGAGAACCCCGGAATCCAGGTCACTACGATCGAGATCAATGAGCACCACGCCGCTGTGGCAAAGGAGAACCTCGCCAATGCTGGCGTTGCTGATCGCGTGGATGTCCGCCTTGGCGCGGGTCTTGACGTTCTGCCCCAGCTCACGAAGGAGATTGAGAGCGGTGCAAAGCCCAAGCTTGGGTTCGTCTATATTGATGCCGACAAACAGGTATGGGGATCTTTCTCACTTCTCTCCTTGGTGGCATATGCCCTCGGTTGCAGAGAATCACCACTCCCCTATTGATGATAAAAATATGATTACTAATACAGTCTACTGTTCAGAACAATTGGAACTATATGGACCGCGTCATCCCTCTCTGTGAGCAGGGAGCCTACATATACGTGGACAACATCGTACGCAGTGGGAAGATCTTGGACCCGAAAAACCAGGAGAAGAACACGCTGGGAGCTCGTCAGGTCGTCGAAATGGCCGGAAAGGACGAGCGTGTCGACAGTGTGGTGCTTCAGTTTGTAGGCGAGAAGGGCTGGGATGGCATGGTCATGGCCGTTGTAAAATGATTATTGGGTCTGAGAATCACTACTCTATGGATTTTACAAAGCTAGGATTGGCATAACATACAAAAAGTTGAGAGAAGGGAGGCTTATTTGCTCTAAGTTCTAGGCAAATGAACTTGACTATCGCTTAATATGCTTATTGAAAAATAATCCCGACATTGACTTGATATGCAAAGCTTGAGAGACCCGAAAATTGCATGTGACCGCACCCAGAGCTCTGAGTCTCCTATTGCTTATCATCTTACGTTTTATAAGTCTTGGTTCAAACATGCACTTAAGAAGATACTCAATTAGAACTTATCAGTCTTGTTCAGTTCATGTCAGCGCCTTTCAGTATGTAGTCAAGTAAACTAGCTAAGCGCCCTCATGTGATCCCGCATTTCCATCTTCCCCCTAATTACGGGTACACCTTCTCTTCATCAGGCCCATTGCCCTCGCCCTCGCCCTCATTGCCTCGGATGACAAGGAGTCCCTCGTCAACGAGCTCCTGGTCCTTCGCACGTCTCGCCTCGGACTGTTTCTCAAAATGCTTGCATCGCTTGCACAGGTGGTTGACTCGGAAGAAGTGGACCTGGTGGATGATCTTGCCCTCGGCGTTGCGGCAGGTCCAGGGTCGGCCGGTTGCCTCGTGGCCGCGGGCATCGGCTCCGCATTTGCGAACCCAGAGACCGACGGAGTGGCCGCAGGTGCCGAAGATCTGGTAGCGGCCGCAGGTGCAGTTGGCGTTAAGAGCCGTAGGATTGTGGACAAGGATGTCGTCGGAGAAGACTCGCAGCCATTCCTCTATCTCGTGTGGTGCGACGAAGCGATTCTCGAAAGCTGAGGGGTCCTGATCGGCCCAGGTGCCGGCACCGAAGGTCTTGGGATGAGTGTTAACCATGATTGTGATGGTTCGTAGTCGTGGTTGATAAGGCGTGCTGTAGACAGTATGGCAGGTTAATGTGGGTTGCTAAGTCTGAGGCGGCGGTCGAGCACTTACGAGATAGAGAGGCTGAAGGTAAACTATGATGAGTTGTTGTGTGTCTTGAAGATGGTTCTTGAGATGGTGGTAGGACTGTCCAGACCTCGTGAGTAATGAGTAGTATCTGTTGGTTATGTTGAGAGGGAAGAAAGGTTTGATCACGAGAGAAAGTAGGGTGTATAAATAAGAAAGGAGGTTCGGGGTCGTCCTGCTGTTCCTGTCGATTGGATCAGCTGTGCTCAATGAGTTATAACCCATTACTCAAGCACTAGCCATTGGTGCTATTGGACGTAGCCAATATGGGATGTGATCAGTATTGAATGTGGTAGCCATTGGAGGCGGTTCCTATTGAACCTGGTTGGATCTGATTTGTTATTGGAAGTTCGCCATTACTCGACCAGGCAAGAACAATGTCTGACTACAGAGCCATGTGCAATAGATGCAATTGGCCTCATGTATTACAGGGGAATAAATAATTTGTTCCAAGCCGCCGGTATTCCAAGCAACACTCCGGAGAAATGCAACCATCTATGCGGCATCTATGGCTGTTGAGCGAGATAAGGATCACAGGAGAAGACCAGCTGTAATATTCTTTTACATTACAAAAATCTTAGCTTCACAGAAGTACTTTGGAAGAAATCTGTTTGTTCGTATCGATCCAGTTTGGTTTCTTTATGCGCCCTCTATACTACCTGTACCTGATCTTGACTCTGTCCATCGGTGTGGCTGCTACTGTCACTAGCAGAGCTGTTACCGCCGCTGTTCTTGTTGGTTTTTGCTCCACGCCTCCCGTGACGAGCTTTGCATCGCTTACAGATATGATTCACTCGGAAGAAGTGGACTTGATGGATGGTCTGCCTATCCGCTCCATGACAGATCCAGGGATCGCCGCTTGCAGTTCTCCCGCAAGGATCCTTGCCGCATTTGCGGACGTGGATCGTAATTGTATGACAGCAAGTACCGAAGATCTGATAGCGACCGCAAGTACAGTCTGGATGCTGAGCAGTGGCGTTGGAGACAAGAATTTCATCAGGAAAGATATCGAACCACTCCTCCACCTCCTCTTCGTGAACGTAATGACCCCCGAAGGCAGAGCTGTTCTGGTCAATCCATTTGGCAGTGCCGCGACGGCTAGATTCAGAGCTAGACATCTTGCTCGTTGTGGTGGCAATCCAAGATGAATGCTATAGTACGACGGGTCAATATTGGTCTCAAGATCGAGAGGAATGGACGACACGTACAACTGAAGGAGACCGAAAGCAAAGAGAAGTAGCTTGTGTTATGGTTTGTGTATTCTTGTCGTGGAAGTGGCAGAACTGCAAGCGACTGACGAGTGATGGGTTGTGTTGAGAGCAAGAGAAGGGAGGGTGCTTAAGAAGTGAAGGAGAATCTGGCCCATGAAGCTCAACTTGACATTAGAATCGCATTCGATATGTGCAAATAGAATCTAGGTACTGACCATTGAGGCCATTGAAGGTCGATTGTATAACAGTCATGCTTAACAATGGCCATCAACGCTGTCAAGCTGTGCAAATTACAGTAGCATATTTTTGATATACCCTCTCGTATGATCACTCAATATCGTCATTAAACGCACTAGATTTCATTGGATTCTGATTTGATTAGTGTTAATAACATGTTTGATGTGACTCCGGACTGCCCTGCCCAGACATAATTTGACAACACCTTCGCGACTGGAGATAGCGACATAAAGAACTTTTAGCACCGGTGCCCAAAGACATAGTAAACGTCAAGAAATCGGCTCCGAAAAAGGAATTCCGGTTTAACGAGAGATCCTTCAAAAAGGGCACAGGTAGCGAGACAGGCAGTAAGACTGATTTTATCATGAGAGCGGCTAGTCGGCAGCGCCCTGCCTATCAGGACGGTTATCCTCAGCGAGCGAGTGAAGCGATCAAGACGATGAAGTGGATTACCCTGGGCATTCACTCAATCCTCTAGAGGGAGAAATGTCCGGACTCGAAGATTTTTCACTTGCAGACGTTGATGACGATCATGTAGACTCTCAGCAAGAGCTGAATATAGCTTCATCATTATCAAATATCAAGGAAGCTGGTTGGCTTGAGTTAAAAACTGTGAATAATATCGATCATCGATTCCTGGTTTCGTTTGGGTTTAAAGTTGTATCGTAGGATATAAGCATAAGCTTCTAGCCTATGTCTAAAGCTCAGCACCGATGAAGGTGTTACGAGAGACGTATATAATCACAAGAAGGCATAGTGTCGACTTCACAACATGAAAATAACAGTTACGATGTAAGAGTAGATTCTTCTTAATTGATCTCGTTATCATCGTCAAGTCTAGACGCTAGTCTATATCAAGGGTATCATAATTATCACAGCAAGCATGAAGAGGTTGACCGCATACGTAGCGTCGCTATCTCCCGTAGCAGCAGGAGTTGTGGCTGTAGTCGAACTGGCTGTGGGCGTAGCGCTCGACATCCAGCTCCAAGTCGTGCTCGAATTACCGCTCCCACCAGAGTCAGTACAAGAGCTAGTAGCAGACACAGTACTGGAGCTAGCACTAGAGCTAGTACAGTTGCCTGTGTCTGTGGCCGTGGCTGTGGTCATGGCCGTCGTTATGGCTGCGGTCGTGGTTGTGCTCGTATCATTTCCACCGCAGCCGTCATCCTAAGACGTCGCAGTAGTAGAGTTGATAGAGAAGACGTAGCGCGCATTCAGCGTGTAAGGGGCCTCGCCCGGACCGAAGATCTGGAACTTATCACGTCCCCACTCGGGCTGGTTGATGCCGTCGATGTAGTCTTCGACCTCCATGACGACACAGCCGTGCTCCGGAATCGTGCGGGGGAAAGCTGGGTTGTCGAAGATGCCTTGATCAGACTTGACCGCGACGGTGTCGTTCATGCTGTTGCAGGAGTAAACTTGATACGCGGCCTGGTCGGTGTAGACTTGGATTTGAATTCCAGACCAAGCGGACTGTAGACGGGCGACGAAGTTCTCCTCGGCGCGCCAGTCGCTTGTTTGTGCCTCGTCGCGGTTGAAGATGTAGCAGGTGTCTAGGATTGTGTTAGCCACGACGTAAAGTAAACGAATTAGGAAGAGAAAAGTAGTCATGTCTTAACTCACCATAGCCTGTGCAGTTGAAGCCGCAGTTACCGAGGGCCTCGGGGTCGCCGAGAGAAGCGCCAAGCTGCTTGGGCTGCGTCCAGAAATCATTGACTGATCCCGGCTCGTTGGCAATGATGTCGCCGGTAGGGATGAGAATGGTGTCGGTAGCGACACGCTGGCCGGCGGAGGGCATATACAACGTGTGATTGAGAGCGGTTCTTGTCTCGTTGTTGGCGAAGCCGTCCAGGTTCCAATAGGTGTGGGAGCTCAGCATGATAGGCGTCTTCTGGGTGGTGGCCATGGCGACCATGTTCAAGTCCCAACTCCAGCCATCAAGAGTGTACGAGATGTATGAGATGACCTCGCCGGGGAAACCTTCCATGCCAGCAGGATCGAGGATAGAGAAGGTGATGCTGCTGTTGGTATGCTCAACGACAGTGAAGTTTCTCCAATCCCAACCGTCAGGACCGCCATGAAGTGTGTCGACACCCTGGGGCTCCGCAGCAGTAGGATTCTCATTCGGAAGGACGTTGTATGTCACGCCATCGATCTCAAAGGTGCTGTTCTTGATGCGATTTGCGTAGCGACCTGGGACACCACCGAAATGGGGGTGCAGGGTGTCCTCGGTGTAGTAGGTAGCATTATCCCAACCGGCAACGATGTCTCTGGTGATACCATACTGATCCTTCATGAGCATGCGCGAAATGGAGGCGCCGTAAGGGATGAAGCCGGCAGACAGGCCCTCGCTGTAGATCCAGTACAGGCCGTCCTGGTCAGGACCAGGTCCTGTGTTCATCGACTGTGCTCCAGCGACGGACAGCATGGCCGCACCTAGCGCGACGAGAAGGGCTTTCACGAGCATGATGGAAATGAATGTCTGATAAAAGGAAGGTGTTGTTGTTCGGAGGTCAAGCCTTGAGCACGAGGGATGCAGATCGGGTTTGTGTGAAGAGGATGAGAGAGTGTAAGAAAGATGAGGGAAAGCCAGGATCCTGTTCACCTAAAAAGATATCGGGCTAGTGCATGTATTGCTGGGCATCTTGTCCCATCCCATATGTACTCAATGGGACAAAATCATCAATAGTGATTATCCAGCAACAACGGCGCGTTAGAATGTGGTCATTATCCCTCGAGGCTCAATTGTCTAGGGCTGACCAGTGACGGCAATTGTAGGGGGTCACGCAACACATTGACATTGACTTGCAGCGCTAGTCTGTATTGAGACTAGCTCCCGACCCCCTTTCCCGCCAGCATGGATCGAGCCGAAAAGTTGGGGAAGGTCTGCCCATCATTGTTAATCCCATTGCCCATTACCTATCAGATCAAATGCCACACACATTCATACTTCATGTACTTGGTACTTTAATCATGAAGATGATTGCCTATATAGTGTTACATGTACCTTTTGTACCAGCTTTGCCTTGCATGCCGAGCTACAGTCTTCTTTCCTGCTAATGGTGGTACACTCCCTTTGCTGATTTTCGCGGTGACACTGTGTTGTTGGCTCCCAACTCATAGGACCATGCTGTTACCGTTTTTATGCCATCTCCAAACACTCATATACTATATTTTTAGCACCTGAATCTGGCAAAATCGACAGGATTTTCCCCCTCAGTTATAATTTCTGCACAGTGGCATCTACCGAGGCACAATCGACTACCCTTGCCGCGACGTGACTGATACTTTAAGCCAACGAATACATCATCAAGTATCTCGGGTAATCAGTGGCTCTTGCGATCATATTGCCGACGTATATATACCAAGTCGAATGAATGTGCTGTGTCTCTTTGACCCAAAATGTGATATCAGATCCGTTTGGTTGCCATCATCGTGGAACTAACGGGTCCCAATATGATCGGAGATGTCCAACTCAGCTATCCTGCTCTTTCCATGCAAAGTACTGGTAAGTGATGTATACCGTCATCAGAGCCACCAAAAAGGCCCCCAATCCGAAAGCCGAGGAGTGGTCAGAAGTAACAATGGCGTAAATAGCTACGGCGCCACTGGAAACCAGGAGCATTGCGAACATGACCAATAGGATATAGGGCCAGTTCAATTTCTCCTTGATGTGAATGCCCCATCCTATTACACGTTGTCCATTTTGACCTGCTGGTCTTACAAGCTGCAAGTCCAGCTTTTTGGGGAACGTTGTGATCCAGAATTTGTCAGTATGAGGACCTGGTTTCATCAGATGCTTGAGAGGGATGTCGGCAAACTCCACGTCGTCCATCGGGACTGGTTCGTAATGGTACCGTTTTGCTCTGACTTCTTCCTCTGGGGGGACTTCTCGAGCTTTAAACCATCTAGGGCAGCATTGATCCCCAATCGGAACCAACTGGAACTGATGATTGGTGATAATGTCAGTCTTCATCTTCAACAGTGGGCTAAGAAAAATTGATGACTGTACACTTACTCGAACGAAATCTCCTGAAGCTATTGTGTGAACCCGGGCTTTGGCTAAGGCATTGCATAGCTTTGTGAGAAGATTGGACCCGTAGGAACTGAGCGACGGCCAGTTTTTTGATACATAACGATCGAAAAAGTCGGACACTGATTGTGGCATTACCAGAGAAAGGCGCCATTCATGATCTCTCCGAATCTTTTCGTATTCATGCGAGATGCGCCGAAATAAATATTGGTCATTGCTGAGGCAGCCGACTTCCATTTGCGCTAGGGCTGTAGAGCTCTTGGTATTGATGCAAAGCAGAAGGAATTGAAGTGCCACCTCATTTTCTGATTCAAGAGACTCGCTCCTCGCAATACGGGCCTGACGTTCAGTGTCTCTCACTTGCTCGTTTAGTGTTAGTGTAGAGGGTGGCCGTGATCGTGTCGGCCTTACACTTCTACTATTTCTGACATATATCGGTGTTGGGACTGCTAGGAGATTAGACGTTTGCGAGTTTTGTGGGCGTTTAGTAACTGCCCGGCAACTAGCTTCTAATCTGCTCCGAAATCTTTGGATCCCGCCTTGTGTTAATTGCTTAACATCAAGGAAGGAGAGCTCCCCACAGCCCTAACATAAATTGTTAGCTGAAGACTGGATTAGAGCAAAGAACTTACGCAATAGTACCAAACCCGCTCATAGCCAGCAGGCGGTTTTGAATACATGTTTCGAAGCCAAATCCACCAGGACTGCTCGGGGATTAGTGGTGTTGTGCATCTTTCACTCTCACTTCTAATAGACTTCAACGACTCTTCGCTATCAACTCTGGAGATTCTTGAAGACACGGAAGCACTGTCTTCCTGGACTTCGAGATCGTCGGATCGAAATCTTTGTCGGGCTTTGAAATAATCCTCGAGCGTTTTCGTATGATTTCCCACCTTTTCTCTCTCAGCTGGATTATCAGGTTCGAAAAGGTTCTCTACTACCTTTCCAGGCGATGTGGTTTCGCTGACTTGCGCCTCAGCCATAATGGTGGGATCATGGCGAGTTGTCGACGGGATTGCGATCCTTGGGACATTTGCATCAAAACGCCCCTGCAGCAGTGTATCGGCGTTGTTTTGGTGTCCATCGGAGTCGGTAACAACAACTGCAGTGTTATCAAGGTCATTCGCTTTCATTCCTACGTTAGCAAGACTTTGGTAAACTCTATTGAAGGTTGCACGCAGTGCGATATAGACCGGCATCAATAGCAGGGAAATAGATATTTGCACTTGCACCCAGCAGAGCCTCGGCAACGACGGCGATGTCAAAGGGTAACTTACGCTCTTCTTTCTGCGATGGAATATAATGGATGATGTGGTGGTAACTATTTTTGACCGAAGGGAGTGATGGTCTCTGTCCTTGTAATATTCTTCGTTCTTGCACATTCGCTTTTGCTTTGGCAAGTCGAATGGTGTTTTGCACACTTTCACCACGCCTACGAACATTTTTGGCATCTGGTGCGAATTCTTGTGTGAAGGAGTCTTCGAACGGGCGGCGAAGCTGTTTGTGCCCTTCTGTCCAGTTAGACATGTCTATACAGGTAAAGAAGGCCACGATATGAGCTCCTACAAGGACGCTGGGTCACCTCAATAATATGCTTGCAGCAATCAATGATAGCAACATGGAAATCTAGTAGAGATTCCTGTAGCTCCTTCGAGGATTGGTGCAAGGTTTTATAATCAGCAAATGACGGGCAGTAATTGCCAAGGTCCATGGACAACATCGATATTGCCTCGCAGTAATCTCTATGATTTACAGCAATCTACCCGAATTAGAAAAGAAGAAAAAAAACCATGAAAGAACCGACTCGCCTGCATTGTCGATTTGACACTACCCCAGGCAAGTGCTGCAACCTCAGGATTTGATACCACGATAGTGTCAATAATGCTGCAAAAGTCTCGGACTGATTGCAACAACTTGAAAACCCGACTACCAACACTTTGGCCCGTCCTGCCCTTGTTCACAGAATCGAGCTCTGCAGTGAAGACAAGGATTGAGTCGGCATCGGGAACAACGCTGTTTTCAAAAAAGGTTTCGAGCTGGTCATTTGTGAGCGGGTCCATGAATTCAGTGACGGCCACTTTGAGTCTTCGTTCGGCCGTTGTCCGCCTTGATATCGCATCCATCGCGGAGGCATTGAGGTTGTCAATGATCGCGAAGGCCGTGGTGGCGGGGTAATACCCAGTGGAATGCCTATCCTATATGTAAGAAAGGTGCAGAAAGGTCTTGTCGCTGCGCCTAGCTGGGGCTGGCCCAGTTGCCTCGATATTGGTCCCTTCGCGCATAGCCACTGCCACGTAAACATGCGCATGTATGTGCAGGATGAGGCATGGAGTACCATCATACATTGCAATTGGGCGAATGCTCCTCTATAGATAAGGTGGCTCCTCCACCTATGAGAGCGCACACTGAGTGTCCCGCCTCCTTTTGCTCGCTGGGCCCTCAAGTGAAATAGGGCAGGTTCTGTCATCCAGTTCAAGCAGCAGAATCGTCGCCTTCTCGATTCTATGGATGCCAGCACTGCGCGAAAATGATACTCAACTTCAACTATATTCGAAGGCGATCTGGACTCATTACAAGCGACAAGCTAAAGTAAAGCGGATAAAGGCCCTCTATAGTCTACAGTCTCTGATTCATTGCGGTAGTCCGCAAGCTTGACATATGAAAGTTAGGAGATATTTCAGAAGCTCAGATCTCCTTTTTTAAACCCTAGTCTATCAATCAAGAACATTCAGATCAGTGCATGAAGGAACTGAAAGTTTAAATTAGTACAATGCAGGTGTGAGAGTGTTGGTGAGACTAGACTTACATTTCGGCTCAGGCTAGCCAAATTCTCCCAGAAGTCGGATTCTGAAATAGACATTGTAGTTAGTGTACAAAAAGTTTAATCAAGAGCAGTCAAAGATTAATAGAATGCTCTCCAGCTACTTATTCCCGAGCCCTCAATAGCTCCTCACAACCCAAAGAATGCCTCTGTACATGTATCTGCACACTCACTTTCTTTGTAGAGACCAACAGGTAGCCTACAAGTTACGTGTAATGCATAGACTTCGTTCTATTTTAATAGTTAATCAACCTTGACCAGGGAGGACAATGTTCTGTCCAAAGTACCTCTACTCAGCAGTCAACTCCCCAATCCTCCTCTCAATCTCCGGCACCTGTCTCAACAAGACCTCCAAGTCCTCCTTCTCATCCTCAAGCTGCAACCTCTTCTCCGCATCGAGCTTCGTAAAGACGAAATGGCCCTGGCCATCAAACTGCAGGATCCTGCTATGGTACTTCCACAGACTCCTCCGGTGGCTGACCGTCATCAGCGTGATGTTCAGCGCCTTGGCGTTATCATACATGATCTTCTCCGTCTCTAACGTTACGCTGCTTGTACACTCGTCGAGGATGGCGTATCTGGGCTTGTGATAGAACAGGCGGGCCATCGCTACGCGTTGCTGGAGGCCGCCGGAGAGTACATCTCGCCACTCGGCCTCGGCGTCCCAGCCCTCTGGGTAAAGATCCACCAAGTGCTCTAGCGATAGAATTTTGAGGATGTCGAGTAACTCGGCATCACTCACACCTCGCGCACGCACTGCTCGCAAGCTGTCAGGGTAGGTAATCTGTTGACGAAGACTACCCCTTGAAAGATATGGTCGTTGAGGTATGTAAAAGATGTCCGTAAACGGCGGTTTATATACAGTGCCGCCGTAGACAGGCCAAAGCCCACCAAGAATACGGAAGAGACTCGATTTGCCGCAGCCGTTGGGGCCAACAACAAGAAGGTGATCTCCCTGCTTTAGAGAAAACGATAGTGCCTTAACAAGCACATCGCCGTTTGGAGATATGATAGGAACATCGATAAACTCAATGTCCTTGCTTTCGACCACTTTTCCACGGCCTTTTAGTACGGCCTCATGTTCTTCAGTTCCCGAGCTTGATACAAGCTTCTTCTCAAAATGCCCGGCCTGGATATCGTCCATGACGTTCAGTAAGGACGCTACACGGGAGGTGTATCCTGCTAACTCCATGATCTCGCGGTAGGAGAACATGACTCGACCAAATGCATCAGATGCACTCAAGAGCATGCGGCGATTCGTCACAAATGTCTCCGTCCGATCGCCCATGCTGACCACGTCGGTGAGCGCACCAGGGAGTTTGAAGAACACCGGTACACTGCAGAGCATTAGGCCCAAAGCACCCCAGAAATATTTTATCACGAAATCTTCCATGACACCATGGTAGAACCTCCGCCGCAAAATATAGTTTACGTGCTTGATGAGTGTGAAGTATCCTTTGTCAAGCGTATCTTTTTCAGCCTCGTGACCGTGATATAAGGCGACTTCTTCGCTGTGGTCGATGAGCCTTGAGTGCTGGAATCTGAACTCGCCTTCCAGTCGAGCTTCGTCGGCGACGTATTTTCCAAATGGAGGAGTAAGCGCCCGCATGACTACAGCGGAAAGCTGGATGAGCAGAGATATGAAAACCACGCCCTCGCCACCCACGCTGTTTGACAAGGACCATGTGTATATTGTCTAGAGTTGAATTAGCCTCTTTGAGTTTTTCAAGAGCACCTCAAACTTTGCATACCATGTCTAACAGCGGCTTTGCCAGATTGCTATATAATTCAGCCAAACTATTTGAAAACTTGGCGACGTCGACGGATATCAGCTGGTCAGGATTCTTTATCCTATCATCCAAGGCGGATATGCCGTAGAATGTGAGCTGGGACAAGTATTTGTCGTGTATGTACTGGGTCAATCGCGTGCGGTATTTCAACGAGAGCTCGGCTTGGTGATAAGACAGCTAAAAGCCCAATATATCAGATGAAATCTTGGCAGTCAAGCATTTCGGGGTTACGTACCATGGAATTGGTGAAAGTGGCAGGAACCGCAATGAGCATCCACCAAACAATTCGTTTCAAGAATTCCTTCCCGCTACCCTTGACAAGCGCCTTAACAATAGCGCCATCCATCTCAGCGACCTTCAAGCTGATGAGCGTGCGCACCACCAAGAAGAAACTATGGCTGATAAGCAACCTCGACTCGCTGCTCGCGGCACTAGGGATGACGATCTTCAACAATTTCAACAGAGACTGGAAGAACTCTCGATTGAGCTCGACCTTCTTCTTGCTCGGCGCGTCCGGTCCATCGCTCGACGTCGTCGTCCCAGACTGCCGTTTCGCAACCTCCCGGGCGGAAGCAGCCTTCTGTTCGGAGATGGCATGGCGCACGCGGTTCGCGAGGGCGAGGAAGAGAGTGAGGTAAACGCCGCGGGAGATGCGGGTGCGGTTGGCAACGTAGTGCTGGGTCAATTGCGCGACGACGCTCTTAATGGATCGGTCTGTAGGTAAGACGATTTTGGATTGTACCGCCATTGCGGTTTGGAGTTGGGAGGGGTTTTATGCGCCTCCCTTATGCGCCTCGTTGTCGGGAGGATTCGAAGGAGTGAGTCGGTTGGAGGGTTATTACGTAGTGTCGCAACACTCTCTATGGCACAGTCGGCGACTAGGAGTTCAACCCATGAAGAATAAGAGTTCAGATGAGACAATGCAAGACAATAAAACTATACCATATCGGATCAATTATTACATTGTTGAAATTGAAGGAGCAATGTAGTTTATGGTTGAATGTGAACAACTTGGAAGTCAGGTAGGCCCAAGACACAAGGAATGGGGCAGCTCTTGGTGATCATGTCTTATTATTCCTCGGCGAAAGCACAGGGCCGCCATCCTCAATGGAGATTCGGAGGACGAGATGGAATGGCAGGTGACGTGCATATTGCATGTGAGTGTGGCTAGTGATGGGGCCCGGTTGTGGCTCAGCAAGTGTCTTTCTTACCTGAATTGCAACTCCAGGGCTGCTATTGATCGGCTTTGTAGCGGCGGATATGCTCCATATAATTTTTTAGTAGTCCCGCCTTCTTCTCATCGCGGGGTTGTCACAAGCATCCATCAAACCATCTCAACATACACATCAATTTTCCCCGGAATTCTACTATCTGTTCGCATCACAAAGCCCGAACAAAAAATGGCCGACGAAGAAGAGATCGCCGTCTACGACGAGGTCGAAATCGAGGACATGACCTTCGACGAAGCCCGCCAGATCTATCACTACCCATGTCCCTGTGGCGACCGCTTCGAGATCGCTCTCGTTGACCTTCAAGACGGATCCAACGACATCGGCGTTTGCCCCAGCTGCAGCTTGATGATCAGGGTTATCTTTGATGAGGTTCGTCGACATGAAGACACGCTATCCCGGAAATGATAACTAACTGTTGCCACCAGGATAACCTCCCAAAGCCTCCTCCTGAGGCCGAAGACCCCAAACCCGCCGAGCAGCCGCAGCAAGTCCCCGTAGCTGCTTGAACGATTCGATTCGCCATTCCCCACACAAGGAGACGGAGTACGCGCAGCCGGTACAATGTCGACAACGCGACCCTGTACACACCATATGATACTAAGCGCGGCATCGAGGACAACCCTCGGTCACACCTTGCGACAGCAGATTTCAATGGGAAGAATCCGGTGTAACACTGATCCTATCTGATATGCCACAATAGAACTGTCAGATCTGTGTACCATGAACACAATGTTTGCTCCCGTCAGAGCACATAGCAGCCCAGGAACGGTCCGAGCAACCAAGACCTGGGCAGGTTCAAAAGCAACCGTCGCCTTAGCAATGGCACCTCAAGGTAGAGACAGGCAGAAAACACACATCACACTAGAGCCGAAGGAGTTGTGTTTGACATAGGTCAGGGACCGTAAGAGATAGTATTGGTAAATAAGAGGTTAGCCACCGTGATCCAGGGTATATATAAACAGAGAAATGCCGCTACCCAAAACGCCGTAACACCCTGTCCAACCGCCGTCACCGTCTTGTAATAAGTCCGAATCCAGTAATGCTTCCGCGACGTCACTCACGCCATAGTAACTCCAGTAAGATGCAATAAATTATGGTCAATCACGGGTCATAATAAGACCAGGCTGGCAGCTGAGAAAACGATGAGGCCCATGAGAGAAGCCTCCAGGGCGGGCTTTTCCACAACAGCGGCGGTCGTGAGTGGTGGCATATTAGCTATTATTTCTGTGTGGTTGCTCGTTTCTGTTTCTGGTACTGAAAGCCAGCGTCAGCCTGGATAACCTTTTTGTCTTGTGCGTATAGAATGTCTTACGTGGGCTCGTTGTTATGTCGAAAGTACCAGTGGAATGCGCGACCACAGGGTTTTGGTTCATACTGAATGCCATCACATTTGGCACGGTTGCCATTAAGAGAATCTCGTGAAATCGCATATTGAGTAATTGTGAGGCCTTCCTTTTTTTTCTTCCTTCAAGCGAATGAATCAGAATGTCGATATTCGATTTAATATTCTAGCGAGAGCTGGAATTGAATCATTTGTTTTGAAACGTTGCTAGATCAAGTTCGACGAGTTGGTAGAGCAACGCGCTTAATCACCAAGTCGAACTTAAGCTGGTGAGGCGAGCGAGAGATAGCTGAGCTTAGAATTCAAGCGACCGATTGGCTAGCTGAGTAGTCGCGCAAATTAGAAAGACAAGGGCCTTAAAGATCTAAACATTCGACCTTGAGTGAGTCAAGGTGAGGGTCTGATAGAACGAGTGTGTAATGTATAATAAGCGACTGGAATCTGGTGGATTAGTTTGGATGGCATGCATAGCTGAGTCGAGAGGAGGTGTGTGTGAGATATGGGCTCTTCTAAATAATCAGAGCTCTGCGATCCACCCAAACGGCACAAAACCTGCATCAGAGACCTGCATGCCCGCCTTGTGGATGTATGAGAGAAAAAGATGGCAAAGGGTGGATCAGGGTTCCGCTTTGTGGTACTCTTGTTCGGCCTCATTATCGTAGGCCTTACCTACCTGGCAACAGATATCATGTTGTGAGCATTCGTAATGTTGGGAGCAAGGGTGAGCTATCAGGTTCCTGGCTTTTGCCAAGACCAAGCCTACGTTGTGGGATCGTGCATCACCAACCAGGCATCCCGGCTCTAATAATGACCGCAAAGAAGGGCCATTTTCGGAAACTTGGTTTACTTCTAGGATAAGGTCACCGGCACCTTGACCTGTTTGGAGCAAATGATGCATGAATACCACCCAACCATAGCACACCACCAACCCCCCACCCTTTCACCCATTAGTAACTTGACACTCTTGTTGTCAAGCTAGCCCGGCTATGATCGCCAACGCGCGTTGCCTTTTCGTGCAGATGTGTAGGTTTTTTTGTCTCTTCTTGCGTAATGCTCTATATCATTTGCGACGTACGCGACGAGCATCTGAAACAGAGTACGACAGGCAATTCAGTCTTGGCAGCAAAAGCAACCAAGCAGCAAATCGGCAACTGTGGACATGAGAGTTGGACTGACCGGTTACCATGGTTATCAGTGGGGGGGCTCAGTCCCTCCGATTACCGTTTGCTTGCGTCAGTGAATCTTCTCTCTTTTACAGCGCGTTTTGCATCCGCGATGATCGAGAAGCCCCTCTCGCTATTCCCTGCCGGGCCGGCTCCCTGTTCGCTGAATAATACCTGCCGAGCCGTGTCAAACCTTCCTTGTCATTGCCTTTGCTCCTTATAGGCACCCAATGCTATTGACATGGGGTTGGATGATAAGCCTTCGATGAGGTAGTCCAGTCACTTCGAGTTCTAGATTCGTCCGGTTTCCCATGGCTGGCTAACCCGTCCGCCCATCCATACATACACATTGCCGCGAGGTGCAGCTGGGTTTGCCTGGCAGCGGGTGCATTGAACTCGCATAAACGAAGTGCACTAGTAGGAATGGACGGGTCAGGCCGGACAAACCAGACTTCAACTTTGCTTTTCAGCTTTAGTATCCTTTAGGCTGGCACCTAGCTGCTCATTAGTCTTTCTCACGATAGATAAGAAGGTTTTCAATCGGGGTAAATGGTTCCCACATGGATTTGTTTCGGTATGCGGCTCCATTCGAAGAGTGTTGGTGAGGGCAAGAGGGGAAAAGGCGGCCCCTCTTCTGCCAACTTTTCTTCCTAGCTCTATCGACGGGTTTTACTTAATGTGTATCTCATGACGTCACGACATCTGGCAATTCTTCCGAAAGCAGTCATCTTGGTTTCGAGCAGCGACATATCGGAGTTTTGTTGAAACAGAGATATAATAAGCTCTTGTAACTGGATGTCTAAAATTAGAAAACCACGACTGAATAATGAAGAAGACATTAAGTGATTCTCTCCCGAACCCTTGAGAGTCATATCCCGACTGAGCTATATGTAAACCATAATGCTTGTATAACTAATCATCCGTCCCTCTATATTGAATTCCAAGCGAAGGTCTGGCAGTTCCGATGGTGTCCCTCAACTTGAACCGTTTTGCTTGTAGGTGAACTGTAGATCAGTGCCGGGGTTGTTGTCGAAACTGTTTCAAACAGATACAAGCCATCCTCAGTGTACGTCACTGCTTTAATCTGGGGTCGTGCAGATTTTTTTGTATGAAACGTGAGTATGTATGGTAGACGAAGCTATTCGTAAGTCGCATTGCACACATCCAACGCCAAGAGCTTTCTACGTTCATGGACCAACTCCTCTTTTGCAGCTATGTAATGCTATCTGTATATCTTAGAGAGGGAATCTTCCTTGCAAATAGAAGGACTATTATGACTACAGAATACCTAGCTCAGTCCTAGTGCTGATCTGAATCCAAATATTGGAACACGCATCGACCTTGGTTTTTATATACTGCACCTCTTCGAAGCATAAAAAACTTCTTAGCTACGGAGTAATTATGTATAGATCCGAATAGCTGTTTCGACTGAACACGTAGTATGCAATCGTTATCAGTTCCCCATATTGGTCTTGATTTGAACCAAGGCTAATTTCCTCTCCCAAGAGGGCATTAGACATGGCAACTTCATTACTCTGATGGAAATCACTGTTGACCCAAAATTCCACAGCTACACGTATGTAGGACATAATGAATTCCTCTTCGCTTAGGTAAGTTTATTTTGAACTGTGCGATAGCACCACGCTATTTTGATTTGGTTTTATATACATGGTCATCGGGCCCTTTGAATAGGTATGTACCCAAAGATGACCGGTTGGTCCTGCTGACTCAAAAAAACAAGCAGGAAGACTTACATGTAGGCAAACTATGCCCCCCCAATCTTTCGTGCCCCCAAAACAGCCTTACCCACGGCGGAGTCGTTTGGTTTCTCAAGTTCGGTAGTGATCCATTGCCCAATGTCGGCCATAGCATCAAGATCAATGCCTGTATCCATACCCAGGCTTTCCAAAAAGTAGACCATATTTTCTGTGGCTACATTGCCAGTAGCTCCGGGGCTGTATGGGCAGCCACCCAGACCACCGACGGAACTGTCAAAGGTTCGGATCCCTCGTTCTAAAGAAACGGCAGTGTTGACGAGGGCCTGACCGTATGTGTCGTGGAAATGCATGGCTAAATCTTCGTTCCGAATACCAGCAGAAGTCATGCATTTGAGAAGCTCTTGCGTTCGGGGCGCCGTGCCCATGCCAGTGGTATCGCCCAGGGAGATCTCGTCAGCTCCCATTTCGAGCAGCGAAGTGGCAATCTCGGCGACCTTATGAGGGTCTACATAAGGACCTTCGAATGGACATCCCAAGACTACTGATATGTAGGCGCGCGCTCGTATACCCATCTGCTTGGCACCCTGAATTACATCCTTGAATCTTTCGAGGGATGTGGCAATGTCGCAGTTGAGATTCTTCTTCGAGAAGGACTCTGTCGCGGCAGCAAATACTGCAAGCTCCATGGAGGGTTTGCCGGAGCCTCCCATGAATGACTCTGTTTGGGTTAAGTATCCATCCTTGTGATTTTGTAATATGGCGATGGCGTTTTCGACACCCTTGGCGTTCGGGGCCAGGAAAGAATATGTGATGGGAATGGGCGAGGGGATATTTGTGGTAAGAATATGCTCCATGATAGAACTCGAGTTGTCCATCTGCAAAATCATTTTCAGTGAGTAATGCTGTTCGTCTTGAAGTCTAAGGCAAGCAAGACAAACAGACCTGCGGAACCCATTTTGGCGAGACGAAAGATCCGGCTTCGATGACAGAAAGACCAGTCTTTGCCAGCCTTTCGATTAACTCGATTTTCGTGGCCACTGGGATCGCCTTTTTTTCATTCTGTAAGCCGTCTCTTGGGCCGACCTCAACTAGTCGAACATAATTATCTGATGCAGTTTGGCCAGGAACGTCAGAGGCTGTAGCAAAGCGTCGGTAACGAGTGGAGGAAGCTAGGGGAGCTCGCAGACGGGCAATACGGATCATTGGTCGGAGGGTCGCCATGTTTGATTCATCTCGTTCGCGAGATCGAAGGATGAGGTATGTTTCGTTATGTGAATTGCTTCAAATACTCCGATTCGAGATGCTGCAAAAACTATGTCGTTGTTTTGTGGTTGAACCCTTGCAAAAACTCCAATGGCAGTGACTTTGAACCCCGGACGGCCATTGACGGCTCAAGCTCCAACGCGGAAGCTACAGGGGACCGACCTCCAACGGTTCAGGTGACCGGGGAGGAGCTACCTACTTAAGGTCATAGGTTCCCGACTGTACTGACCCCGCCGAAGACGCTGCAGCAGCAGGTGGAGTCCACCTGATGATTCCCCGATTTTATGAAGCTTCACTGATGTGGCTGGTGCTCTTCACCTTCCCTCATTCTGTAGCTTTCATCTGCAACATCAATACCTATCTTAAGTGGCTGGAGATAGCTCCCTCGTCATCGTTGCTTCAAACCTCATCCATCTCTCCCAGACGAGTTTACCGAACGCCGACTGCTCCAAGCAACCCGGGCAGTGCTTCCAATATCTCCTCCAAATCCTCTCCTGCTGCCGCCGCCGACCGATAACATGGCGGACCCGAGAGAGTCTTCCTCCTATTCGGTGGTGCCTAGGATTCGGTACAACACCGTCGGTGGTGTGAACGGACCCCTGGTTATCCTCGACAACGTCAAGTTTCCTCGATACAATGAGATCGTCCAGCTTACTCTTCCCGATGGTACTGAGAGATCCGGCCAGGTCCTCGAAGCCAGAGGTAAGCTCTCCTGCTTGCGCCATCGTCGCTACCACCATTAACAAACCTCTTCCCTCCACCAGGTAACCGAGCTATCGTACAGGTCTTCGAGGGTACATCGGGTATTGATGTCAAGAAAACCAAGGTCGAGTTCACCGGTCAGAGCTTGAAGCTCGGTGTGTCGGAAGACATGTTGGGTCGTATCTTTGATGGTTCTGGTAGAGCTATCGACAAGGGCCCCAAGGTCTTGGCCGAAGAATACCTCGACATCAACGGCAGTCCTATCAACCCCTATTCAAGAGTGAGTTGTCGAGTTCGATCATTTGTCTGCCGAATAAGCGCTAAGCAGCTGCCTAGGTGTACCCCGAAGAGATGATCTCGACCGGTATCTCGACCATCGATACCATGAACTCCATCGCCCGTGGCCAGAAGATCCCCATATTTTCTGCTGCCGGTCTACCTCACAACGAAATCGCTGCCCAGATTTGTCGACAAGCTGGCCTGGTCAAGCAAAAGGGTGCCACAAACAAGGGTGTACACGACGACCACGAAGAGAACTTCTCCATCGTCTTTGCCGCCATGGGTGTCAACTTGGAAACCGCCAGATTCTTTACCCGCGACTTCGAAGAGAACGGTAGTTTGGAACGTGTCACACTCTTCCTCAACCTCGCCAACGACCCTACGTATGTTCTCTCCCTCACATCTTATTGCGCACCAATTCCATGTGACTAATTGTCATTCATAGTATCGAACGTATCATCACCCCTCGTCTGGCTCTTACCACTGCCGAATACTATGCCTACCAACTCGAGAAACACGTGCTGGTCATCTTGACCGACTTGACTGCCTATTGCGACGCCCTTCGAGAAGTCTCTGCTGCTCGCGAAGAAGTGCCCGGTCGACGTGGTTACCCCGGTTACATGTACACGGATTTGTCTACCATTTACGAACGAGCTGGTCGTGTCGAGGGACGAAACGGTTCCATCACACAGATCCCCATTCTTACTATGCCCAACGACGATATCACACATCCTATTCCCGATTTGACAGGTTACATTACCGAAGGTCAAATCTTCGTCGACCGTCAGTTGGATAACCGTGGTATCTACCCGCCGATCAACGTGTTGCCTTCGCTTTCGCGTTTGATGAAGTCTGCCATTGGCGAGGGTATGACAAGAAAAGATCACGGTGATGCCTCCAACCAGCTCTATGCTAAATACGCCATCGGCCGTGATGCGGCGGCCATGAAAGCAGTCGTCGGTGAGGAGGCGCTGTCCGCCGAAGACAAGCTGTCTCTGGAGTTCTTAGAAAAGTTCGAGCGCCAATTCGTTGCCCAAGGCGCTTACGAGTCCCGGTCCATCTTCGACTCGCTAGACATTGCATGGAGTCTGCTCCGCATCTACCCCAAGGAGCTCCTCAACCGTATCCCCGCCAAGATTATTCAGGAGTACTACCACCGTTCGACCTCGGATCGCAAGGGCAAGGGCAAGGAGAAGAACGACAAGGGCGTGCGCGACACGGATGGCGAGCCACAGCAGGAGGAGAACCTGGTTGATGTCTAATTGCAGCAAGTAAATTCCTTGGTTCTGTTATAAGGGTGTATAGGGTTAGGTGACGGCACGCACATTGCATGAGTACGGAGTGCTCTGTTTATCCAAGTTCAATATAAATTCTAACCTCAGTGGTTCAGCCCAGCGGTATTGTTATAGACTTGAGTGTGATGAAGATGTGAAGAGGCAACTCGACTTTTAGGTTACAACATGATTAGATTCTAAGTATGCAGGCCGAATGTTTTGGATATATCATGACAACTCAGCGAGGCTGATTACATCATCTCATCTTGTTCAAATCAAGAGCAAAGATGAGATTGAGATTCATCCGTTGCTGATATTGCATCCACCTCATGTATCATTCGCCTATTCCAGTGTTTCTTTTTTTCAAACAATAAGTAGGTACAAGAATACAGCACAAGTTTTCCCCATGTCTATTTCCTCATCAAAAAGGGGGTATTATCAATTTATCGTCAGTCACTCACTCAGCCCGTTTTCCTGAATTTGCTCGGTATGTTCTCCTGCACGATAGCCATGCGCTCAAGGGCCTCGAGCCGCTCCTCAGCCTCCTCCATCTGATCGTGCTTGCGGAAATGCTCGATATCCTCCGGGTGCGTGAGGTCTTCGAACTTTGTGTTCTCGTCGTGGTATTTCTCCCAATGGTGGATCTCGTACTCGTACTCGTCGTCTCCGTGGTGACCTGGTCCGGTTCCCAAGTCGGGCAGCTCCCCGCCGTTGCTAATGAAGTCGCTGAATTCGTTGCGCGAGACGATGCCGTCGTTGTTCTTGTCTAGGAGGTCGAGAAGCTGTTTCCGAAAACCCTCGCGCGCGGTGGTGGTTATGTCTTTGTTGGACTCGTCCATTAGGCCGTAGGTCCGGAGCATCTCGTCGGATTCCCACCGGCCGTTGCCGTTGTAGTCGTGGATTGTGAAGAAGGAGGAGGTGTCGAAGTCGGTGATGTGGTGTTCCTCTGTTGTGTGGTTGCGCCTGAGGTTAGCTGTTATGTTTCCCCTTTTACTTGATTACTCTGCTGCCTTGCGCATACCGGCCATGTGTTTCGTCATCCAATTGGCATCATCGGGAACGGTGGGTTTCGGATCGTGGCCGCCTCCGTGAGCCAGAGCTCCGGAGAGCAAGCCTAGACTTGTAGCAATTGTAAAGCGCATGGTGACGCTTGCGAGAGGAATGTGTTTTTGTTGTTGAAATGGAGGGGACTGTTAAGATATGAGGTAAGCATTTCCTTAGGGGGACAAACCGGCTACGGGCTGTTCCTGGGTGATCGGCAGTTGCTGCAGAGTCCCTGGCGATTTATTGACTTGGCATTGATCAGCTCCGGCCGGTCGCGTGGGTCTAATTGCTCTAAAACGCGCCGCCCGCGTCGGTTGCAAAACCTCCAGCTCTGCAAACCATTGGACGTCATAAACTCTTCTCATATTTTCTCTTTCCATCTTAACCCATAACTTCTGGACTAGACATAGAGAACTCTCTCTCTCGACCATCAGACAAAATGAGTCGCACGTTAGAGCCGACTCTGTATTCCCTGTTACCTACATACTCAACAGCTCTACCTCAACCCCTTCTCAAGCTTGCAGCTTCTCTACTCGCCCGGTCACGCCACAGCGCCGGCGCATTGAAAGCCGAAGAGGAGGTCGCTCGATCTTACGCATGTGCCCACCTTGCCTGTGACCGCCTCAAGATATCTCTCGACCTCCCTCCCATACAAGTCAGACCTCCTATACCGCCGAGGCTATACAAGCGGTTGTACGCCCATCTCGACAATGTCCTCCCCATTACCTCCACAACCAAGAAGTCGAGCCGCATACGAACACCTACCTCGAAAGCAAAAGATTCGCCCATATTCGGGAGTAGTCAGCGCATCCCCTCGCGAGCAACGCCCAGCAAGGACACATCCTTAGCCCAATTCCGATCACCGGCCGGCAAAACGCCGACCAAGTCTGCATCCAAGCCGCCCCCATTAGCCGCCAAGAAGAAAGCCGGCGGAGCTATTAGTGCTTTACCCGCGTGGATTCGGCCGACAATTCAATTACTTTGCAAAGAGCTAGAGCAAGAACAGATAGGAAAATATGTACTAGCAGGCATCCAGACAATCGTAGCACCCCTCGGACGACGTACAAAAGATGCCTGGGTCAACGACAACCTCACCACTCTTCTAGCCGCAGTGTTCAGTCTTGTAGCCAGCCAGGTGCACGTGTTGAAACGAGGCAGACAGCTTGACAGTAGGCAATACAAAAGAATTCGGGCAGCCGTTCTAGAAACTCTGGACCACGCGCAACAAAAAATCGAAGTTCAAGGAATGGACGAAGACGAGCTGTGGATCGGATGGTCTGATATCACCTCTAAAGACGTGGACAAAGGCATGGCCGAAATCATCAAGAAGGGCTGGCAGAAGGAAGAGTGGTTCGCCGGTCTCGAGCAGGCGAGTCAATGGGTTGACCCGGCTGATGAGGACAACGATGTCGAGATGGGTGAAGACTTGGATGTCGAAGACGATGATGAGCAACAGGTCAGCGAGAGACTTCACATGCAGAAAGCAGACACGATGCTCCAGAGCAGGTGGAATATGACGCAGCAGAAAAGGCGGGAATATCGACAGTGGAAAGAGGATATGCTACGGCGTATCAAGGAGATAGAAACTGCTCGTGAGACTGGTATGGAGGTTGATTCTATCGCTTGAGCCATATGAAGATTTACATCGACTCACAGATCACAACTGCCAATTACGTGTGAACTTCGTCCTCAGTGCTTCCAGCCACGTCACCTTTTCGATAATTCTCCAGGAGACATTATTCAAAGGATGTCATGAATGCTGATCTTTACCCGTAACAGCTGTCCACTTCCCGGATATTGCCTTGCTCAGGAACATCGACCTACCTTACAAGCTGCGAGCAAGTTGCGAAGCTTCGTCAGTGGATAGTTGTGCCGGTGTGGATTTTCAATAAATTTCGAAGGAATTACTCCGTAGCGGGGATGAAGGATGAATTGCATGACGAAGCTCAAGACAACTATTGCGTGCCTGCATATCCGCCCGCCGCGGCCGACTAGGGTTTCAATGCCGGATTACCCCCTCCAGGAGACCCTGCAATTGGACAATTGAATCCTCGTTGTTTGTTGGGGTAGAATAAAAGTCGACTCAAGCATTCACGCCTTCAGGGGATAAGCTCAGTTGTAGTTCAACTGCCGTCCCGTAAGAAGCTGGCTTAGCTTCCGTCTTTTGGACACTTTTCGGTGCCGCAAGCCGTGATACTACTACTCGTAGAAGCGTCCTCTTCAGCTTTGAGCTTACTTACTCAATTGCTGACGAAGCCGTTGCAAATCCAATGATCCGTCAAAGGAAGTGACGCTTTCCCATCAACCCCAACTGGGCCATCCCAGTCGAGTCCCCAGTTCACGAACCAATAATTGAGTCTTGAAACATCCAAATCGGGTAGGCGGGTGGTGGCCGTGGAGATTTCGAAATACAACGCTTGGATGGGGGCACGTAATCACACCGGAAACTTGCCTCCACCCTGCAAATGTACTACAAAAGAACAGCTAATAAGGGAAATGAAGAAGCACCGATTACGTGGGTAGGTAGATATTTAAACTGGAATAGATCATGGACCGTCTTCGAAAAATTGGAAAGGTTTGGTGTTTGCTTTCGTGGCTTGACTGACATCACTTATACCTTTTTTTCTGCTTGTCGTTGCTCACGATGCGTTTCCAAGCCTCTTCTCTACCAACGATCTTATTAGCGAGTGCTAGTGCCGCCTCCGCCACACCCTTGCAATTACTAAACTCCCGCGCACCCTCGGGAAGACAGCTTTTCAACTTCACTTACTACGTCGACATCGAAAACAGCTTTCTGCGCTCCGAGACGCAGCTCCTCCTCACGACCTTCGACGATGCCCGGCTCTACCAGATCAACCCGCTTGACGCCAACCCCGTCGCTGAGCTCATAGCGCAACCCGCCGGTGCGACGGCCCTCACGGGCATCGTCAAAGTCGGCAATGACAAATTCGCGTTTACCGGTGGCGTGAGAGGTAATTTGATGTATACCAACGAGACGATTTATACGGTCGACTTTACGCAGCTCAACAGCACGGGCTTCCCCAAGCTCGAAGTCGCCGCTACGTTGCCCGATGCCGTCTTTCTCAATGGTATGGCTGCGCTCCCCGCGAACCCGGCGACGATCCTCGTCCCGGATTCGAATCTGGGGGTTATCTGGCGCGTGAACACGCTCACAGGCGCCGTCGGCAAGGCCATCACGGACAGCTACTTCGGTATCCCGGCGAACGCCACCACGAAGATCGGCATCAACGGGCTCAAGGTCCGGGGCGACTACGCGTATTTCACGAATACGGCGCAGGCGGTCTTTGGTCGCGTGCCGATCACTTCTGCTGGTAACCGTGCAGGCCCCGTCGAGATCTTGCTCGCGAATACGGGAGCTGCCTGGGATGACTTCAACATTGACGTGAATGGCGATGCGTACCTCATGCAGTCACCAGGAGCCGTGTTGAAGGTTACACCTGAGGGACAGACGAGTTATGCGGCGGGGACGGTGAATAGCACTGTTTTGTATGGCCCAACGAGCTTGACATTCCCGGGTGGTGGGAAGGCTTATGTTACTACGCGCGGTGGAAGCGTGGCTGGCAGTACGGTCGAGTATAGTGGACAGGTCTTTGAGATTGAGCTCTGATTACCTGCTACATAAGGTAGATCAATCAGGCGGCGTACTGGCATACTGTTACCTAGCCGATGCACTACAGGGAACACAATGGGCTCAATGGCTTTTGACCTTGAACAGGAAAGTACCTAGGTACCTAGGAAGAGTTATGTATATAGAGATGGAATTTTAGCAGTCCAGATTGTCAGTTCGGCAGTAGAGGATGGCCTGTAAGCGCACCCGCACCTTTGGTGTAGGTGGTCTGTCTAGCATTGACCTGATGTTGCCGAACTCGTGAGGGATTCCTGTTCGATTCATCGAGCAGCCCTGCCGTTATTCTTTTTTTTTTTTTTTGTCTTTTAACCTTCGCTTAATTTCTTCCTTCTTAAACTTACCGATAGGGGTATGAGTGCCTAGATATCCATGTCTTGTAGTTTTTGTCTTCGGGCACCTGTCGTAAAATATTGCTTGCCTTGTGTCAAACAAATATCTACCTAGGTTCGCCAGGGAAGCCGATCAGCGGAGAGTCTCTGTGGGGAGAAAATAATACCGCATATCAAGCACATCGTAGATTCATCGCATTCGGACGTTCAACCTCAGATGCTGGCCTTTGTCGACTGGGAATGTGTTTTGAAAAGTATCGAAGCCCGGATCCGTCTGCTGTGGAGGATTTGAACAAATGCGACACTGCAAAATGAATGCCATGTCTCCATCTTACCGAGAATAACACCTGAAGCATCAAGTCTCTTGACATATTGGTATATATGTGTCCTTCGTTCTTCAATCTTCACTCATAGGCTGGGTGTGCAGGATATCTCTCCCGGGTAGTCTCCCTCCCCTTTCCAATGCCACCACAGGTGGGTTCTCAAAATCCAATCCGGCGCCCCGCTCTTACAGACTGGCAACCTTCTCCAAACTTCCTCGAGACTCAAGCAAACATCCGCAAGCCCTCACGTGAAATGGGAAAAATCAAATAAAGCGGGAATCATCTTGGGCGGCCCTCTATATGTGATGGCTCCAAGATACAGCCGGAACCCAATCGAGAGCGCCATTACCTTGTGGTATCAAACCTATGCTGACTCGCTGAACGGCGGTTATGAGGTACAAGACCTCGTAGCGCAAGCGCCGAAACGATGGACGGCGTACGGGCCCATGATTCTGCTTCCTGCAGGGTCTTTCACATCGCCGGTTTGGCGTGAGGTGCTCCGACTAACTACGGATTCTTTCGGTGAGATAACAGAACGGCGTGAGGAGGAGACCAAAGTTACTACAGAGGGACCAATGCTTCTCTGGCGGAATATTCTAGACGAGATCGCAAGATCTCCTGCAGCTTCGCGATGCACCCACTTAGCGATCAACGAGGGTATTCCGTTACATGTGATGAGCGACCAAGGTACCACCGAAGCAGCTGCCGACAATATATTGCGCAGCCCCAGTGGTCTACAAATGCTTTACGGGGATTTCGGACCGGCTGAGATATCCTCGCAAGAAACGCGCCAACCAATAGAAGAAGATTTCTCACGCGCCTTCTGGGTCTCAACGAAACAAAGTGGCATCACACAAACTTGGGCGCCGCGATGGACTATGTTCAGCCGGGGCAACATCAAAGAAAAAGCACGCATTCTCGACTTTCACTTCCCCTCTGCGCCACCTAAAACTAGTCATCAGGAAGCAAATCCCCCCTCTGGGAAACATATTGGTAATGGCCAAAACAACTCTTCCCCAAAACCGCACCGCATAATCCCGGCGAGAGAGCGCCGTGGCGCCATCGCTGTGGATTTGTATGCTGGGATCGGATACTTCGCGCTCTGCTATGCCTCACTCGGGTTTCGTGTCCTATGCTGGGAGCTGAATCCCTGGAGTGTGGAGGGTTTGAGGCGGGGCGCGATCGCGAATGGTTGGGATGTGCGCGTTGTCGCTCCTGATACGAATGAAAGATTTGAGGACGCCTGTCAAGGGGCACCAGATGGCGAAGGAGAAGATCAGCTTATGAGAGATGGATTAGCTGGAGGGGAAAGGATAATCGTGTTTGCTGAGGATAACGCCCGAGCTGCTGGGAGGATCCGCAAGTTGCATGATCTAACATTGGAGCAAGGCGAAAGGCGGGAGGGTCAACAACTACAGACCGAATCGACCGATGATGTCGTCACTTCCACTTCATGCACAAGAATAGAAAAAGAGTCGCATAAAACTAGCGATGGTGTTGGATTGCAGATGAAGAACATCATGCACGTCAACCTTGGATTCCTGCCGTCGAGCGAGGGCTCGTGGTCTACGGCATGGGACATAGCTAGTGAGAGCGAGCAGGTCTGGGTCCATATTCATGAGAATGTCGGCGCTCCGGACATCGAGAGGCGGAAAGGAGAGATTGAGGAGTGGTTTACTGAGCATGCGCGGAAGATGAGGCCAGAAGACGCAAACGGTAGTGGCAGGACTACTAACATATGCGTTGAGCACGTCGAGCTTGTCAAGACTTTTGCCCCTGGTGTCTGGCATTGCGTCTTTGATCTGTACATTACGAGATAGGGGAGTGGACAAGACCAAACAGTCCCCTGAAACGAGCCATATCGAATGCTGCTTAGTTTCAAGAAAGCTTTGATCTAGCTCTAACTTCCTGATATCACCAAGGTACAAGCATGGGGAAAACATGAGGTGGCACGATGACTAAAAAGGCACTTTCACTATTCTACCCTCCATTGACATGTGTATGTATGTTGAAAATGATCTTCAAGTGGTTGGCAAGAGCATATCTTGGTTAACGCCATCACACAAGAGACAGGCCATATTTCGCAAAGCTATCGGACGTTCAAAACCCATCTATCAACTCTACTCCAACTCTGCAATTATAAATCAACATCGAGCCAAAAGCCGCTATTATGAACCGGACTTTAGAAGACTAATATCCATCTATCGTCCGGTGGCAAAACATCTACCTGCTTTGCTGTCACAGGGGCATGTCATCTATCTCCAACAACATCAAAGTCAGCTGTATGCATGACCGCTTATTGGTAAAAACTTAAGTGAAACAAAAACGCGGAACGCCGACGTCGCTGTACTCATAATTTAACATCAACCCCATGATTAAAAGCATCCCATTTTACTTACTCCGAAACACTGTTTGTTGTCTGGAAGATTATAAATCAAGGTTCCTTTTCTCCTCGGCTATTTCCAAATCCCTAAGCATTATACAAGGAAACAACTTTAAGCCCTACCGGAAACAAGAAAAAAGCCACAATGTTTTGGGTACGTGTACAAGTCCACGCCGGTAATCAGGTATGTACGAAGTATGCATGGAAGACAAACGTAGAATCCGTGGTGTCAGATTTCTCGGGATGCCGAGCCCATCGGGGCTGGCCGGGCACTTCCCGAAAGACGTTTCGTTTGCATATGCATTGGAGGGGTGGACATGGGTTCGACAGTATGCCGTACTGTACAACCCCTCATGGGTCAGATCGTGATTTGGTCTGTAGTAAGAGGCAGACCATCATCTCGTCAGCTACAACAATGATGAATGTCCCCTCTGACTGAAACCCATTTGATCTTTTTCTTCCTGTCGACTTCGTCAGCTTCGATGCCGCAATGCATGGTTTGTGACCTTTATGGTGCACGCATGCGGCTTTTCAAATGTGTCAGCTAGCATGGACACTGCAGCGTGCTCTCCAACAACTTATTTAATCAGTTTCCCATGTAGGGTAGGTTTCTTTCTTGACAAACCCAAGAGTCCAGAGCGCCTAAGACACGTGAGAAGAGCAAGGACCACGAGATGATTTGGTAAAAGTCATTTCATGCTTATTTATTCATGGATGTGCAAAGAAACCATTTTAAAACCGGAAATTCCTTTCGTCCAGCAATCCATAGCGGGTACGTCAAGTTCCAGCATGGTTGCGGTTGGGTACATGCCCTCAACGCCAGCCCTAAAATTAACCGTTCCATGCAACCACCACCACTGTAATTCTTTAACCCTTCTTCTTGGAGACACCAACGGTACGACCGCGACGGCCAGTCGTCTTGGTGTGCTGTCCACGGACACGGAGGCCCCAGTAGTGTCGGAGACCACGGTGGGCACGGATCTTCTTGAGACGCTCAAGATCCTCACGGAGCTTGCTGTCGACGGCAGCGGAGATGGAGTGAGAGTCTTGGCCAGTGACGATATCTCTTTGTCGGTTAAGGAACTGAAAGTATGTCAGTTGTGTGCTCTCCTCACATTCCCACTGGGGAGTCGAAATAACCCTTATTCCCAGAGAATGGCTGAAAATAGGCAATCATGCCATGGAAAAGATTGTACATACCCAGGTAGGGATCTTGTAGGCAGCGGGGTCCTTGACGATCTGGACGACACGCTCGAGCTCTTCGGCAGTGAGCTCACCAGCGCGCTTGGTCTTGTCGATATCGGCCTTCTTGAGGATCAAGTCGGCGAAACGGGGACCGATACCCTTGATGGAAGTCTTTCGTACGTGTTAGCTATATGATTGCCGTCATCTTTCGAGACGTCGTCGTTACTCACCAAGGAGTACAATGCATTTTGCTTGCCGTCAACGTTTGTGTTCAACAAACGGATGATGAACTGGAAGTTGCTCTTCTCGCCTGACACGAGCGACTGTAATGATGATTAGCAAGAGGCGGTTAGATAGATATGTTGATTGTTTGTTTTTGGGGCATCATAGGCCTCATCAACGAAAGCTCGGCATCGCATCGCATCGCGTCTCGTGCATCCGGAGTTGTTTAATTTTGATGGCGGCGAACTCGAGGTCGTGGTAGATGAAACGGAATTTCGCAGGTACATCGCTCATGCTCCTAAGCCTCCCCACTCGATCCCTGAGCCCTTCTCATAGCTGGCTTGATATGACCCGTGGATGTTCCAATCTGGCGAGAGTCGCGAGGGGGAGTACGGTCGTGATTTGAGGGGTGTCTGTCGACTAAGCGGAGATGAGGTGGCGGAAAATAAATATCGAGCTTTCGTTGACGAGACCTAAAATGCCTTCAAGCAACCACAAGTAGGTTTCAACTTACCATGATGGCGGTTCGTGTGGTGACGGTCGTTGATGTTGAGGAAAGCGGGATTGACCGTGGTGCAACTTTTTGAGGATTTTTGGTAAGAGGGTTGTGTGCGTGTGTGTGCCTTCCCGGGTCATCGATTTCTTCCGGCCCCGATTGAATTGCAGTGTGATTGGCTCGCCTCATTGAGGGGTGGAGCTGGCCCTAGTGGAACGCCCCTCCTTCCCTCAATTGACTGTCTTGGTTCATTATGTCAGCAGCAGCTGTGGCTCATTCGATGTGTGGCTCATTGTTCGGCTTGGAATCCATCTACCAGGTAAGTGAATCGCAGGTAGCTTACCCTTTTCTAGGACTCCCAACCTGCCTTTCGTAGGCGGCGGTAACTGAGTTGGACTACCGGAATCTCTTACGGAACTGAACATGGAATTCAAGATCTAGGAAACTATCATATATAGGTAGTGATAATTCTACATGAAAACACCTAAACTGTATATGGAGATGACTACAATTTAATAGAGACCAGTCCAGGCAGTTTGACTAGTCTTTCTCAACAATATTTGATCCTCCCCTAAGAGGCAGGGCCATAGCCGCCGCCTTATCCCCCTGTCACTCGAGTCGGTGAAGACTGAATTGGAAGGATTGGAAGGGGTCTGACAGCCCATGAAGGCGTCAATGCTCACCACCAAAGAATTACAAAGACTAGGGAATGATTTGATTTTTGAGATCACCCCACCTGCCACCATGTTGTCGTGATGCGATGATCGGACGGACGTCCGTACATGCTGCATACTGATTATGCAGGTTTTTGATCTACAGTTCCAGACCACTTCGCTGCTTTGAGGTTTCACCGAAAGGTTTAACAGCGAAGGAATGTCTCCTTGCCAATCACACCTTCGTCACACGAATTGTGTTGAGACTAGCAAACATGGGGTCTGGGGGGATGGGCAAGGTGGGTTGCCAACGACGCAGATAATGGTTGGATGTGCATGCAGCTACCCCAGACGACGGTGTTGAAGGCACAGTGTTGCAGCAAAAGCAGTAATCCGAGGGAGGAGTTGGCCGAAGCCGCAAGAGTATGCTCAAGCATGCCACATCAGGCCATTGATTTGTAGCTGTCGGATCTCGGCGATTACGGGGGGCTTCTGCTGCTGATTAAAGGCGGGCGGCGGGAAACAGGTGATAATTATGGCTCCGAACCCGTAAATTCCAAGCCGCTAACTCTCCAAGTCTATTCCTGCCTAGCAAAAAGTACTAACCTACACATTTATATTTGTTATAGAGTGGATGCTCCCATTTTCTCACGTCTCTTTCCGTTGTTGTCTCCTCTCACCTTCGCAGCGTCATTGCCTACTGGCCGGCTTCCTCTCTCTACTCTCACTCATTTCCTAAAGAAGACGTCAGCTTCTGTTACTCAACCAGGCAGCCGTACACTCTTAGCTGCTTCACAATCCCGCCTCTTGCCACGACATCTCAGGCAACTTGCGCGCATAAAAACAACAACCCGACGACAAGCCACTCACTAATACCCTTGTCCTAAGTGAGCTACCGAAGACCTACAACAACATTCTAAGCTTGCTCCCTTGCTGCAGCTTCTATTCGCCGTCCAAAACAAGTACAGGATCTCCAGTTTCCTCGTCTTAGCTGCTTCACCGGAATCCCGAGCTCCGCCCGAACAACTCGTGCATCCACATTGAAACATCTATTCACCGATCTTACAACCCGACAATTCCTTTTCTTTCTCAAAACATTCGACCCAACATATTCACAGGATGTATGCGACTCGAGTTCTACGCCAGGCGGCTGCCCATTCCGCCGAAGCCCGCACTCCTTCGATCCGCTTCATTGGCAAGCGACAAATTCCCTGTGAGCACATGTCCATTCTCACCTCTCTGACTGACAATGCTGATACTCCATAAATAGCCAAGATAGACCACTCTCCTCACGTTCACCCAGCCTCTCCAACTGGCTCTCTCCCAGCCGAATTTACCAAGTCGGCCGGTAACTCACACGCTAGCTTCTCGGCGTATCGCGATTCAGCCCAACAGCATGGTCCTCTGGGCAAGTCCATTGGTACATCCTCTGCGTCCGCTCTTGGCCCCGTTGCTGCTCCCAAGGGCGTGTTCTTTGACCGCAACGAGCTTCCCGAGCGTTTCCGCAGGTCGCCTTTGACACTTGCCGAGATCGAGGCCGTCGAGACCGGTGGGGCTACCATGTTTGGTTGAAGCCAGTTACTTTGAGTAGGAAAGCGATTGGATGTGTGTAATGATGGTTAATGCTGTACGACTTCGATAAAAGCAATGGAGTGACTTACGAGTGCATAAAATTGGCCAGACAACAGGAGTATTCAACAGACGATTGATTGATCTGGTGGGGTGGCGGGTGGCTACGATGAACTGCGTATTTTGATGCTCTGAAACATCGAGCTCAAAAGCGTCCGAGACATGTTCGGTTACCGCAGTAGCCCATACTTTCTGGGTACGCGTGGCGTGGATACAGACCTAAGGTTAAATCCTACGGGGATCCTGGGTAATAGACTGTCTACTATTCTCAACAGTATCAGAGGGGCGGCCATGGCAGCACTTGTATGTTAATGCAGCAACGTTTGCAAAAGAACTTCTAGAATGAGACAAAATAATCTATCCACTTCAACAACACCTCATACAGATATAATTAACATCATACTAGGGATAGGAATGTGAGCATGTAGGTAGCAGTTGAGTGATATTCCCGCACCTAAAAGATGCGAATCATTGCCAGACTATAATTTAGTTCATACAGGCTTATTTAGCGATAGGGTTTTCCATGTGAAGGGGAGAATGAAAGTCACCCGAATAGAGTATGCCCTCTTGTTCGGTGGCCGAGTCTCTATACCCCTTACATGACGAATCATGACGACCATGGTGATGGAGACACCCTCTTGTCAGCACAAGGTAGTCTCTTTTCGGACGGCCTGAGTACATGAAGCTCCATGAGGGCTGACACCACGATGGCTCACGATGGTCATCCTAACGCCATTCTCCGAAGTAGGTTTCTTTGTTGATGCTTCACTCAGAGAGGCTTATATTTTCAAATGCCATCAGTGAAGTATTAGTGTGTAAGAGATATCACGCGGCACCACGCCAATGTTGGAAAATATATGACTTTTGACGACCTCCCTCTATCGGATGGGATGCTTCTGAAGCATTTCTCGCATACCTTTCTCAACGTGCGTGTTCACTCCAAAGCGGATAGCAGCTGGGACAGTCACTAAATTGGAAACTAAAGGAATCAGATCGATATTGGAATTTAATAGTTCTTCTCAACGATTTTGAATATGGTGATCATAAACGCAATATGATGTACTGGATAACTCGACTATAAGGATAGATTAACAAGTTGATATTTGTTATTGCTTGGATTTTATGACAATACGTATGTATAACTTGAATGATACTAAGATCCGGCCTCTGTATTAAATTGATCTGGGCATGTATACTTCTCGATATACAGCACTCTACTGATTCCTAAGATTCTCAAAGAAAACAAAACTATACCATCGCTAAGGAAGAAACCGATCTCGTTACGTTCCTAACTCAAATCCAGCAAGGACCCCTAAAGTTGCTACTTTATAACATCAAAACCCTGGCGCGCTGCAAGTGTACTTCCTCGCTCGTTGTCCTGGCTCAAGGAAGGCAATTGTTTCATTTGTGAAGAGATCGTGTTTAAACCCCAGATTTTGGTTACGATTGAGTCCTATCTCAGTGGCATTCATTGTCCAGAAAATGTCAAAAGATATATCTTGAGCTTCTTAATTACTCAGACCATTGGACACACCATTATATTATAAACAACAAAAACTCAATCAGCATTTTCCCCACCAAACAACAACACGTCTTCCTCTTTCGCCTAGCACTCTTGCTCGGTGTGATTCCTAATGACGGATCCTATCTCGATCTCAGATACTCTTCCCGCAAGCGATCTTGTCAGGCGCGAGTTACACTTCCTATCAGCCCTATCCTCCATCTTTCCGCCTACCACAGCTATGATTAGACTTTCGATCTTGGATATCTTAATACTTGAATTCAATTGTATTTACCTAACCAGGTTTCTTGTGAGCTATTAGAGTAATTGAGAGCTTGACTTGCGCATTCATTTCTTTGCACTTCCTGGACAATGAGACGAGCACAGGCGACTTAGTTGGCAACGAGATATATTTACCAAGAACTGCTAGTTAATGGAATTCAGACGCATCATTTGGCTCGACAACTTGGGAAATTTAAATACAATCGGTAGTCTTCAGAGAATGGACTGTAGAATAACGAGAAGAGCATTTTGCTGGGCAACTATAAATATGCGAGTAAGTATAGAAATGCAACTAACGATACCATACACAGTTCTACAACTACTAATGTTCTATCGACGTTTTTGAAAGTACGACAACTTTCTTTCCACACATTTGAAATGGCATGATGAAATTGTCATTCTATTCTATCGATTCTAATTCTCTCAAATTGGTGGCTGTAGCCAATTGAGTCTCGGCCATAATGTCTCTTTCATTACCAATTAACGACTTCGGGCGTGTCGCGGGTACGGCGACTGCCCTCGCAGCAGCCCTGTTCGCTCTTCATCGCCTTCTCGGGACAAAGAAATCAAACAGACCAAAAGTCATCCCGCACTCTCAAGAGCGAGTTCTCATCCTCGGCGCATCAAGCGGCCTGGGCCGCACCCTCACCAAGCAGTACGCTGCTCGAGGCGCTCGAGTATGCGCCGTAGCTCGCCGGAAAACCCAGCTCGAACAACTGGCTTCAGAATGCGGAGACAACCACTGCCTTTACGTACCGGCGGACTTCACCGTTGCTGCCGATATGTTACGTCTCAGAGACACTCTTCTTTTGGAGTGGGGAGGTCTGGATACGATACACATCTGCGCGGGCGTCTCGGCCGTGCGGACAGTGATGGGATTGACGGGTGTTGATGAAGCACAAACGAGCCAAGATGACGTTGACAAAGCCGCTATCGAGCGGGCTGCCGAGATTGCGGCCCGAGCCATACAGGGTAACTTCTTCGGGCCTCTTAATGCTGCTACAACATTCGTCCCGATGCTGAAGCGCACATCGGCCTCGCCTGCGATCCTACTTGTCTCATCGGTCGCAGCGGCAGTGCCAGCGCCTACGAGGGCTTTATACGCTGCGACTAAAGCGGCGTCTCTCCTCCTCTTTCAATCTCTCGCAATTGAACAACCTAGCATCGCTTTCACTTGTATCTTACCTGCAACGATAGAAGGCAACTTTCGTGCTTCGGCCGTTGACGCGGATCCAAATAAGGAACCCCCTGAGACGAATAAAAAAGGTCTCAAGCTAGGTAATGTTACTTCTAAATGCATAGAAGCGCTGGATCAAGGAAAGAGGGGCAATTTGTTCATACCTTGGTTTCCTTACGCCATTGCACACTATCTCTATTATCTGTGGCCTTCGATCATTGAACAACAGGCGAGGAAAAAGTACGATTTTATGGCATAGTCATACACGATTACGACTAATAATGATGGAATTGAGATAATCGGATGGCTGCAATGGTCTCAGCATCGTTCCATATGCTCCCACCTCTTTCGGCTCAACATGATGAAACCCCAACGCCGTAGACTCTCTTTCGGCCGAAACATTTTTAGATACGGGACCTGAGAACGGTAGACATGTGACTGGGAAACCTTGAAAGTCCACACATGAACTAAGTCAACTCTATTACGCGGTGCATACCATATGTCGACATTCAATATCGGTTCGATTTAGGTTGACGATTGAAATTGGAAATGATTGCCATGTTTCCCCCAACCTTTAATCCACTTCCAAATGGTCTGGTTCCTGATCAACTTTTTTGTTCTGCTTGTGATGGGTGTGGTTCTGACATGTGAAGACGCATTAGGGTGGATGTGTTTGACCAGTGGGTCGCATTCCGTAGTCCGAGATAACCTATTGTGGGCACCTAAGAAAAGAAACAGCCAAATATTCCGACAAAAATTCATCCTCATGAACTCGGGGTCTAATTCTTATTCTCCGAACGATTGGGTTTATGGTGAGAACCCTGGAATACCCAGATTTCGAACACAAATATCTCGCCTAGGACCGAGGTGCGGCGTTCGATTTAGAGGAGAAGAATTTGGCCATGATCCAGTCGAGCCAGTTTGTCTCTTTGTCCCAGGGCTCTATCGGACAGAATACAGACCGCGTAGGATTCCCGAAGGTGCGTGTTATAGACAAATCGCTCAATGGAATGTCCCTCAGATTCTGCAGGCTGGGAGCAGCACCCGTATTTCGATAAGTTTAACAACTTAGAACACCCTGTTTGGTCGAGGCCATTGTCCAATAGATATGCTTTACCGGTCGGCATGCCACGACTAATAGTGGTTTCAAACTATCTATAGAAGAAGTATTAGAGTTTTGGTATCTGCTGTTGGCTTCACGGCTTCATGTAAGTATCATCGACGTGAATGTAAGTTGCTGATCTGCAGAGTCAGGACGCAACAGTTAGTATGTTTATTTGGTGTATTAGGTTAGATCAATTGTAGAAATACCGTTCTCGTGTGCATGCGACTTGGCCAGCATGGATTAGGGTGTCTCGACATGATTTGGGGAGGGGCCTTTTCACATGCTAGCCACAAGGGTCAAGATAGGAGGGGCGATTTTAGTGGCAAGATTCAGAATCTCAAGATGCTGACCACCAATCACGCCACAGCAAACCATCACTAACTGCTCTCCACCCAATGGCAAGCTACTTATGCGCTATACTTATCCAGTGTTGGTGACTTAATCCACCAGAGCTCTGACGCAGACCCCGCCAACCTGCATTGCACAATCAACCAATGACTTCATTTCTCTGCAGAGCTCAAGCATGGGCACTAGCAGATTGTCAGGCACTCTGCCGGATCATCGGGAGTATGAACACATGAAAGAGATTAAATCGTTCTGTCTTCTCCCGTCCAGCATATCTGATAAGCCCGTCCAGGTTGCCAGATTGTAGCAAACAATTACTTAACACGGGCTGATAAGGTAGGCTGCCTACATAGTCCTCGGTTCCTCTTGTATTCCCAGTCGTCACCTCCCGACATCTTTTCCTGTCTTATGATAGGTACGATCCGGAGTCCAGCATTCCTGCCGTTGACAATATTACTACTATCTTAAGGTTCCTCCTACTATAATCTTAAGGTCCCGGTGTCCCCCTCCTCTCCTCTCCTCTTCCAATTCTCATCCCTTTCTGTGCACTGCCTCATTACCATCTCGGCTTCCAGCCTCCTCCTTCTGACTTTCCACTACGGCAAACTCTCATCACCCTACTCTATTAATTCTAATTGCCAACTCATCACTCTCCCACTCTCACAACTGACTGAACGACGACATACTCCCCCCTTTCCGGTCACTGACGACCCGGCCTTAACAACAGCAACTGTATACTCCTATTCTTAACCAACTCTCGTTATCATGGCACCTCAAGTTAATGGCGAGGTTCACCCGTCCTCGGCGGTTCTGTCTGTACGTTGATCATCCCCACCGGTTCTGTCATCAATCTAACTAGCATTGCTGTAGCACATCTCAGGCTACCCCGTCGTCAATGATGGCATCTCCTACTTCAAGAGCAACCCCTATGGTCAGAAGTCGATAGAGTTGAGCGACTCTGCCTACAAGGCTTTTGCCAAACCCGTCCTCCCCTACCTGAGCAAGCCATATCAATACATGTCCCCCTATGTCCAGAAGGCCGATGCCATGGGCGACGATGCGCTGTCCAAGATCGATGAGCGTATCCCCGCGCTCAAGAAGCCCACCGATGAGCTCTGGACTGACAGCAAGAACTTCGTCTTCTTCCCTGTACGCAAGGGCTTGGAGACCAAGGACCATGTCATGGACATCTATCAGTCGGAGATCAAGAAGGCTGGCGGTGATGGTCTGGTGAAACATAGCAAAGCCTTGGTCTTCGCCGGACTCGTCGTTACATCCGAAGCCCTCACCTGGATTGGCGACTTGCTGCGAGCCGGCAAGGTCCAAGCCAAGGAGGCTTCTAACGACGCTGCTCAACATATGAACCACTGAGAATGTACTCCTCAAACATGATTGTCACACGCTCGTGTCTGCTTGGCGCCGTCGTGGGAAACAGGGAGGGCTTCGACTCATCCCGAGTTTTTATCGGCAAATTCTAGACTTTTCATTTGTCAATGTGGCGTTGGCTGCGCAATGGGGCTTCCTTTGATTCTTGCTTCACGAGCAAACGAAAATATTCGCTGGGCTGAGAGCACATCATGTATCAATATTACGATGAGAAATGAGACCCTTGGGCGGTTGGTCAAGGATCAGCCAAATCGAGGCGAACACAGTACACACGGCTTTAGCAAGAGAAAGATTTCGCAACTTGAACCATAGCTTTCCCTCATCAATGATTATTCGCAAGTACTAGTGAGCAAGCAAATGACACAATTTGTAGTGAGAGGGCAGGATCGAACCCAATTGACACTTCCTATGCTATGGCGAGCGTGCTTGTTGAAAAGGCTTTTATATCAATTACTGCCTGAGTATTATTTTATTCGCCGGTCAAACTGCAAGAGAACAAATGTAGTGGCTTAGTCGCAGTCAGGAGTAGGTAAGCAAAGCCGAAGAATCAGTCTGCCACGATGGAGGCGACCCTCCCGTGCTAAGGAATTATATCTCATATGTCTCGTGTAATTGCATGTGATTTATGAAATCGAGAGTCCGAAGAGGAGCCAGACATCAGGAGAGCAGAGCAACGCCATGCTTGCTTAGTCGGTATAGGAGAGTCTATCTGACCTAAACACGATGGATGTTGTCGCTGACTGCGAGGAAGTATCGACTGATGAAATTCCATTACAACATCCTCGCTATGACCCACGGGAAGGAGAAGCTATCAGGACTACCAAGCCCTTCGCCATACTTTAAGGCTTGAGAGCTTTGGTAAGAATTCAGCATGATATTGTGGAGACCAACAAACGCGACGCCGGTTTTCTAAATATCCTAGTAGAGTATGGTTTCTTCTTTGACAATTCTGTCATGGTGCTGCAAACTCAATTGTCTTTTCAGCTTTCATTCAAGAATGATATGTCATGACTTAATTGATGTCCCATTTGGTACTTAAGTAGGCGCATACTATATGTGGAAGCCGACAGAAAAAGCTACGAAAGCATGATCAGAGTCGGCTAGCGCTCCTTTCAAGCCATGTCCTCGCCAAATAGCGCGCACGCCGCCCAACTAACCCAGATTGTACTGAAGATTCAAAGTACAACAAGCTCCGGCGAGACCAGGTTAAGTTCCCACTCGAGCAGTGAGCTTCATCACCAATGACCTGATTCCCACCCCGACTACACAGCTTGGCCGGGGCATACTCGGCGTTCTGTCGAGCCTCAGGCCGCTTTTCAAAAGCCCAGAGCGGCATTGCCAATTCCGCAGAGAATGGGGCACGGTTCCATGTCCGTGCGTCCGGTGCCGCAGGTAGCCCGAGACGAAATGCAGCCGTCGACCACGGGCTATAACGCCAGGAGCGACGAGGGCGGTTTGTATGTGTCTGCCCCAGTCGGCAGTAACGAGGCGCGCTTGTTTGATGCAATTGCCGAGCCGCATGCAACATCTCGGCGTTGATCACTACAAGTTCAATTGAGATATCTCACTGAATCCTAGTCAGGCCAAGATGAGCAGAAGTGTGAAGTGTGTCTGACCCTTGAAGAATCTACATTATGGGCGAAAAACCAGTAGAGAAAGAGGTCCACAGAGTGTTGTTTCAAGTAACCATATGGTAGTTTCTATACTTATAAAAACATACCTAGGTAGTCTAGGTCGTTTGTGAAGAGTCTTGAGCATACCTCTGTTTCCAACTGGAACGGCGTGAGGTTCTTGTGGAATGCGAGTCGACCACTAGCGGGCAGCTGCAAGGCGATTGACACAGCTAGCGTGCCGCAATTCCTAATGTTGGCCTGGCAACGGCGGGTCACTGCGCCAAAGTAAACATCATGTGGGCTAGATAGTAATGTCTGAATACCTAGTGTCAACACATCACAATAATTCACTATTGTTACCCAGCTGGACGGAAGACCATCGTCTACACGCCGCTGTGCGCACCAAAAATTGTCTTGCGCCTAGTTGACTTACCTTTGAAGCTTGAAGAAGGGAATAATTCACTTATCTCTACTACCGCCGCTGTAATAAACACAGCCATGGAGGACGACGGCGCAACAGCGCTCCAACCTATTTCGCCTGACCGCGTCAACCACCAGAATCCCATATTCGCCTCTGTACACCGTGATAGCGACGTACATGATAAGATCCGTCAGTTCAACAACATGGCCGGTACCGCTGCGTCAATGTCGAAGCAGCTCGAGCGCATGACTGCCGATGCTGCGCTCAAACGCGCTATGATCGGACGAGAAGAGGCAGAGACCAGTATGCGCCGATACAGAGAAGAGGCACACGCCCTGCGCAAGCAAATTGAAGAAGGTCGTGAGCGAGAACGCAAGGTTGGGGAGCGATTGGAAACTGTCATGGTACAACAAACCTCTTGACTAACTCTTACGACCGAGCCTAACCATACATGTTCTTCTAGGAAAACTACGGCCGAGCGAAAGAGACATATTCCCACACACAAGCGTTATGGGAGAAAGAGATCCGGCGCGCCCGCAAAGAGACCTTCAAGAGCCAGTCATCCATTGTCAAGCTCCAAGAGGAGCTCAAGGCCGCACGAGTCGCGTCCAAGTCCGCCGAAGAATGCTTGCAGCGCGAGAAAGATCTCAGCAAAGCGCGGGAGCAGGAAGCCTTTCAATCACGATATCAGCTGGTGGGCCTACAGGAGGAGTTAGAAAAGGCGCGCGAACAGATCAGTTTCCTCGAGGCGGAGCGCGATGCTTTCAAAACCGCCGCTAAGAGCGAAGAGGTTGCTCGTCTCGCGATGGAGGGTCGCTTACCACTGCCCCCGGAGGACCCATTCAGCGAGTTTGCATCGCCGCAAAAGGAGGGTCGGGTGTCGATATCGACATATGAGGTCACGGCCTCCGCTGCGACTGAAGCTGAGATTGATGAATTGAAGCGACTTTGGCAGTGGGAGAAGCAAAGAGCAGACCGTGCAGAAGATCATATCGAGTTCGTCAAATTGGAATGCCAGTTACAACATTCTTCTCGGCCAACCAAACGCTCGCGTACCAGCACTGTTACGACGACCTCTCCACGAAAGTCTCCGCGCAAGGAGCGACCTGCTCCGCTACACATCATAGATCCTTCGGATCATATGATCTTGGGCACAGACGTTGATGAACCTGCCTCGTCGACGTTACCAGAGACCTCCGAACCTGTAGAAGACCCTAAGGATGAGGACCTTCCGACGGTAGAGCCGGAGACCGAAGAAGTCCCAGAAGAAGTGGAACAGCAGCAACCTCGTCGTGCAACCGTGTTTGTGCCAGCGGAAGGGGTTTTCCGCACCATTTCCCAACAAGATCTCGAAGCAATGGAGTCGAATGACGATGATGCTACTCTGGAGCCACCTACACCCGTACAACCAGAACCACACATGAACCCTCTCAAGTACTCCCGAACTCCCTCTGTCGACCCCCCTGCATTCGCTCTCATGGTCCAGGAGCGAACATCTTTGCTATCTCTCCTCAACGCTCCACATGAGAACGACGACTCGCAGTGTGCCTTCGACATCCCCAGCACCACGGCAGAGGAGATCTTACCAAATGATGAAATGGAGTCTGAAACAACCCCACAGCCAGAAGAAACAACCGAACATCAAGTCGAAATCGAGGAAGAATACCAAGCATCACCAGAGCACAACCGCCCTCACACCTCAGCAGCATTCTACACCGAGATCACAACGACCACCACAGTCCCGATCCACGAGGAGAACACGGCACCGCACACAGCCCCCATTACCATGCCCAGCCAGTATCAGGGCCAACACCACCATGGCCGCACGCCTTCCTTCGACGTCACTAACCCGGCTTTAACGCCGACGATGACGCGCGAGGAGGCCCTCGCGCAAATTAAGGAGCGCAGGGGCCGCGCTCGCAGCGCCATGCAGGGTGCTATGACGCCCCGGAAGCAGATGGTCTCGGGCGTCGCTGGCGAGCGTAGGGATGTTAGTGCGCCGCAGGCTAGTCGGGCTGGGATCACGGGTACAGGCACAGGCAATAAGAAGGCGGTGGCACCCCGGGGCCGGAGCTCTTAGGTGGAGGCTATTCGGGATTTCCGGTTTACGCCGTTACGATGATGGTGTGGATGAGGTCGATGAAAAGCCAATGAGTTACGTTATAAGCTTTGACTTTGAAAACGGGGAGACTTGGAGGTGTCTGTTGCTGGAGTGGAAAGCATAGACTTAGTTGTGCCTGGTTTGTTGTGCGCATGGCATTTTCAGGACAGGCACTTGGTGGAGTTTGAGGCGTCTTCAATGTTTCTCAGGGATGCCATCTCTAGCGCTTGAGCGTATGAGGTGTTCTCGAGCCGTTTTCGTGGGAAAACTGATTGTTGACGCTGTGTAATGCGGCTAACAACGGGATCGTGCTGGGGGTGGCTCTGTGGGTTTATTACTAGGAGTACACAATGCAGATTGTTCAAAATATGGCTTTGAGTGTATGTTCTATTAATGTCTATCTGCGCGTGCAGTTGTATATTTCTGGGAATACTTACTTATACTATGTTGTTTGCCCATCCCGACTAGTATTTCCAGTAAAGACAGATCATCCACCTATGACCTACCGATTCATTTCGGCAATCAGCTCATCTAACTCCTCCTCCGCTTCTTTCCTCAGTCTTTCGTCAGGCACTCTTCCCCAACTTTCAGCGGCCGTGCGAACGAGCTCACAAGCGTTCCACCACCGTCTCCCCAACTTGTTATCTTTGTGCTGAGACTTCATGTGCTTGCACAGAAGCTCTTTCCAGTCTCTGTCTTCGAACGAGTGGGCGATCTCGTTCCTGGCATACTCCCACCAGACTGGGTAGTATCCTGCATCCTCCCAGTTGACGAGTCCTATAACATGTCCGTCCTTGACCATGATGTTCTCGGCGGCCAAATTACCGTGCGAGAACGTGTAGGGTCCCGTGGCGGGCATTGCCCATCGCAGCTTCTCTTTCATACCCTCACTAGTACACTCGGGAAAGGTCTCGGCCATGACGCTCCATACCTGGTTGTCATTGTGCATGATGGGGAGGGTAATCTCGATAGGGATAAACTCGTTGTTCGGGCATTCCCCTCCGTCTAAATTTGCTATTCTGTCAGATATCAACGTCCTGAGCTGGAGCACGTACTCTGTAACTTCCTTGGCAATGTTCTCACGGGCTTCGTCGCTAAGACTTGGCCAGACTTGTTCGAGCGTATCACCCTTCATCTTCTCCTGCAGAATGTGGTACGTCCCGTCAGCTTCGGTCCACTCGCCGACGACGATAGGGACGGGGATTGTGGTCATGTCCCGGACAAATTGTAGGTTCTTGGCCTCTTTATCGTTATCGTCGAAAGGACGGTCTTTCATGATCAGTTCACCGCCAAGAGACCTGACTGCAGTATCCAAGGAGACACTCGAGAGCTTGTGGTGGCTTCGGTAATCTCTTCCCCACCGGGCGTTCTCATAGGGGGCCCAGCCGCACCCGGCGCAGGGGACGTAAGGGTCTTCCTCACGAGCGTCGTATTGTACATGCTCTGCATCTTTCTTCAAGAGGCCTGGGAGCTTTACCTTCACGACAATAGATCCCTGTCCGTCTTCACTCCAATTGGTTGTTATGTTGGACTTGCAGTCCATGTCGTATTTGTGAGCGTTAAACTCGACGTTATCGCTAATGTTGTTTGTGAAGTGAGGAATAATCGGGTCTGGAATTGTGATTCAGAGGGGAAGTTGCAAGCAGGTTTTAATCAGATTCAAGGTGTCAATTTCGCCAACAGATAAAGTATGACTTGCCCTTTAATAAAGAATGAAATAATTCTCTGCGATGAAAGGAGGAGTTTAGTACTCACAGAACTCAAATAAAGAAGGTGTTAAAATGGTTTTTCTATTGCTGTCTCTTATAACGACTTTACCAAAGGCCTAGAGCAACCAAACATCGCATTTGGCTACAACAGTCAAGCAATGTTAAAGATGGAGTGGTGCTCACAGAGTGCTAGAAGCTCACCCTGAAAATGATAAAAGAAAGAAAAAAGGAATTTGGGTTGAGAATTGAACTTGCGACCTCAAAAACAAAAAAAACAAATCAGGTAGTAGGTCTCACGTAACGAGTCCAAGTCCGGTGCAATAGCAACTGTGCCACGCATGTCTACGGGATACTTCAACACCCCCATTTGTTGGAAACCAGGAGCTGTTATTGATATTCATAAGGTACAAAGAAGTAGAAACTCTACACAATTGATACTACCTTAGAGAGGTATTTCCTACCATATGCGTCAGCGCATGTGATGCTGAGTATGGCCTCATTTTACACCAAAGAGCACTTACATCAGACTCTGAGTTTTCACCAACGATTTTTGTTCATCAGTCTTCTTGCCGTCCCTGGTCCATTTGATCGGTTAATCCAAGTTTTGATGTTTGACTAAAGTCACCCATCACCTAGCAAAATGATACGCGAGTGGACAAAAGCAGAAAGGCATTTAAAGAGATCGAATAGAACCATTGCAACAAGCATGCATGGTTTTAGAACTACATACAGGCTATCCAACGCATGAAAGAGAGGATGCATAATCGCTTTTTGTGTATTAAAAAAATCTCTGAGAATAATATATCACAACGAGCCGAGATAAGGGATATGGTTCTGTTGAACAAAGAGCCGTCTGGATCTTAGTGCTACAGCCAAAGCACAGCCTCAGTTCGCTCAAACTACCTAACTCTGAGGCTCTCGTCTCACTTTATATAACATAGAGTTCTTGCATTTCTTTCAGAGCAAGGACAGACATAACTAAGTAGAATCAACATGGGAAACAAATCAGAAACCCAGACCGAGGATAACCTCGCCAATGATCTGGCCTGCAAGTGCAACGTCTCCAAAACAGACAGGGATAGCGTTTCTAAGATCCCCGGTGTATTGAAGAACTGGGAGACGCCACCACACTAGGACTTAGTGTGGATGGATGGCGACCCCTATGAACCATGTGCCGGTTGCGGCTGGACACCATTCCAAGCGCATTTCTATCACAAATACAAGAGTAGTCATCGACTCTTCTATACATGCCAAGACCGCGGCGGCTGGTCTCTAGGGAGCTAGGTGATACTCAAAGACCAGCTCTTCGAGGAGAACAAAGTCGAGGCAGAGAGCATGAGGTTTCTTAAAGAACACACTACAATCCCACTACCGAGGGTCTTTCACGATTGGAAGGAGGAGTCTACCGGGCAGTGTATGATCCTGCAGGAGAAAATCCCAGGCCTGTCGTTGGAACACGCCTAGCCATTGCTTTCTCCCGAAACTCAAGAACGTGTAGCAGAGCAGACCGTTGGGTACTTGCGCCAGCTGAGGAGTCTAACATCTGATAAAGTCCAAAAAATAAACGGCGGTCATTGTTTCTACAACGGGCTTGTTCCAGGGGGTGATCTTGAAGTCCTTCCCCAGATGTCCACAGATGACGACCTTTGGAACATCATAGAAAAACATGCTCTCACACCCAACGCGGATGCGACCCTCAAAGCGAAACTCCGAAAGGCCATGCCACCAACGCAACCGTTTACATTTTCGCACGGCGACCTCTCGCTGTGTAACATCATGGTAGATAAGAACGAAGACGGTAAGTACCATCTGTCGGGGCTCATTGATTCCGAGTGCTCTGGCTATTATCCTGCCTGGTGGGAGTATGCCCGTAATTTCGTCTTGTTCACCCCGGATGATCAGGCTTGGAAGGAACTTCTGTTGAAGTATATGAAGTCAGACTGCGAGACGAATGAGGCCGGGCTACGGTGGTGGCGGGCTATCCGAGCTATTGCGAGGTTTCATGGAACTGAAGGTGAGGCGGAGCGGTTAAGGGAGTTGTTTGGAGATAAGTAGTTACGCAATGCAGGAACTGTATAGTAAATTGGAATCTCGGATACGATAATTACTTGGTAGTAAGCAAATGATTTTGATGCAGTAGACAAGGACATCTCTGCTATCAAATGGTCACCTCAAAGACCGTCAAGGCATGATAGATGTAAAGACTCCAACGTAGACAATAGAACTAATATATATGAAGAGCAGAGTATTTCTTGTGAAAAAATGCCTCCTAATGAGCTTCGACATGATTGTTTAAGGTCGTTAGCAGATCCATTCTACGTAAGCTGAAATTATTACCACTACGCTTCTATGTCAATGAACCCCTCATATGAATCACATCAAGGTAAAAAAAAACTTAAGAAGGTTGGACCGATATTGCGGGACAATGTTTCAAATTGAGAGACTATACCCTACTACCTCAAGGCCAAGTTCAGCATTATTAGTCTACCGGAATGGTTCAAGTTTAACAACTTCCGGACACTTGGGCATGGAAACTCCTTCTCAATACAAAGAATGCGGCTCCTTATGAACGCGAGCTAGGATCCCCTATGTCTTGAGAGTAGAAAGTTAGATAACTAATGAAAAAGTCTCATCACGTTGTGGTTTTATCAGCCTGTTGACCAGCTCTACGCAATTCAGTACACAGCGGTGGCTTATGAAACATGGACAAAGCAGTAAAAAAGCTTGAAGGGCAGGTACGAAGTCCCCAATAGGCATATGAATATATAATCGGACAGTTCGAGAAGAATTCCCGACCATCTACTGGCACTTTATGTAACGAGACGTCTTGATGCTGATCAGAATTTGCCCATACTAGCTAGCGGCTTAATATATAATCTATAGTGCTTAGGTAGCAATTTGACCTTATTCATTGATAGTGCAAACTTATTCTACAAGTTTCCGTGCCCTCCTTTAGTTGGAAAGTAAAGGTCGAAAGTGGACGTCGAGAAAGAACGTCGAAAATCCGACATACACATTCGACGTTGCCGGCGGCCAACCCGCCGTACGCACGTCTTTGTGCCCAGAAACAGCATTCTCATCACCATAAGTAAAGTAAAGTAAAGAGAAACGTGAATTTGACGAACTGTGCGATTCTTTCGTGGTAGCTAACTACACAGCTATGATTAGCTACCTATCCTACCTATCATTGGAGGATCCATCATCCATCACTATCAGTTACGTAGCGGAGACACGAAGGCCAGGTCGAAACCATGCCATGTGAACCGAAATAATCAGGCCAGTGAAAACTCCCAGCAAATGCGTGATGAATTCAATCAATCCTCCCGTCCATTCATTCATTCATTCATTGATTCATCATCCGAAATGCCCCCCTTTGGTATATGTCCCCGAACTCCATTTCGCCGAAAACAAGCGGAAAGAATCGACACAAAGTACAATCCTGACAAAGCACAGATGGAAGTGGATTTATCGATATCCGATTGAACCCTTTTCCTTAATCGTCAGTGAGATCGATGACGTCGACGACTCTGCCGTCGTCTAGACGTGACTTCTTGGCCGGTCTGACGTCGCGAGGCTTGTTGTTGTCTCCCTCTTGCGTGAGGTCGAAGACTTCATTGTGTTCACGCTTGATGATTGAGGACTTTCCAGCAGCCTCCGACTTGACATTGTTCTATACATTTGGTATCAGCCTCTGGCAGGTTGGGAATAATGCGGGAAAACTTACACGCCAAGCGGCGATGTCACGAAGCCTCTCCCGGGCGAGGGCATCTCGTTGAGCCGCAGTCAGATTCTCCAGTGTCGGAGAGCGGGCTGGGCTTCTCGGGATGATGAGCTCACGCTTGAGAGCCTCTACAAAGCCTGTCAGTGACTAGTCTAGTTTCATCACGAGCTTAAGTAGGTAGAGAGTTTCCATACCTCGAGATCGGTACATGAACTTGAAGATAGCGATAGGGCCGTGGTCCTCAGGAATATTGCGTGCGTCAACCCATCTGGGAGTGGCAATGAACTCAGCGGCGCCATACCTGTATGTCGAGTTAATCGTTATGAACCACCACAATCTCCTGGACGCGGAAGTAGGCTGGCTGTACTTACGATGTGCCGTGAGACACAGCCTTGCCCTTCAACGATTTCTCGGCCAGCTCGAAGGATGCAGGTCCATTTTCCGCCCCGCGGCCAGATAGAGCAGCACCGTACTCAATGGCACGGTCGAACTTGATCTCAATGACGCCTAGATCCTTGGCGATCTTCATGTCGTTATCCACGCGCTCCTTCTGGGCATCATCGACTGCGGGTGAGTTAGTAAGGCATGACCAGACCCAGCGCCCTCTTTCGGTACCAAGTGGGTAGGGCGTTTCCTCACCTGTTACGACGGTGGTGAACTTGAAGCGACGGAGATTCCAGTTTCCGTAGGCCTCGGAAAAGACCTCCCGTCCCGTGATTCGGCGATGGCTGGCGTCGCCCTCTCGGAGGACTGAACCGCGGACATGCTTGCCATCGACTGCGGAGCATAAGTAGTCAGCTAGTGACCCATCTGTTTGAACAAAAGTAATGCAGCTCATGCTCACCATAGACTGTGGCGACTAGGACATGGTTGCGATAACCCCACTCATAGGTATTGTCGACCTTGATATCGACGGAGAACTCAGCATTGTTGATGCACTCGATGTAGGTGGAGGTCATAGGGCAGGCGGCCAGATCGGCATCCTCATCCTGGGCATGAGGGTCCTGGAACTCGGTGAGTGGTCGGCCGTTGGTGCAGACCTCGACTTTAATGCCGGGGACGTCCTCTAGGATAGCCATGCTGATGTTGGGAAGACGAACGGCTGAAGACTGGGAATAATTGAGGTTGACGATAGGCGGGAGCTAAAAAGTGAGTTGCTGTCGCAGAAAAGTGAGATGTTTGGTAGATGGTACTGCGAGTGTTTGTAGCAAGTACCGGAATTGATTGGCGGAAGGTACAATGAATCTTCGGGGCAAACGTCGGCCACACGTGGGGTAAGGTACTCGCGATGGCGGGTAGAAGGTACATGCGGTAGCCGATGAAAGTTGCACAGCTTATCGGTGATCATAGAATGGAACACGCGCAAATGAGTTTTCGAATCGCCGAGCGTTATGTAAAAGCACAATGAGAAGTGTTTACGGCTTGGACATTCGGACGAGGCTTGCAGACACTTCGGGCGGGCACTGTGAGTTTTCATCCGATGAATAGGCGGAGCTTCATGCAACAGAAGGAAAAGCTCTCTTATAAAAAATTACCCAGTTTCAACATAGGATCTCCATGTGATTGCTGCGAAATTCCAATAAACAAAAGTGTATCAGGCGACCATGAGTCAATAATATGTGCCGCGAATCACTTACACGGCAGTACAAGGACGAAGAGGGTGGATGCTGGCTGAGCGACTTGGGTGGTGACAGCGCTTTGCACCCGATACCCGTCTGTACCTAACGCGGCGCTAGAATTTAGCCTTAGCTGAATGCACGAGCCAGTTCACTTACCAAATACGGATACAGCTGTTAGCTACTGCCGTCTCCCTCCTTCCATGCTTACCTGGGAGGCACATACCACCAGATATCAAGTTCCATTTGACGTCTACATTCTCTTTTAGATCCTCTCGGTCGAGATGTTTGTTGTCAATATTCAATTTATAACTAGTCTTTGACTATCCACTACATTTTTGGGATGGTGATGTCTTATGAGAGCGGAAGAGATCCATGAGCACGCAGTATAGCTCTGGGAAAGGTTCCTAGTCTACCATTGTGTGCCTGTAGACATTCTTGAGGCCAACTCACTCTCCCAGGTTTGGGCTCGGTACGGGACCAGCTACTTTGACCAGCCCTGCATAGAGTAAAAGGCTTTTTACGTGAAGCTGTTTCCTTGTGAAAGACATCGAGTACCCTTCGTTGGGTCTTGGCTTGCGTTGAGCTCTCGTAGTATTTGCCAAGATCCTGACTTAGTCTTAGATGATCGCTCTAGGCCGCGACTGTCTATACCATCTCTTTCATAGGTGTGAGATTGATCACCCTCATTGAGCTCCTGCAGACATTCTCCTACCACCAAGCAGACCTCATCGAGGATAACTCTCTTCACATGGCTCTTCTTGGGCATAGGATCAGGTTTGTAATCTGTAGCCAAAACATGAAAGACGGCGTACTCAGCCGGCGACAGGGTTGGCATGAATGGTGACTTTGTTGATGATGATCTTCTCCTTTGGTCTGTTTTTCTTGTCGACCTCAATATCTTCCAGTTTGGCTAGTGTCCTCAGGCTATCATCCCCTAGTAACTTGCCAAAGACTGTATTCAATCCGTCGAGATGCGGCGCCTTGTCGAAGAGAATGAAGAACTGCGAGCCGTTGGTGGCGGGGCCTTTGTTGGCCATGGAGATGACGCCGCGCGCATGGTGCTTCAGGGTTGGACGTATCTCATCTTCAAAAGTACTACCCCATATTGATTGGCCGCCCTTGGGATTGTCTGCGGTAGGGTTCGCTGGTGCACCGGTCTGCACCATGAAGTTTGGGATCAGTCGGTGGAAAGGTGACCCGTCATAGTAACTGGAGGCGCAAAGTGCGAGGAAATTCTGCAGGCCTTGTTAGAGTTCTAGAGTTCTGGAGGCTGGAAGGGCCGATAGGGAAACGAACCTCGGCGGTCTTGGGGACGCTTTCGCAGAATACCTCAATTTTGAGATCACCTAGACTAGTGTGAAAAGTCACAGACATGGTAATATATGCAAGAAAGGAGGCAAAAGGGTGATGTTAAAACCAATTCCCATCTGGGTCAGGAAAAGTTGGCTGGCTGCCCAGTCTGGAGATGGATGTACTGTTCGGGATAGTGCTACTAGGTACCTAAGGTGGTAAATACTGAGAATACCTACAAGTATTTACCTGTCAACATTATGTACTTAGGTGGTATGAGACCCTGCCTTAAGTTACCCTGCCCTGCCGCTAGGACAGTGGCTCCAATAACTTGCAGCGCATTGCTGCACTGTAACCCAACAGCATCAACCACTGGAAGCGGGGTTTAGTCAGGGACAGCCACCAATCACACCTAGAATCTTCTCGTAGAACACGGGAAAGATGGAGATAGAACTTGGAACCCTTCGACCATCAAGCCCCGAAACCTGTGATTACAGGCGTGTCACTTTTTACTGCATACCCAGGGCCGATTATCCCCTCAACCAGGTTTGCATGTAAGGATTTTCAGCCCAGTGGAGGAGCCAGAGCGAGGAGCGAGATTACGGAATTTCCCAGAACATCTGAGTGATGTAGAACAGGCAAAATACTCCGTAGAGTACTCCGTACCTACTCTATCGCCTATTATAGTATGACGTAGTAGTCACTCGTGTTGTCTTGAGAATCAACACGAGAGAAATTTAAACGGTTCTTGGGAAAGATTTGGGCGCATATAAGAGAGTATTGTTGGCAGTGACCGATAGGCGTTGGAAACGAGTCTTTGGGCGATCGGCAAAGTCAGCCTTATTTGGGTTTCCCGTTTGTCTGTTCTGCAGGAGTCGGTTGTCGTCAGATTGGCCCCCTTGCTCCCAAGGTGTTCAAGTCCTGGGCTAGGCCTTATGTGGCCAACGACCGTGGCGAAACAGAGATACGCCTCCACAGTCTGACACCCGAACTGATCCTCATCCACGTGTTGAAATTTTGAATGGTCTATTTTCAGACATCTGCGGAACAAACTGCTGGGATGGGCTAAGTTACCGTGGAATTGCCGGGACCCTGGGCTCATAAGGAGTGAGGAATCGGAGAATAGGCCGAAAGCGAATTATCTACTCCTTCGCTGTTGGCTGTTCGATATGCAACGTAGGAGAGGCTCTCATGCAGCAGTACTGGCAACATGGACTGAGATGAATGTCCCGCTCATAAGGAGAAGAGATTGAGATGGTAAGCCCTAATGGAAAGGGTAACAGGGGATACAGAGGAAATGCGGAGCCATCAGTTGGGGACGATTTGGAGATAATACTGAGTACATAAGAGGGTATAGCCCTTCAGCTGGTGCAGTCTTCGGCCCCGAGAAAGGTTGTTCAGCCAGAGTCAGCCCGTCAAGAGGTCAATTGAGGTATGGATTATTCGTAATAGCACGATACTTTGGATGGAAAGACTCGTGTTGGTTTTAGGTATAGGACGGTATACCGTTGTGGCTACTATAGAGCGGGATGGCATAATTGAGTAGAGTCCAAGTTGGGGGGGGGGGAGGGGGTGTAGTGTTAATAAGAACTTGAGATATTGGTACGGAGTAGGTAGGCACTACCCGTTAGCTATAACTTGTACCTACCTCCTCCTCGTAGGTTTATTAGTACTGCACTAGAAGTACCGGGCCAACCGGGCGCCCCTCCCCTCCTCCTCTCCTTCGGCGGCGCTTCGACACGCATACCACACCACAGCACACACCCACACAGACAGTTCGCTTTTGGCATCTGGACCTGAACGGCACTCCGCTTCTTCAGACCGTAAACCTTGAATGCTCGTTTATTCCATCCCATACCAAACCAAAGCGTTAACTTTCCGATAGTCTGTTTGTGGTGACGACGCCTCCTTACATCAGCCCATTCTTCTCTCTCTCTCTCTATCTGGCGAAACGAAACGAAGCGCGGCTCTTCTTTTTTCCTTCCATCTCTTTGAATCAATCGACACCAATCAATTACGACTTGCACGACGACCCCATCGCACTCCACTGTGTGCTGTGCTGAGGGTAGACAAAGACGGCCTGACGCTCTGCCGCCGCACCTCTTCTTCGAGAACGATCGATACCTATCTTCATACCTACTTCCCACCTATATATCACGATAAATACTATAGAGACGACAGTAAATCAGCTTACTTTTTGCATCACCCCACCTTTCTGGCTTGACTATCTAAGACACCATTCCCATCGTTCGACGACTACTCCACGTTCGCAACCAACAGGTGCCGGCGCACAGCCGCACACGCTGAATAGATGTGGTCGATTCCGCGCCGTTGTTGTCGTCGTCGTCGCTGCTGAATGCAATTCCGCTAACCCTCAACATCACCTCGACATTACCACCCGTCCTCTTCATGACGAGGGAACATGACAGACCGTGTCGCCGCCTTCGTTCGGGTCTCGGGACCCCCAAATAGTAGTTTCTTGGTTGGGTATCCCGGCATCTCAGCGACTCTGGTATGTTGTACTCCCCAATCAATCAGTGATGCCTTACATTTCAGTCGTCACTGACCGAGTACCTTCAGCCGCGCATTGAAGGCAAGGTCGAAATCAGACCCCAAGTAGGGTATTCCGCACCCGTCGCCATCTCCCTTGTCCGGATATGCCTGCAACGGAGAGAGACTATCCACCCGGCCGCCGAGAATGTGGCCAAGCGCCACCTCGGCACTCCCCGGAGAGAGACCACTGATGTTGTAGGCAAAGAACTTCTTCTCTATCGATGCGCAACCGGACGAGAGGCCGATAGTGTCATTGCCATGGACTTGCCATTCGTGCTGTTCATCCCCTTTGGCCGAGGAGGAGAGGAAACAAACAGGAGGATACCGCCCGCATCGTTACAGCTGCCTAGTAGGACTGCTGAAACATACTATGAGCTGGTTGTCACCGTACAGCAAGGCCAGAGCGTTCAGAACAAATACGCATTCCCGGTTCCTTTACAGCGATATGACACCCTTTCAACATTTGGCATGTACAATCGCCCTGAGACCAAATCAACCACAACCGACAACATAGTCTCCCTCGGCATATCATTACCCAGATGGAGTTATGGCCCCATGGACCCAATCAACGTATACATCAAAGTAGCGCCAAACCTAGACTGGATGGCCAAAGCGAGGAAAGTCACGGTCAAGTCCATTACAGTGGCTATTGACGAGGAAATCACATACAACCCCGAGGGCGACGAACCGACCGTGAAAGTGAATCGCATACAAAAGCAGGTACACAACGTGCAAGCCAAGCTCAACGAAGATGGCTATATGACAACTATGGGCATCATATTTCCGCATAAGGACCTTAGAGACTCAAATGGCATCATACGGAGAGGACAGCCCGCTTTCCCCAACTACGAGGTGACATCATTTACCACGACATCGACTCTTTACAAGATTGAATTCTTCCTGTTTATCAAGGTATGTACTGTTTATCTCATATCTCTTTCTGCAAATGACTAATGGTATATTCAAGGCGAGCATGACGTCAGCCAAAGACATCACCCTTCGCCAACCCATCGTCATTTGCCCTCTTGATCACCAAGCCTGCAAGGAGGAAATGGACGCTATTGAACAAGCGGCAAAGGATGCTTCATCCGTGGACCAGACCAACCCAATGCTACCCGCCCGGAATATCGTCTTAGCCAATGATCATAATGCCCTAGCAGCATTAGGGCTGTGTCTTGTAGGAAGACAGAAAAAACCGCTGATCGAGTGAAAGATGATAAAGCAAAACGCTGAAAGGACACGGCTGTCGATTCTATATAAGCAGCGGCTACCCCAATTATTATAGGTACAGCATGATACCCGTTCTCAAAGGTATTCTCATCTTACCAGCACTTCAGTCACATTAGCAGGTCTCACACTGTGGGGTATTGCATCAACATACAATTCGATTCCCAGTCGCACCACTGATATGTTGTGGATTCATGATGAGAGAGAGAGAAATGGCCACACCCGACTTCCCGAAGCTTCAGATGAAAGACAAGAAGCTGGGCGACACCGCGAAGCGATCTTTAGCGAATTCTTGTGTGGGAACATGAGGTTACAAGACCACGATATCGAAATCGATCATATACTTTCGTCACCACCCGATCGTCGTCACTTCTTTGCGGATGTTAGATAACACTTCTCGGTATATATTCCCCTAGTGGCGTTCGGACAATTCGAAGGTAGGACGATATGGTATGGAAGGGACAACGGACAGTGCATGGTTTATTCTCTGGCGTTTTCCAGGCGTGAAACGGAAACCGACACGCCGACACGCTATGTGGCCGCATTGAGCCACTTTCCATCATCCCATCTACGCGTACGAGGACACAAGGCTTCTCATTAACAACGTCACATCTACGGCGACTTTTGCAGCCTGGACACGAGCGGCGGCGTCCTGGATTAGCTTTCAATGATATTCTAGTCATAAAGGGAAAGTGAGTTAGGTACAGAGAGAGAAAGAGAGAAGTTAAAGCGAGGGGATTGAAAGATCAGGATAGGATACCCACAACCCCGAGAAAGGGCACGGGACTTGCATATGATTCTGGTTCTGGTTCTGATTCTTGTATTGTAATCGTACTGATGGAATACCCCCTTTACGAGCCCAAGAAATACAAATGAGGTTACTGCATTTCATTCCGTGTTTGGCTAGAAATTGCAGGTTGCAAATGCATTACTTTCCTGGGTTAACTTGGAATGTCTTATGGAAACAGTCATGTGGTTTACAATAAAGGCTTTGCTCTTCGCTTATGTGAAGGTAGGATTGGCCAATTTATGGTCGTTGCATTTTGGTGGGATAGACAGCGGATTATGATCCTTCACTTAGGTCAGGTTAGTCTGACAGGAATGATAACTCTGAATCGTTTTTACGAAGCCTCAGAGATGATTCACGGTAGTTATTCACTACCACTGATGATGAAATGCTACTAACAAAGACTTGACTAGGCTATCTGTTCAACTTTTTGCCTCACAGACAAGTCTTCGTAACTTGCAGCAAAGTCGTTATGCATGCCAAAAGTTCCGATAGGCAAGGTAAACTTGTCCCTCATCCCATCGTGTACAGCATAGCATAAGCAAACGGAAAAAGGCTTGAACCGTTTCAATCAAACGTGGAGCAAACATAGGTATAATGTATCTTCCACACCCAGTATTTGCTTCCCCTACACCACCCTCTTTCTGCATCCGCAGCTGCATTCCCTTCCTCCTAGCTCAGGCTCACTCACTTCTTGATAATCTTCAATAACGGCGCAATCCGCGATCGCTTGCTGAGTCCGACTCGATACGGAACTTTGGGTTGCGCAGATGATGGGACGGCGGTTTTGCCTGTCTCTTTCACTTGTTGCTGCTGTTCGGGAGTTGAGTTCTCGTCTTGCAGTCCAGACTTTGCTTCTTCGGCTTTAATAGGTGAATTTCGCTGTGATAGTGACCGTGACTTGACAGGCGACATCGAGTTGCGATCCAGCTCCTTGAGAGGGACTTTCGTTTTCGCTGACGCTAGTGTCGATTCTTCATCTTCGGACTCATTTTCGTCGCCTTCACCACTGTCACTGTCTTCAATGATCTTCTTCTTTTCTTTCTTCTTCCTGCCCCTTTTCGTTGGCTGAATGATCTCTTGCTGTTCCTCCGCTTCTGCTTCTTCTGCCTCCAGCTTGCCGTCATCATGGGGTGTAGGCTGCTCCGGAATCTCCTCCGGCGCACTGTCAGGTACGGGCTTTTGGGCAGACTTGTCAGCGTTCGACTTGCGTGGACGTCCTCGCCTCTTTTTGGACTTCTGTGTTGGAACCCCCTCCTCTACCAATGCATCGTCAGTGGGAGCGCTGTTCTTTACAACATTCACCTCTTCCTCCTCGTCAAAAACGTCTGGCTCATCCACAACAGCAAGTTGCTTCTTCTTACGACCTCGCTTCTTAGGCTGGGTTTCAGGCTCGACTGCTAGATGGTCTGCGCTTGAAGCAGCTGGAATTTCAGTACTCGGAAGAGGCTGTATTCCTTCCAATGACTCTCCTGCAAGGTGGTCGAATCCGGGACTTTCCTGTGGCTCCGGGTTCGTAGCAGCCGCTCTTCGTTTGCTAGCCCGAGGTTTATACATTTCTTGGGGCAAGCCGATATCATTGGAGTCCCATACGTCATCTTCGGGACCCAGCTCGTCTACTTCCTCGATGTTTCGGGAAGCCTTCCTTTTCCTTTTTCCAGCTTGAGAAGGTTTTGGACTTTGAGTAGGATGAGGATGAACCGAGTTTGGTTGCGTGGTTTCTACCGCGGGAGGAACACTGCGCTCCTCTTGGTTCGGAGGGTCGCAAGAAATTTCATTCGGCGATGAGCTAATCTATCATAATGGTTAGTCGCCGAGCAAGTCAAGATTTACCAGCGTCAACTTACCTCAATGGCTGTTTTGGATTGAGCGCTCGCAGGCCGAGTGATAGGTTCCCAGGGCAGTGTAGGTATAGAAGAATAACCCAATGGTGTTGAGTAAGCAATAGTGGTGGCGCCGCTTGATTTGTGGTTTGCCAGACTGCCGGGTAATCCAGAATAACCTCCGACTGGGACATTGACCTTCTGAAACTCGAGCTTCTGCATTGTCGTCAAGTTACTCTGAGCGACATAGAAGTTGGCGATGTCCGGCTCAGCAGCACCGTGTTGAAGTGGTGGCGTGGGCTTCCACGAGTCTGGCGCTAAAGTTGGAGGTGCCTGCATCGCAGCAGCAGCGCCACCAGCATCCTCCTGCGCCATCTCGGATGCGAAGGTTTTGGCGGCCGCGGGGCTCGACATCAGTTCCGTCCGCCTCCTCTTCGTCTTCCCATAAGTCGTTTTCTTGCGTGCCGAGACCTTGGGCGCCTCTGCACTACTAGGGACGTCCCAATTCTGCCTTAGAGGCGATGTAAAATCGGAAGCTTCATCACTCACGGGATTTGCATGTGCCTTGGGCCTGCTGAGGTCGACGGGGGAAGTCACGTCGGTGCCAGATGACGGATTAGACTTCTTTGCTTTACCTTGAGCCCCGGGAAGGGACACATTGGTGCCGCTACTGCTTGCACTCGCTCTCTGACTCGCACGGATGATAGTCTCGATGAGGCTGGAGTGCTGATGCGCGGCAAGACTCTGCTGATCTTGGTAAACAGACGCAAAGAAGGAAGGATCTGTCACATCTGATGCTTGCTTGTGGTCCTGGCTAAGCGGCTTTGGCTCAGGACAATTCAACTCCAGCTCATCATCGTCTTCATCCTCCGAGTCAGCAATAACCCTGCGTTTAGCCATTGGTGTAATTCTGCTACTGGGCGACGTTCTCTGGATCAGTCTTCTTAATCGAATTATTGTGGTAGGAGGCTGTCCTAAGTAGATAGATGGTGCCCCTTCACATCACAATGTTCAAAGTTGGCGAATAGTAGACGCGTCCCACTTCACTCAACTACGCGACTGGCAGGTACATAGACCCTGAGACTTGAGGAGGTGGTGGGGCTGCTATGTCTTATCCTACATTAGGTAAGCATCTTGACATCCACCGATCTACTACATTATGTACAGGGCTCTCTCGTCGCCGAACATTAATAAGTGGTTACGATGACACAGATTTTGAAGCACAACCCCTAGATACTTGAGCAGTGTAGATTTTGGTTAATGTTTTTCTTCTTTTTGGTTCTTTTTGTTCATTATACACATCTGTAGCATGCCTAGCTTGGCTATCCCGTCAAGCAAAGGTTGAGACAGTCATTCTTGGTAAGAGCACCCTTTTAGTCCTGTACACAGGGTCGACTCTGATTCACATCCTGAAGTCCATCTTTCAAAAGACGTCCTCGTTTTCCCTTTCATTCTGTTAGCTGAGGTCTTGAGCCCAAGCCCTACCCTCGATTCTTGCAACCAGCAACAGCCAAAACTCTACCTCTCCCTTCCCAAGAGCCGCCCACCTTAAGCATCCTTATCCTTGGTGGCAACCTCTTCGCCGCCAGCTTGCTTCTTGAGTCGTTCGGAAGATCGTTTTGGAGTAGTCTCTGGTATAGAGAAGTCTCTCCTCTTTCCACTCTTTCGCTTCGGTTTCTCTGTTGCAGGGGCCTCCGCAGAGGATGCGCCAGGGAATACCACAGCACCTTCAGTAGACTCTCCTTTAGAACCTTCGGTAGAGACTCCCGAAGCTGGACGTTCTTCTGTAGGGGTAGGGGTATCTTCACGAACGTGCGAAGGGATTTCAAAGCTGACTTGCTTCTGTGTCTCAGATTTGAGATGCTGAATGATGGTCTGTGTAGCACGTGTTGAAGGTCGATTTACAAGACCCTCGGGCAAGCTTCCGGCAGATCGTTCTTTCAGAATTCCCTTAGGAGCTTCAATAGAAACTCCAGTAGAGTCTTTATCAACGTCTCTCGTGGAGATAGGAGCTTCAGTAGAAACCGCCGTAGAGCCTTCAACAACCTCTTCCGTGGAGATTGGCGAAGAGACTTCCTTTTCAAGTGCCTGTGCTGGCTCTTTAGCAGAGGTATCCTAGCCTCTCCTTCGTCTCTTCGCATCTCCAGCTTGATCGTCGCCCTCACCAACCGCAGCGCTAGTGGCGCGCTCTAGCTCTTCGTCCTTCTTTTTCAACTCACTACGGAGATCGCTCACCAATTTTTCCACCTCGCTGAACATGTTGCGTGTCTCTTTCACCACTCCGTTCTCGTCAAACTCATATCCACGGGCGTCGTCCTCATTTCCTTCAGGGTTAGACTGGTAGTTTCTAAAGAATGATGGGCCCAAGCCGCGTTGTGGATCGGGGTTGTACATGATAGCGTTGGCGAACATGTGGATCAGCTCTCGCTCCAATTGCTCGATGTTGATGATGCCTCGTGGGGGCAAAAGATCGATCGATATAGGGAGCCAGACTTTAAACTGATTGGGTGCGACATCAGGCATGTCGGCTACAGCCGCGGACGCTGCCTTCGATCCGGTCGCAATTGCTTTCTGGATGCCTTTAAGATCTTGTGGTCGTAGGATGATGTCATAATAGCCGGGCGCGAGTCTGGGCTTGATGGGGTTTGCAAACATGTTGGCGTATCGATGACCAATAATCTGATCGAGCGCTGCCATGCTGATCTTGTGGAAAGCTCGTGTCCACAACACATGTGTCGCGGGCGTGGCTGGCTCTCGGTTCAGCGGACTGTCCTGTCTCTTTCGCTTATTAGATGCGCCGTTTGCACTTGTTAAGATTTGTTCCGCTGCAGTTCCGTCGGAGCCAATATCGGGTTGATCCTCGAAGCCTTGTGGAGTGGCCACCTCGTTCTTGATAAGCTGGTCCGAATCGTTCGGAGCATCGCTGATTGGTGTGGTCTCCACTTTCGGTGCTCCGCGTGATGAACGTCCTCGTGCCTGAGCAGTTTCTGTTTTTCCGACGGGCTTGACAGATTCCTTTTTGCCCTGCGGATTCTGACTTGAAGGTTTCTTAGGCAGTGAGACTGGTTGCAGGGTAGGGCTCAGAGGCTCGAAATCTGGGCCCTTTATGTCGAAATAGCCACCACCAATGATTTCCATGCGAGGTGTAGCAGGCGTGGGAGTGGACGTCCACTTTGTGCCGTGGCCTCTGATTACATGGGAAGAAATGCTGCTACCACCAGGCGTCTGAATGCTTGCTGAAGGAGGAAGACGAGGTGGCTGGGGAGTTGAGACTGGGGTCTGCGCAGGTAGTGGTTTAGTTTTAGGCGTAGAAGCAGAGTTGACTACATGTGCAATTGGTCGCTGAGATGCAGAGCGGTGAAGCTGCTGAGCTTCCTGTTGAGGATATGGATGAGGGGATGCTACAGGTAAAGGTTGTAACTGGGGTCGAGTTCCGGCGTGAGGAGGGGGATGCGGCTGTTGTTGAGGAGATTGACCCAAGCTAGCCTGCTGAGGCCGTTGGCCGATTTGTACAAGGGGCTTGGTAGCAGCAGCAGCCATGGGATGTGTGGCAGCAAGTCCTGATTGGGGGTGCACAGGAGTCTGGACAGGAGTGGAAGTGGATTGCACATATGCTTTGGGCGGTATACTCGGTCCTGGAGGTGGAACAGCTGGTACAGGCGGCCCGCGAGACGAGCTCTGCTGTCCAGCACCATCAGGAGTAGCATTGACCGGTAGTGATGGTAGAGAGGGTGGAACCTGTCCGGAGTTTTGCGGGGCAAGCAAAACTGGGGGTGAGGGAGCACCGGTCACTGGCGTCGGGACTCGAGCAGCTGGACCTTGTCCTTGTCCCTGTTTAACATTGTTGTTATAAGACTGCGTCGGGTGAGATTGCGCAGGGGAAGCAGTCTGGTTAGGGAGAGGATACGCAGATGGCTTTGGAGTGCCAGGGCCCAAAGGAGGGCGTGGTGAGGGAACAGGTGTTTGGTGTAGAGGGGGTTGTGACGGATGCTGGTATGGAGGCTCCCACTTCAGTGCAGGCGCCTGTGCCGGATTCTGCAAACCACCCTGGCTTGGCTGCCCTGGAGTTGGGCTTCTTCCTTTAGATGAAGCCTCCGACATTGGCACTTGAGGTGTAGCGGATGACGGTCGTGGAGGATAGCCTTGGTTCATCTGTGGATGCTGAAGACCAGGTGCGACCTCGTTAGGAGTGCGCCCAATTTCCTGCTGTGTCCTACTGTCAGGTGTAATTTGGCGTTGCTCGCTTGAAGGGCGGATTGGTGCTGCAGCCAGAGGCGAAGGACTGGGTTGCAAGGGGCGCTTCTCTGGAGGAGGTTGAGGAGTAGGCGATGGCGTGGTAATTGGTTCCGTTCGTTTGGTCGCATCCTTTTGTTTGGGCTGTACAGGCACCGGCGCTGGCACTGGCACTGCGGTAGAGGAGGCTGCGGCGGGTACTGCGGCTGGCGGGCCATGGCCATTTGTTTTGTCTAGCCCGACAGCACTGTTCTCCTTCTCATTATCTCTCAAGAGCTTCTCCTGGCGTTGTCTCTCATCGAAAATACCCCGTTGCTCGCGAATGAGTTCTTCATCAACAACATTATTCTTGATGTCGTCCATCTCACGTTCCAGCTGTTCAAATCGACGCTCCTCCTCTTTGATCTCAGCAATGAACTGCCTCCTAAACTGCGCATATAGTCGATCAATGAGGTGGTTGAGCTTTTCGGGATGTGCGTGGGCGTCCTCCAAGGTGGGCAAAGGTGGTGCAGGCAACTTTCGTTTCTTAGACGTGGGTGAGAGGCCATTAGCCCCTTTCTCAGCAGCGAGTTCAGCCTCTCTCTTCTGCTCATCCTTAAGGAGCTTGAGCGCAAGCTGCTGGAGGGCGGGAGCTGTTAATCGGGTGGCATCGTATTCTTCCTGCTCCAGGATCAAAGGTATGGCCTGGATGTCCTCGGCAACGCGGTCAAAGGCGTCGCCAATGAAGCCATGCTTGCTGATGAGCTGGAATACGAACAAAGCTTCCATGTTAGTATAGCCTGCCGGCCCCGAGTAGTCGGTCATCCCCCCGTATCCTCCTCGGGTGAGGTCGAGGGGACCGTCGCGTCGTTGGTGGTGGTGAATTGGCGCCAGGATGAATGGGGGCGGTCACAGCAACCAGACAGAATCGCGTCAGTCAGGTATGCATGAAGGATGTGTAGGACGCGTACAGGAAAGGCGTTAGGCGGTGAGGGTAGATGGATGGATCGTGGATGGTGGGTGGAAGTATGTCTCGATCAAGTCGTCTCGAACAGCGCACGTGCTCCTTCTCAGCTACACGCACCTGCACGGGCGCTGTTTTGTTCACTTAATTGGTTATGCTTCCACAGACATTAAGGGATACTGCACGGAACTAGACGAGGGGGGTGTATTGATACTGGTGAGGCGTGTCGCGACAATGACGGATTGAATGTTGAAGCGGGTAGAGAGGTAGGTGGATTAATCTGTGCTCGGCGCAGTTACAGCGGGCGAGAAAGTGTGAAATTACTCTAGCTGCCTCTGTAATGACAGCCTGTAAAAGCTTGGGCAGGCCTTCAAAGTTTTCTTATCGCGTTATCGCCCTTATCGGCCATTGTTCTGAGTGGATGCCGACCCACCGAGACGGACAATGCAGTTGGGTGTTGCCGGGCATTGGCATCATCAATCCGCCCAGTACCAAAAGCTTTTCGTGGAGCCCACGTTTGTACTTGATGACTTGTTCTTGTGTCATTTCTTGTGAGCTGTGGTGTTGGAGGTCCAGTCCTGTTGGACCTCGAGAATCTACGTCTCTTTGTAACACCACCTAGCTTGTTCAAAGTAGTGGAAATTGAACAACGGAGCTCTAATACGGAGTACTTTGACATTATTGCTGGCCATATACAGAGTGTAGCTGGATTATTTCATGAAGAAAGAACTCATAGCATACAACTTACACATGTTACACATGAGAGATTTAGTGATAATTACCCCCAAGTGCTGGTTCATGCACTTATGTAGATAGATAGTGAACCTGGCGGGACGAATCACGGTCTAGTGACGAACATCCTCCATAGGAAATCCTTCGGAAGTCGGGAGCGAGCCATGACGGAAAATACCACCAGTGATGATCGCTTTGAGACTCAGCTATGATCTACATATTCTTGAACACAGTGCAGTTTCTATAAACCATAATATAGCTATAAATGACCCCAAGACATTTAGCTTTATTATGGATTGGAACAAGAAATGAAGGTGCGCGCGTAGTGGATGAAAAACTCATGCCGATCTGGACCGAGAAATTGGGATGGGGTTGTGACTATTCCCATCTAGTTATTGTAGGGGTCCTTCGAGAAATGGCCCATTTCTGCTTTCGATAGAGAAGATGTTCCGATCAGGCAAGACACGAGATAAAATGTGAATACGGAGTACTTCCTCTTCTTTGGTGATCAATTATGCATAGCCCTTGCCCCCTAATCCAGCGATCGTCCTTCATGCAATCGACCTTGCCTCCATGCACATGATGCACATCAGCTGTTTCTGTTCTGTCTTTGGAAAGTAGAGATCAAGAATGAAAAAAAGTACTTTCTGTGATAATATGCTTTTTCGGGAAGCTGGTTGGCAAGGTGGATAGAATAGGGATGGGTATAGAAAATCATGCAGGTACGAGTCACGATGCATATTGTTTTGCATGTGTTTGGAGACAACAAGAGAAGAAATATGTTAACCAAAACAAAATTTCCCTCGTAAACCCACTCATGAACATTCCGTCTCTACATGTGAATATCGTCTTTTGCTTCAACTATTGCAGCTGACCGTCTTTTCACAACTGTGGGTTGGGACATTGGAAGGGAAGCCTACATGCCACATCGACTTATTACAAAAGTTCAGCTGGTCAGGTAAATGCATACACTTCAGTGATATAATCATTCAGTACGGCGAGAAACGTTAAGTTGATAACATTTTCAGCTCCTGATCATAAATATGTATATTAAGCACATGGCGGATGATTTTCCCATGACGCAAATCAATGGCTTCTATTGTTCGTCATAGGCTGATCTATCATGTGAGAGAGAGGCGGACAGATGATCGTAGGAGTGACAGCAGGCAGGCAGGACATGGGACAAAGTGGAACTTGCGCTAGTATGGTGAGAGTGAATAGATGTTCTCGACTATTTATGCTTTTATTCTTGTAGGACTATGCAGATGGTTTCAGATGACCTTCCTGCCTGAATGCATCAAATTCGAGGGGGCTAAGACAATGACTCCCCAAGTCAGTTGGTGGCTATGTTGTTCACCTAGTGCATGAGCTGATGCACCCATGCCGTCGATTTGGTAGTCAGTGATGATGATGATGATATCTGAATGAGGATGCAATGTTAATACGGAGTAAGAGTAGAAGAAGGGGTGAATGAGTCGTTGTCAAGAGGTAGATGTCATTATTGTTTATTGCGAATGTCATTTGAAGTGTCAACTCCTCATCATAATCTCATCTATTCCTCTACAAGTAGAGACTCTTAAAAGTTGTGGACTAACTCTGATGAGGAAATAGCCGTCCCACCACAGCGGCTGACCCCCCCTTTTCACACTCCTCGACCCTCGAAAGCAGTCATCAAACCCCCCTGTGCCTGACCTGAAAGTGGCCGCCCGCCCTCCCCACCACGCCAAAGGCCCACTGGCGGCCATAATAACTACCAGGGCCTCCTCCTCCGCTACCCATCCTAGATTTACATCTGAACCATTTCACCGCTCTCCCTCAAACCTGTGATACCCTATTCCTCCAGAGTCAACAGCCTGCCAATTGCATTTCTCAACTCTTCGCTCCCCGCTTACTCTTCTCTTTACCCAATTTCTAGCCGAACATGGACCGAACTGACGAAGAGCTCGACCGTGACTGGGTCCCCAGCGGCCGTCGTCCCCAATCGTGAGTCTCCTCCCTCTCTTCAGCCCGCCCCCTGAGCATCCCTAGCCGGGCTCTTTACTCGGGGTTCTATGCGCCACATACCAGCAACTAACCATGGCCTGTTGCCCTCAGAACAATTGCCCGTTCTTTCAGCCAGGAGCTGATGGATATCTTCCGTATCGAGAACAGTGTTGCCGACTTGGATGAGCAGGTCGACAAGCGGTACGTCTCACGCGAGCTGAGCTGAGAGTCCGAATCATTGGTGGACACTAACAGTATATCTTTCGGCTCACAGAAAGCAACAAGTCACCACAGGTCAGACAGAACTCCAAGCTCTCGAGGCACGTCTCAAGGAGATGGAGCAACGACTACAGCTCTCAAAGACACGGGGCCCAAGCGGCAGCCCACGAGCCCAACGTCAGGCTCTAGGCAACAACACCTTCGACCAGCCGTCGCCAGCACAACAACCCACAGCAGAGAAGGAACTGCACCAGAGACCACTACAGACATCGTCGACGTCCCGGCCGGGCACTGCCAAGCAATCCCAGCAAGCCCCCCTACACGGAGGTGCGATGCCGCCCACCCCCACAGCCAGCGAAGGTGAATCCGACCTCGTCATCAATGCCTCCTCCTCCACTACTTGCGATGATCCTGACCTCGCCGAGACCCGAAGTTTTGCTGACTATGTGATTGTGAACAAAGACGGATATGACCGCGACAGCTAGACCGACAATCATTCTTCTCCGGCCGCATAGATCTCGGGCTCTTCTTGAAATCACACGACAATTTGCCTCTTTGGTGTGTCATGGAAGAACGTGGGCTTTTACTAGATGTTTTCCTCACAGGCCGTTTCAAGCATTGACGGGCTCAATTGCATTCTGACGACCACCCTCAAATGCCAACAGTTTTAGGATATTGGTCAAGCCAACTTCAGTCCTCTCTCCCTGAATCCAATTGGATACCAAGGCCAGTTCGAAGTGGCTCACGAAGAAGGAAAAAACCCAAGGCTTCAGATTCCCGGATTTAGCGTGGCGTCTCCACCTGTTTTTTACCTCGAGATATCCCTTCTTTCGGGCGATATTGGAACCAACCAACCAACTCTCGCCTTTGTCTCGTTCGGCGTTTACTGGCGTACCTTTCTACCCATTTCTCTACGACTCGTTTTTGAACCATCGTTACGATATCCTTTTTGGCACAATCCATCCCCCTTGCCCATACAAACACTTAATGAATTAGCGAAGGCATCGACATTTTGACGGCAGCAGTAGTAGCAGAGGAAGAGAGAGGCAGATCAACATGATCATCACATGACATTTATCATCAACAACACGGCATAGTTGGCAGGTTTTTTGGTCTGGGGTTTGCGACAACGTACTTACTACACATACCTGGAGATGAGGGTTGATGGGGTCTACTGTAAGTAGGAAGCGGGTAGACGGGTTTATGAACATGGGATTGTGATGACTCGGGGAAGTCTAGCTTTGTACATTCTTACCAATAATCGAGCAATCCACATTGAGAATCAATACCAATCCGGATACATATTACCCACATTCTCTGTGTCCAAGACTTTCTAGCATCCCGACTGTCTTGTTTCAGATGGTCTCTCGGCTGACCGACAACTTTTCCAGGAGGCTGAACACACTTCTACAACGATGACGATGTTTCGCATCCCCATACATCTCAAGTGGACATTGCACAATCTCATCGCAAGGAAGTAGACTCAAACCCAATTTGGGATTCAAGGGCTCGGTCAGTCATGAATTTGGATTAAAGATAGTTCACTCTCGCACCTTAATTAAAAAGGAGAACTGTAACCCATTTACTGCTTGAACTAAAAACGATATTATTATATGCGAGGGGTGGGTCGACAACTTGTAATGGATTCGAGAGTGGGATTTACTTGTAAGCAGCTATATCACATGAAAAGCGAACCTAGTGGCACGTGAGCCCTTGATTTCACGAGGGCATCATTGATGATCAGAGGATTAAACATCTTGTCAGGAAGAACAATTACCACATCTCAATTCTGCTACAACTGGTGCAAATAACAACCACCAGCCATCTTCCACACGATGGGCAAACAAAATTTCTGTACACACACACACACACACACACACACACACACACACCATCTTTCCCATTTCCCCACAAAGATGGGAAACCCAAATCAAACAAACGCCCTTTTTGAATCCGAGAGAGCTTACATCGTGTTGTTAAAGCTGAGTGGTTTCGGCGCAATACCGACACGCTGCCCGGTAATGTCAAACACCATAAAGTTGCTCTTGAGGAAGATATCGCCAAAGATACCGTCAACGCCAGGGAACCCCTCAATGGACTGGATCCCGCCGTAGCAGTTGTCATCCGTCACCTTGTCGTAGACGACATATTCGCCAGGCACGAACCCCTTAACGGTATTTCCCGCCTGATCCTCGAGCACCCAGAGGAAATCAGGAGGTGTAGGGTCAGTTGGCCCGCACGGGAAGCAGTAACCGTACTGGATCTGGTCGAAATAGGCACCGGTGACATTCATATAGTATGTATCAACGGCGCCTTTGGGAGCAAAGAGCAAGGTCGTGCCCGTGTCCATGATGACGGACTGGGGCGTAAGATACGACCAGGTCAGGTTGATGCCATTGATCCCGAAAGCCGTGTGATTGACAGCCCAAAATCCCAACGAGTTGTCAATGTCGGTATACGAGATATTGCCCGTGTGGAGAGAGTCGTTGATGAAACCGAAATTGAATGAGCCGTCGCTGCTGTTGTGTCTGAGGTCGACGGTGAAAAGGGCATCCGTGAGAACATCCGGCAGGAACTGGAGGAGAGATTTCTGGAGGGGAACTGTCTGCCTCAACGCGGGCCAACCGAGTCCAGCGAGCCCTGACATGAAGCTGCTCTTGCTGAACATGTCGGAGACGGACTCGGCTGACTGGATAGTCATGTTCTCGATGGTGAGATTTCCAAGGGCAAAGGTATCTCTATAGCATGATCCTGAAGAAGTCGAAAAGTCTCCGTAAAGAATGGACCAGTTGCAACCGCGAATGAGCTCCGAGGTCGAGGATAGTACAGGGCTCCAGAGGGTTTGGTTCTCGACTTCAGATGCTTTCGTCTCGGTGGAAAAGACCCAGCTAAGAATGTGTACCTTCTGATTAGCTACGTGACACTAGATGGCTCACACATGAGAGAACACAATCAAAGGCACTTACGTATCGCTCGAACCGGTATCGAGGTCCAGGAAGAGTTTCTGAGGGGGAGTGCCAATGTCGATGGGCTCAATCCACTCGAGATCACCGTCCATTGGCTGGGCTGGGACAATGCCTCCTGCGTAGGTGGTAGTCAGCTTTCTGCTCAAACAAACATATTTGTTCAAGAGATCTTGATTACAAAGCTTACCGACATCAGCATCTCCATTCATGCGAGCATTATACTCGTCGACAGCACGCTGAAGTCCATCAGGGACGCTTTGATTGTACTTGATGAGGGTTCGGAGAACCTCAGACGGGCCGTGGCGAGGAGCATCGGCATTGTGGGACAGTGGAATGGAAGCGGTAGTACCAGTCACTGAAGGCGTGAACAAAGTAAGCAAGAATGCCGCGAGGAGGAAGAAGTTCAAGTTTGACATCATTTTGAACGAACGAGTCGAATGCAGGAACGAAGATAGAAAAAAAAAGGAAGGACAGGGGGGAGATGCCGGTGTTGTTGATTTCGAACTTGACCAGAGCAGACTTGTAAACAGAGAGTTACAGCGGTGTAGAAAGTCCTGGCAGGAGTACCTCTTATACACCACTGTGACTGTCACCTGCTGCCAATACGGGTTGGGCCCTATATCAGTGACGCATTGAGGGATGCACCTGTCCTGTAATGTTGTACAGTGACGCACCTACCCAAAGCCTGATAATAAACTAGCAGGTACTGACTTGCATTGCATTGCATTGGTCATGGCATAAATGGGACGGATGCAGCATCTACTTATTATCTTAGACAACGGGTTATCATAGCCATGAAGATTGGGTAGACTCATGCCATTTATCTATCTCGAATGGGAAAGAATGAGGACTACATCTTCTGGCAAATTGGCAGAGAACTAATCTTCTTTTCACTTATATGGAAAGGTTGCACATATAGAAAGCCGAAGTTCTAGACAAGCCCTTGGTTGACGTTGTGAACCCAGACGTATAAATCTCTAATGGTTACACACTGGCATGCATGCGGGAGAGCAAACAGACGAACTCGTCTCACCAGATCTTGTTCCACATCGCATCTTGCCGATTGGCGAGGTCATTGTTACGGGAGTCTACCTGTTTGCCTGTGTACCTAATAAAATTGGTGTCACAAAGGGAGATGGACACGGGTACCAGGCTTGGAATAGACCGAACTTCTTCGGGGATTACCAGACAAATATCACCTATCCAATCGTTTGTCTTCTGTATCATTCCTTCTGGTCGGACTTCTGCAGATTTTGCCTCGTAATGGGAGAAAACAGGATTGAGCTGGGTAGGCAGCGTTCCACATCACACACGGCGAAAACCCTACATCCTTGCATATTAGCTCTTTGCCCATTTCAGGAACGCAAACAAAATTCATCTGCCGAGACCTTATATCAAGGGTCTAAGAGGGCATTGTATCGCATTTATTCATCAAATATTCTCTAAATCGCTCTATGTCGTATTACAATTCATCATGCTTTTCCTTCGCCTCGTCCTTGGCTTTCTGCTCTTGCTGCATCTTCTCAATGAGCTTCTCGAGCTCCTCGGCGTTGAACTCCCCATCCTCTCCAAGCTTAATGTAGTTCTCTCCCGCCTTGAGATCTATCGTCGCTTCCGCGTTGTCCGTGTCAGTCTTGGTACTCTTCTTGGACTTGGTCTTGCTTGACTTGCTCGAGCTCTTGGCTTTCTTCTGCCTCGACTCGAACCTCTTGACACTCCTCATAGCCATGTCTACGCCAGCTTGCTCGAGCTGTTTAGTTTTCTCTTGGATGTCCTTGATGAGGAGTACCGGATCAGCCGTCGCCGGGAGTTTCTCCTGTTCGGCAATCTTCTCGTCAAGCCATGACAAAATTGACTCGTAAAGTGTTGTGAGGTCTTTCATATCGTCCAGGCTGTATAGAGGTGGTGCAGGACCGCGTTTCTGGGTTGCTGTTGTCGTTGATGTTGAGGTGGTCTCGTCATCCTCGAGGCCATCGAACTCGCCCGACGGAGCCGGAGTAATATTCGGATCACCCACGGTCGTCTCAGTCGTACCTGTGGTTGTGCTTGCACTGACACTGGCACTTGAACTTAGAGAGGATGCATATTCCTCAGCTTCCTGAATCGCCTTCTTGATTGTCGCGATCCAATGGTTGGTCGAATTCAGGGAATTCTTCAGGGAACTGATCAGCTCCGGCCTCTTGGCAGACTCGTCAATCCGCTTCTCTATAGGGGAGACGAGGTCTTTGAGTGTCTTGAGCTTAGACTTAAGTACTTCCCGGGAAGCGTCTGCTCCCTCCTCGTAGAGCCAGTTGCTCGCCTCACCAGCTTTCTCTTCAAGTTCTTTTCGCTGTTCCGCAGTAGACGCTGCGACGAAAGCCTCAGAATCCAGTAGATCTCGGATCTTGTAGGTGAAGCCCTCCAATTGGTTCAGCGCTTCTTCTCGAAGGCGACGAGCTTTATCGGACGATTCAAATGCCTTGATGCGGTCTTTTGACTTGGTAAGATCGGCCTTGGCCAGAGTAGGATTGCCCAATTGACTGGTACTGAAATCAAGTGGGATAGACACAGTACGCTTCTTGGGGGGCGAGTCCGTGCCTTCAGCTGAACCGGCGGAAGTAGAGGCGGTAGAAGCAGAAGACGTTGTCGATGAAGAAGTAGTCGTGTCCTCAGATGCAGTGCTACTTTCGCTGTTCTCGCCATCTTGAAGTGGCTTCTGGTCCTTGTTCTTTCCAAATCCGAACAGATTTTTGACACCATCCATCAGACCTTCCTTCTCAGCCTCTTCGGTTTCACACTCCGCGGTAGCGTTGACCACGGTGACCTCACCGCTCTCAACTGTCAATCGAAGGTTGGCCTTGACCCGCACATCTGCCAAAGAGCATCCGTATTTTTCAACAAGAGAAGTCGCAGTGGCTGTCAAGTTTTTCGTTGTCATCTCCGTTAGGTCGTTGTACTTAAAACCGACCATCTCATTGAAACGAACTGAAAAGTCTTCTGTCATTGTGAACTCTATTTCCTTGTGCGTGTCATCAGGTTCCGAGGCGTGTGTCCAGATTCGCGCTTGGTTTGTGCTCGTCTCGGACTCTTTCCATCTCGCACCCAATGCGTAAGGAACTTTGTCAGATACCCGGATTTCTTTCACTCGGAAACTGGGGCTCAAATCTGCAGCTCGGAATCCAGCGCCGAATACGGCAGCCTCGTCCGAGTTGACATTGCTTCGCACTTTATCGCTGCCGGCAATCCTTTCGAGGGTCTTCTGAACAAAGGGCGTTCTGGAAGCTCCGCCATGAAGGATGATGGAATCAAGCTGCTTGATCTCAAGGCCAGCAACTTCCAATGCCTTCTCAACAACGGGAACGACTCGGGCGATGTGAGTCTCGGCTAAGTTTTCAAATTCAGCTCGAGTCACCTTATAGCGGAAGTCAACGTCCTCATACAGCCCCTCGAAGCTCGTTGAGGTGTCCACATTGGCACTCAAGATATGACGAAGTCTTTCAGCCTCCTTAAGAAGTTTTGCCATTGCCCGTCCATGTCCGCGAATACCTTCCGCTGTAACTGACGCCTTCTTGGCGGCGGATGTCTCGACAAACTTGGAGATCATGTCATCAACGATCAAATAGTTGAACTCATCGCCACCCAGTGTTCGGTCCCAACCGCTTCCGAGGCCCTGGACTTCCTGCACTGTCTTGTTGAACTTGCCGACGTCCTTAACGTTACGGGATTGAAACTTCATGACGGTCGCTTTGGTAGAACCAGCACCCATATCGAACACCATGTGGTACTCCGGGTTGCCCTTCTCGTTGATGTTGGGGAATGTGCGACTCGTGGCATAGTTCAGACCAACTGCCAATCCATCTGTAATAAGAGACAGAACCTTGAGATCGACAAGATTGCAGGCCAATTCGACAGCACGCTTCTCTTCGATTGTGAAATAGGGGGGGATGGTGATGACGGCAGCGCGGACGCTAGAACCAGCCATAGCTTCGGCATTGCGCTGAATGCTCTGAAGCTCCATGGCAAGTAGTTCCTCGACCATCCAGGCTTCTTCGTCAGCGGTAGCTTTGCTCTTGAAAGCGACAGTGTTCCGTGTCCCATGAGCCTCCAACTCGAGGCTAGGGTGTCTTGTAGCATATTCTTTGACGACAGCATCTGTGGTGGGGAGGCCGAGGAGGGTCTTGAGGTTGGGGTAAACGTCGCCCGGGAAACGAGCGGCAAGAGCTATGGCATCGGAGCCATAAGCCCTCTCTGGGTACTCGCCGGTTGAGAGAGCATGTTTCGAGGGTTTGAAGGCGACGGCAGAGGTTTCTTTTCTTCGGGTGTCTTTCGTCAAAACGATCTCGAGCGGGATGCCTGGCTTGACTAGTGTAGCTTTGATATACTCGGTGCCAAGGTCGACACCGAGCACGGCAGAGGCGGCGAAAACATTTGTCGCAAAGAGTAGGAAGACGCCAATGATTATGGATCGCGGGGAGATTGAGGGCGCCATGGTGGGCGAAAGTCGGAGAGGAGCGAGCTCGGCGGAGACTCGCCTACACACAATTTCTTGCAAACCACCAGTACCGGGACAGAAGACGTGGTTAGTCAGTCGGAGTGCGTGGTTGTATGTAAAATATTTTATGTGTGTGCAATGGAAGGGATAGAGATGGCAGCTGATAGGTCGACAAAATACCTATAGGGTTTCAACAATGAATCCGAAAGAGTGATAGACCTCGAGGACAAAACAATGATACCACAGATGCACTTTTTGTATTTCCCCTTGAGTAATATCAGCAAGTAGCAGAGAAATTGCTTCGTGTCAATCAATCTGGCCTTAACTGTACCGGCTAGATCCAAGTATGGGAGTAGCAATACCTCCAGGACTCTCAAATGCGCATGTGTTCACCTATTATTACTAAAAAACACACCATAACGTCAAAAAGGACAGCTTGTTAATTGGAGGGGCTTGGAGGGTTCACTGCCCCTGCGTGACCCTTCCATTTCTGCATTTTCCCATGCCCCGTCTCTGAAGCCACCCCTGCAAATCTGATTGGCCCAATGCCATCTTCTCAACCCAGAACGGTAAGCACCTCAGGTACCCAGGTACTTTCGACAATTCCCGGCTTCAAGACCGTGACCCCGCTACACCGTCCGGAGTGCCCTCCGCCGTCACTCCCCATGTTCCGCTCCAACATAAATCTCAATACATCCTGTTCTTCTCAGCTCGGATGAGGCAACATATCTCTGTACTTATACTAATTGCACCTACTTATATATAGCCATTTACCTTTGCAGTTCATCCAAATACAACAAATTGATACCGAGCTCTTACTCTGATACAATGCCAACGGTAGATAATAGAATCTCCGGCCGTTTGGCCCTCATCACCGGAGCCTCTGGAGGGTACGTAGCAGCCATCTGAGCACAACGATGATACTCCGTCGGCTCACGGACTAATCATCCAATCAGACTCGGCGCAGCTATTGCTCAAGATCTTTGGGCCGAAGGTTGTTCCTTAGCCCTAACCGGACACAGTAATATGAAGGCTCTAGACGAATTGGCCGAAAGTCTACTGCCAGCGCGCAAAAACGATACCCAAAAGATGTCTAAACATCAAGTCGACGCGGCTGACGCAGGGGCAATCGAACAGCTTTTCAAGGACATCAAAACCGAGCATGGCCAAGATGGCCCCGACATCCTGATATCCAACGCGGGATATGGGAAGCGGAAGCCGGGCATCCTTGATGTAACTCTCGAGGAGTTTGATTACACATTAAATGTTAACTTGCGAGCCTCCTTCATCCTCTCGAAGCTAGCTATCCCCCACATGGAAGCATCCGGATGGGGACGCATCATCTACATTTCCTCAATTGCGGCCCTAGGCGGAGGTATCAACGCGTGCCACTACGCTGCATCCAAAGCTGGGCTGAGCGGGATGATGCGCAACCTGGCAAACAAGCACGCCAAGTCAGGCATCACCGTCAATGATGTGGCTCCCGCTATGATAGGCGAGACCGGGATGATTCCCAATGCCGAGGCCGTTGTTGGTACGCCCGGTGACGTGAAGAATATCCCTGTTGGGAGGCTGGGGACGCCTCAAGAGTGTGCCAATGTTGTTACGATGCTGTGTAAGACGGGATACTTGACCGGACAAAGTATTTTGTTAGCAGGTGGGTTGAAGTAGATGTCTTGGAGAAAAAAAACAATTTGAATCTTTAGCCAAGCCGAAATGCCCCGGCCTGCAAGATGTGCAATATTTCTTAGATATTCTCAGAAAATCTTTTGTTTGTCTCTTCCTATTTCATATTAGATAGCCATAAGGCATTGAGCTACTGTACCGTTATCCCAAGGTCAAGAATCAGACAATTATTGTCATTACAATAGAAGTCATAGGCAGGGAAACGGGTCTTTGTGTCCCGCTAAGTGGGTCTTTAACGGCAGGGCACATCCTCCGGACATCGGGGCTTCCGCATTATGATTGACCTCAAACTACGGCTCTAGGTCACAATAAAAAATAACAATAACAATCTTTTGATAGGATTCAGTCTACCTTTGCATATTTTTGCGCCACACAGTCTCTCTCTCACCACACCAGGCTCATGTGACCATCCTCAATTGGATGATGGTACACATCTGATGCGCCAGGTTGAGTCACCACAGGCTTATTTACTTTTTTCCTTGAACACCTGTTGTGAGATCCAGCAGGTCAGCAACAACAACCATAAGAAGGCACGCCCTACTGTTACGGGAAATTTGGGTCACCGCATGAAGCAATTACTTATACTCTGACTTTCGGTTTTGAATTCACACCCCAGGCAACCATTCATCCCGAAAGAAAAATAAACACTTTTTCCTGTTCACAACATTCCCGCTTCGCCCATAGTTCCACCAACAAACACGACAAGCAAGACCAAACCCTGACATAGCAAAGTTGGTGACAGACAGAATCTACCTTTTCTATCGCCACAGATCAAACCTGCTTTCGACTTCACCCAAGACACTTTGAGAAAACCAGCAACCGACCTACCAAGCACTCAACCCGGACCTGGACCGCCCAGGAAAAACCATCCACCAAAATGGGCACCCCCTTCATCTCGCTCCTAGAGCCCAGCAGCCTAGACGGATACAACCCCTCTCTCCCCTCCACCTCACCCCAGCAACCAGCCCACATTCCGCCCACCTTCCGGGATGCGATGCGCGTGCGCGAGGAAGTCTTCGTGAAGGGTCAGGGCTTCCCGCTTGAGCTCGAGTTCGACGTCGACGACGCGCGCTCCCTGCACTGGGTCATCTACGCCTCGATCAACAAGAAAGTCTGCGACGAGGCCACGGGAGAGCCCCTTGTCCCACAGCAGTCCGTCACGGAGACCACGCCCATCGGGACGATCCGCGTCGTGCCGTTCCCGCATCCGCCGCACCCGCCTGATGGGGGCGAGTATGTCAATGCCGTGCTGCAGCCGCTTCGTGGATTGGAGGCGAAGCATGGTCAGGACGGTACTACTGGTAATGATGGTGATATTAGTATTGGTGGTGTTGGCCTTGGTAACATTAAGGGTGCCGACAACGCCAGCGCCGGCAATGGTAACGAAGCAACTACGGCCGAAACTGTGCCTAGCACAAGCACGACCTCAGTCTCTGATGGTTCCCGCAAGGGCAGCGACGCGCTCTCGCTTCTGAGCAGTGCGCCAACGACGGGCGAGGACATGGTATGGGTGGACCGGGCGACAGACATGCACAACGGCCAGGAGCCGTATGTGAAGCTGGGACGTCTGGCCGTTCTCTCGGATTTTAGGGGACACGGGATCGCGGCACAGCTCGTGAGTTTATTGCCTGCTCTACCTATCTCTTTCCTACTCCCTCTCTCCCCTTACCCCTATCTATCACCACAAAATCCATACACACCCCTTACAAAGATTATCTACCCAAATGAGACTGATTTACTAACATCAACCCCTTTTCCCGAACCACAGTGGACCACAGCCAAGACCTGGCTCCAGCAGAACCCGACATACTTCAACCCGAGCGTCAAGCAGATGGGGATGGATCGCCTCAGCGCGGGAACGCCGGCCGAGATCCCCAAGTGGGACGGTCTCGTCTGTGTGCATGCCCAAGAAGAGGTGGTGAAGCTCTACGAGCGATGGGGCTTCCAGGTCGACAAGGGCATGGGCCGATGGTTCGAGGAGGGCGTTCCACATGTTGGCATGTTTCAGAGGCTTGAGATCACTAGGAGTACCGACCCGAAAGTATAGCAGCAGAGGAAGCCTAACCGTGCCAGAATACTCTGAGCAGTTGAAGAAGTACGGATGATGACAAGAGGTTGATTGTATGTAAGAATGGAAGAGGGAAAACTGCTTGATCCTCTTTTCAAAGGCGTAAATAGGGACCCCAAAACGGATAGGCATAATCTGTCGTGTCAGTAGATACACGACTCGGTAAGACAAAAACTCAACTCATAAGCAAAACACACACCCCGCACATAACCCAGGCTCTTGCATGATTTCACGTGTGCAAGTTTCTTGAGAGTGTTTGGTATTTGGTGTTCATGAATTTTTAGTTTCTCATTTTGTTGCCCACACGGGCAGACCTGTATTGAGGAGTCGTAAGGTGACTATCATGCCATGGTTCCACATCCCGCCTGAGCCAGAACGCACAAATGCACAGAGGTAAAATGCCCAGATCGTCCACGCCGAAGAAAACCCAGAAAATAAGAGATTATCGGTTGCTCTTGGCGACACGCTCCAACTCGTCCTTCTTCTTGATGGCGTACGAGTTGCTGCTACCCTTGGCAGCGTTGATCAGCTCCTCGGCCAAGCACTCGGCAATCGACTTGACGTTGCGGAAGGAGGCCTCGCGGGCACCGGTGGTAAGGAGGGCGATGGCCTGGTTGACTCTGCGGAGGGGCGACACATCGACGGCTTGCCGGCGGACGGTACCGGCGGAACCAATACGGGTGCTGTCTTCACGGGGGCCGCAGTTGACGATGGCGTCAACGGCAATCTGGATGGGGTTTTGGTCGGTCATGAGGTGGATCTGGTTTGAGGTAGATGTTAGAATACACAAGTCGTATTTCATATGTTGGTGGACTGGGTTGTCCTTACGATCTCGAAGGAGTGGGCGACAATGCGGACGGCCATGAGCTTCTTGCCGTTGTTGCGGCCGTGCATCATGAGGGAGTTGGTGAGACGCTCAATGATGGGGCAGTTGGCCTTGCGGAATCGCTTGGCGGCATAGCGGCCGGCGGAGTGAGGGACGTAGACGGGGGAGCGGATCTGGATGTAGTCGCTGCAGAGAAGACGTATTAGTCTGGTGTTTGTTCGTACTTCGGGAGTTGTCTGTCTGTCATGATAGAGTCGATCGGTAATTTGCCATGTCGTTTGGCTTTCTTCGTGGTGTTTATAGCTTGGGGTCGATTTGATGATGAATAAAGGATCATGTGGTAGTCGACTTACGTTAATGAGATGTCGCGGATCTCAACATCCTCGTAGCTCCCTAGTATACAATGTCAGTCCCCAATTTCCATATTGTCTTTCGTGAAGTGTCGCATTATATGTCGGGGGAGGCATGCAGGAGGCATGGAAGAGGCGTACATCGGTTGAACAGCTTGATGCTGCCAATCTCATTGGTGACATCCTTGGGAAGGACCTGGTAGGAGTTGGACTCGACCTCGATCTCGCCGTTGTCAGACATGTTGGGCAATAAATGCTGGGCTGTCTGGCAGGTTTGAAGATGTGTAGTTCAGGTGGTTGGTGGGGAGGATCGCGAAATTCCACGGGTTGAAGATGCAGGACAGAAATTTTGGCCGGCTACTCTTCGGGTCTGGAATTTGGTGGGTGAGTTGAAGAGGCAGTTGGCTTTCAGTGGTCAAAAGTGGGGGGATTAATGGCACCCGTCGAGCAAGCGAGAGGCCGGGCTGGTGGGCGCGCTAGGGTTGGGATGAAAAAGTTAAAGTGACTGCCAATCACGTACAGTGTGCATTCATTGAACAATGAGTTGAACACTGTAACTTCTCAGCCAGGTGGTCGGCACTTGCTCGGTGCGAAGATAGCGGAATCTCCAACTTCCGTTAAAAGTGGAGAGTCAGGTCGCCGAAACAAAGCAGCAAGCTTCCGCCCGTAGTCCGTTGTCATCATGCCACATATACAACTGCTGGAGGTCTCAGCTCTTAGATAGACCCTGGAATCCCATTAATACTCCTTTGTTTCCTTTCTGTTGTAATATTTCTGTATTTTTCTTACATTGAACAATTCCTTCGACTCTTTCTCCTTCCCATTGTACCTGACAACATGCCGGAAACCCGGGGCAGCGTGCGGCAACGAAAGGCAAAGGCCGCCGAGGAATCTCCACAAGTCGAGGAGGTAGACACCGATGAGGCAGAGGAGATCGAGCGCGATCGTAAAGAGACAGAAACCGTTCTCAAGCGTGTGGCTCGGTCACCAAAGCAGAAGCTGAATGAAGAAGATGACTATACCCCATGGGTCGACATCCTACGAGTTCTCTCCTTCCTCATCTTTGCTTCATGCGGGTTGAGCTATCTCGTCTCCAATGGTGAGAGCTTCACATGGGGCGTCAAGCATCCACCCAAGTATCTCCAGGTCGATTGGTGGAAAGCCCAGCTGGTACGTATTAGCCCCCTTATTTGACACGCACACGGCATCCGGCTTGTAAGTCAAGAGCTAACAATCTCACCCATGCAGCGCGGTCCTCTCTACCTCACGCCAGCTGAATTGGCAACCTACGACGGCACAGATGAGGGGAAACCACTATACCTAGCTATAAATGGCACCATCTACGACGTCTCCTCGAACCGACGCACCTACGGCCCCGATGGCTCGTACCGGTTCTTCGCAGGCGCCGACGCTGCGCGAAGCTACGTAACGGGCTGCTTCAAAGACGATCGGACCGCAGACATGCGCGGCGTCGAGGAGATGTATCTGCCTCTCGACGACCCTGAAGTCGACGCTCACTGGACTGCCGCAGAGCTCGCTGCTAAAAAGGAGGAGGAGTTGGCTAAGGCGAAACAGCGTGTTCATGATGGTTTATTACACTGGGTCAACTTCTTCGAGAATAGCCCGCGGTATCCCAAGGTTGGGTACGTGAAGAGGCCAGCAAACTGGCTGGATAATGAGCCCAGAAAGCCACTGTGCGAGGCCGCGGCTAAAGGACGCAAGAAGAGGACTATTCCTACATAATAGAGGCTTATCAAGCCGCTTGATCTTTCTTCAGATTTGCTTCATAAAAGCAAAATGCTGCGAAAACTTGACCATAATTATGGCCCGGATGCATAGAGGATAGGAGTCTTTTCTTTGCCAAAAGATGTAAGGGTATATTACTTATATAACAGACGGCAAAGCATGTGCGAGCTGACTAGCTTTGCCAGGTTCTTTTTGTCTAAGTACAACACATGCGGAAGAAGAAGGGGAATAGAAAGCCATCACTCTGCCATCGGCACCCAAATAGCGAGGCATCCTCGTCAATGGCCTTGCCGTGAGAAACAAAAAACCAATAATAATGCATCATCAACCCAATTCCTCCAACGAACCCCAGACATCTCCCTATCAAGCTTCGCCCTTGACTCGCACCCATCCCTGCCGGGCGATCTTTGTAGTGTCGCCCGGATAAAGAAAGGGAGCTGAAGAGTGATGCTTCCGTCTATATTAAATGCAGCTCTGCTATGAGAAACTGCGTAGCCTTGGGGTTTGGGGATAAAGTGGTACCAGGCGCCTCGTGTAGTTAAGTGACGATTTACAAGAGAACGAAAGCCGCGGCCACACTGAGCAGCCCTGTCCAAGCTGACACGACAACCACGGACCCAAGAGCTGTCGAGACAGGTGTAGTAGAGGTCGAGCCTGTGCCACTGGTGGTACCTGAGCTGCTGGAGCCACCACTGCTAGAGCCACCGCTGCTAGTTGCGGTGCCAGCTGAGAGCGGGTCGAGACTCTGAGCCACAGCCTTGGAAGCAGACTGGTAGTTGGCAAGCGATCTCGTAGCATTGGCGGTAGTGCTATTCAGTATTAGCCAAAGCACGTCAACCGAGCGATACTCTCACAAGGATTTTAGACTCACTCCTCGTTGATAACCATAGACATGCCAGCCTGGCAATGCTTTGCTTGAGAGCAGTAAACCCACATGGGCGTAGTAGCGTTGATCATGATGGTGTATACCGGGACATTGCCGGTGCTCGAGCCGGCTGCCACGTCCATGTAGCCAGAGAAGAATCCCACTGCGCTCGCATTGTTGAATTGGATAGGCTCACAGGGGTTGTCGAAGTTGGATTGCACGACGCTGTGGTTGCCAGCCTGGAATTGGTACTGCACCATGTCGCCAACAGCGGCAGTGATGCTGTTTGGCGAGAAGGCCAGGGCGCCCGAAGGTGACGACACGGAGACGACATGAACAGTCTGCGCACAGGTCATACCCATGAGGGCAGCCAAGAGAGTAGCCGTTGAGAAATGCATCTTGATCGGTTTCTTTTTTCTTCTTTTCCTTTTCAACAGACGGTAGAAAAAACGAGCGTGTTGAGATTATTCAAGAGAGCGTTGATGTTCGAAGAGGATGCAAAAAAGCGGCTCGCGCTTGTAAGGACTAGCCTTGTTAGAATATTAAGATGGGTAGAGAGCGGAAAGAGAGAAGAAATTAGGAAAGACTCCCAATGGCAATACTGACAAGAATGACGAGATATGAGAGAAGGGAAAGGAGAGAGGAAACGAAGAGAGCAAGACAAGGGCGGCATGAGTTTTAAAGATCGGAGAAGGCCAAGGCCGGTACGTAAAGGAGGATCTCCGTCTGATGTGCCATACCCATGTGGTCGCGTCTGAAAGTTGGTTGGTGAAGAGGTTCTTGAAACACGTTTTAACCATCATGGTCCTGAGAAACGCCACAGCTTCAAGAGACCATGGTGACGGACGTTTTGCCATCCGAAATGAACTTGTTCTACTCGCTACTGCCATTATTACCCTTGTAATTAGTTGAGCCACAGAAAGTCAGGACGGACGGGAGTGTTACTGCAGACTGCAGCAGAGCCTCCAGGGTCTATAGATCAGATCCTCACGATGCAATCGCCAGACATCCGTAATGGGTGTTTCTCCACACTCTTGGTACGGATTCCGGATGAACGATCAGGACGCAATTGAAGAGCTGCCATCAATCATTCATTGCAAGGTTAGTCTTTTGATATACTTATTACCGGCACCCAGAAGATTCATTGTGAAATCACCAAATATGCCTCAAGCACTCTTTTGTTAGTAGTAGAATGATTCAAAAGAGACCACACAGAATGAGTAAGTCGGATAGGCTGGATCAAAGAAAAAGAGCTGGCGTTGTCTGGGCGTATTGAAACTCAGCATTAAGCGACGGCTTGATACCAGGGGCCAAGTGCGGAGCCGGGGGTTCAGTGAGTAACACGGAACTTGCTTCAAAGTGAACCGGGCCCCGGTTGCGACAAGTTACAAAACCCGACGGGTTTCAACCAAGATCTCGACCCCAACCCCCTGCCTCAGAATTGAATTTTAAAGGTCGTTCAAGAGCCGTAGACACCAGACAACTCTATCTTTCCTCCCTGGATTTTCATAAGATAAGATTCCGATGGTCTGCGATCTTGAGGTAAGCAGTTAACCGCTTCATCTCGTGAGGTACGTAGCCCGTGCGTGAACCTTCCGCAAGAGGAAAATGCTAGGTGTGACTTATCAGGTTCTCGCTTTTTACCAATGAAAACCACAGACTGAGTACTTGTTTCAACCTGACCCGGGCATTATAGCAATATGCCCGCAGTGCAGGGTGCCTGAATTGAGACTTGTTTCACTGAACTCCACGCGAATTTAGACTCATCTCTTCTGCTTAGTCAAATTGCCGTCTCACTAGGATAAGAATAAAGATGATCGAAGCGATTTTCCAAGTAATTTGCATGTTTTCCTTTCTGAGTTCCACGGAATTCTTCCCGCATTCTCTCTGCTCTACTCTAAGATTCAACATTATTATTTCTTATCAGTACCCGATTCTAACGATAGTTGCAATTGACTTCGCGTTTAGCGAGACTACCGGTTTCGACTGAACTCACTCACAAAAAGGACACCAGATGACTCCCTTCCCCTTCTTCAACACTAACGAACTTATCATATGAGTACATTTAGTCCAAACCTCTGTTAACACCAAGGCTGGGTTGGTATGGCCTAGCGGATAATGTCATTACTAGAACATTCTCTAGACATTATCATTAGGTGGTTGGGTTCGGATTCCCAACGTTGCCATTGCTTTTTCTTCCTTTTTGCCTGCTCGAATTATCACGGGCACAAATATATATACATCTCCCTTGCTCTATATGAGCAGAAAACTCGACAGACGGTCTTATCAAAGGTCACAAGCAATATTACTTGGTATTGAGTTGTGGTCTGCATCCGAAACGAAACTCCCGGATGACTGAGTGAGATGTAATGTACAAATTTGAGATAACAACATGAAGCCCTCGACCTAGTCTTCCATGTAGAGAGATTCCAGGATCTCCATTCTGATTTGCCTCAATGAACATAGTCGGATCTTTTGGTGTATGTTGTTCGCACCCAGGGTTTGAAGAGACAAGGGACTCTCTTTTGCGCAACAAACACCGGTTCCGGTGTCAATGCCCACCTCATCAACCTGATGACCTTCTCATTAGTCTAGAACCAAATCCCGTAAAGAATCAAAACGTACCCCACTTGTCATCTGCCTGGGGACTGGAATGAATCAGAAAGTCTTGAATGACCACAACTTCAGTCTTGGTCATGATGAGCCTCGATTCTGTAGCGAAGCAGGCATAGCATCGGGTATGTTCCCATCGCGGCGGGCTCCCATCATCACAGATCCATCAAGAGCTGAGGTGCAATCTTCTCCAGATCCTCAACCTATGAACAACGGACACTCTAAGTCAGCGGCATCCGACCCAACCTAGTATCTCACATTCAAGCAGTGGTTTAGAGCAGAACAGAGTGGAAACACTCACCTCCAAAAACCCCTTCTCCTTCTCCCGCGCAGTCCTCGCAATCGACTCGCGCACAAAGATATCCACATACTTAGCAACAGCCTTATTCGCATCCTTCGAGATCCTCGTGCCATCCTTCTCAAAGAACTCATGGAGGATTCGCGTAAGCAGCTCTGGTGGTATCGTCTTCTGCTCTTCTTCCTCGTCCTCGTCCTCTTCGTCTTGAGCTTCATTTCCCTCTACATCATCATTGTTTCCCCGTCGCTGACGTGGCGCATCGTTCTCACTCGCAAAAGGGTCGCTTTCTTCTCCCGAGTTGGCTCCTTGCGTAGGTGGCTGCACTGCATGAGAACGCGACCGTGACGACAGGTCCTTGTTACTAGGTCTGGCTGCTGTGGATCCGCCGCGACCCCGACCGCCGCGCGACGCACCAGCGGATATTTGTTTCGGAGCCATAGGGATGGAATGGAATCAGCTGCTGCAAAAAGAAGGTGTAACGTCTAGAGATGAAATGGCTACGTCTAGAAGCGAATGAAGAAGTAATGAGGTGGTGAATGTTATCCAAGTTGCCTGAATAAAAGCAGACTCTGTTTACTTAATACCCCCTAATGCTTCGGGTGCCAGCTGCCAGTGACTCGGATGCAGCTGATGAAGGGCATTTCTTAATACCCGTATTTCGCAAGACAGCATCAGTTTGATTTTAAAGGCATGTCAATGGGAATTCCAAGGTTATTGCATTGAGCATTCAATACGGCATTTTCACAATACATCAACAGAAAGACATTTTTCACAGAGCAATAAAACCAGGTTAGGCAGAAATACACTCAAGGGAATTGCTTTGTATCTAAATTACAGCGGGAGACCGATTAGGAGACTCCGGAAAGAGGATTGTGCCTCGTCTATCAATCCATGCCGCAAAATCAAGCTGTGCCAGAACGCCATGGAATGTGGTATGGGTCTGTAACAACCACTTGCCGCAGTCTCCATCTCACTTCTTTTAGTCAATCCTTCAACTAGCCACGCCATGTATCCATTTGCATTACAGGGCCACGCCTCTGATGTCTATTGAGGTAGGGGAGGGGTATTTAACCAGAGCCACCCTTGAAGGCCTTGCCGAAGAGGATGACTTGGAGCTGATCGTAGATCGAGAGCACACCAGCACCGGCAACACCACGGAGGATGTTGGCACCAGCACCCTTGAAGAGAGACTTGACTCCCTCCTTGGCGATGATCTGGCGGGCGGCATCGAGAGTGCCGTTGTACTTGACGGCCTCACCCGACGTCATCATCATACGACGACGGATGGTATCAAGAGGGTAGGAGGCGATACCGGCACCAGTGGTGACCAACCAACCGAGAGCGAAGGAAGCCAAGAAGTTGTTGGCGAGAGGGCCAACGAGGACGACAGGCTTGATCGAGTCGTACATACCGAAGTAGAGACCACGGTAGACAACGATACCAGCGACGGAGGGCATGAAGCCACGGTAGAGACCACCGATACCGTCGGAGGCGAGAGTCTTGCGGTAGACATCGACAAGACCGTTGAATTGACGGTCACCACCCTTCTTGGCGTTCTTGGCATCGTTGGCAAGACGCGTACGGGCGTAGTCGAGAGAGTAGACGAAGAGAAGCGAAGTGGCACCAGCAGCCTATAATTTGAGAGCTTAGTGTGAGGAAATAGTAACTGATTTAGCGAGTTAACTTACACCACCGGAGGCAAGGTTACCAGCCATCCACTTGGCGTAGCCATCCTTCTCCTTCTTGTAGCCGAACATAGCCTTGAACTTGTCACGGAAGGCGAAGTTCAGAGCCTGGGTAGGGAAGTATCGGATGACGTTGGCAGTGTTACCACGCCAGAGGGACATAACACCCTCATCACCAGCGGTACGCTTGAAGCAGTCGACGATACCGTCGTACTTGCGGTCGAGACGACCGGACTTAAGCATTTCATCCTGTAAGGAGGTACATATTAGCCGAGGGTTCATCATCTAGTTAGCGACTGAGCCATCTGAAGGACAGCTCGTTGATAGCGACCATTGACAATGCAATGAGAGAGTGTATGTGTGCATACCTGGTTTTGGATAAGAAGCTTGACACGCTCGATGGGAGCAGCGGCAGTCTTCGAGACGGCGGCGGAAACACCACCCACTAAGCACCATATTAGTATGGGATATGAGGGTTTTTTTTTTTGTGACGGTGACGCATAAAAATATCGAGGCGGGCGTCTGATATCCGTTCTTCGATAATCATGGAGATGAAAACGTACTCAAGAAATCCGCCAAGAAGGGCTGCAATAATAACATTCGTTAGTCGAGTTACATAATCAGATGGCTGTGGAGGAAGAAAATTGTACGACGGCGACGAATACGTCGAGTGTCGAGATATGCATTTCTCAAACTCATCGCAGCGCCAATGCCAGTGTGACCAATTGATAGCTGCTGAAAGATATGCAAGGCCAATTGCGAGCAATGCTCTACTTGTCGTGTGCAGACAAGCTTCCTCAACGAGGCATTTTGGTACGCGACAGGATCAGAAGGCAGGGAGAGATAAGAAGGCGCGCAAACATACCGGCATGCCCAGAACCTTAGGCTTCTCCTGAGACATCTTCTCGGCTGTATGCTGGTCGAAGGGAAAGGATGAGTGGAGATGGAAATCAGAGGATAGGAAATATGAAAGAGAAAGGAAGATGGATGGTCAAGTGTAGATTTGAGGTCGAGAGAAATATTTCTACTCAGCGGCCGGGCCCTGCAGGAGGAAAAAAAAAAGGGTCGAGGGAGTCTGGGCAGAAGGGGGAAAAAATTGCTGCGGGTACCTTCCACACCTTCTACGGCTGCTACTAACTACAGCCAGCCAAAGGGATCGCTGCAATGAAAACACCTAGCTCTCTTTCGGACCCACCACGCTAGGACACACAGGGGCTGCTGAGTCTTCCTATACGGTGCTCACTGGCGACGGTTGCCCCGAAACCACCATTACAACCCGTACTGTCGCAGTCCGTTACGAAGCACTGTACAGCCCATCCAATCCTGCTTGTGCGATAGTGTCGATAAGGAATTGGCTATGGTTATTCATGTTGTCGCTGACCTTTCTACCGGACAATCCCGGAACGTAAAATTTGGAAATACCTACCAGCAAGGTAGGTCACATGGATTGAATGGGCATCCCATCTCTCTGCCTTTTTTCTTTTTTTTTTTTTTTTTTCTTTTTGGAGATTGGCATTTACATATGAGTTTGTTACTGACAGTAAAAGATCTCTGTTGAACTACTTGCAAGCCCAACATTGATCTTTCTGCAAGTAGCTGCGTCAATTAGGAAATAGGAGGTATTTACGGAGTTTATACCTCCCCTTTTGAACCTGTATTGATGACACTCACCCTTGCGGTCTGAACAAAACTGACATACACTACATGACCTTGACATATATCTTGATTAGGTATGCAGAGAAAATCGACTCAATCCCATAGAGAGACTGGAGTAGCCGGACCCCAGATCCCAAACTTGTTAGCAGTTGCAGATGAACGCCTTGTCATTAGTCGCTCTCCCGAGTCATCAAGTTCAATTCCCTTGCTCCGTTTGAGAGGCGGGTTACCTCCTTCCACGACTCGGCCCAATTGGTGGCGGGCTTAAACGGCACACAGTATGTAATCCGTGGCCGCGGGTTATCGTATTCTCAAAGTTGACCCATAAATATTTCCTCACTCTCATCATTGCGAACTGCAACTGAATATGAGACTGTTCTATAGCCTTGCATGATAAGTCTTGCCTAGAATTTCGTAATATTTGTTTGTGGTATGTCAAGTTATAACAGCTCTTTTCAAGTTATTATCTTGTCGACATAGACGCTGGAGTGTGGCGTTCCAGAAGCATGAATTCCGCATGTCGACGATGGCTTCTTACTCTCACTTGCACAAAACTCATAGTCGTTCAAGCCTAACTACAGGTATGTAATCAATACTTCTACGAGCCTGAGGGGGAGGTTTGGCTGTTGCCCATGGTGTGGAACCCGTAAATTGTTGACATAGCACTTGGACGCTACATATCACGAAAATATCATTAGGGATCAATGATGAAGCCTGATCCAATCTATTCCGTCGATAATGTCTCGAAAGACCTACAACAATCATGAGGTGGTAGTGTCTGAACCAGAAGTATTGCGGCGGAGCGATGCAATGCCCTTCTATGATACTCCTGGAGCACCTGGCAGGCGAGCAGATCGTTCTGTCAGGATTTGCAAGCACGTCAACTGAAGCGGATAGCGATGGTGTAAATGTGTACACAGAATGTCGAGGGTATATTTTTTTTGTCCCCTATCTGTATTTGGCTGCAAGAGCTCGAAACCGTACCCGTCCCAAATGCTTACGCCGAGGATCAAATGCCCGAATCCATCAAATAGTCCATTCGCGATCCTTCTCGTCCGTCATATTTCTTTTGTCCGACGGCTATGTTCATTTCGTGGTATCGTAAAGATGGACGGTTTATTCCGCAGCACCGACGGCTCGGGCTGCACTGAAGTCAGCATCTACCAAGTCAGAGCGAGCAGCAAGAGAACGCACTGTAGATCTTCATCTTGCTGTGTGTGACAACAGGCTTGATCTGGCCCTTCTCTTCGAGGTCTTTGAGGCACTTGCGGGCGAGCGAGCCGTTGATCTTAAGTCTGTCGACGAGGGTTGAGACGGTGACGAGACGGTATGATTGAACATCCTTGTACAACTTCTCAGAGGTGGTCTTGTCGAGCAGGACGGCGTGCTGGGCCTTGTCCTTGACTGTAGTAGGAAATTACCGGTTAGTTTGAGTTATGAAATCGAGGGTTCGTGTTTAGGTTATTCGTTCGTGGGATGGAGAGTTGGTTTTCGATGTCGGATATACATGCCTTTGCCCCTGCAAATTGAGAGTCAGTATTGAATCTGTAGATTCTATTCGAGTGGACAAACATACTTGGACCACTTCTTCTTCTGCTTCTTCGCACCAGTTGCAGAGGGAGCCATTTTGTCGAGTGTATATGGTGTTGCTGGTGATAGTGGGAAGTGTGAGAATACAGGAGGGGCCAGGAGATGATGAATTTTAGAAGTGCTCGCTTGGGCTTGTGGGCGATTGCGATTGGGGGGGAGTTACTTCACGTGACTAGAGAGTACTTAGATACTTCTAATTCCATATCAATGACCCGCCAGCTGTAGTGGACTGGATAAAAAGTCCTAGAACCAATGGTACGGGCCTTATCGGCATTACACCTTACCTCAGTACGCAGGCAGGCAGGTTCTATTGGTCCAGCAAGGTGCAACTCTAAAAGGTTCAGGGACCCCACGTTGCCCATCTTTGATGAATCGTCATCCTCAGCCAAGATCCCTTCGACACGCGACGAAAGGGTTTGGAATCTTAGTATTTTCGAAATGCAAATACGGTAGACTTCAATTTGTTGAAGTATGCTGTATTCCTTTTCATTCCCCGCACTCGTTCCTTTGCCTCGTTGACCTACCTTAATATTAATTCTATTTTGTCCTGTCCTTCGAGATCTCCTATTTAAAGCTTCACTTTTCTCCTTTTTCGAAGATAACATAGACAACATGGCCAGCCAGGGCCAACCTCTTAAGCTCCGGTTCAACCACCGTCGCATAGCCTTTCTACTCGCTGGTCTCGGTCTTTTTGCATTGTTCACCCTCTTATTCACCTTGCCGAGCGCCGTCCCAACCAGTCCAAGCCTGTCCAAGTCACTTGCCGATCACAAGTTCTCCTTACCGCATTATCCTGAGAAACTCAACCCTTTCAAGCCCCCGACCCATAAGCCCAAGCAGCAAAAGAACTCCGAGTACGGTGGAAGCACCTGGTACTCCAATTGGAATTGGAGAGACCCATTTTCGTGGACGACTACGCTCGAGGAAAACCGATCGCTACTTCCTCCCTTGAGAGACCGAACACCAATCTACTGCTACTACGACTCCACCGTAGACCGCGATGATGCCACCAAAGACGCAGAATCTGCTCTGCTTCTCACTTGGCGCCGTGCCTGGTGGGCTCAAGGTTTCAGGCCCACCATCCTAGGTGCTGCAGAGGCCATGCATAACCCGCTTTATACCGAGCTACAAGGTGCTGAGATGGAGCCCAGATTGAAGAAAGACCTGATGGCCTGGCTGGCTTGGGACAATATGGGCGATGGGCTTTTAGCATCGTATCTCTTGCTGCCCATGGGTCCGCGCCAGGATCCGCTACTAACCTTCCTTCGAAGAGGGGAGTACCCTGAGATGACCAGATGGGAGGACTTCAGTGATGGCTTATTCATTGGCCCTCCTCCAATGGTCACAAAAGCTATCAATGAGGCTCTCCAGAATCGCCAGAGGAAGACGTCCAAGAATTTCATCTCTGCTGTAGCGAGCGACACGTTCAAGGTGGATCCGTCACACGACAGTCTTGTGTATTACGATCGCAATACCGTTGACAGACATTTCTCCAAAATAGCTGAAGCGACAATTGCCAATCGCGCTGAAGGTCTGCGAAGTCTGAACCTTCTGATCAATTCACATCTACACAACACCTGGCAAGACTCGTTCGACAAAGGCATTGCTGTCCTCAAACCCCTACCCACCCACACCACAACCATGATAGAGCCGGGTGTAAGGCTAGCCAGAAGGCTTGCCACCTGTCGTAAGTACCTCTTGCACTCATCCCTTTTGGTTTCTGTTTTCTTTACCTTTTTCCTCTGATTTACGATAGTGTGTCTGGAAGAAATCTGCTCTACTCTCAAGAGACGTCGTGCTTCATCCAGACGAAGAAGAGGCTGACCGTGCGCATTCCAGACGATTCGCCTTTACCGGCATCGTGTCCCCCTAACCTCCCAAGATGCTCGCCTTGTGTATCGTCATATCCAATGCAGATTGCGACACCAGCTCGTCATCGCAATAAGACTAGAATATACACAATTGGGACAGTTCCGCATCCATATATGCTTCGCACACTGGACTCTCTTCGGGCGGACCTAGATGTTGGATTTATCAGGAGAGAAACGAAACGTGACCAGTGGCTTTACGTTGTCTTTCAGGAAATCCTCGGAACAGGGACGACGGCAGCTGCGCGAGTTGTAAAATTCAAAGATGCTGTAGCTGGAGATTATGCTACAGCGCATTCTCTCTGGCTCGTTGGGGGAGAGGACACTGTACAGAATGAAATAGACTGGTGGTTTGGTTTTTCCGTCCCCAAGAACACAACCGACGATGGGAAATCAGAGACTCCTGTTCCTGGCCCTGAACGCCGACCCAAACCAATACATGACCCAGCTGATGGGCCAGTTCCCAAAGACGACGAGCTCGCTCTTGAGCCAGGGCTACTTACGAGAGCTCTTGAGGTACAGGGAAGCAAAGTGGAGGATGAGGTGCGGATCCGAGACGTGGTCGAAGCTTGGAATATGGCAGATACTGAAGCCTGGCGCTTTGCTAAAGCATTCATGGCTCGTTCAGAACTAGAGAGGCAGCAGTGGGAGAAGGAAGAGAGCAAATTTGCTGGCGGTGCCGGCAGTGACACAGGCGATGAACGAAGAACAGGCCGCACACGGTGGAAGGACGATGACAAGCCATCGCAGAGGTGATGTATAACATTTGTAAGTTGTCCACGCCTTTAGGCTTGCCTTGCTTTCTATTCTGGTAGCATGGAGTTTATGTGTTCTGGTTCAAAATATCTGGTCGAAGATTCAATATGATTAATACCACCATACTACATATACCTTGTCTTAGTCATACCTTGCAGACTGTGTGCTCCAGATATACCTATTGGCGTTTAATTTCAAAGGATGATAGTGTCCTATTCATAGGGACATGCACTCTCTCGTTGAGAACCGAAAGACGATGAACTCGCTGTCCGGCATTTGTCTTCGGGATTCACAGCAATATTCACTCTAGACAAGATCGTAGCGGGAATTACCCATGACTCCCTATACGGGCAATATTGTGACCGCAGCCGTCCCTTCACCGCCTAGCCCCTTATGTCTTTGTGCCCACCTTTTTTAAGGAGCCGATAAGTACTACCCTACCCGGGTGTGACAACATTCAGTAATCCCAAAAAGCAAACAGAATTGTCACTAAGCCAGGCCAATACTGAGTTTCTGACGTGCCGATCTTCGTATCAGGAGACAAGCGACTTGGTTGTGAATGGAAGAACGGTAATCTTTTCCTTTGAGGATACTGGTTCAACGTGGGGGTGGGCCTGAGCATCGGGCTCTTTGTGTTACGTGTAGGTTACCAACCATGAGGATGTTACACCAGAGCGGCATGCCACTATGGGCTGCTTTTGATAACCGCCCCATGCGTATCCCGTTTAAGCTTATTCTTCAAACTTTTGCGAGCCATTCTAATCTTGGTATCTAGCTATGAGCTCCCTGGCGTAACTGTTAATACATGATGCTGCGGTCAACATCTTGGATTACAGCCTAGTGTTCGAATGTAGCAGGGCAGAGAAATCGTATTGTCCCGTGAATTTGGCCAGAGTCGGGGCACTGAGTACACGTCATTTCATAGCTGTACCCGCGGCGGTCAGCTTCTGGCTACTGATTTCGAAATCGGGTGCCGTTGGTGCTCACAACGTGGTCGCAACCAATTTCCTGGCAACTTTGGTACAACTGTACAACTTGATGCTTATGATGGCACTGATTGCCAAGGAAGCGGAGCGGGAGGTCACGATGGTGACCAATTCTGTGTTGTCTGGTATGTACGACGAACGTGATTCCGTATTTTATGTTATAAGTTCACGGCTAATCTCTGCCGCAGTGAGTCATTCATGACCCTAAAGCCATTTGGATCTTCATCAGCTGAGCCGATATTATAGCCTGGCCGATAAGAGGATATATGCATGAACGAGGGAATTAGGTGCTAAAAGATCGCGGACGATGTCTTTAGCAGTAGAGAAGCATACCTCCCGACATCCACGCAGCTTTGGCATTCGATGGGTGTACACTTGGCCTTTTGGATACTCTATGAGTGTCCATGGGCCATGCTTTAGCTGACATTTGCTACCATTCCTAAAGGTGCCGTTTTGACTGCAACAGATTATGGTCTAAGCTTTGCAAATGGTTGAAATGTTTCGATTCGCTAATTGCTTTTCTTTAGTAGGCTGGCGATTTTTTCTCGATACTTGTAAAATTAGACCGCAATCAGTTGTAGTTGAAACGGCACCTGGAGGGACGGAAGAGGCTGAAAATCATCTCCAAGGAAAATGCAGCGAACTCGTCCGCATGGTTCCATCCACAGCTGCTGCTGGTACCGCCGAGACGAATCCGATGCTATCAGCAAGCATGCTCTCGGACTTGCTGGAGAGGGTCTTGTGACGAAAAGTCGTATCGACATGCAGACGGTCTCACGGGTTCGCTTCAGATAAATAAATTGGCAACCCCTCGAGCGACCCCCACGGACTTATATCAGCGATCTCGTTCCAGTGCATCCATCACAAGCGGGGGTTGTGTGACACGAGATCCGCTGAAATGTTCGCTCGACCAAACCCACTAAAGACTTGGATCTAGTGTCTAAGTTCCTATGGATAGAGAACCTTTACAGCTTCTCTAATGTATCAGCACATTAATCACCGAGGTTCGGCCAGTGTCTGTGCTGGTGTACGCTCGTGCCTGTATAGTCTGAGAGCTACGCCAAACGCTCGGACTCTCTTGCATTGGGGTTCATTGTTCAGGTCGGTAGCGAACGGATGGGGAACACAGCTCCATATCATCGATGAAGCACGGACGAATGAGATACCCGGCTCGGCCAATATTAGCATGGGAAACAGCCGTATCTTTTGCGACGGTCGAGACTTTGGCGAAACCAGCAACCCGGATTCAAGCTACCTACCCTGCTAACACAGAAGCAGTCCGATGAAAGCCGCCGCTCCTCTAAAATAGACGATCTTCTACTCCGTAGAGGGGAGGGTTGGAGGAAAAGTATCGGAGTTCTGTTTCCATCAGCCTAATCTCAGTACGTGGGATTCTCTGAGCCAATGCGCTGTCATCCCCACAACATCTTTGGTCATAGCTGAGGTCATACTATACTTCGTCACAAGTCCGTATGGGTGATCACGAGAGTATCCTAACACCGAGATTCCAGTTTGTCTCCAACCCGGTGTTGTTCTAGGCTCTCGTACTAAAAAGCCGTGCGCTATGATGGACCCGACAAGGAATGCCAGAGCCCTCCATTTGGTATCAGCAAGGGACGAATGAATACTGCCATGACGAATCAGAAACCCATCACCGACCAGAATCCAAGCGGATATGGATTTGCAATTCACATGACTCCAGAAACTAGCCAAGCCCCGGAACAGCGTTTCCAAACAAGGCATCCGAGACAAACATATCAACCATTCTGGCCAACAAATAACGTCGACAGGGAAACGGCAGCTAAGAGATTCAGCTTGTTTGTTTGCTTGCATGCATGCAAGGACAACAGCCTTATTCCCATCCGCCGCTGCAGATGCAACATGCATGTTTCACAGTAGTAGCTAGATAGTGTGATTTTCGACGGAACGTGCGCCCTCTTACGCGCATGTTTGTACCTGACTTTTCGGCTCACCACTCTATACTAGTTATGCAAGCACCTTGTCAGGTTGGAAAGACCTTGATCAACCAAGAAGTGAACTACCGCCCGGCATCCTTGGTGATAGCAAACCCACCCAAGATTTGTTAATATTTCTGATTCCCAGGAAGTCTGTGCGCAGGCAAGAATTCCGAGATTAATTGGCAGGTAGGTATCCAGCGGTCCGACCCTCTTTGCTTGCGGATCAGTCCACGCCACGCGTTCTCTACTTTAGGACAGAAGCACGTGGGTTTCAATGGCAGGCGGCAGGTGGAGGATGTCCTCCGCTCTGGGCGGGAGAGCAAGCAAGTCGCCCAACTAGGCATTCACTGACTTTTGAAAACTATGCAAATAGCCGCCTGGTGTATGTTGATACTAGATACGGCGGTGGGGGTCCCCTCGAGGGTATGGCCAAAGATCTTGCCATGGACCTTGGGTGGCATCTTGTTTGTTTGTCTTGATCGCTCGGAGGCCGACTCGTGCCTGCCGCACAGATACGGATATATAGTGGGAGGTCAGCCCCCTCGGAGGTATTAGACCATGTCACGCTTCTCTTACCCGGAACACATTCTCACTTACACCAACCGTCTCACAATGGCGATGCAAGACCATTCTACCCATATCAATATCACCGACTCCAAAGGCAGCAAGGATGGTGAGGATCTCCAGCCCAAACCAGACCCTCCCGTTCCGACTCCGCCACCGTCAAATGGGCGCCAGATGTTCTGCATTGAGGATGGCTTCTTCTATGGATCTTCAAGACTCAGTCATTGTTGATCACGGCGAAAGCCCACGGGATATCTTCGATCGTCTGAGTACCTCGAAATGAAAAGAGAGAAAAAAAAAGAATCAGAAGGTGAGGTGACTGATATGTCATGGTTTTCGGGATGAATGTTGACCCGATGCAGATGGTTGAAGGAACAGGACCAGAAGCATCCCGAAGATCCATAACTGTTTATTTGAGTGCCAAAGTCTGATTGAGGGGAGATATCATGTCTTGTATCAGACTATGTCTCGATCATTGTGGTGGTAATTGTACGGCGATGGGAGGGGGTTTGGCCTGGACACACTATCTTTTGTGTGCTCGAAATTTGTACACATGGACTCGTATGCATACATAATCGAAAGCTGTCATTACTATAATCTATTTGGGAAACTCCACAAAGAAAACTTTGAAGCAAAATTTACACGTCAAAACTTTCCATCGATGCCAAAACATTAGATAGTCATATATGCACCTACTTATGCATCTATATGGGCAGCATCAACATCAGCTTGGCGATAGGGAGATAGCGTAACATAGAAACAGGTTTAGCAGCCTGACTTGTCTTCTTCTATGATGACAAAGTCCAATGGAGAAGTGCTGATTTGGCTGCAGCTTAAGATATATGTCGTTTTTAGCGCCGCTCAGATTTCTCGACTTCCTTCATAATGTAAGAAAAACATGAGTTCAGTCGCAAGTCAGTTCACGCATTTGTCCTCATTGCTATCCCATCTCAGCTGCTCGTGTATTTAGTAGTAATATAACGGAGTCCTGATCGAATTCTTTTGGGAATCCCTCAAAGAAGAACTCAAGGTAGCTCGAATAAGGATTGATGCTTCTAATAATGACTCCCTGAAGGAGGTATGCCTGAGAGAGTGATGAATATGCCCACAGTAGATGTACCCCTGAAGATGAATTTCAGCTACGCAAAACTTGAATTTTTGAGTTGAGTGATGGTGGAATGTGCATCACTGTGCAAGAATAGAACACCAGTGCTCTCGCCATGAGCGCAGCTGGATAGCTTCTGTCTTGTATTTATCGCAGTAGGTATTCTTCATGTACTGAGTAAAGGGTGCAGGAAAGCACTACCTAAGCATTTTCGGAATGCATAGGCATTATATTTCACAAATGATATTTGTTGAATGCTACCTACCTACCTAAGGTAGAGGTAGGTGCATGTCATTGTTGATTTGTTGATACATTGTTGCCCAAGTCACGCGCACCAGACCCTACCTACTGGCAACCACCGTGTTTACAAAGTGAATTACATCCCATTTCACTCTGGTGGGCAACGGGCAGAGCAATGGACTCTGTGTTCTCGCCACAATACACGCATAACGTTGGTGCTTCGTTCTTTCCCACCACACTGTAGTGCCTTCTTCGACTTGATTATTATTGAAAGGGGCCTCCTACCTGCTCAAACGATTTGAAAAGTCAACAATACCTAAGGGCCGCGCAGTGTCTCCGCTTCCTCTTTATTGCCCATCTCTCAAGCTCATCATCTTCAAACCCCCCTCCCGCGTCTCTGAGGCTCATCTTCAGACTATCGTGAAGGATCAACTTTGTGTTTTTTTGCGGCCGTTCAGTGGCCCCTCGATAGCACGTGCTCCGTGCCCTTTTCTGTGAGTGCACCTAGTACCATTTCCTCGCTCTGGCACTCTCTCCTGCGCTTGGTCACTGTGCCCTCCTCTGTTTCCCATATATCATATCTCGCAGCGAATTCATCATCCAAGTTCTGCGTCCCCATCCCATGATATCCCATCGCATCGAGTCTGTAATAGGCAGTGTACTGCATTGTTGTGTTCGTTTGTCTGTCGAATTTCCCTGTCCCGCAACATCAAAAACCTTATTACAACCATACCTCCGCCCTATTCACCCATCATCATCTCGGGGCTGTCTCGCGGGTCCTGTCTCCGCTCTTTCGAGGCGCGAGATTGACCTGGGAGGCAGTTTGCCCTGCAGGCTCCTATACCTCACACTTCACACCTCACACCCCCGTAATCCTCCAGCCATCATCACTTTCCCATCACACTTCCCCCCAATGTGAGATATGTTAGTCCGCAGGGTTCGCAGTCGCTTGAGCATGGGTGCTGGCACCCTCAGGGGCCGCTACAAACGGACTCAACGCCTCATCAAGCGTTTGAAGCTCGGCCAGGAAGACGATGTCCCAGTCCCCAATCCCACCATCCCAGAGCTAAAGAGCTATCTCAGATACAATCCCCTCATCACACACGTCTTCATCAAACTTACTCAAGAAGATGATGTTTCTGCCTTCCGCCGCGCCTTTCCTCCCATATCCTCTGACAGAATCCCCCGTTTCATTGCCTCGCAGCTTGCTTCCCAGCGCATAAATGCTAATGCGGTTCAACATGTCCTTCAGGTATCTGCACTTCTGGCCATTGTCTCAGAATATCTTGCTCGAGATCCGACAGACAAAAGCTACCCGACCCTATTCATCTGGACCAGCCCCGACGGACATCGTTCCTATTGCGTCTTCACCCACCTGACACTAAAGATGGAGTCACGCAGCTACAGCGTGAGCGAGCTCATAAAGCTTCGCGGTACTCAGGATGCCCAGAACCTACTGTCTAAGCTCAAATCAGACCCAGAGATTGGCGAGTCGACCAGACTGCTCCCCCAATGACTATTTACTGACTGTTATCTAGGCGAGGTCCTTGCCAAAGAGAAGGGCAACACACCTCAGCCTCAGCTGCGAGCTTCCAAGAACCTAAAGCCCGTCTCTTCTTCATCCAATGAAAGCGACAACAAAGTTGTTACCCAGAGCAAGGAAGAGCTGCAGCTCTGTGATGGAGAAGTCCAGTGGAAGTATCGAGGGCGTACCGGGTCTGAAGTAAATTCGACCGAGCCGCTCTCAGCCCCGACTGGTCTTGAAATGCAGCAAAGCGAAGGCTTCCAGAGATTCTTCAAAGCAGTTGTCTCCCCGACCCATGTTCGGGTCACTGCGGGCGGCAGAATCGTACCCAACACCCGCGGTTCTCTATCCCCAACTACAAAATGGGACAAGGAGAAGGTGACAGGAGAGACGAAAGAGCAAGCAGAATCAACCGAGGGATCAGCAGTGCCTGTGACCTCAGCCAACGACAACCAAACGCTTCAGCCGGGCATGGTCCCGCCAATGATGCCTGCTCAAGCAATTGCCCCCGTTGCATATCAGCAGCACATGGGAGTGCCAATGCCACTTTACGCTCGTGTACCCCAAGGCTTTGCTTACCCCTATTCCTATGTACCTATTACCGCACCTTTCACGAACTTTCAGCATCCTGCATTGCCAAATGGCCAGCAGAACCTTGAAGCTGTCGGAACGGGAGCAACCGCTGGACAACCTGGTGAGAACAACAGCAGCAACAGGCCTCAGCAACCGCTTATGATCTCTCCCCCTGAGCATTTTGATCAGAGCAGGCCTTTCTATGTCAATGGGCAGCTGGTCTTTCCGGCTTTGGGCATGGGCCAACCGCAAATGCCGCACATACCATTCTTTGCCAACAGTGGATTTCATCCAGGGACCATGGTTAATCCATCAAATCTGATCGCACGTCCAACTGCCATGAGCCTCCCTGTTCCTAATCCTGCACCTGTAGCCAAGTCAGCGGGACCAAGTTCTCTTCTCGACCAAGGACCGCCAAATACGAACTTGAATCAGAAGCAATGGGTTCCTTCTCCGGCTCCGTCAGCTCTTACAAACCAGCCTCCAGCCCCCCCTCTATTCCCGAACACAACTGTTGCCCCTTCTCTGGAAGAAGCATCTCCCGGCCAGCCTCCCATCGGGGCTGCAGCTCCGATCTCCTCAATTCGGCCCAGTGAGATCACTCGAAAGCAGCTTGAGGGACTACGAAGAGAGATGAAGTACGCTTATGCTCAGCTTGAGTACAACCGCCATCAAATTGATGAATCTTACGTCTTTCATCAAGCTAATAGGCTCCATCAACAAATCGCCCAGTTTGAAAAAACGATGCAGGCCCAACTGAAGTACGAAAGGGAGCACTACCCAGACATGGAGCCGCCTCCAAAACACATCATCGATAAGGTGTTGACGCCATCTCGGCCACCAAGTGTTAGGCAAACCCATGGGAGTGGATCCTCCTATCATGGTTCGGCGAGGTCGAATGGTCCTGTTGTTGCTCAGCAGAATGCTCCGGTTGGTGTAGCTGCACATAATGCTATGTACAACAAGCCCGTAGATCGTTCCAGGGCTCGCCAATACCCCAAGCGAAGTAGCAGGAATGACATCAATTCGAACGTGGCGAACAACTCCACCGCTCATATTGATGCTTACGCGGCGGCTGTGATGAAGAAGCTCGCTGCCCCAGACGCAACTCCAGAGCAGAAAGCTGCCTTTGAGCATATCAGCAGAACCCTTCCTATTCTCAGAGCTGAGCTTTCAGAGTCCATGCGGAACTCCAGCGAGAGCAACTCTTCGATTCATCAGTCGACACAAGGAGCTGTGCTTTCATCGATTCGAGAAGGGTCTTCGAGCCACAAGATTCAGGGTCAAGGCGAAACTCAATCATCAACCTCAAACTCTCAGAATCAACGTGATAGCGGTGAAACGAGTGGCGAGACGACACGATCAGCCGGTGCTTATTTCACAGCTGACACCACTCCCTACCTCACACCAGTGAGCGGCAACGGGATCAATGGTCCCTACCTTGTTGGCGCCTATCCGAATGGCACCAGCCCATGGACCTACAAGGGACCTGAATTCGTGTATGCGCGAGAGCTCACAGATGACGAAAAGAAGGCTAGACATGTCTATTGGCAACAGGTTCCAAGCAAGGGATTGGGACTTCCTAAGTTCGACGGGAAGGACTTCTGGCCGGCCTCCCCCAAAAAACAGGCGGATCCTAGACTTCAAACCATCATTTCGGGACGAGCGGAGATTGACTACAATTTCGATGTCAAACGCCCCGAAGCTGATCCATTCCGTTCAAGTCGCGACGCCGACAGTATTCGTTCTTACGACAGCGGCCGCAGACTCAGCAAGGCCATTCCTATCGTTGCTCCACCAGACTCAGGAAAAGAAGCCAATAAGAGGGACAAGACAGATCAAAAAGCCCGCTCGAGCGAAGTTCCAGATGATGTTGACAACTTGGCGGGGTCCATTCGAGACTGGAAGTTGTCATCCCCAGAGAACGCTTCGCAGGAGCAGTCAACACAGAACAGCCGACGAGCTGGAGAGAAATCGAGGTACGTTGCCAAGGGGTTTTGCAGGTTTTCGGAGCCATGAAAATGCTAACGAAGTTTTCAGCGCCAAGTCAGGATCTGACCTGTGGCAGACAATGCTGAAGAAAGGTTCAACTAGCGGAAACGTGCTACCTGGCGCTGTCTCATCAACCACGGCTAAGGGCTATCTCCCTCAGTACTCGGGCAATGCCATTGCATCACTTGGACCAACCATCTCGAATGGATCTCCCGCACGTGGCTCACCGAACCCGGACGACAACAAGCAGTGCGACTCGGACAGACTCACTCCTCCAACAACGAAGATGAGAGAGAACTGTCCGCCAAGCTCTGCACCGTCGATTGAGCACGATGTCACCAAAGACCTTCATGACCGCATGCTCCGCGATGCGGAACGCCGTGGAGTTATTGGCTCTGATTGGCAGTAGCCAATCTCCCGACAATCAAGTTTACTCCTCGTCCAGGAGACAAGGGGGGTTTGCGGGGCATGAACCCTGAACACTCGATGTTATGCAGGCTTCTCTGCACGTATTTGTATGCTGAATTGGCCCAGGGTATTTCATGACTTTGAGAGTTTTTTATTTTCCTTTTTAGCCGTCAGGTTGGTATTGTTTGTTACCAGACAGGAGGTATCAGTTCATTTCTTGCGGCAAGGTGGTATTCACAGACTCTCTCTTGTAATAATAACGCCAAAGATTGGCAAAGAGTGCTATTGATAGTGGCGATATGGTGGCCAACGGAGTGGATGATGGATGCAGAAACATGACGATTAAGAAGAACATTGACAGTCAGTTGTGTTTGCACTAGGTAGTTAGGTAGATTACTACTACTTCTACTACTAGTTGGTCTCGATAGCTAATAAATTCGCCTATATTTTCTGCTTCTTGATTGTTGTGGCAAGTGGAACAACTGAGATGATAAAAGTTGTCAGAAGTGATCCGTGAAGAGTCGACATGTGCTAATGACTCAGTAGGTGTTGAGACAAGTCTCTATGAACAGAATGGATGTGTCTCACCATCAAACCTCCAACTACATAGGAACAAGATATTCTATAGTTGAAAGTCTGCAGGCGAGAGCGAAGAAGCAGTGATTCATTAACGATTGCCCCTCGCTGGGTTTGCTATTCGCCAGTCGTATACCACGAAAGCCATGAACCCAGGGGGTGATTGACGTGGAGATATCCTAGCGGTACATGCATACATGACTTCACAATCCTCGACATCATTTGACTTACCGTGGGTGGCGGCGTGGTCCCCAGTATGCAAGACCAGATACATCGCCTTGGATCCTAAATTGTGGATGACAACACATCTAGGGACGGCCCGGGATCCGAGATGGTCCATCACCATGGAGCTACCCTGGCCTTGACGGAGACCGCAGAAAAACGGTTGGTGCCAACGTTGGGCCTGCTTACCTTAGGTTGACGGGTTGATTGTCTATGGGTCAGCAGATACGATGTGCTTCACAAGGAAAGATATTCTCACTACGGAGGGAGAGACATAGGGGTCCGCAGCAAGGGTAGAGACTTCGGGATAGAACCTCCCATGGAGCATTTCACGAGCAAGACGCGAAATGGCCATTGTGTGCATGAAACCGGGTTCTTTTTTCTTTCTTTCTGTTCTCTCTGACTTCCTCGGTAGGAAGTTGGTTTGTTGAGAAGTGTGTGTGTCGTAAACGAGCATCTAGAATGCTGAACCACCGCCAGACCCCCTTCCAGTGCTTCTCTTCAGCTCATTATCGTCATGATTGATGTCCATGCAAAATAAAAGTGAAGCCCATGCCCATAGCATTGCGTGCGTGCCGAGTACCGAGTTTCGGGGGGTGGATATGGTGGTCGCCCCATTCAACTCTAACAGCCCTGCTGAATAGGGAGCAAAAAATCGAGAAGTTTGTGAATTCATTTCTTTTCCGCGAGACGCCGAATAGAAAAAAAAGAAGTAGCCGATCCCCCCTTATTGTTTGTGTTGTTTGTTTGTATTCATCCTCTGCTTCGACCCCAAATCAATTCTGTTGGAATTGATTTATTTCTTGCCCTTGGTGCGCAGCTCGCGGCCGGCCTTGATGCGCTCGAGGATGTTCTCACGGTCCTTGTCGAGCTTGAGCTTGGTGACGACGACGTTGGAGGGGTGGATGCCGAGGGGAACACTCTGGCCGGAGGTTTTCTGTTGTTGGGTAAAGAGTCAGCTTGGGTTGTTCCGTATGTGAAGGTAGGAAAAGAAGACGAACCTCGCGGGTGACACGCTCGATGTGGATCTGGTACTTCAGACGGTAGACAGAGGTGACCTTGCCCTCGCGGCCTTTGTTAGAGCCACGAGTGATGAGGACCTCGTCATCCTTGCGAACGGGGATGGACCGCACGTTGTACTTCTCGCGGAGCTCCTTGGACAAGGGCGCGGACATGATGTTGCGTCGGATGGAGCTGGGCGCGCTGAAGTGAGCCTTGCGGCTCTTGCGGCGCGAGGAGCTGACGCCTATTTTTTTTTTTTTTGCAGGGTTAATATGATAATTGTGTCAATCGATGAAAAGGTAGTGAGAACATACTGGTACTGACTTTGACCATCTTGACTGCTGGAGGGGGGGGGGTTAGTATAGGTGGTGGTGGTGAGGAAGTGAAAAGAGTGATGATGGTTCTCACAGCAGAGGAAATGTTTGGGTCTGGAAGCGAAGCGAAAATGAAATTTGGTGGTTTGGTTGGTGCGAAGAGAGATCTGTGCCCTAAGGGAGAGATTAGATAAGGCGCTCGACTACATAGCCTGGAGGCTTAGTGGGCAGTACCAGCCATGGTAGTGGGGAAACAGCAAGTGTGGCTTATGCTTAGGTAATCACTCCCGTCTCCGAGTTATTGACTGCACCTGTGCTCAATTGATAACGGGTCTGCCATGCCAAGCTCTACCAATTAGCTCTGAAGTACCTTGTAGATTCAAGAACTTCAAGTGGGATGATTACGACAGTCAACAGCAGCATTAGTACAGTCTCCGAATTACAGTCTACACAATGCTGTGTAGAGTAATAAGGAGGAGAGCACTTCTCTCACCTCGGATCACGTCCTTCACACATTCAAAGAACCTCGTCCCACGACGGACACTAGTAGCAGCTCCCAAACCCGGCGACGGACCACTGATGCAAAGACGGGCAGACCGCGAGCTTCCGAGTGCGTATTTTTCTACTTATTGGTCCCTGAAACACTCCAATTTCAGACAATCCAGGCTAACAAGTCATTCCAAAACCAGATACAGAAGGCTTCCGCTGGTCGCGCACCCTCCCCATCTTCGCCGCCCTAATCGGCCTAGCCAGCATCGCCATCTTCAACTACCAGAAGCTCTCTTCGCCCGTCGTGGCCTCGACGCTCTACGCCCTGCGCACGAACCGGCGCGCGCGCGAGCTTTTGGGAGATGAGATCTACTTCAAGCACCAGATCCCCTGGATCGCCGGCGAGATGAACCAAGTCAAGGGCAGAATCGACGTCAGTTTTTCCGTCAAGGGTTCCCGGAGCGAGGCGACGATGCGGTTCGCGAGCGTGAGGCCGACGCCTAGGGCTATGTTCGAGACGACCGAGTGGAGTTTGGTCATGCCTGATGGGACGAGGGTCGATTTGCTGGACGGTGGTGATCCGTTTAAGGCTATTGCTGGGTATGGCGCTGCTGGTGATGAGGAGGATGGTGTGCGTGCTTGAGGGGGCCGCTGTTGGGAGGAGAGAGCACTGGATCCCTCATTCTCGGCGAGAAGCTCTGACCTGGTTCTGCAAAAGAACTATGAGGTCCATTGTGGGAAGAGACATCTGAAGTTTAAAACATCCACGCCATAACGGTTCAGCTCATCTTATTCAAAAAGTACTGTGGTGCTAATTGAAGGTTATGGGAGGGAAAGCACGACTGTAAGTATAGGTTATTGCAACAGTCCTGCAAAGTTTGATGTCAGTCTGGACAGGCTGGTTCTGTATGGGTCTATAATCTCAAAACACACAAGGAAAGGGGATGGGCATCAGTGCAAGAAAGACGCTTGATACCATTTTCCATGTCGCATTAGCTAGGAGTTGGTACCACATGTAGTATGATGTACAACAGGTGTATAATATACAAACGGGGGGCTTTAGGTTGATAAATCGTTACAACAACTCCTGTACAAAGAGAATACAATATCTCCATCGTCTTCTCTTTCCCCTTCTATTTTGTTGTCTTGTTTTTACAATCTTAGCGGACGAGTCGACTCAGTATCCGCTAACTTAAGCTCCTTCCTCATCTCCTTGAGATCCATGTGTATTAATCGGGCCTGCTCGAGTCTCTCCTCATGCCCAATATTACGCTCGAGCATCATCTTCTTAGCCTTCTCCATAAACGTCTCGACAGGCGGCGGCTTCTTGATAGCATCGGCGATCTGCACAATGCAGCCCTTGGGACCCGCGACGTGCCCCTTGATGACAACGATGCCGAGCTTATTATCCGTCTTGAGCACGCGCAGATTTTGGACAGTCACACGCTCGTTGCCCATTCGGCCCGGCATCTTCTTGCCTGGGTGGACACGCGAACCACCGCCCTGACTGGGACCCGTCGTACCGATCGTGCGGTGGTTCAGCGAGTTACCGTGACTGGCCTCCTGACCCGCGAATCCGTGCCGCTTCATACCACCCGCAAAACCCATACCGCGGCTGTTGCTTCTCGCATCGACATACTGTCCGACTTTGAACCAGTCCGGCATCAACTGCACGCCGACGGGGAGCAAGCCTTCCTCGCCGCGGACCTTGAACTCGGCGAGGTGTTCTTTCGGTGCGATGCCCTTCGCTTCGTAATACCCTAGCATGGGAGCAGTCACGTTTTTAGGCTTCTTGGCACCACACCCGACCTGCAGGGCCCAGTACCCGTTGTTGGCGCGCGTCTTGGCCGCTACGACCTGGCACATGTCGAGCTGGAGGATGGTGCAGGGGGTTCTGGTTCCCTTTTTCTGGTCGTAGATGGATGCGACGCCCTTCTTGGTGGCGAGAACGCCGGACCGCAGAGGTGTGGATTGGGCTTTGCGTTGGAGGGCGGCGGCGGGACCGGTGGTGGGTGCGGGGATGCCGGATGTGACTTGGTTGAAGCGCGTGGGCTTGCCTCGTGGTGGTGCGGTTGACCAACCGTATTTCACGCCGCGCTTGGTCGTGCGTGGGAGGAGAGTCCGCGTGGGTGTTATGAGGATTCGCGATGGCGTTGAGAGGGCGGTTGCCCAGCGGGCTGGTAGTCTGGGAGCCATGGTTGCCGGGAGCCCTTTTGGCTCTGGCTTAGAATGGGAATCGTGTTGTGAGGCGTCTGATTGGGAGAGGTTCAGACTTCAGCTGCTTGCTGTGATAGTCGATATTCCAGCTTGAATGGACCTTTGGTCGTCTGGTAAGGTTGATGGATGTTGGAGCTTTGCAGTGGCTAAGAAAAAAGTTGGGTGGGTCTATCAGTCCTCCATTGTCGAATGAGATTTTGGTTTATTAGCCTCTCCTTATGGAGTATCTCAGGTGCTGTATTGAAACCGTCTTTTACACTGGGTTCATTTTACGTTTCTATCTATCTCTTCAATTCCAATTCATTACGGTTCTTTAATTTACAATGCATGCATTGACACGAGAAGCCTAGACCAGAAGAGACCAGATGAGAACATTTCAATTTTTCTTTCATGCCTAGGTATCTATCTAACTAAGTTAGACTCTGAAAGATCTTGCTACTCTATCTCCTCTGTAAGCGGGAAAAAATAAGTAGCCCTCTCCGCACATGGGCATTCCCATCGGATCTCTCAACGGGATTGCATCGCTTTGGTCATATCCTGTTCAATAGCAGGTGACCCAATCTTGATTTTGTCTACCATCATCTGATTTAATTGCTCTAGCTGAGCCTCGGCTGTACAAAAGACCGTGGGAATCTTTCAAATGCCGCTTGATATTGTTATCGACAATGCCATATATCTCGCTCAGGCTCTTCGGTCAAAGATGCTGCGCCCGCCATAGCTATTTCCAATATCGACCGCCGAATTCCCTTTCGCCATTACCGAGTCTGCTTCGTTCGTTGTATGGCCCAGCGAACTGATCAGATGACTAGCGAGCGCTGCCTCACTTACTTCATCACCGACGCGAACATGGGCATTTGACTCGCTCGCGATGTTCTTCGCGTAGTTTCGTCCTTGGAGGGCTTTGACTTTCTTTCCTGCTGTGGTGGCGAGAACATCATCCATTCCTGTTGCTGCATCTTGAAGTGTGCTGAGACTCGGTTCATCTCCAATCTCCTCGATTTCAATTTCTACCAACTCCTGACGGACACTTTCGCTCGCTGGGAAGAGACCCTCTAGGTCGGAAATGAGATCTTTGATTCCTGTAACCAGATGATTGAAGCTGTTCCTGTCATGTAACGCCCAGGCAGCCTTCCTAAAGATGCCTGTCCCTTTCTGCCTCTTGTCAATGATGGAAACGAGGCGATCATGTAGCCGCAGACTGCTAGGGTCTTCGATAGCCAGGTGTTCGCAGTTTTCTATTTTGTTGCGCTTTTCGTATCGTTTCGATGCGCTTCGGAGGCTCTGGAGGAGCAAATGTATCCCCTCCAAGATTTTTCGGGCTTCGAAAACGCTATTGTCTCTCGACTCGTTGAGGGCAAACCGTGCGTCGTGATTGATGTTCACTGCTTGGCCCCATCGAGTCAGACGAGCCAGGGCAACGTCCAACCTAAGCTGACAGATCTCGTAGTCTCGGGCGAAGTGTCGACCTAATTAGGTGTTCTCGAAGCATTCTACACAGGTTGTAAAAGGGCTGCCACGCTTAAAGCACCGGTAACAACACCGAAAGTCTCCGCCATTATGTTGCTAACACTGACAGAACCAGAACTCTGGGTTGAATAGTCTGACACTATATACCTACGTACCACTAGTGACCACTAACAGACCCTTCTGGAATCGGGATATTCCTTGACTTCAATGTTTGCTACGTTCTGCGAGTTTCCGCAGATGCAGTTCTCATGATTGTCTCAGAAACCCATAGAATTATCTGTAAGATTGTCGAGGCCTATTAGAATTGATCTTTTCCACAGATACCTAGGGAAACGGAAATTAGGCTTTTCGTTATAGGCAAAGGGGCGAGTCGGATGGTCTAACACTATATCTAGAAACCTCTAGTGACCACTTTGAGCTGCCAAATACTATTTGATCACGGGGCTCAGCAATATATATTTTTCTCTCTTGAGTGGGAGCATGATGCTCAGTTAAATCAGTGTTCCAAACAGTGTGTCGGTGTGAGGTGTGATACATGACAGAGAGCTAGCTGAACATACTTAGTAGTATCCCAGCAACCGCTCTCATTGACCGAAATTTAGAAAGCAAGAATTTCCAACAATCCAACAATCTTTACAATGGCGAAAAACACTCTCCCAATAGGGACAACGACGACAAATACTATTGGATGTGTCTCGGCTAGAGATAGTGCAAATGTCCATATCGGAAATACCACCCATAACCATTATCTCGGTTCAGACTTACGCAACAAATTTCTTCGTGGGCTTTGTATCCCACCTCTGCCGTATGAAGATCGCAAAAACAGGAACCCGGAGAGAGCGGAAGGCACGTGCGAATGGTTCACTTGCCATCCACGATTCCATGACTGGCAGAACAACACATCATCGTCACTTCTATGGGTCTCGGCAGACCCAGGTTGTGGTAAATCTGTGCTTTCGAGATATCTGGTAGACAACGTATTACCACCAAGCAAAAGTCGGGCGACATGTTACTTCTTCTTTAAGGATGATTTTGATGATCAGAGAAGCTTAGAGGGCGCTCTCCGCTGCCTATTACATCAACTTTTCAAACAGCGCAGCCACCTACTGTTCGACAATATTCTCCAAGAGTTCGCAACAGAGGGAGAAATGACTTTTGCATCTTTCTACAAACTCTGGAAAATCTTGCTTTCCGCGGCAGGAGAGGGTGACCAAATTGTCTGCATATTAGATGGCCTTGCCGAATGCGTTAACCCGCAACTCCTTATTAAGACGCTGGCACGTTTCTACAAGAGCAATGAGCATGAAAAGTTCAAATTGAAGTTCATCGTAACAAGTCAACCATACCATCAGATCCGGCGAGGGTTTTATGATCTTATCAAATCCCAGCCAACTATTCACCTCGCAGGAGAGAGCCAAAAAGAAGTGAATGATATTGCAGACGAGATCACCCTTTACGTCATCCACCGCATAAATGGTCTCTCTAGAACACTCGGACTCAGTGACAAGTGGAGAGATATTCTGATTGATGAGTTCGCAAGATTTCGGAGCCAAACATATCTATGGGCCCATCTCGTCCTGTTTTTCATCGAAGATGCTCCTCTTCCCATCACCCAATCTGAACTTCGGTCCAATATTCGCAACCTACCCCTGACGGTGGAGGCCGCATATAACAAGATCCTCAGCAAAAGCCATAATCCCGACAAAACCCAAATGATCCTTCAGGTAATTACTGCGGCGTCAAGACCTATGAGCCTCTCCGAAATAGCTGTGGTGCTTACTTTCCGAGCAGATGTTCATCTGTCGCTGAACCATCTGGGACAGGATATACCGCCGTTGGACTTAACTGCACAATAACATTCGAGAAACCTGCGAGCTCTTCGTCATCATTAAAGATTCGCAAGTACTCCTGCTTCATCAGACGGCGAAAGAGTTCTTACTTCAGTTACCATCTGAGGCGCCGTCTTTTCACGCCACATCCTTCATATGGAAACACTCGATTAATCTGGTGGAATCTCACCGCTTAATTTCTGCGATATGTATTCGATACTTGCTCCTCTTCAATTTCACCAGATATTCTAAAGAGCGACAGGCTCTAGAATCAAATACCCATCCTGTTCTAGCCCTTGAAGACTATGCTGCGAATAACTGGGCAAATCACTACCGCGATGCGCACAACTCAACTGGATCAGAGCTAGAAACCCTGGCCATACAGCTCTGTACTACGACTTCCGTAGCTGGCTACAGTTGACTCTCAATAGAATCGGCCTCTCATAAAAAGAGAGTGCCTAGAACTCCCTTAAAGCTTTGCAACATGCTAGATACACCCCTACTTGTTGCAAGCTACTTCGGCCTTGAGAGCCTAGTCAACCGCATTATCGAAGACGGAAAACTGGATCGCTATGGTGTCAGCCGATCCCAAAAGCGTTCAGCTTTATCTTGGGCGAGTAGTGAGGGACATGAAGGAATAGTGCGGCGTTTCTTGAGCCTGCCGCGCTCTTCTACAATCATAAACCAGGAAGATGCCAGACACTGGTCGCCAATGACGTATGCCACTTTCAGCAGGCACATCAATATTGTCAAACTTCTACTCGAGAGAGGCGCCGAGATTAACAACAGAGATGAACACGGTCGGACGCCAGTGGATCTAGCGGAACAGCGCGGCTTTCACGAAACTGCATCATTGCTCCGAGAGAAGGGCGGTCGACAGAATATGGAGCCATGGATGGCAAACACAGATGAGGTCGTTCATCCCTTCATTGAGGCCATCGAGCACGGCGATGTAAATTTGGTCCCGAAGCTTCTGGATGCTGGCGCCGCCATCAATACTGATGAGAATTACGAATTCCCTCCTTTACTCATTGCCGTAAAGGCCAATCAAGATGCCATCATACATTTGCTTCTCAATTACGGTGCAAATGTCAGTATCACCGACCATGGTGGCACCACTGCCTTGATAGTTTCCTCGATGATTGGCAATGACGCTATAGTAAAACGACTCCTAAATCTTAATGCCGACCCCAATCCTGTTCAATGTCATGGAGAAACGGCACTGATGGTCTCATGCTATCATTCACCTGGCAGAGAATCTACAGCACGCATGCTTCTTGATCACGGAGCTCATGTCGATGCTTTGGATTTCTACAAGCGGACTGCTTTAATGTTGGCATCAATTTACGGTCATGATGAACTAGTTGAACTACTTCTGGAACGAAATGCTAACATCGAAGCCCGTGATGAACATGGGAGGACGGCTTTAATCTGGGCAGCAGGTGCAGGTCACGTTAGCGTGGTTAATTTGCTCCTGGAACACGGCGCCAACATTGAAGCTAGTGATCAAGAAGGGGCAACGGCTTTAACAACGGCTTCATCTCAAGGTCACGATACTGTCATCAGCCTACTACTGTATCGTGCCGCTGAAATCGAGGCTGAAGAGAAAACTGGGTGGACGGCCATCATGGTGGCATCAAATGAAGGTTATGAGGCTACCGTTAGTCTACTTCTTGATCATGGTGCCACCTTTGAAGCCAGAGATAAAGAGGGGCGGACAACTTTATTCATGGCTTCATGGCAAGGCCATGATGCTGTCGTTAATCTACTTCTTGGCTATGGCGCCAACTTCCGAGCTAGTGCTGAAAATGGGTGGACAGCTTTATCGGCGGCTTCATCTATAGGTCAACAAGTTGCTGTTAATCTGCTGCTGGATCGTTATGCGGATATTGATGCTGCTGATGAGGGCATACTAATGCGTCCGGTTGATGACGCAATGATGGCTCTGCTTGAAGCAGCAGAAGCTGGTCAGCACAGATTGGTCGCGATCATTCTGGCTCGTGTTCACAATATTGATGTTAATGACAAATGGTCAGGAACGATGTTGATGGACTTGGCCATACAGCTGACGCAACAAACACAGCTGCTTCGTCACCAAGAGCAAATGCCTGCCGATCAAGTACATGCTGTAGCAGAATCGTCTCAAGATGGCTGGGCCTATCGTCGTGCTTATCTTCGTGGGTCTGCGCCAAAGTGATGTGGGATGAGTTGATTGAGTCAGTATCCCGTCGATGAATTATTTCTCGGGACTGGATGCCCAGATCGGCAGCATCAACTACTAGACAAGCGTCGAAGATCAATAGCTTTCCGGTTTGGACAAGAAATAGATCATAGTCCTGGTTAGCATAGCTAAGATTTTGGAGTGATTGAGGTTTTCACAGGGCAATACGTGCAGGAAATAAAAAACACTTTTCTGAGACACCTAGACAGGAAGGCAAAGTTCTTTGTCGAGAGGATATTCTATTTTCAATGAAGCTTGAATCATACTGCATTCTCCCTGTTGCAGGAGTAGGGCATGACTCCTCCAGTGTGTAATTTGGAAGAAGAGGACGGCTGAAAATGGGTGGTTTCGATGGATACGACGGATAGTCATCTCAGATGATGCGATTCTTATAATATAGAATATTGAATTTCTCCTCACTACTTGAGCTGAAAAGGGACGCTTATACTGGAATTGATAAGCTGCCTAGATGCCTTCAGGTGACAGATTTACGATTGTGATTTGCATTGAATGCGAGAGAGAAGAGAATAGATACGCTTCTGAAGTATTGAAATGTAGTACGTCTCTGTCTGCTTAACCGACATATCTATAGAGGTGATACTCAGTGTGCTTAGTGTGTGGTATACCCGTAGTACACGGAGGTGGTAAGACTTGACCTAAATGCCTTTTATTAATGACGGTGAATGAGAACCGTTTTGCCAACCGTCTATTCATGCGCTAGGCCCAATCTGTCGAGCGCCTCTGCAAGTTCCATGTCCACCTTGTTCATCCCACTCTCGAGACAAATGCTCACCAAACCGATTAGGATTAATAAGTCCAGCTTTTCGAAACAACTTATTTTTCTATTTTCGACTATACTATAAAAATAATATCCTACTGAGGCCTCTCACAAATGGTTTACTACTTCAAATCCGACGTGGTCGATCCACCGGCCTACATTTACGTGGGCAAGGACAAATTCGAAAGTGGGTAGCCCCGGCCCTCGCCTGTATAAGCCATGTGAGGGCCTTGTTCTGTGTTGACGAAATCGCGACAGATGAGGAGCTCATAAAGCATGGCTGGGAGGAGGATGTATGGTAAGTCAGAATGTGATCTTTCACTCAATGGAACATACTCAATTCTCTACGAAGGGTACGATATCTATTTCCTCATGAAATACAGCCTTCTCATATGAGCCGCGGGAAATCTCATTCACCATCCTGAACGACAGTTTCACGTAGACAAGCTCTCAAGCGCGCACATCTACCTGCGTCTCGAAGAGGGTATGTCCTGGGAAGCCATCCCGCAAGACCTCGTCGTCGACCTCGGCCAGCTGACCAAAGCGAACTCGATCGAGGGCAACAAGAAGGACAACATCACCGTCATCTACACGCCCTGGTCCAACCTCAAGAAAGACGGCAGCATGGCCGTCGGCCAAGTCAGCTTCAAGGACCAGCGCAAGGTCAAGCGCATCCTCATCGCGCAGCGCGAGAATCCCATCGTCAACCGTTTGAACAAGACCCGCGTCGAGGTCATGCAGCCTGATCTTGCGCAGGAGAAGGAGGATCACTTGAAGGAGATTCGGAAGAGGGATCAGGCCGCTCGACAGGAAAGGGTAAGTTATTCCTCTATCGACTTACTTTTGCCCCCTTTTCGTTATTCTAGCCTGCAAGGGATGCTTGCAAAGGGCTTTTCTCATCTGTATCTTCTTATCTTGTTTGACATGCTCACGCTGCTTTTCATAGAAAAAGGTAGAGGCTCGCGTGGCGAAGGAGAGACAGGAGAAGAAGTGGCAGAAAGATCATGCCTATGACGATCTATTCTCGGAAGAGAACATGGAGGCGAGCAGTAACCAGAACCGAGCTGAGAACTGGGAAGATGATTTCATGTAAAACCTCGTATACTTTATGAGAGAGACGTGAAGAGTAAAAGTAAAAAGAGTCAACAGTCATCACAGCCTTTTCTTTTGCAGTGGTGAGCGTAGGGTGCATGATTGTGGCGAACGTGTTACTCTTCCTATTTTTTATCACGTTGTCGGAATCTTTTGACGGTGTCTTCTCTCCCCTTCTCATTCAGGAGTAATGACAAGAAGTTCACGTTCGAGATACAGACCTCCCTATCAAGCTATCAACCTAAGTCCCCGGTCCACGTCCCCCAATCCCACTTCCCATCGCATTAACATTAGTCCCCTTAAGCGCATGATCATTCGGATTAGGCGCCGCCTCATAAAGAATCTGCGCCGGTGCACGACCCAGCTGCATCCACTCGCCCTTGAAAGCCAGATAACTCAGTCTCGTGACCTCCTCATCACCATCCTCATCGAAATTGTCGACGAAGAACAGCGTCAGTCGTTGGACTTTTCCGAATAAAGCGCGCTTGACGGGCAGTTCTTGCACTTCCGACGTCTGCGAAAGTTCGAACTCTTGCGTCGGTGAGAGTTCTTCCGCGGAGTCGAAGTCCAGGTCGTCGCGGTTGATGAAGACGCGCAGCGTTCGTGGTGCGCTAGGGGAGGGCGAGCTGCGGATGAGGATGGCGTGGAGTTTTACTTGGCCGGTGAAGCTGGAGGGTTTTGTTAGTGATGACCATTTTTGTTTCAACCTCAATGTAATCAGTTTCTTATCAACGAGGCTTGGTGATGTTGGTGACTCCTTGAGCATTTTGTGCTCGTCCTGGCTCTGGCACTTATAGTATGTGTGCATTGGTATAGATGATGAGGGGAACCCAACAAGCAGACCGCAAAAGATCAAACAGTCATATTGTCGTCCGAGATAATAAGCAAGGGCCCGCAAATACACAAAACTAAAAGGAACCCCAAGTACGATGTTAGTCAATGAATAATCATGAAACCAACTCACGGCACATTCATAATGATCTGCTCATCAGCATCACTAGCAAGCTCCGGCTCAGCCTGCAGACGCTCCGCCCACGTTTTCTTGACAATGGCCTTTCCGGAACCAGTCTCAGCCTCGTTCATGGTCGTAACATCATCAAATCGGATGTGCTGGTACAGGCTGTGCTGCAGCGCTGGAGTTATGTCGTCGGAATGGTCATGTTCATGATCATGATGGTGGCCATGGCCGTGGCCGTGCCCCTCATGCTCGTCATGGCAGTGGGACATTTTGGGGCTGTGTGGAGTTGACAGTCGATGATAGAAAAGATGAAAATTGAGTGTGAAGTAGATGTTGACTGGGATATCAATTCGTTTGTTTGCTCATCAATAGTTTCAAGCTTTTGATTGTGGTGTTTGTAAAAGAGGTCATCGGCATGCAAATGCACGGCTAACGGCGGCGGATACTTCAATTGTGTTGCCGCATTCCGTGTCCATCTATCCCATCATGACAAGAAGCAAAGGAGAAAATTGTAAAAATTCTCTATCTTCGCTGACTACAAGTTACAACCCAATTCTATTGTATTAATTATAAATTAAAACCAAAAGGAGAGAGAGACTGCTGTGTTGTTTACCAGTCATTCAATAGAAGATAGTTCTACCCTAGGTCATTCTTAGGTACATGTATGTAATGCTCACTAACAACCTACTCCATTATTTAAAGCAAGCAAATCATTGCAGCTATTCAAGCACTTTACAAGCAATGTCAATCATATCACTTTGATCGGCGGCCTGATCGAATGATGGGCATGATCAAACGATTCTATTCGAATAGCTGATTTGGCTCAACCCATGACCAGACATCGAATTGAATATACACTTATAGAATAGTCTTTCCTAGCCCCTTTAAAATCCACCCTTCCGCCTCTTCGCTATCTTCTTCGGTCGCCTGCCAAAAGCTCCTGCCGAGGGCTGTGACATAGTGTGCAGCGGATCTGAATGGAGGGCCCGGCTTTGCGAGTCTCCACCTATAGTTGGCTGGCTGCTGAAGAAACTCGTGTCGGGTGCCGGTTGCGTCGCAGGTAGGTCCGGTTCTTGTGACAGATGCAGAAGGCTCTCCGCTCGACGCCGTTTGCGCTCTTCTCGGGCCCGTTGTTTGGCTATCCTTGCTGCACCCGTCCCAAGGTCGGCATCCCGATCCAGTTCGAAGGCGTAATCGACCGGGTCAGCACCGAGCTGCCACTTGTCTAGGAGCTCGAACTGTTTTTGAGGCACGAATTTCCCTGTCCCGGTATATGTTCTCAGCAATGTCATTGCTGGGTCTTCCCCTTCTGCGACTGCTGCCGAGTTGGATCTCTGAGAGGAAGAGGCAGGGGATTGCGCTCTTGGAGGGCTACTGGCTAAGGATTCATCGATTTGGCTGTGTATAAGACTCCCCTCGGCTCCTTCAGCTCCTCCAGCAGCACCAGGCGGGTCGGCGCCCGAGGAATTATCCAAGTCCGGTTTGTGATACCCGATACCTATAATCGACAAGTAGAGATCGTATCTGAGCTGTTGAGAGATGGTCCTTCTTCTCTCTTCGTAGAAATCGTCAATATCCTCATCATCCCATTGACTATCAATGATTTCAAGTAGCTTTTCATGTGCTTCTTGAAACGAGGCCGTATTCGACAGACCAAGGCTTGAGCGTAACAAGTCAAATGTGAAGACTTCTACGGTTGGGTGGATATGGTTCAGCCTTTCAATTTCGACACCCCATTCGAGGGCTGGCAACGAGTGCCGCGCTGCCTCTTCATATCGTGGCATCAACTCGATACTGTAGTTTAATTAGCTTTTGACCGCGGTTCATAGCAAAGTAACCTTACAGTGCGCGCAGTGACATGGTCATGCTTTCAATTGACTCTTCAATCCTAAGATGAGCAAAATCGAAAGGATTGGACCCGAATACGTCTCTTTCTCCCGAGGATTCAGGACCTTGAGAGGCCAGACGAGTCTGGTATTGGTCATTTAGCATTTCGTAAAAAGGCTTGATGAACCTCTGAGCCACGTACTGAGTACCCCCACCCAAATGAGATCTAGTCTTGTTAGGTAGAGCAGTTGACTCATCTTCCATCTCTAGCTCATCTGGTACAACGAAACGGGACGCCAAATGTTGAACCAACCTCCTTCTTTCTCTTTCAGCTCTCTTGGAGGGCTTAGGATCTTGTTTTCTGGGAGCAATGATCTGGCTACCGTGCAGCGCAGGAGACATGCACATTGTCGAGAGCAAAGACCCGTCGGACCCGAGAGCAGTAACTTGGTAGAACTCCCTTTGCAAACCCGCCAACCTCAGTATAGACTTTCCTCTATACCCACGAGAAACGTGACCAGTAGAGCTTAGTGAATGAATCCATAAAGTTTGGATTGAGCTCTCCAAAGCCATGTTTTGGAGCTCGCTGAATGTAGCAGCGTTGCGCCGACATTGAACTCTGTTAGGGTCTGCGATTGTGTAGGCGACATGGAAGACGTCTATCCATGGGTTCCCTGTTGAGTTGATGAAGACCAAGTCGGTCCCCTGGCTGGATGAAGCACTTTGCGTGATTACCAATTTCAGGCTCCGATCAAAAGAGCTACGGAAGTGAGGCGTTGAAAAAAGAATCGACCATGTTTTATCTGGCTTATCACAGGCTGCCCCAGACCTCGAGTAGTTCCTGATCAGAAAGATTCGCGATGTCGTCAATACGTAGAAATATTCGGGACTATGAGGACTGATCTGGACGTCCAAGACATAGTCCATGCTATTTTGTGGAACAAACTCGAGATCGGGTAGCCAGAAACCTGTATTCAAGTCCAAAACTCTTACTTTCTGAGAGCTGTACACGAGTAAAAGACTACTGCGTTGCAACGGTGGAAAGCTACTCTTCGGCTCCAGACCCTCGGTAGTGTCATCGTGATCATCACTAAGTTTGAGAGTACCCAACATGCTCAGCTGATCATCTGAACAGCCAACCCAGAGAATCCCATGCCATTGAAGCTCAGATGGTTCCCGATAGGGTAGTTTCTCCATTATGCCATGTTCGATATGGCCACAAGTTCTCAGTTTTGGTATCGGCTTGCTCGAAGACCTTGCTTTGATAAGTGTGATATCCCACACACTCCAGAACCCTCGCTCGTCGATGATACCAAGTTGGGGTGGATTCGAGCGCGTGCCAGGGTTGAATGCAACGTCTGTATGCTCGTTACCTCCAGTCTGCTCCTTAGAGATATGGAACAACGGATTCTCAGCAATGCGAGAAGGATTTTTCTCATGGCTATGGATGGTGATTGGTGCCCTCCGATATTCCGGACGGAAGATTGTTGTGCCTGAGTTGCGTTGTACAGCTAGCCAGCGGGTAGGATTGTATCGCGTCGAATCAACTATGCACTTGACACGGTGGATGGGACCAGGGGTCGCCTCTACCCCTAAAGCCGGATCTTCTTCTGAATTGTCAGCCATAAAAACTCCGGCATCAGTCTCTCCCCGCCAGCGCCATTCTCTTTGCTCCAGTCTTGCCAGACGCAAGACATTGTTCGCACCACCTGTTACAGTGACAACCATAGGATCACCGTGGACCCTTTGAGGATCACTGGTGTTCGTTAGCTCGCCAAAGGAGAAGTGGCATGATCTCCAGCTGTTTACTTGATAGGATGAGAAAGGTGAGTTTTCCTGGAGAAGATGCTCGTGTAGTAAGTCGTTGCCCAAAGAAGCCTCGGGATGGCTTTTCAGAAGACATGTTTGCTGTCTACGGCTCTTTTGCGATGGGGTTTCCAATGATGGAGGTGGTTCGCCTACACGGTCGGATTTGGACGGTATCCATACCGTACATGGACCGAGCTCTCTGAATATAGGTGCTGTGAAGGTATTAATATTGCTCCTTCCCCGTACTTGCATCAACACTCACCATGTTGAGTGAAGTTTCTAGAGGAACGCCAACCGCAGTCGTCCGCCTTTTCAGTGCCATACGAGGTATGAGAAAGGCGTCCTGCTAGTCCAATGGCTGATTCATATAAGCGACGTTCAGTCATTCGGAGATCTGGAGTCTATATCGTTCTTCTCTGCTATTATGCCGTACTGTATGTGCATAGCGGCGCATGATCTGGTGGAGAGGGCTCGGAAGACTCTAAGCTGATGAAATAGACGCGGTTGAAGAATTTTGGAGTATTAAATACGACAAAAAGTGGTTATGGCATGATTGAGAGGTCACAAATTTGTACATTGTTCTGAAGACTTTAGTCTGGAGATTACCTAATAAGGTAAGGCGGGACTGGCACCGGCCCTTACCAACGGCGCTGGGCAACGAATGTAAACAAATGCGCCATACCTTTTTCATCACATCAATTCTATCGCATTTCAGCATCGTTCCGTCCACAACAGCTCAGTAATCCTAATAATCTGTCGAATACCGTCACTTTTCAATATTTACGACCCAAAAATGTCCACCGCTTTCGAACCCTCGCTCTCTTCGAGCATGAGTGGCCGCCCGACAATGTCTGCCGTAGCGCCCTCCATGGCAGACCAGCTGCCCAGCATCAACTTCGGGTTTGACGACCTACGCGACCGCATGGCCAAGTTCAGCGCCAAGTTCGACGCATTCATAGAGCAAGGGCGAAAACGCGTGCTCGAAGAGCGCAATCAGTTCCGCATGAACGTCGCCGAGCTACAAGGTACACTCGCACCCATCTCTCATTTTGTCGCAAAGATGGAACAAGGAATGTGTTTGATTTACTAACAGATTATGTGTAAAAAAAAAACAGAGGACCAACGCATGAAGAAGAAAGACATGGAAATCGTCCAACACAAAATCAACACGCACCAACAAACCCGCTCCAAAGAAGACGCCGAGCGCCGCGAAATGGAAGCCTCCATCGCCTCCCTCAGCAAACAGCGTGACGCGAACCAGCAGGCCCGTGACGCGCTGAAGCGACAAATCGCCGACACCCAGAAAGAGATCGAAGTGCGCTTAGAAGCGCAGCGCGCGCACCAGTCGCGCATCGAGGCGCAGGCGCGGTTCAACGTCCCCGAACTTGACTTCTGGGTCACGAATCTGTGCTTGCGGATCGAAGGCGCGGGACAGGATGATCGGCTCAAGTTCGTGTACAGCCATATTGACCGACGTGATCCTGAGCGAGAGGCTTGGTTTGAGTTGTCTACGGCGGCTCGCGATTACGATGTCAGACATTGCCGGCCGAAACTGGAGAGGGAGAAGATCGAGAAGGTCCTTGAGAGGGTCAATGAGTCGAGGGAGTTACCCGCGCTACTGAAGGGTATGAGGGAGTTGTTTGCTGAGGCTATGAAGTCTTGATTTCTTTTCTTTCTTGGCGGGGAATGATGTCATGCGGTTTTGTGTCTAGCTGAAGACTAGAGGTGATCACTACGGTTTGGACGATTATGATGATGTTGATGATGGTTTCGGAGGCGGACATTCACGGAGTCAGGAGTTTTGGTTGAGTGAGAGCAGAATAACCACCGGCATTGGTGAGATTGAACTTGTTGAATGTGTAATAGTTTTCTTCTGAAATATACCCCCTAGAAATTCTCTCCTTTGACGGCGTCTGCTCTGCGTAACTTTACTATATTATCCTACAGTCGAAGATCCTAGATGACCCTCTACATACCTGTACATCTCTAGGCAGGGAGACCTGGCTACAGTGACCCAATGGCAGACGACACATTGCATAAAGGTTCAGAGCTTGGCCGTGGATTTTCTAATCTTCGTCAAGAGAGAGTTTGAGTAAAATTCTAGAATAAATTGCCTGTAACACATCACATGCGAAACCGGTAGTTTCGACACTGTAAGTGTTGGTAGACCTCTCTTTGTATGGCATGGCGGGGTCCGGGAACAGAACCCCACGACACACGACACTTAACGCGCCGGCGCTCAACTTCCAACAGTATTCCACACATATGCTAATTCAAAAGTCAACTATCACAAGAAAAAAACCACAACCATGCCACCAACACAAAGCGGTTCAAGCGAAAAGGACGGACAAGCGGCCGCACGGCAGGCAGTCGATATTCTACATGAGATTTCCACAATTCTGGTACGTGCTTACCGCTAGACATCATTATCAACATCTGTTTGCAAGCATGTATTCTCGACAGTGTCATTACCCTTCCCTCATCTAAGCCCTCAATCCAAATTTCGCAATATCCTCTTCCCACACAAGTGAATGAAGATACAGTGTTTCTAAGTCCAGAGCAAAAACACTATTACTGACCGTCCCCCAGAACTGCCAACTCGACCGTCGGACATTATCAGTCTGCACATCAATGATTGAGGCCGGCGCCAACCCAGAAGCTCTAGCCGTAGGTTTCTCTCCTCCCTCTTTCTCCCTTCCTCTCTCCATCCTTTGACTCTTGTCTCCTGAAATTTTCCTTCAACAATCCTCGACACAATCTCACAAATCGTACAGACTGTCGTCCAATACCTCCGAAAAGAGGCCCAGAAGGTCAACTTCGCCGACGATGCCGCAAAGCCGTCAGGCAAATAAATGATGTATACACAGAACTCAATTTGTGGCATTAATAAGGAGTTTGGAGGCCTGGGACTTGCTGTTGGGGCCTTATAGTTGCTCTTCGTACGGCACAGTGTCGAGCATGGGTGGTATGGCGTTGGGCGTTCTACTGTGCTCATGGATATCACCGGTTGATAGACGACCCAGTGTATGACACAAACATTCTTTTCCTTAATTCGACCACTGTGAAGTATATTTAAGAGGCTGGCTGTTTTTATCATCTCCAGAATTGCAAGCCTAAGCTATCTCTTAACCTGCCAATGCCTGAAGCCTAAAAGCTATTGAGTGTGATCAGACCACCATCGGTCTACCATCGTAATACCTTCCTTATAATGCTACTCAGTAACGGAATATAACACAATCCCATGCTCACTCGTATGTTCCAAGGCTCGCTCGTATGTATGCCGCATCGTAATTCAATCCGAAAACGGGGTATCCTTTCCATTTATGCATTCGTGCTGGCTGCCAAACGCCACTCTGATATCAACAACCCGGAAAACCCAAACGGAGCCGGTGTAAGGTCTATCTATGACCGAGTAGTTCAAAATCGTCGTCTTCCGACTCCTCGCCTTCGCCATCATCTTCTACCTCCTCATCTGAAGACAGGTCGTCGCCATCATGGTCATCGTTACTCGTTATGCTCCGCGGCACGCGACTCCAAAATCCTATTATATCTGTATCATCCTCATCTTCGTCGAGATCGAAGTAGCCCCTAATCGTGGAAGCATGTAGAGAATGTCCTGGTGTGAGTACGGGAGAAACAGAGCGCGCTGTCCGTCCGGGAACATGAGCATCGATTCCCGGTTGCCCGATGGGAGCGTCAAAGGCACCGGATGAGTGTGGCCGGCGCATATCCATTTCAACAGAACTTGCCAACCCAGATATAGCAGACGGATCGGATGGGGCCAATCCTGATACCTGGGCACTGCGCCCTCCCAGATCGTTCTCGATGGAATCGGCTGCGAGGCCTATCACCTGAAGTTGAGCAGTGTTATATGAATGGCAAACACCGCACTTCAACCCAAGCCAGTGATATGCAGTCGAGCTCTTGGCAGAGCAATCATGACACAAGACGATGGCCCGAGCATCCTGGAATTCTTCCGGCATGGGTTGGGCTTGAATGGCGAGATCCAGATTTCGGAACTGCGATTCCATGTTCGCTAGACTTTTATTGCAAATAGGACACTTATAAGAGGTCTTCATATGCTCATGAAAGCATGTTTTATGTATTGTATGCCCACACCTCATAAAAACAACGGCCTGGGGGGAGGTGAACATGTATTCACCACATATTGGGCAATCGCAATCTGTAGCTCGTTCGACGCATTTGTGGTCGTCTCGTTGTGATATGGCAATGCAGGCACAGCATTTCTGCAGCCCGGTCAGTTTTGTCGAAAAGGCCCAAGGGAAGACTCCATACCTTGCAGTGAAAGAAATCTTTTCCAATGCCACGACCTATCCTGCAGATACCACAGTCGTTGCAGTGGTAGCAAGGCCTGTCGGGGTCGTCTTGCCAGAGCTTGCAAATGTCACAATAGTATCTGGCAGCGGGTGCCTCACACGCGACACAAGTCGGACCAGCTCTTTGAGTAGTACCACAAAACATACATAGCATATTTTTCGTATCTTTGCGAATGAGGGTGTGATCCTCAGCCTTGTCATGGCAGAAACGACAAGTATACCAGCGGTGGCATGTCGAGCACTGCAATTTGACGTTACGGCGGTAGTGTTCACAACCTAGAAGCCGATCGTCGACAGAGGCGGTGTCGTTAAAGTCTGCGAATGAGCCTGCTGTGTGCTTGTCCAGCGGCACGAATGTGGGCTCTCGATCCTTATCTGTTGCTGCGAGGTCATCTTCGTCTTGAGTCTCCTCCAAAGCATTTTGCCAGAATTTGAACGACTCCAATGGCCCTTGAGTCTGTGATATGGGTCTTTCGGAGGGCCTGGGGCTCGAGGGAGGAAGAAGCTCTTTGGAATGGACTTGTGCCCGAGTATGCGCTTTGGTGTAACCCTCGGATAATAGTTGGTGCATTAAACGAGCCTTTTCTGAGCTGCCAATCTTTTGTGACTGGATGCTTCGGATCCGTTTCCTCAATGTGCCCATGCCGTCATCTTCCGGTAAGGAGGGGCGTCGCGGTGCTTGCTCTTGTGTCGACGCCATTTCGGAAGATGAATCAAAAGAAGCTTCTGATTCGTGATCGCAATCGTTAGGAACTATATGGGGTGCAGGGATTGGTTGGACAGAGCTCCGTGACGATTGTCGCGAAGGTAGGCTGTCTTGATCATCATGGCGTTCCTCGTCAGTCTCGGATATCACATCGTCCTGTTGGTACAGGTGTGGAAGGCGGAGTGAGGGGGATTCAGGTTCGGATGTGAAGGAATAACGAGTGAAGGAAAAGCGGCGGGCCTGTCGGATCACTGGGTTGACCAGAAACTCGGCGACTAGGGACGTCATTGGTGAGGGGAGTTTTTTAGGGAGGTTAGCGATGACGGCAGAGGGACTATTGGATTTTAGTAGGTAATAACTGTCCGTGCAATCATTTCTTTCAACAATTCCTAGAAACGATATCGACGAATTTAAAGAAGAGCAAAAGTGTACAAAATAGAACTAGGAGTTTTGTCTAGTTTATATCACCTTTGCACAAGGTAAGAAGAGGCAGGTATTAAGCATCGACATCGAGATCATGTGAAGTAATTACGACCTAATCAGAGGCGAGACACTGTCTACCTAGTGCGGCCACAGTAACAGAGTGCTAAGGTATATGGGTTGTGGATCGTGGCGCTTTTTGGAATCAGATCTACGGGCTACGTAGGATCTATTATAAGATAGAGTTGTCTTGCATAAATGACCTTCTCATTGAATTGCAACCAATGTCTACTCATCAATGCGCCAATTGTCGTAGGCCTGTTCAAGTTGACCTCAAAACAATGGCTTCAATGAGGTGGCCGGAGCTATTTGCGGCTTCGGCTTTAACCGTAATTGGGTTCCCGAGTCCCAGTGCTCACTGTACTCCAGAGGTCTAGACTTTGAGCTGACTGTCCAACTTCAAATTGAAAGCGTATAATCCATCCAAAACACCACCGACAGCACACCGGGGCCGGCCTATTTGGAACCATTCACAAGACCTTGTTCGAGAACTTCGGGAACGCCCACTCGTTGTCACTCGTTGTCACTAGTCGGGGGGGAATGGGGTTGTGTTGAAATCTTTTTTTACCCTTTTCTATCTACCAACATGTCAGATCTCAAAATCATCCACGCGTATCGGCACCTCTACCGCGGCCTGTTGCACGCCGTTCAATTCGCCAAGCCAGCTCGATACATCGCTCGCCTCCAGTTACGGAAAGCTTTCACCGAGGAAGGGGCCCAGTACGATCCGCGAGGCATCGCCAGGACCAAACGTTTCCTGGAAGCAGCAGCCAGAGAACGCGGTCTAGAGCATATGCTTTTGAAAAATCTTCTTGTCATTGCCAAACAACGGTTCGCACCTGGGACGACTTACTATCAGCTCCAGGCGAATCAGAAATGGGGCAAATCAAAGTGAGTGCTTGATTTTTCATGGTATACTACTCCCCGTGTTGAAACTGACCACAGACTAGGACACCATTGGAAGTACAAATGACAGCTACGGCCTATGCTCACTATGACAGAACTATCGCCATGCTCAATAAGTCCATGGGTCTGTGCTTACGGTAGTTTGCGAGGAAGCTTGTTGACAATAGGACATGGGATCATGCATTAGCAGAGTGCCTTGGCATGCCATTCTCTTTCTCCATTGATCACTTCAGCCACATACGTGATACTAGGTCTCAGTCAGTCCAGGAGGCTGCATACGAAGCGCAACTACCGATCGCTTAAATGTAACATTCAGATCGCAGAATCCAGCCAAAGTTCCTCAGAAAGGAGTACTACTCCACCGAGACTACTAGGCCTATCTAGAGAGCACTACACAACGTGGAAGGAGGGACAACACATGTGCTGACTTGCATAAAGACTACATTAAGTCTTCTGTCTGAAGACAGGCGGAGAGGATGTTTCACGGCATTTAGAGTCTCAACCCATCTTGCGAACCAATCGCATCCCTTTACGACAAGAGAGTCTTATTGGCAGCCGGGAACATGTCTTGTGCAGACGGAATGCGACCTTACAGGTTGGGTAGCATCGAATGACGTCTGTCTACATCAAGTACTCCGTATCTCCAGCATCATCATGCCCACCGATACAGAATGCCATTTTGTGCGTGTATTTAATCCTGAACACAATGTATTATATTTATGAATGTAATTAATCAGCGGAATGAAAGTGTGTATAGATCATAGCAAGATCTTCATATCAGTCAGTTGTCCAATGATGTCTGATGGCCTTTTCTAATGAACGGCAGAAAATATGGGGAGCTAGGAAAAGTGGACATTCGGGTTGCCGCGTTTTCCACCAGAGCTGCCCATTGACATTGAAGACCAAGACGAAATCCAGGTGCAAATTACAAACCAGCACGGTTCCCATAATACTCCTCCGTAACCTTTAAAGCTGGCGGTGAGTGAGGTAAAAGATTGACAGGTTTGCATCATAGGCCGGTAAACTAGCAATGTCCTCAATGGATCGATGAAGAGTATTTGCATATCAGCAGATCAACTCACCGGTTCAGTCTTTGAGCATCACTTCGAGTTGGGCGTACATTGAATTTTGAGGTGTGTTGTATGTAATGATAACTTAATAGTATTCTTGTGATATTGCCCTCCTCCAAACTGGTGCTAATTATGTACCTCAGAGGTTCGTCATGCGATTCATTGCCTGTTGTTTGTGCAACCAAGGTGCTTTGGAGTAGAAGAAAAGCGTCACCAGGATGAGAAATGACGGAGTTACCCGCGATGATCTGAACAAATCAGAAGGCATCCGGGGCAGCTGGGGTAGGTGCTGGGAGCTAGAACCCCATCATATCACGTATCCCTACCTAACTTTACATACCTAGGTAGGTAGGTAGTGCAACCCCGCAGCCAATACACTGCACTCACTCGGTGTTATTATTCCTCCTTCAACAACTACAATCACAACCATCGAGTCCTCATAATTCGGGATCTTGATGGCACATCCCGAATCCGTAGTCGACGCCCTTGTATTGCGACCGTGCCGATGACTCTGGCCCTCATCACGAGGCCATTGTCGGAAGCTTCATCCGCCGTACAATCCAGATATCTCCAACGAGAGCCATGCCCGCTGAGTCCAACCTCCAAGATGTCACCGTTCGCAGCACCAGCACCATGTCTCCTCCACCGAATACCACTGCCAATCAATCACCCAAAGAAGAACCCCGCCGCTGGATAAAGCGCTACCGCACCGAGGTCAGTGCCTCGTCTGCGAGCGTCCTGTCTACCGTCACCGCCTTCCCCCTCGACAGCGTCAAGACACGCATGCAGACCTACCCTTATAATGGCGCCCTGCACTGCGTGAAATCGACCTACCAGTCTGAGGGTATCAGAGGCTTCTTCCGAGGTGCGTTTGCTGCTGCTGTTAGTCATACTATATGAACTAATTAGTCTCTTTGTCATCGTCCAGGCGTCCTCGCTCCCCTTGCCAGCGTCACTCTCGTTCGAACTATTTCCTTTTCAATATACCAAAAATCGAAATACGTTTACTCCGACTGGATGGCCAAGAACATCGGCTTCTGTCCACTCGACCATGTCAACGTCAACGGCGCCTATCCCAACCTCGGCACCATTGCCTGCTTTGGAGCTGCTGGTGCAACTGCTGGATCTGGCATCACATTCATAGCATGTGAGCACCACCAGCATCATTCTTAGACGTCAACACACTAACCAGAATTTAAATATGACTAGGTCCATTCGAGTTGACCAAGCTAAGTGCTCAAGTGTCCGTTTTGATGGCCAACCAAAAGAACGTGGATCCCAAGAAACAGGCCATTGCCCTCAGCTATCACAATAAGGGAACAATCCAGACCCTACGAAACATTGTGAAGCATCGTGGCTTTGCTGGGATGTATACCGGTTTGAATTTGCATTTGTGTAAGTCAGCTAACGGGCCTTAGCTCATGATCCCCTTTTGAAAGTTGAAAGCTAACACACACCAGTGAGAGATACCCTCGGAACTGGAATTTACTTCGCGACATACGAGAGTGCCAAGCAGATATTGACGACGTTTAGCGGCACAGATGCGCATAAAAACCCTCTTGCCGTTCTCGCTGCCGGTGGTCTCTGTGGTATCGTCTCTTGGGCACTTATCTGTGAGGATTAGCCCAGGCTACCTAACTAGCGTGACATACAATCTGACACTCGATAGACCCTGTCGACTCGGTCAAGAGCATCTACCAACGAAACGCTCTAATGTATTCGAAAGGTCAAAAGGTTCCTATTCCCAAAATCCAATTCTTCAGACGGGACATGTACCGCGGACTGGGCGTTTCTATGGGACGTTCCGCCGCCGTCAATGCCGTATTCTTTTCTACGTTTGAGTTCCTCAAGAAGCGGATCAACGCTGTAAAAGACTTTCCCCGAGATGATGAGGGTTGACCAGGGAGCAAACGGGGCAATGAAGGAATTATGCGTCCTGTTATCGGGCAACTGTATACGATCGGCACGGCCAAACTCATGATCAGGCGTTCTTGGATCGGCAACAATGGCTGATTGGCATTCTTATTTTTTCTCAACAACTGGACCCCTGGAATGGGGCGGCCGAAACACCATGTGACAAGGGAATGGGAACGTTGCCGGTATTTCAGGGTTTTCGGGCTGGTTCACAGGACTATATGGCAATCAACACAAGGACAGGAAGTCCCGATGCATGTAAATGAAGAGGCGTATGCATATGTATCATCAATGCTGCAAATACGACCTTTCAAAAGCATGACGGACTGAATCGTAGAATTATGTGATTTACTGTATTGTGCTTCTTGCTATGAGAGCTGCAATTACGGACTGGATGTAGTGAATCCATACATATCATCAGTCGTAGGCTATCTATAAGCCATTGAGCTGCCCTCATCTGAGCCGAATGAAACCCTGTCCCGAACGCCTTACTGGTATTTTCCCTCGTGTCCAGAGTTCGTAATCAGACACCAAACAACCTCATTACTCGTTATCGCAGTAGCCATGCCTTATACCATGAAAATGCCGTTACCATGCCCCGAGAGTTTCCTCATCGTCACAAATGCACACAACAAAAGACCAGAACACCCCCGACTCAACTTAGTCGCTGCGGAGCATGCTCTCGACGAGATCGCCAAGGGGGCCCCAGTAGTCCTTGCCGGAAGCGAGGCCGTGCTCGTCGACGAAGAGGACGTACTGCTTGAAGCTGGTGTTGAGGTGGGGCTCGAGGCCGAGCTCGCGGACGACGGGGTAGTGGTGGCAGTAGATGTGGGCGTAGACGCGGTACATGCGCTTGAAGATCTGGCGGACGGTCTGCGGGAAGGACTTGGGGAAGGGGACGCCGATGCGCGAGGGCATGATGGACTCGTTGTCGATGTGCGACTGGACCCAGGACATGAGCTGCTCGATGTAGGCGGGGGCGGCCATCTTGGTGGGGCGCTTGTAGGTGTCGTTGTCTTGCCAGAGGTACTCAAACCTGTGGTCCTAGTTGTTAGTCGCTTGCTTGTTCACCTTATGTATAGATTGGACGTAGAGACACATAGACACTAGGGAATAAAGGGGATGGTAGAAACTCACTCGTCGGTGGCCTTCATCTCGGGGCAGGACTGAGGGGAGCAGAACTCGGTGATGGCGCCGTAGAGCAGGTTGATCTGGTTGTAGAAATCGACCATGTTGACGGCGAGCCACTCGTTCTCGTCCTCGCCCTCGGGGAGCTTGACGACCTTGCGCAGACTGCCGCCTCCGAGCGTCGCCTCGGCGTACTGGCGCAGCTGGTAGCTCGTGTTGCCGCCCTTGCCGGTGCGGGAGCGGAATTGGTTGCGCGCGCGCTGGTTGCTATTTTGGGGGTCATCGACGAGGTTAGCTATATGTATGTGACTAGCTAGATAGGTAGGTAGGTGCCTGAGCTTCCCTCTCTACCTAGGGGTCCATTTGGGGTCGTGGAAGGGGGGTTGAGGCTTCGGGAAACTTACACGGTGGTGACGAAGGAACTCATCGTGGCCTGGAGTCGCTTGAGGGGACTATCTGGCTTCTTTGGTTGCTCTGCCATGGTGATCGACACTGTCAGCGAAGGAAACCTCCCAGGGAAATGCGGATTGCTTGGTGTTGCAAGGGGTATTGAAGACGACTAAAAAGAGAGAGGGGAGCATTGTTTACCTGCTGTGAATGAATTGGGCCTGCTGTGTTGTCGTTTATCCTATTGTCAATTGAGCTGTCTTGAACCTTGTCGGCGCTCAAAAGAGGTGGGAAGGATAAATGATGGTCGCGGCGATATTTGCTGTTCGTTGATGTTGTGTCTATTGTCTGAAATTTTGGTCCGTGGTGGCATTGTTTAGGTGACGTAAGGTACCTAGGTACAAAGCGGTCGTTGCCGAGCAGGGAGGGACTCCCGTCGCACAATGGCATACTGGCAATGGCAAGTACCGGGATTGACCCCACTGCAGTACCTAAGCTGTGGAAAGCCCCTCCCTGCTGCCCCTCTACCCCACATTCTGCGATGCATCTGGCTGCTCCCCTATTACATCACCTCCTCCAAACCTTTTGTAGGACTTAAGATCCATCTTCATACAGCTTTTTGACAATAACAACGGCATCCCACTTCCAAACTCGAATTATCAGTTCATTGATTGTGTTTCATTTGAATGAGCCTTGACTATTGAACCCACAAGTTTAGCTGAACCTTATCAAAGTCCTGCTTCACGAGAATGCAGCTTTGCATCTTCACAGATATTGCTACTGGCATTGTCAATGTCTACAGTCAATATCGAATATCCAGAGCTAACAATTCCTCTTGTTTTGCGCAATTCACGTTTCCATCATTCATATACAGCACACGTGTGACAACCAGGTATGACATCTTGTCGAATGGCCATCTGCCATCTATTTTCCCATCTCGGTGCAACAAGCTGCCGAAAGACTCCATAGACCCCGCAGATTCTTGATGGCATGGTTTGGCCCAGGTGCCTGGGCCGGCTAATTAGACAAGGAGGGTGGCCCTTATTAAGAAAGATTAGGTATATAGGTAGATCACCGTCTTGGGAATGTGGTTCTGATTAGAGTAGGAAAGTAACATGTATTTGAAAAAGGCTTGTTCATCCGAAAATAAGTAAATCCCCATCATGCACTTGACTTTACTTGCATTGTGTGCATGTGTCTTGGCACTGCACTCAGTTGCAGCAGAGAGCAGGAGTAAAATCGATAGAAAGAGCGTGGTTCAAGCATTCAATCCTCGACGCAATGCTAGTTCCAGTACAACACCGTTGCAGGTTGGAAACGGCAACTTCGCCTTTGGCGCGGACGTCACCGGCTTGCAGACTTTCAACCCCTTTGCGAGTATGACAACTTGGGGTTGGCATAACTTCAGTCTTCCTACCACTCCAGGTCAGACAGAGCCCAGTGGTAAGCATTAAGTCTGAATAGCTAACCTAAACTTCCAATATGTCTAACTATTCAAGGTAGACTTCGTTGGATTAGACTGGTGGACTCATGGCCGTCTCGTCAACTATGACCAACCTAATCCAGCTCAGCCCGATATTTCCAACTGGCTCATAGAGAACCCGCAGAGGTTGAACTTGGGCACAATAGGCTTCTCATTTTCCAATGGCCAAGATGTGACGGAGGATATGTTGCAGGACAAGACTCAGGTGTTAGACCTATGGACAGGTCAACTATCCTCCTCGTTCAAGTATAACGGTTCAACAGTCAGTGTTGAGACTTGGGCGGATGCGACTTCAGCTACCGTTGGAATCTCGGTCAAGTCGAAATTACTATCGAGCGGATCTCTTGGTATGTTCTTTGATTACCCCTATCCCGATGTCAACAAGTTCGATGCTCCCTTCGTTGGAGTTTTCAACGCCACCAGCAACCATACCACAAATTTGTTATCACTGTCTCAATCCGCTACGATACAGCATATCCTGGATAATACAACGTATTATACCGCTATTGAATGGGGCGCCAAGGCCGAGATATCTGGCCCTGCTGAGGGAACACATCGATACTTCTTGCAACCGTCAGGGGATGCTGAGGAACTCACTCTCTCGGTGACATTTTCTCCACTGTCCAATCCTCAAGTCCCCAGCTTCGAGGACATCACGACCGCATCCACGCAGCAATGGGATTCGTACTGGAATCTTGGCGGGTTCGTAGATCTCACAGGAACGGATTCGCCGAATGCTACTGAGCTTCAACGGAGGATCATCTTGTCTCAGTATCTCACGGCTGTAAACCAAGCTTCGTCCAATCCTCCCCAAGGTAGGAGTTCCATATGTAAGATCGACTCTGAAGATAATTACTGATCATATCAGAGTCAGGTAAAACACCACTAAGCCCCCAGCGAAAAGGTCAGCATAAAGATCACTGTAACATGTTAACACCATGCTCTCCCCAGGTTTGGTGAATAACGGATGGTATGGGAAATTCCATGTATGCATCCCGCTCAACAAGATATTCCCAACCGCTTTTAACGAGATCTCACCTCACAGCTCGAGATGGTACTCTGGCATACCCTCCACTTCGCCCGCTGGAACAAATACTCCCTCCTCCGCAGCGTCCCCGGCGTCTACGAGAACTTCCTCCCCACCTCCCTCTCCCGCGCCAGCCTCCAAGGCTACGCCGGCGCGCGCTGGGGCAAAATGAGCGACCCAACCGGCCGCTCCGCCCCCGGCGAGATAAACTCGCTACTCATCTGGCAACAGCCGCACGCAGCGCACTTCGCCGAGATCGAATACCGGTCGTTTTCCACGGCCGCAACCCTCTCCAAATGGGACGGGATACTAACCCCCACAGCAGACTTCATGGCGTCGTACGCCTTCTTCAACACATCGACAGGCGTCTACGATCTCGGACCGCCCATGTACCCAGTCTCGGAAAACACGGCTCCCAACGCAACCATCAATCCGGCGTTTGAGATCGCATACTGGCGCTTCGGGCTGGATGTAGCGATCGCGTGGAAGGAGCGGCAGAATCTTTCGGTCCCGGAGGAATGGACGCATGTCCGCGATAACTTGCCGCCGCTGCCGACGGCGGATGGCGCGTTTGCGGTCTATGAGGGCATCCCGGATATGTGGGAGCCAAACACGACGACGGTGCAGGATCACCCGGCGTTCTCGGCCATTTTCGGGTTGTTGCCGCCGCCAAGGAGCGGGCCGCCGTTGAATATGACGGTCGTAAGTGCAGACCCAGCCCCTAAGGGACTCTTTTTCTTCTTCCTCTTTCGGGTTGTGTTGTTGCTCAGTATCATAATGTGACTTAAAGTAAATTCTAACTTCCAATCTCTAGGTCCGCAACACAGCGGATAAGATCCTTGAGCTCTGGGACTTTGAAGGTGTATATGGCTGGGACTTCTCGATGGTGGCTATGAATTCCCTGCGCCTGGGGGATGTCGATCAGGCCGTCGCGTACCTTCTTGACGAGTATTTCGTCTTTGATGATGCTGGGTACGCTGAAGGCGGCTCGAGAGTCGCGACACCGTATTTTCCCGATTCAAGCTCCCTTTTGCTTGCTGTTGCTATGATGGCTGGGGGTTGGGACGGCGAGCCTGGACCGCACTTCCCTGAGGGATGGGATGTTCAGGTCGAGGGGTTCATTCCTGGTCTATGATCTTTGTTGATTGTGGTCTGTGGTTTTGTATGTACTCCTAAATCATGTCAATGTGAGAGAAACATAAGCTGGTGAGGAATATTCGGTGCATTTCAGATGCTAGCAATATGGCTATGACCTAACTGGCAGCTGGCTTTTGTCCGTGAGTATGGAGATATTAAGAAGGTGCCTGCTGGGTAAATAGATAGTCGTCTATTCCCCGAATAACACCATGAACCGAAGCTAAATGATATCATCCTCTCAGGCTTTTTCTTCTTTATTGACGGAAGGGCATTTCACAATATTCTGCACCTTTAACCCGTCGGTTCTCTCTCTTGGTAGATCTCTATCCATGTAATTTGCCGTAGCCCATTCTCCTCTCAATGGCGTATGTATCTCTCCTCTCTCCTTCTAGCCTGATTCAAGCTCACTGCAATTCCGGTGATTGCGGGTTGGATTTGTTTTTTTTTAACGAGGTAGGCGTGGATAATGTCTTTCAGAGAATAATTTCCCCCATGTTTTCGCCTTCGAAGCCGTGAGTGGCGAGTTTCTTCAGCCTGTTCTTCTCTCTGGCCTTGTCGGTAGCTTTACGCTCGTTGGCCATCTGTTCGACGGCGGCAAATTCGCCCTTCTCGTATCCGACCGGGGGATCGTCGTCTTTGTCGAGATCTATCTCGCCTAACAGGAGCACGTTCTCGCCGCGGACGAGGAAGATGCCGTGAGTCTTGTCAGCGTAGAAGCCCTGAGGCCGTGTGTCGCGGGGGTCGGATGTGGTAGCGAAGATACGTTCAGTGGTAGACTGGAGGACGAGGTTCGCTGTTTTTCTATTGTTGGCTATTGTTCTCCCGGCGTGATATGATATGATGTAGGCAGATGTTTGTGTGGGGGGAAACGAGAAGGGTGACATACCAAACTGGTCCCAGCTTCGAAGAATGCCGGTCAGCTTCCTACCATCTCGCAGGACAAGTAGGAGCTTCTCTGCAGAGATAGATGGGAGGGTTAACAGACAGAAAATATCTAGACAGTTTCCAATTGGTGTGTCGTCTTACTGTCGGTGAGGTCCAGCAACTGAGCGGCAGTGGTGAACATCTGGGGTGGCAGCTGCTGAGCCTGGGGGGCCGGGGGAGCGTTCATGATGGCACCTGGCTGAGGGCCGCCTAGGGGAGGCGGATCGTGGATGTTGAGGTTCTCCATATTATCATCTGGTCGTTATTGGCAGCAGCAGAGATTCCATGGGGTTTATGCGTTCGTTCCGGCGTTGTTGCGCGGAGTGTTTGCTAACCGTGTCACGAAGGGGTTTGACGACGGGGGGTACTTTTATTAGAGCCGATTGATTGGAGCGCAATATGCTTTTCGCACACTGCACAGATATTATCATAGCGGCAGCAACGGGTTGATGTCACCGCCGTATCAGGCCTCGTTCAGCCAATGGCCGTGCTTACTCTAGAGGCGGTTAGTACGCTACCTAATGGGCTTTGCATCATTGCAACTTCCAGGTAGCTTTTTACTCCTTAACACCATCTCAACTGCAACTTAGTGACCATTCAAAACTGTATACCTACTCTATTCTACTGATCTCGTCCTCATATAAAGCATACCATAGGATTATCATCCTTTTTCTTGACTCATCACTGGTGGATGGTAACTAAGTATCTACCAATCACAACCGGCAAGTATAGCAACAGCTGTTATATGAGCTCCATTCTCTTACTGCGCGGTGGTTTCACATTTTCTCAGAATCAAGTTGACCCCCACTCTGTCACTCCTGTGCCGTCAGACACTTCGACGGGGATCATTGTGCCACCGTCATTGCGAGTGCATGTCGAGCAGCCTATTTTTATTCATCTTCTATATCTCATTCAAAGAGACTAGATTTTTAGTGCTATGTTACAACTAAGATGAGGCCCCTTGCCTGTTTCACCCGTGGCTCTGAAGCAGTCACGTCAGTACGGAATTACCTACGTACTCGTCACATCTTATGGCCAGTTTCGTCTGAAACTAATTCTTGCTTACTTATGCACCGGGTGGCTAAGGATTGCATCTGGATATTCTTCGGTACATCCATCCGAATCATTTCTGGTCCGATCGAGGCGACAATTGAAATCGTCTTGGGTATTGCCATGGTGTTCTCTAGAAAGACTAGCCTCGCCAATATGTTTTACTTCTAAGAAAAGATCATGTTTCTTAACGCAATTTCGACTAATACGCGATGGGTTTTCTCAACATTTCACGTTCTGTTGATCAGGAGATCCAGAAACAGACCGCATATTTCGTGTCCAAGTTGATGTGTCTATTTTCTCTGGCCGTGTGCAGCACATGAAAGGAACCACTGCCACTACAGCCTCAAAACCGAGATAACCATGTTGCCAAGCATAAGCTGTCAATGCGGCTCCCTGGCCCCATCCTATACTCCTGTCGCCTGACCGAGCTGCATGTCGCTTCCGTGTCTCTGGCTGCAGATCATACACGAACCCACCTGATAACATACCAGGTCTACGCCAAGATACCACGCGTCCGAGCAACAAAATATCTCATCAATTCTCCGGGGAATCTCATATCCTAATCATTGGATTCGCTTCCGTTGAGATCCGAGCAAGGAATGCTCCAATTCCGAGAATGCGCAATGACTTGCCCAGCAAACAGGCATGAACCCAGACCCAAGTTCTTGCACTCCGTCTTGAATCGGCCGAGGTGAGCGACGGGGAGCTTGGTACACGATCATGCTCACACCCTTCAGCCCCCCAAGTGGGTTCCGGCCTTGTTTTCGCTTTGATCTTGTCGCTCCTTCTCTTCTCTATACAATTTCAAGAGTACGACACAGCGTCCTGGTGACGATAAGTTGAGATAGCAAAGTATGGGTTCATAACGATGCAGCGACTCTGGTTAGTGCGCCTTTACGTCTCAATCATAGTATCTATAAGAGGGGCTTGGGCAATCAAGACACAGACGTCAGGTACGGATGATGTACCTGTGGCACCTAAGGTCTCGAGGATATCCCAAACTTTTAAGTACGATGAAGCTACACACGAAGATGGATCTCATATACTTCCCGACTATGAGGCTACCGAGTCGATATATCAGCTAAAAGAGAGATGTGCAATACTTTTGCCCACCCCGCAGCCCACAGCACGTTCTTCACTCAGGAAACGGCAAGATGATGCCCAAGTCGCTGCCCTCTCATCTCAGATCCAGTCTCTCTCGCAGTCCGCTACACAGGTCCTCTCGTCGGTTTCGTCAAGCGCTTCGTCATTCATCAGCCAAGCCCAAAGTCAAGCCAGTCTGCAAATATCGCAAACAGTGTCTTCGGCTTCCAGTGCCGTGTCCTCAGTGATTTCTTCCGCGAACTTCCAGATATCTCAGTCACTATCTAGCATGAGCAGCCGCATATCTTCTAACCTAGCCAGCGCCCAAAGTAGTGCTAGCAGCGCCATTAGCTCTGCCGAATTAGTTGCTAGCCAGTTTGCTGCAAGCCAGATCCAAGCTGCTAGAGAAAGTATCAGTGACGATACAGTACGTCTTGTCGTTGTCTATATGATTGATGGATGCAAAGCTAACTGAAAAATCCAGAACAACACACCCACAAGCGCTGCGACAAGACAAGGACATTCAGTATCTATTTCAGAAGCCAGTCTTGCCATAATAATTACAGTATCTGTCATTGGAAGTGCATCACTTGCTACAGTCGTTTCTTACCTGGTGTTGCGATATAGGCGCAAGAGAATGCAATCACCCGAAGAAAAGCCAGTCAATGACAGGCAAAGGTCGCGTGAGAATCTGATTGCTGTCCGTGGTTCTCGCGATTTTCCAAGCCCCCGTTTCCCTCGATTTGGAGCCGGTGCTTTATCTCCAATGAGTTTCAAGCTACCGAAACTGAGCCCATCGGTTCAAGCAAAGAAAAACCTGCGAGGTGAAGAGAAGAAAATCGGACTCGCTGTAAGCGACTACAGTCACGAAAGGTCTGCTCAGAATCGCAGTAGTGAAAACACAGAGGATGATCAAAAGAGCATCGTAGCGAATTCAACGTCGCAACTACAGAAAAACAGTGGTCTAAGCAAAGCAACAAGCGTCCGAATCATTCGGATCGGGAGCGGAGATAGCAAGGGGGTATCAAACCCTGAAGCTCAATACCAAACAAAAAACGAAATACCACGGCGCCCAGTAGCCACAGAGAAACAAGAGAATCTGAAAGAAGGAGACCAAGGTCTCGCGCGATCCGGTTCTCAGTCTTCACGTCTCTCGAGAAAGCTCGTCAAGGAGCCGCCCAAGGCTACAGAACCACTGCCTCCGACGAGGTTAGGAGAGAAATCACTCGAAAGGGGTTATCGAGACAGCGAGATGGCGGACCGGCGTGTAACAATGCAATCAACAATGACGACCCAGAATCCCCTCCAATTCCGCGACAGCAGTGATATCGAATCATCAACGGCGTCTCCTCTTAATGACCGCGCCACGATGATGACACCACTCAGGAATACGAACACAGCCAGTCTGCGGATGTCACGTCCGGAGAACCCCCCAAATTTGCCCTATAGCAGCAGTTATGGCGTTGAGAGTTGGGTTTCGTCTCAGCCGCGACCGAAATATGCAGGTGCCCGCTTCGTCACGTTCCCCCGAGCACCCAGTCAAGGGCCACCGAGAGAGAGCATGTTGAATCGTCCCCGGCCGACTAAAGATAGCAACGCCGTCCGACTTAGGAGGGAGGAGGAAAATCGTCAGAGAGAGCTGGCGGAGATGCGTTCCATGGGAGGACGAGGAAGGGGTCTGCTTTAAATATTTATCCTTTAGAGTTACATATAGTCTTGACTTATTCCATGAGATCTAAGCTGTCTATATATAGGGCGGAAGGCGATTTATTTGGTAATGAGAGTTTCATCTGGTTCATGCCGGAGTTGAATATACCAGACCAAGACAGGAGAAATGGCGTTTATTTGCGGGCGAGGACTGGGAGCCAGAACAGGAGGTTGCTTCCCAAAGTATTTTTTTTTTCAATCTGTATCAACTTCTTCACCTTCATCTTCGTGCTCGCCTTTTACAAGGATTTCTATTTAATCATCTTTTCTATGACCACATCAACATAAATAACAATTGTATAGTCTCCTGAAAGTCTGAGATAATATGAAAAAGATGGTATTTACTCGTCTGTGCTCTTTATCTGATCGAGAAGTCGCGAAGGTAACCCAAAGCCCGTGATTTAGCTCGAAGCGCTGTGACTCCTCGATTTAGATGAATGATATGGACCATGCCTAAAATCAATTCAGTACTCTGGTATCCAGTCCTTTCTGGAGCAGAACTCGAAACTGAATACAGTTCCGATCTGCATACAGTTGGTCAGCTGGTCTAATCGTCAGCTAGCCGTTTCCCTTACCAAGGGGTAATGATCCGAATTCGTGAGCGGTATAAGGTTATACCGCTATCTTCAGGCACGCGTATTCGAGTCTGCCTCGAGCATGTGTTTAGGTCATTACATTATATAGTTGTTTTTTCCTTGTTCTTTTATTTCATTTCGGCATGCGGGTGTTGCTGCTATAGCCCTATATGAGGACCTTGTTGGTCACGGCCATGCTTGAGTGGCGGGCCACAGTGCCTAAAATTTAAATCGATGTGGTATTTTTGGATGGCGGCATTTAAACTCGATTATCATGGAATTATGATAGAGTACTTGATGTAGTCTGTAGAACTTATTGGTAGACTCCAATTTCTCTTGTTGAATGAATGCAAAAGGACCAATTCGGTCAACGTCATGTACGTGAGAGCGTGGGGGTAAAATGGAAACCGGTGACAGACTTACACCGGGAATAGGAAGAATCAGGTGTGAATGATTGACTGACTTATGGCGCTCCCATCAACACAATTTCACCAAGTAGTAGCATGCCGAAAGAGCCGATAAATCACACGATCTCACTATCACAGAGCAGATGTGATAGCATACCTCAGATTCAGATCCCAGGTTGAAACTTGAGCATAGGCAGGCATAAAGCGGACAACAACAATGCCTAGTCTAGGTAGGCTTACGGGCTGAAATCCTTTTCCTGGAGGTGGCATTGAGCCATGCGAGGACGAGCACGCCCATCCTATCTATAATTACACAAATATCTGGATCTAGGCAGCGGGTTTTCAATAGATGCGTGTCTGAGTTACGCCTGTTGCTCAAATTACATCTCACTATGTAAGCGGTGCCTAAAAATAAAAGGGTCGGGAAAGATTTTGGAGTGCATGTACACGCCGTGAGTAGGTATATATATATATATATACTATTCAGATTATGTAAAAGTGTATAGGTCTGAAATACCAATCGCACGTGAGCAGCCGAAGAATGGCCCGCCCCGTGATCTTCGGGTCTACCGGTCAAGGTGTGTGACACTTTTTGAACACAACCGGTTGACTTTATTGCTTCCAACATACCGAAAGTAATACCGCATCTGGTTAGTCATAAGCGCGACGCAGCAGCTCTGCACAGTATCGAAGGCAACCTCGCCGAAGGAGCCGTGAAGAAATCATCGTGACCGAGACTTACCTGATTATACCATAGAACATAGATCTTTGGGCCTGACCTCTTCAGGACTTCGTCTGTAAGGATATTACGAGCAGACTTGCACGAATGGACGCAACGCGGGAACGCTTCTGGCCGTTCTGGTGTACTGCGGCCTTTAGCCTTCTGTACTGTCTTTTGGCATCTCTACAAGAAAGATTTGTTGCCGGATCACTCTAATGAATCGCATTTCACCCGTTCTATCGATCCGCATTGTGTACCTTAACCACTTCATCATCTAAGGTTTGTATGCATTTCTGCCTGCTCCTCACTGAGGTCACTGCAGGTTCTTCATGCACAAGTATTCATTAGTAGAGAAAAGCTTGCCCCCCTGTCCAGTGTCCGTGAATGCCTTCCTCAAACTTGCCAATAACGCCAGGGCCTTATGCAATTATGAGAGACTGCTTTTCTCTGCTGGAAGAGGAGGATGGGTGTAGGAGACAAAAAGGGGGAAAAAGAACGTGCTTTTCAGAGTTTGCGATTCGGGGGAGAAAGGGGTGAAAAGATAGACAGTTGCGTGGTTCTCTATTCTCATATGCCTTTGTCCATTGATCCATCGTCATTCCGATGCCAACTGGCCGAGGGATATTGTTGGTAAAGGAGGCACCGAAACTCCAGAAGTCATGTCTATGCAACCGTCCAAACCGAAAGTCATAAATCAGTCGTAAAGTAGACCGAGAAAGGGGTAAAAAAGGGCGGCGATCGTAGTCGCAAGGTTTTGGAGATGCGTGCCACATTCCATTCCCAATGATTTAGTATCGAATAATGGTGGATAGTTCCAGTGCCTGCACCAACTCGGGCCGACCTGCCAGGGCCTCCTTGGCCTGTGAGTAGGTGAACCATTGGCGTTCTCGCTTATGTCTTTCAGGCCATTCGGCTTCCTCTGACAAAACGGTGGCTTCGTAGAAACGATATAAGGACTTCGGGGCATCCTTGGAAACTTTCTTAGGTGGACGTGTGTCGGCAATGTCTCCAAGATCGTCAGTGATCTCAATGGTGATGCCTGCCTCTTCCCATGCTTCACGCTCAGCCGCCGCCATGCACTCTTCGTCCAACTCCCAGCCTCCTTTAGGTAGAACCCAACCCTTTCTCCGCGTTGATTGGATGAGAAGGACATAGGATCTGTCAGCGGTCAAGGGCACAACACCTGCGACCAATCGCTCGCCTTTGGAACTGTAGCCTGCAATCACACTCATTAGTTGGTTTGCCGCTTGGGAATAACGCAAGCTCAACAACAAATCTCAACGAAATTTGCAAGACTTGGACTTACGCTGATTACTTCTACCGGTACGCGACTGCATGGAGCGATTATTGCTACTGGACGCCATCTTCGAATTTTCTGTTGCGCTAACCGGAAGAGGAAGACTTTTTGCCGTGGCTCACGCAACAAAAAGATATTCCGAAGAGGTGAGTATGGGGGTGTTCACGGATTCCTCATCGACAACATGGTCGAACTTTTGCTGGAACTGAACGAGTTTGGGACTGACGGTATTAAAGCGATTCGGTGCTTCTGAAGAACTCGGATTATGAGAGAATGCAATGTGCGCAAGGCTTGGAGCATGAACTGAAAGTCCGGGATGCTGGTTTGCAGGGTCAAAAATGGCGGTAGCCTCTGGGGAGTGGGATGTATCGTTGAGAGTATGACTGCTGAAGCAGGGAGGGAAATTTATTTGAATTTGGGCTTTTGTCGGCAGGTAAATCACCATGGAGTGTGATGGAAATAGAGAAGGGATGAACGGAGGTACGTAGTGTAATCGTGAGATCAACGGGCAAGAATTTGAGCAGAAGCTCGTCTATTCTGGCCGGACCACCAGCAGGACAATGGTGCGTCAATGGTGTCTCGTGCCATAACCACATTCAAGACAGGAACAACAGGAGGGGCATGGGGGGTCGAGAGAATGGGGAAAGCAGCTTTGGTCTTTATACAGAAAAGTGTTTTTTTGTACATGGGTAACCTACGTACTGGGTCCCCTGTCTGTCCGCAAGTCAGTTTGTCAGTCAGTCAGCTACTATCTGCTTCTAGGTTAGGTGACTCCTAGATCAACAAGGAGCCGCAGACCGAGCTAGGGCAAAACCCGTTGAACTCCGTGTGCAAGCTACACGGTGGCTTCGTCTGAGGACGGAACAACTGCCTACTGGGTAGTAGCAAGTTTTTGGGGGGCTGCTCTCGAGTGGAGGCAAAAAAAAAAAAAAAAACAAGAAAATATAGTTGATGAAGGCAGCAAGTAGACTAGGGATGAAGGGGAAAATGTTTAAACTAGAAAAATGCAGGCACAAAAATACTCTCCAGATGTGCCGGAGAAAGAAAAGAGTGGGCATCCCAGATTCAGGCAGGTACTGCCTGTCTGTAGTAGAAATGATCAGATATGTCAGATATACCAGTGACCTACCAGAATAAAACTGACACCAAGGTCGTGAAACACTAAGTCCGTTTCCATTGCTCAGCCAACTGTGACTTTCCTTAAAGTTTCGTGGTCCACCTAGAATTCATCCGAGGTGTCTCGGTCACAGTTTAGCAGCTGGATGTATATACAAAGTAGACCTCATCTCGGAGGTAGTGTTGCTGCCGCCAAGACTTGGAGAAAACCATCTGGGGATCAATGCTCAATTGTTTATTCGCCGCCAGTGTCTCTTGCTCAATCGAATCACAAATAAGAAAAATATATCCTCAGGGGAAAGAGCGTATTGAAGGGCCAACTACCCCTCCCTGTCTTTCTTGCCCCTCGTTTTAAATAGCTTCTGGACCAGGGAGAATATGTAAAAAAATTAGTTCGGTTGAAGATTCAAAGCCGATCCCCGTATACCATGATGGAGGGGCAGTTCTGCCCCTCATTGCCTAATATGGTTAGATCCTTGGAGCATGATTTCCTAGTAAAATTCTCGATGCTCATCAAGCTTTTGTTCCAAATACAATGGCCGACCTAATACAATAACCTTTATAGCCCCGTTATCCAGATCTCATTCTGTACTATGTAAGCACATGCTCACAAGGCAATGCACTCCACAAGACCAACAAGACCAAAGGAAGAGTTAGGGTGAATGCTTGCATATTAACTGGAACGGCAAGCTTCAGATGGAGGTCTACAGTCTCTAGGTTCACAATTCTTCTTGTTGATGCTCGACTGGACGACCTGTTGCCCACCACCTCCGTGACAAACTTCGATACTATGCGGCGGATCCCGACGTAAGCCTTATACATGAATATGCTTGTCTATGCACGTCAATGCTATCCATGCTCAACTGTTCACCCATTGAAGTAACCCAACCAAACTTCACGATGCATTCGAAGAAGTCGCCACGTATGCCACCTTTCAATAGACAAACCAATGTCCCCACGTCTTATCACATGTTTACGTTCCCCCTTTGTTCATCAGTGCTTCCTCGGACCAGTGTAACGACAGTTTCAAGCTGCGAGAAAACCGCATGTGCAGTGAGCCTCACATGACGAAATGGTAGTTTTCGTTACCTGAGGCGTGACCCAAGGCAAGGTCTTGGAACAACAGGACTAGAGATACCTCTTACCTGGTTTTTTCCCGTGACGTGTGGCAGAAGTGGCATCGGAATGCTACTGTTGCATCGAACCCTTACCTACAACACGTAGGTGACTGGTACGTGGTTTACAGGGAGGCAGGCGGTTCAGCTGACACAATGCAAACGATGTCGATATAAAACTACATGTGCCGGGCTACTTTGCATCAATTATAGATCAATAGATGCCTGAAGTGTAAGGCGCTGTCATTTTTGAGGCACTTGCTAAACCCGATTCGTAGGACCTCGTCCCATCGTCTCAACTCGCCCGCACTTACCAGCCGCCTGGAGAATACATGTAGCTATTTGCTTAGACTTCAGTAGCTGGTTCGACTTCGCCGGTGGGCTCATTGTTTGCAACCCGTCCTATAGCCATCCTACAGATCTTTACCTTGTATACTGTATTGCATGACACGTATATACATCATTTCGCCTACGAGGCCTTGATCCGCATGCTTCACACTTTGTCCACCCACCCAATGGAACATCGAACCGGGTGTTTTCTACCTATTCCTCGTTCCGGGACCGGCGGCTGTCCAGTGAAGCATTGTTTCACCTAGCCTAACCCCCGCGTCCCGATCCCTTCCTCCCGACTTAGCTCAACAAACACCCCCGCGAGCACTTCCAACAGAGACCGAGTATCCACTACTGTGTGTTCTCTTGTCCGACTTGGCTCTGGCGGATAGCTTCCTCGATTCTCCCACCACCTGGGGTCTGTGCGAATCTGGCAGTGATGCAGGCAACATCAACCCCTAGCAATGCGTCTCCAAACGCCGCCTCTTTTATATCGCCTATAGGTATGTCGCCTCCATCTCCCATTGCCTCGCCCAGCCTTTCCGCCCATCCAGTCCTGTCCTCCGACACTATCTCCGAAGGCCCGCCACGCTTGTCACCCAATAGATCCAGCTCGTGGGAGATCGCGGCCTTGCGGTTGGTCCGTCATTGTGCAAATGTCGTGTCTATCAATCCCAGCCATGTCACCGCCTCTCATCCACTTTGCCCATGCATCCACTGTCAAGCTGTCTAGCCTGACTGGCACCATTACATAAATCTCATGCATTCTTTCAAGCATGTTGCCGACCGCATATGCATCGCCGAGCCGCTGCACCGACTCGGCCTGCCTCCGACCACCACGGCTCTCTGATTGGCATCGTCACCTCCCACGCAGTTTTCTTCTCTTGCCCATCGGTGATGGTCCCAAACCGGGCTTGGACCAGGTTAATCTAGTGATTGATTGCGTCGTCCAAAGAGCAATTCACCACATCATCCTCTCACCTTTCCCATTGAGACTTGTCACTGGATCAGTCATCTCTCGGGGACACCCTGCTCTAACAATTGCTTTGTAGGGTATATGACATCGTCCACCTGCGGCTATTGCCGTCGCACCGGGAAGGGTCAGTCCCAAAAACGTGCGTCCACCTAATAGTGCCCACCTACATTTACACCGTTGGGCCGACATACTCACGATGTTGTGTCTGATGTTGTGTCCTGAGCGGGTTCCTACCCCTGAGATCCCCCCCTTGCTGCGTCTTCCGTGAATGATAGGTGCCCTCCGGTCGTGCATACACTCATGATACAATCCTTCTCATCCTAAGCAGCACTCACATGCTGACTTTAAGGGTCCTGATTTGCAAAGTAAGCGTGTCTGACGTGATCATGTGTTCCAGGTAGATCCTATTATGCACGCACGAATTCTATGACCGCAGCATCGTATCAGGCTCTCGTCGATCGCAATTGGAGACGATCCGGTACACTGCTCTATAAGCCGAATCAACGGGATGCCTGTTGCCCTCATTATACACTGCGACTCGACTCGGCTCGGTTTCGACCGACACGGGATCAGAGGCAGACTATCAACCGCTTCAACAGGCACATCGTGGGCGAGACCTACACTCGAGAGGCAGCACGTCGATACCCCAAAACCCGCGAGGAAGCACGGAAGCGGGATTCCGAGTTTGATTTGACCCAGAGAATACACGAGAGCGAGATCCAATTACTTCCAACGCCCCCAGAACCCGCACACCAATTCGAGGTCACATTAGAGACTGACGACTTCACGGAAGAGAAGTATGGGTAAGTCGAAAACCTCCAGTGTGACTAATTTTTGACCCTGTTCTCAAGACATACTAACACTTTTATAGTACGTAGAGGACGAATCACATTCAGGGGGAAATCACTGACACGAGATGTCACCGCAGGCGTATTCGAAAATTACCAGCGGATAGTCCACAAGGAGCCCAGCGCCGAGATATCTCGATCTGGGTTCCGACGATTCTTGTGCGACTCACCCCTCCGGAGAGAGAATGTGAAGGGGCCCAATGGAAAGACGAAGGCACTCGGGTCTTATCACCAGTGCTACCGCCTCGATGGGCAGCTAGTAGCAATTGGTGTGCTCGATCTTCTGCCGGACTCGGTTAGTGCCGTGTACTTTCTTTACCACGAGTCCATCCATAAGTGGAGTCCCGGTAAGCTGGGGGCACTGCGAGAGATCGCATTGGCGTTGGAAGGGGGCTACGGGTATTGGTATCCTGGCTTCTATATCCACACATGCCCCAAAATGCGGTACAAAATTGACTATATGCCCCAAGAACTTCTCAACCCGGATGGCATGGTATGGGTCGATTTGTCAGAAGAGCTCTTAGCTAAGTTTGACAGCCGTGGGTATCTTGATTTCTCGAAAGAGGACAGCAAAAACACTGACACTACGACACGACAAGAAGAAGCAGATAATGCATTTGACATTGAGTATTGCAAAGAAGATGAAGGGGGTTCACTAGAGACTGATGGAGATGACGAGGACGAGGACAAGGACGATGATGATGGGGAGTTGTCACTACTGAAAAGCAATATGCCTGGGTTGCCTTCGGCGGAGAAGCTCGCGTCGTTCGACTACAACTCAATCCCGGTGCAACTGAGTATGGGTCAATGTAGCGCTGGCGACCTGTTCGACTGGGGGAATGAAGACATCATGACAGACAATGGACCTAAGTCGCAGATAGCACAACTTGTAGCAGTTGTCGGTCTTGATGTGATGCCGTCTTTCTGTCTAGACTTCAGACGGTCCTAGAAGGCTTGATATCATGCTGTACCATTGCTGAATATCTCACGCAAGAAAGGGAGCTTTGGAGTGAGGTCATAGGTGTCTAGCACTATGTTCATGTATGGCTTCCCTTGATCTGCCTGAGAACAACGAAATAGGAGAGTTAGATATACATAATGACCGGCGCTTTAGATCATTAGTCTTGAGCCTTTCTCATGTGCTTCCCATGATTGAAAATCTTGGGTCCTAAGGAATTAGTACACACGAGTGTTCGGAGCCGGTGGGATCACATGTCTCTGGAAATTGATGAAGGGATAGTGTACAGTTATTCTGATAAACTAATATTATCAGCTGCCCCACCAGGAGCTCCAAGCTCCCCAGCCAATCAATCGACGTCCTCCGACTCAGCTCAGGAAAAATTCCCAGGACACCCCACGGTGGTGATGCAGACTCCCGACTGAACCAACTTGCATACATATGTACCTACTTACCATACTTTTTTTTTTTCTCTTTGTTGCACGTGCGCACTCTGTTTGTATTGTTATCCTCACCATTTTACCCCAGTTCGAAGTAGCTGAACAAGCGCATACATACATCAGGGGGGAAATATAAGAGTCCATCTACTCCATTCTCGCCTTTTTTTCCTTCCCCACCTCACCTCAAACTACTAAACACCTACCCAACCACACAGAGCCATGTCGACGACGCAACACCTGTTGCTCTCGCCGGCCGAGCTCGCCTACCTCCACAGCACACTCAACCTCACGCCGCCGCTGCGTCCCGACGGCCGATCGGCCAAGCAGTTCCGGCCCCTGACCGCCGAGACGGGCATATTACCGGGCACCAACGGCAGCGCGAGGGTGTGCTTCGCAGACGGCACCGAGGCTGTTGTGGGCGCTAAGGCTGAGGTCGAGAAGACTGTGGGTGTCTTGGGTGGCTTGTTTGAAGACGGTAACGAGAACGAAGATTCGGAGTCGAGACCACGGCCGAAGAGGTTACAGAAAAGACAGAAAGCTAAGACAGGGTCTAAGTCTAAAGATGAAGAAGAAGGAGGAGGAAAGGAGGAAGGGGGCGGAGAAGGAGAAGACGATTATGAGGCGTATAGACGCGGAGAGAACGACTGGGTCGAACTGACGGTTGAGGTCCCCGGGTATCGCGACGACGACAGCGCTACGGTCTTCCTTGCGACCATGCTGAGCGAGGCGCTCCTTGCGGACGGCGAGCTGACGAAGAAACTATGGATCAACCGGCGGTTTCACTGGAAATTATATTTGGATGTGAGTTCTCCTCCACTCCCTCTGCCTCTCCTCTCTCTCTCTGTGCACATACTTCAAGTACTAACTATCCCGGAAACTAAAAGATCATCCTCATCTCCCCACCCCTCTCCTACCCTCTCCCACTCCTCAGCCTGACAACGCACCTCGCACTCCTCGCCACGCGCCTCCCCCGCCTCAAATCCGAAGGCGACGAGGATCCCATGTTCGACGACGACTGGGCGGCTAGCCGGTTTATATACCCTTCTCGCAGTGGTGATCCATCTTCCTCCCTTTCCCGCCCACCCATCACCCTCCTCGTCATGGCCGTAGGCAACAACATCATCTTTGACCCCTCGAAGGAAGAACTCGCCGTCGCGGACTGCGCTTTGGCTGTCTCTGTCGGGGAGAGAGGAAGTCAAAAAGGAATCGGGGAGGAAGACGATTCAATGGATGCCGACAGTAAGACAAGGGAACCCGGGCACGGTGATCTCCGCCTCGTTTCCGTTCGCACGATCGACCCGCCGTCCCGACTAACGGCCCCCGGTGTACCGAATTCTGTCAATGCTGTTGAGTGGGGGATTTCTTCCACCGGTGACAAAGGCGCAGCAGCAATAAAGAAGGGGAAGGAGGTATCACGTGCTGCTGCCACCGTCGCTGAGACAGGTGACGTCGAGGGTGTGTGGAAGGCGCCAAGGGGTGGAAGTAAGATTGCGCTCTTGGGCATGATGGTGCAGAAAGTGCTCGAGAAGGGCGGCGTTGCAGATGAGGTCCTTGAAGGGTTGGATGGCGTTGAGTTGGCTTAGATACCTAGATACCTTGACTCACCTAGCAGGATCGCTTGCTTGTTGGTACATATTGCCTATCTCTGTGAATGGGCTGAGGATTGGTTTGCTTCGATCTTTAAAAAAGATACCACGAAATAGAAGGTTGATTGGGAGTGTTCAATATTTCATCCTGTGTGAATTTGCAATGCTGGTTTGATTACTTTTTGTACAAAAAAGGGGTGGAGAGAGCTCATAACACCTCTTGCTTTTGCTTCTACTTCTCACAGTTACTTACCCAACTCGCCCCTTATTCTTTTCTTCTGATCTACATAGAACGCACACATAAATGTACAAGGCCGGCTCTCTCTCTCTCTCTCTCTCAAAAAAAAAAAAAAAAAAAAAAAAAAAAAATTAGAAGATGCCCATGAACTTCTTCCTCTTCCCATCCTCCGTCGTGCTCTCGGCAACAGCCTGAAGCTCCTCCTCCACGATCTTCTGCTGAGCAACATCCACGGCTGCAGCAGCATTATTGCTACTTACTCCAGCCGCAGCCGCATCACCAGCAGCCGCAATCGCCGAAGTAGTATCGGGCGTGCGGCCCCAGAATCCCGTCGCGGGCTCCATGCCGTGGGCCTTGCGGTAGGCGTTGCGCTTGGCGACGTCCTCGACCATGCGGTCGCGCTTGATGGCCGTCTCGTCGGATTCCCGCTGCACGCTCAGCTGGACGACTTCCGCGACGGCGCGCGTGTAGGCGAATGGGTGGAAGGGGAGGTCGCTTAGGGGCGGGATGAGGTCTGAGTACGGACTGTTTTGCCGGAAGTTCCGCATGAAGGTGAAGGCTGCTAGGGAGGTTAGGGTCCCCTGTTCGTGGTCAGCTTCTTTTTTCCTTTCTTTCCTTTTTTGTCGGGCTTTATGGGATGAAATGGATTGGGAGAGATGAGTAGAGTATCGTCCTTACCAGTGTGATGAACAGGTGGATGCCTCGGCTGTTGATGAACCAATGCGCCCAGCTGTTGTTAGGCGGTGGCAGACCGGGATATGATCTCTGGCTCTGGGCCTTGATTTCATCGGCGGTCGTGGCTCCGCCGTAGTTCTTCGGGCGAGAACGTGGCAGACGGGAGCCGTGAGATGGGGGATTGAAGCGCTCGGGCTTCTCGAGCACGATGGGCTTGGAGGGGTCGGGCACTGCTGGGGAGGAAGCGGCTTTGGGAGCCTCGGGCACAGGAGCTGGTGCGCTGGGCTGTGCAGACTTCACGATAGGCTCTTTTGCTGGAGTTGCTGTGGCAGTGGCAGCGGAAGTAGCTGTCTTGGTGGTCGTTGTTTTAGATGTCACTGGCTTTGTGGCAGCGGTGGGTTTGGAAGCTACGGGCTTCCCGGCGGGCTTCGAGGCCGGGGGAGGAACATCGGGAGCAGCGGAGAATTTCTCTGGCTCCGACCGGGCTTTCAATTGGGCCTTGAGGCCGGTCTTGGAGGTTGGTGCGGTGTTCTTCAGCACCTTAGCAGCCAAGGTCTTCTTGGAGGCATAGCGTACGCCAACGTCGGCATTGAGTGGCCGCGAGAAGGCGGGTGAACGGACGGCGGTGCGCCACATTGGACTGTATTGCGGGAGGAGAAAGCGTGGGATTTGGGTGGTTTTTGAGGCCATCATCGATGCTAGAACCGACTTTGGAGTTCGAGGGGGTATAGAGCGTTGGGTTGGTCTGGTATGGTGGCAGGTGAGAATAGAGAGAGAAGACACACCAGATAAGTATGTGGTATTACAGATGAAATCTTTTCCATATGTGATGAACGCGAAGTTGATGTGACTCAACCTAGGATGACTTCATGCAAGTCGCGTTGCGCATGAATGTCGCCGTCGGTCTCATCTGCCATCGTCTTGGACTGTTATTTTTTTGACCTATCATTCGCCAATCGACTATGATTATTCCATTATTAATTGTACCCCAGGGGGTGTAGCATGTGGACACATGGAGTTGGCTCGAGCGCAAGAAAAACACGTCCCCTAACGCGTAAATCATTTTATTAGGGATAGCCGACACGTGCAGTGTGGCCCCTAGAGCACATGATCACGAACTTTTTATCGCTCGTTGCCTCCAGACGAAATCGGCTTTTGCAGGCGGGACAAACATTCCGGCTTTCTCCGGCGAAGTATTATTTCAACAAGCGTCTCATTGGTCGACCTATGATTAATAACGCCACACTCGAGTCTCCATCTGGACGGAAAAGTGTGGCTTACGCAGGGTCTTATGAGTAATAAAGGTATAGCATGGGTCTAGTGGGTGGGTCCCCACTGGCATGCACGCAACAAGGACAGCGACTTGGCAAGTGTTGAGCTCATCGGCTGGTGCCAAATAAAAATCCCTGATCGTCTTCAACTTTTTTTCCTGTCTCCTGTAACATCACCACACCTAACAACAACACATCCATTCGCCACAGCCTCTACACGAGCTTTCTCGTCGACTTTCTTAATCAATAATACCTTTTCTTCTACCCTCAAAACCTCACATTTAACAAAATGGCTGGTGGACCTGCTGCTGGTATGTATCTCGCTCTCATCAATTCTAACTCCTGTCCTGTTTTTGCCCTCGTCCTGCCTCGTCACACGCCCATGTATGTGAGCTTTCAACAAGCCATTGGGGTCCCAACCCTCACTTTTTCGGCTTTCATGGGCACGAGAGCAGCTAGGCGACCATTGTTCATTCAATCCTGAGGGCCTCGGATGATTCTCTGCCGTTTGCGACTCACATCCCAGCTCGTACCTCCTGCCTTGCGCCATTTTCCCCAGCCTAGTCAGCATCCATCCTACATCTGTGTACGACGACCAACTTCAACTGTGTCACTGTTAGCACTCAGGCAGACGGATGGCGATTAAGCTTGGGCAAATTGGAAGCCTGTCGGACTGCATTCTACAACGTGTCATCAGCACCTAAAAGCTAACACATTACTTCCCCCCAGGTGACTCCAAGAAGGGTGCCAACCTCTTCAAGACTCGTTGCGCTCAGTGCCACACCCTCAAGGACGGTGAGGGCAACAAGGTCGGCCCTGCCCTCCACGGTCTCTTCGGCCGCAAGACTGGTTCCGTCTCCGGCTTCTCCTACACCGACGCCAACAAGCAGAAGGGCATCACATGGGACGAGAAGACTCTGGTATGTCTAAATCAGGCTCCCCGTCTCTTGACTCTGTTATATACTAACTCCTCGATAGTTCGAGTACCTCGAGAACCCCAAGAAGTACATCCCCGGCACCAAGATGGCCTTCGGCGGTCTCAAGAAGGACAAGGACCGCAACGACATCATCACGTAAGCTTTCCCTCTCTAACTTATCGCATCCTCCCCATATACTAACAATATATCTCTCCACAGCTTCTTGAAGGAGGCTACTGCTTGATTCCCACCGCCCTCTCAGGCGGACGTGTAACGATACCAACAAAAACCATTTGCATAGACGGAAATCGGCCAACGAGTGTACTTATATAGAATAGATCGTGGCGGCGTCCCGTCGGTGCGAGCATATATCATCTCCTCTACTCTTTGTCTAATTACTTGTTCCTGTCTTTTTCTTCAAGCTAAAAAGGAGGCAGAAAGCGGCGGTTTCAGGTTACTGGTTCTCACTCGACGGAGCTCGAGTTACCCAACAATATCTGAACGCAAATCGATTTGCATTTCGGTCTGTCTGCTGCCAGTGAATATATCACCGTCGTGTAACGACAGCCCTTGTCCTTGCGCTATGAAGAATTTTTGGTCGTGACAATGTCTATTGTAAAGATTGTTGAAGGCTTGTCTGGTGCGATCTATGCACGAGCTTGCGTACATGAAGAGTATAGTATCTCTTTACATAAAAAGGAGCTCTTATTTGATTTAGATCTCCCTACTCACTTGACACAACCTCCACCTACTCCCAGCCCAACTCCTTCAGCTGTCTAAATTTCTGTGAATGGCTATTAGAGACGCTGGGCTTCGTCTCACAAAGTGCTCGTTCCCAGTCCTCGCGGAGGAGCGTCGAAGGCGCTCCCAACTGAAGATCGATCCGGCGGATGGCCGACTTCGCCGCCGCGATGTGCAGGTTGTCGATATCGGCACCGCTAAAGCCCTCACACCGTGGATCTCGTGCTACGTCCTCGAGGAGGACCAAGTCCGTGTAGCCCGGCACGAGACGTCGGATGCGCGTCTTTAGGATCTCGACTCGGCCGTTGGCGTCGGGTAAGTCGACAAAGATATTTGTTCCCAGGCGGCCGGGGCGCAGGATTGCCGGGTCGATCATATCCGGTCGATTCGTCGCGCCGATGACGTACACGCCAGACCGGGAGTTCATGCCATCTAGCTCAGTGAGTAGCTGATTAACGACGCGCGCACTCGAGTCCGTCCCGCTGGAATCTCGTCGGGGGACTAAAGCGTCCAGTTCGTCGAAGAAGACTATACACGGCGCCGAGGTGCGCGCGCGGCTGAAGACCTGCCGAATGGAGCGCTCGGACTCGCCGACGTATTTGTTGAGGAGTTCGGGACCTTTGACGGAGATGAAGTTCGCTTTGGACTCGTTGGCGACGGCTTTGGCTAGGAGGGTCTTGCCGCAGCCGGGGGGTCCCCAGAGCAGGACGCCCGAGGGGCTGTTTATGCCGAGTAAGGCGAAGGATTCGGGTTGTTGGATGGGTTTCACGATGGAGAGCATTAGTTCCTCGCGCACGTTTTCAAGGGCGCCGATGTGAGACCAGGTCGTGTCGGGGATGGTGGAGAAACCTTCGCGCTTCGAGGAGGGTTGGACTTGCTTGATGGCTTCGAGGAAGTGCGGCATGTGCAGCGTGTATTGCTCCATGGGGATTGCGTTCTTTGGGGCGGCGAGAATCGCGTAGTGAAGCTTGACGATGGATGAGGATGAGGGTGGCGGGATTTCCGAGTCGACCTCCATGGTTGTTGAAGATGCCTCTTGCGCTATTTGGGACATGAGACTTTGAGCTAGGTTTGTTTGGGCCATGGATATCAGATCTTCCAAGTCAGCGCCAACGAAGCCTGGCGTTCTCTTGGCCAATATCTTGTAGTCGACGTCATCCCCGATTGGTATCTGGCTTAACATCTTGCGCAGAATGGCCTCGCGGGCAGGCTCATTCGGTATACCGAGGCCTATCTCATGGTTGAATCTACCTGCTCTTCGAAGTGCCGGGTCGATGCTGTCCGGTCGATTCGTAGCAGCAAGTGTGACAACCAGCTTGCCGCCCATTTTTCTCGGGTCGCAGTCGTCCATGCATGTTAACATCTGGGCGACGATGCGCTTCTCCATCTCTCGTTGTGCGTTCTCTCGCTTGCCCATGATAGCGTCGATTTCGTCTATAAATATTAAGCACGGCGCAAGCTTTTTGGCCTCGTCGTAGAGCTCTCTGATCTTCTTTTCCGACTCTCCTGACATGCCTGCGACGAGCGAAGGCGCTGAGACGGGAATAAAGGCTACGCCGAGCGAGGCGGCATATGCTTTTGCCAACATCGATTTGCCGCAGCCTGGAGGTCCGTGGATCAATATACCCCTTGCAGGCTTGACAAGGCCCTTTTCACATGCTTCTGGGGAGTGCATCGGCCATGTGACGGATTTGACGAGAACCTCGATCGCATCGTCCATGCCGCCGAGATCTGCTAGTGAAGCGTCTGTGGGAGGACTGCGGTCCTCTTTCCGCTCGGCCTTCCGCCTCTTAAGCTTGGGCTCTCCATTGGACTGTCTCTCGATATTGGTGACCAATTCTGGGACTGCGGTGTCTTCCGGTTGAGATTGTGGCGTCTTTGGGATATTCCAGGACTTGGCAATCTGTTTATTCAACAAGTAATAGTCGCGCTCCTTTGACCTGGGTGAGGCCGGTGCAGGCTCGTCGTCAAGTTGAGCCTCTTCATCATCTTCCTGAGTCTCTTCTTGGCGTATGCGCAAAACCCTATCAATTGCGTCTTCCAGCGGACGTTTCTTTTGCCGCGCAAGACTCGAGTTTGAGCGTTTTATCGAGTCGTAGACGCTTGTGACTGTGAGCTTTTGAGGCTTGCCGTCATCTTGATCCTCGAGTTTCCGTATAATCTGGTATACGTCGCGGTCAAGGCCACTTTGCGCACGGGGAGGCATGATCTCTTGGACTTTACAATTCAATCCGACTGATTTTTCATGTAGACTGGGTGTTAACCTGTAATTTATTCAAAACTAGTCATTTGCCTTGGTGGCCGTTGAAAAGTTTATGTGATGCCAGAAAAAATAAAGTGGGGCTGAAGTGCGTGTAATTTTCGTGGTTGAGCCTGTGAGCGTCTCTCCAACGACCGATAAAAGGGCAGTCAGATAGTAAAAGCATAAAAGCAATATCATAATGGCCATACAAGCAAAGTCGTCAAATTCATGACGAATAGTACTATTTAGTTACTTGATTACTGATTTATATTAATTTGATTCGTCACCAGTTGCGTCACGAAGTCCTTTAGCCATAGCAATCATCTCTTTCCAAAAAGTGAGAACTTTCAACTGATTACCTCTCTTCCTAATCAATCCGATAAGCATGAAGTCAGTTAGGGCCAATGCCGTCTCTTCCTTAACTCTTGTCAGAGCTTTCGCCCAAGTAGTTCAAGACAAGGCTTCGAACTTCGATGCTGTCCCTCGGCGGCGATGATGGCTTAGCCCACGGGTTATCAAACGATGTGTGAGGACAAGCTACGATTTGGCATGGTCAGAATACAACGGCTGCGTCTTTTACTACAAGAAAATCAAAGAGAAAAGTCGAGACGAACTGGTAATACGGGCTCCCGGCCGGTTGTCAAGCGAGTTGAAGGTGACGAACACGCAAAGTTCATCCGGCTGTTGATCCTTGAGCCAGTAGAAGCGATGCCGTGGATTGTACTTGAAGCTGTACGTCTCCCCGACGTAATCCTCGCTCACGAGGTCGGTCGGTACCAGGTCTTTCTCATCCACTGTCTGGGCGTCGCAGAGGGCCAGTGGTGAGGCATCGATGGGTTTCACGGGCCGCCAAGTGCTGTGTACTCTATCAGCAGTCTTGTTCTTGTCTTAGTACTACAGTGAGCATACTTCACCACTCTGATTTGCCATTTGCCACTCTCGATATACTCAGCAATCTCATCATCTCTCAGATGCCGACGGGTGCGATGAAATCCGCCCGTTCGAGTGTGATCTTCGTTATCGTTATTGTGAGCACATTTCTCCTCGATAACCTTTCTCGTATGAGGGTAATGATGATCCGGCATTCTGAGTGTCCCTCGATAGACCTACCGACATGAACAGCATAGACCGGAGGCGCTGGCATTCTTGGCTCGCTAAATGTGTTCTCTTGAAATGCCCGAACATTTCTGCGATTCTTCTCACTCGACCGGCGCTGGACAGCAGTTAACGTGAACTGTTCGCGCCTTGCCCGTATATGGCGCTGTGAAAAATGTACTTGCTTACTCTTACATCATAACAAATAACTCGATCCGCGTTGAATTTTTCTTTCAGAATTGTAGAGTTCTCAAGTATGTAAGCTACAGTATCTTGTGTGGTCTCGGAAAAATCAACAGTAGATGAGTGACGAATGAAGGCGAAGCCGTGGCGATCCAGACCAAAGTCCTGCTCTCGACCACGGATATTCTCAAGTGACACCGGGAACAGGTCTTGCTCAACATTGGTAATAGGCTTCTTATCGTATGATATATTGCTTTCGAATATGAACGGCTTCTCGGTGTCGTATAATGGCAGATCCAGAAGATAGTGAAACTTAACTTGGGGTTGTACAAATGCCATTTCTAATGATCTACCTTGCGCGTGAAGAGCTAGAAATCGATAAATTCAACTTGAGAATCAAACTTAGTTAAGGGTTTCTTCGCCCTTGTTGTGTTCCATCACCGATGAGGGTCTCTCGCCAGTGTTAGGGTCACGGGATGCCCAGATTCCATACCTCGTTCTCGGACATACATGACTTTTCGCGCAGAAATGTTTATCTAAGGCCCCCATTTGTCACTGCATACGGAGGACACATAGACGATATGCTATTCGGTGAAGGTGATGCAAGAGGAACGGCGCATGCGGGGTATTATCATCTGATCGCTGCATGTGTAGGTATCGGTATGCCGCTTTCATGTAGACCAGGAGGTAAAATGAGGCTGCATCGTATTGATTGGCGTTAATTTTCTCTTGAACCCCTCTTTTCAACATCATGCCTGCTTCTGTGTGGGCAGATATCATTAGATGATCGGGCTTTTATAGTCCTTATTGCCGGTGGCATGTATATAAGTGGTATCGAGCCGGTTCTTACCCCATGTCTCACACAGAATAGTGTGCTTCTTGAGAGCTGGTTGTTCCCCTTACTTTGCCCGTCATCATACAATGAGGTTCCTGACAAGTCCCTCGAGGTCTCCTTCACCGGGATCTCACTACGAGGGGGGCGCGAACGCGTATTGCTTTAACGGAAGCGATCTCCTTCCCAGCCTCCTTGCGCAAGACAAGATCCAGCCTTGGAAGGCTTTTATTCAACCTCGACATGTAAGAACCGTGACGCCTACCATGGGCGACAACTATCCGGATATTCGCTTGCAAGAGCAGCGTGATGAACATGGTGCTGCCGGAGGTTGAAGGTAGATATCATCTAATCCTACAACCCGCCTCATCATGGTCAGTCAGAAGCTTACCTATTGAAGGTGGGGCGCATACAAATGCAGCACTGTCGAAGGAGGACTTCGAAAGGGGCTTTGATGAAGACAGGGATTGCATATGAAACTATTGGTCTCAATCTGGTGTGATTTCCTTTGACTGCCTCATGAGGGCCACCAAGGAGCGTAAAGAGCAAATACCTATTGGACCATATGTGTTGTACTAGGTCGATTGTCAAGTAATATACTGCGTTGGTACAAGGCGACCCGCGCCCCCTTTTGGTGGACGCCTTGTTACCTTACAGGAAATCTGCATGTGGTAGCGAATTATTTTTGCACTTTGCGACTGCGCCTCCTTTTTGGAGAACGCCAGGTTGCCTGACGGGAAATCTGTATGCGATAGCGGATTATGTATGCATTTCACGATTGTGTCTTTCCCCGCTCTTAAACTGCAGTTTTTCTCATGACACATGTCGATTGCTGTTTGCCGATGCGAAATAAGAGAGTATATACATAGGTATAATACTGGCTTCCTGACAGGATCTACACTCATCTCTACTTTCCCTACCTAAAAGTTTCCCAACATAGCTGTCAATTCACGCGCACAATGGCAACTTCCGAGGTGACAGAGGAATTCAAGCGTATCCTCATTTCACAAAGCATTGGCTCTGATAGCAGTAGTGTGCATACTACACCAGCGGAATCAAACTTTGAGTATGCCTTCATTACTATTCCTTCATTGCCCCCTGTGCCCTAAATAGACTTTGTAGAGATGAGCTTCACTCCATCTGGCGCGAAATTCTGGGGCTGCCTGTGAAGCTCATCTCAACATACTGCAGTTTACATCACGTCTAAATACTAAACGCCAAATTCTGAGCGTATTAGCACCGAAAACATCGGCGAGAATGCATTCAAGAAGCGATGTGCGGAGCGCTGGCAGGCAGCTTTGAATCATTGCAAGGCAGGGCTGGGTCCTGAGGATTCCAAGATCGTGGGACAATTCGATTCTCCAGAGAAGCTGCTCGCAGGTCTTGAACAGATGCAACAGCTTTCAGAACGTAACATTCGAAACGGCTTTCGAACTCTAATGTACCAAGTACACGATATGGAGCATTCTGTTCGACCTTTGCTCGCCATCTTCATTGTCACTATGCTTCCCCGTTCAGTGACAACTGGACTTATATGGGGAATAATGTATCTCGTCATCAGAGTACGTTTGTCTTTATTTCTCCTTGTTAGTCGAATAGCTTGAATACTTATTGGGAGCACGTCACGATAGCTATCAGCTGAGCAAGAAGCGACAGCCCGAAAGTTGGCTGGTATGTTCCTGAAGGTCAGACGGCAGATGGCCACATTACAGAAGAGAGCAGGGGAGATAGAGAGCTCGGTCGGTGATAGCCAAGAAATGGCTGAGCTGCGTTTGGCCTTTATCGACATATTCGAGGCTTTAATCTTCTTCTGGCGCGAGTGTGTGTTGTATTTCCGCAAGTTTCCTCCTGGTGAGTCGATCGTTTTGATGCTATGCCCGAGTTCTGACCACCTTCTATGTTACCACAATCGTCCTCTTCTCGAACCTGTGATGCAGGTCTATTATCAATATGTGAAACTTATGAATGACACCTTAGGGCGGTTCAAGCTCCAGAGCACCTCGGAATGGGTAGACGTCGAGACATCATTCGCTGAAGCTTTGCTCAAGATTGAAGACGCAATGAATCATCTTAAAACATACGTCACTATTAATGCTTCAGTGGCATTAGCAACCCAGTCTCGCAACGTGAATATACCCGAATCTTGGCAAGACGAGTCACGAGTCTTTCCTCTTCATCTACTCCCAGATTCTCATACAAATCTTTTCTTAGGCAGAGAAGACATCCTCTCAGATATGGAATCCTATTTTGAGGTGTCCTCACAATTGGATGAGGAGTTGTCCGTATATGTAATATACGGCGTCGGGGGCGTAGGGAAAACAGCAGTTGCCCGAGAATTCGGGCATCGCATCAAGAGAGAAACCGATGCCATTCTGTGGGTTGGAGCAGAGTCGCAGGCATCACTTGCCGCGGGATTTACACACATCGCTACCATGCTCAATCTCCCGGGGGCAGACTTAAAAGCTAATCCAGCTCAAAATCTAGCACTTGTACAACATTGGCTTAGGGTTACGAGTAAGTCTCCGAAACACCCATAGACATTGAGACTTTCTGACTTCCTGTTCTCAGCCCATACTTGGGTCCTGATCCTAGACAATGTTGAGAATTACGCCGACGTCGAGAAGTACTTACCGATCGGGGCTCGAGGCCCGGTCATTATAACAACGAGATATATCGGTCAAGCCAAAATGTTTGGTCATCGACGGAAAGCCCTTGAGTCTCTGGACAGTGGAACGGCTGAGAGCCTATTCCTCAGACTTCTCGCGTCCAGCGACTCAACAAGCACGATGAGAGCAACCAGTATCGATCAACTGTCTGAGACCGAACGAGAGGCAACTCGTTTCTTGTTGTCCGAGATGGATGGACTTGCATTGGGGATTCACCAGATGGCAGCCATCATTGATTCCCAGAATCTTCAGAGGAACGTTGCTAAGTTTGCTGATCGGTACAAGCGCCATCTCCCAGTAATACTAAGGAAAGAAGATGGCATCAAAGGCCATACATTATCCACACTCTGGAAAATGTCATTTGAACTAGTCCGGACCAATCGATCTGCAATGATTTTCCTTGGAATCCTCTCTTGTATCTCTCCTGACGAGATTCCCAAGAAATTGTTCCTCCCTTCGGACACTTCAGCTTTGACCAGCGATTTGAACTTCTGCAAAGATGATTTCGAGTTCGTGCCATTAGCGACCCATCTCTGTGACAATCAATCATAGCTGACATATACAATAGACTTGACGAGACAGTGGCATTCTTATTGAGCCTTGGCCTTATTAACGCTAATGACTCTCGTCTTAGTCTTCATAGGTTGGTTCAGGTAGCTTTCATGATGCAGTTGAGCTCCGAGGAGCGCCAAATAGTTGTTGATTCCGCATCCGAGCTCCTCCGTTTGGCGTTTCCCAAAAAACGCAATGCACACCTGTACCTCAGATGGGCCGAATGCCAGCAGTTCTCTCAACACATCACCGCTTTGGCCGGGTGGTTAGATAGACTGTCAAAGGCCAATATGGTGGTATCGCCGTCACCTGCTTTCATCAGCTGTGTTGGCGATTGTGGTTGGTAAGAATCCTTGTCGAGTTTATTTCTCTGCGTGACGCTTCTGACCGTTGAGGCCAGGTACTTGATTGAGACCGGTAACGCGAAAGGGGCTCGCGAGATTCTAGAAATTGCAGTTGATTTGGACGGCTCAAAATTCGACGTGGAGAGGAGCCACATTCTGAACGCACTAGGCATGGTCTATTATGACTTGAACATGCTCACAAAATGTCGAGAGACTTTACTAAAAAGTCAAGAAATGCGCGAAGCGCTTCTTCCACCCACCTCTGTTTACTGTGCCAGCAGTTTTCAAAACGTCGGTAATGTCGATTCTGCTGAGGGGCACTATGACAATGCGATCATCAACTTTGACAAAACAATCGATATCCTCAAGTGTCACGATAGCGATTTCGAAACGACTGCCGCCGGGTCTGCAAAAGAGATGTCTCTGGAGGAAAAGGAACATATTCATACCACTGGAATCGCTCATTTGAACAAAGCTATGGCATACATCAGAGCAAAGAATTATCCAGAAGGTCTCTCAAGCCTCAAGACGTACCAAGCCCTTGCAGAAAGATCTGGAAGCAGGTTCACCATATTGTATTTGTGAGTGATATCGATATGCGCGCAGGTGGTGAAGACGTCTGACAATCAATTTTTCTAGGGTGCAGTATTGTTACGGCAATCTCTATCTTGGCATGGGTGACTATGAAGAGGCAATCTCAAGGTATGAGCAGGCTCTTGACCAAGTACGCCAGCGTGTTCCGGGTCATGCTATAGAAGCCTCCATCTATTACAAGATGGGGACTGCTCAGTTCCGTGCACGCCAACTTCAAGCCGCTATGTTAGTTTACCAACATCACCATATGCACACAGGTCCGCAGAATTGCAACTAATTATGAAACAGGGCATCTTGTTCAAGCGGGCTACAAAAGGCCAAACTAAGGGATGAGTGTCAGGGGCAACAAGCAAGACTTCTACGCCGACAAGCTCATGTGATCGAAACAGCGCGGCAGGAAGATGATGGGGCTGTTTGGCTGGAGCCGGTCAAGTCGATCAACCCAGAGGACCTCTTAGAGCAAGCTGACAGAATTCGTCTTCAGCTGCAAGGAAGTGCTTACCGTATCCTAGAGAATGAAGAGGAAGAGGACCGATGCTATGATAGCCTTGTGGGACCATTCACTAGATGACTAAATAGTCAGTTGTTGGTATGGGCGAGATTTATAATGTGTATAACGTATTGAACAAAAGATTGTAGTTTGTGATGGCCAAGAGGTAATTCGTAAGTCGATCGTTTTATATATTTTAAATACTTCAGGCCGTGGCGGTCTTATCACTTGATCCAAGCTACAAGGCAAGTTCAAACAACCAAACGGTCCCCATTGGAAGCAGTAGTTGGAACGATGTCAATGTTAATTAAGGTCTATATATAGTGCAATACACGCTGATAGCTTAATAGAGTCGTCAAGATTTGATATAATGCCGCTGGTAAACATATACAAAGGAGAATCAGGACTTTGTGTACAGCCTCACTCGGTCAGCGTTTTCTTAGCGGGAGTAAGTCATTTGGGATCAGATATGCGTCATGACCGTATCGAAGTTCAATCACACATGATAATATGCACGCTGCCTCATTTCTTCTTGTGATCCAATACCTGTTGGCACTCTGCCCCCGAACATTGATAAAGGATTCCAGGCCTGTTCTGCTTCACCCAATCACCAGTGTCATAGGCATACCTGGGGGGAAGCCCTGTCAGCCCAACCCCCTATAATTATATGAGAACTCTAGATATCGTATTGATTAATAGCCAGAATAGCCTCTCTTTCGGTGCTATATAGCTAGGCCTTGTTCCCCTCCTCTAAGGGTAGAAGGGCAGAAGTCAATAGGTCTCTATTCTACGACCTACCTTGTCACTCTGACGTGCAAGCTCCTCACAACCAGGCTTCTCCAATGCTGAGCCACATTACAAAAGATAGCGCCGTTCTTAATGGTCATTGAAATATGTGCAATGTAGTAATGTCGTAGCCTTGGAGAGCTGTACAATAAGCATGAACAATTTTTGAATATAGATAGGACCAGATCAAGAAGTGGTGTTGCAATTTCTACCTCTACCATGAGTTTTTGAGATAGGAAAATCTATTTCAAACCTTGGGCCCCCAACGGAAATATGACTCGGAGAATAAGACAGCCTCGGCTTGGGTTTTCTCCAACTTCCCGATTGATCATGATTGATGGTTGAGGCAGCCAACACCTCCCCGGTCGCTGCGCCGTCAGCCCTGCCGATTCCATAGTACCAGAAAGAATGACATGGGTTCGAAGCGTCAGGAACCGATAATAATGCACCCCGTTTCCATGTTTCTATCCGCTCAAAATTACTTGCCGTCTCCATGAACATTAGGTCTAGGTCAACCTAGTGGACATGTCAACAGATAAGCCACATTCAATCGAGATGTCTGGGGAAGACATATTCTCTTGTTTCCACGGGAATACCAAGCGTCAAGTTGCTCTTCATGCGTCTTGCTCGAACTGGTTCCTACAGCACCTCGAGACAGAACTCCATCGGGTATCAGAAATGTCTATATCCGCTCTGGACCAGTCGTCAGCGCTGGACCAGTCGACTCTTGCTACTTATATGAAGGCTTTGCTCGAGGCTCTACGACAGAGTGAGGACACGAGCCTTGAGGCTATTCTCAATGGAATGCGGGAAAGGCTCACGTCCACCGCTTTTTGGACTATTGGTATTTCTGAGGACACACAGTCTTTAGATCGTAATGGGCCTTTGCAGTGGACTTTCATTCTTCTGGGTTGGATCAGTATGCTGTATGAGCCAGCTCCAATGCGGAACCCAGATGTGTTCGAGATGATTATGCCCGAGGCATCTAGTAAAACTTCACGATTTCGAAAGTATAGTCCATCGACTACGAGCAGCACCTCTAGTGTTTTTGATACATCAAGCATCCCCTTCCCTCATCTTTTTGCGTCCTTTGGCAGACGTCTTCCAGAGGGGAACACGGAAGCGAAAAATTCCACTATCGTTTTGGACAGTTACCAGACCGCCGGCAATATCATCGCCTCAAATATATTCTTCTCTAACATGAGCCGCGTTGGCAAGTTGAGCATCGACTGGGTACCCGATATAACGCAACATCTTGAATTAGATGAGCGCAGCCGATCTCTAAAGTTATTCGCATCACCATCATTCTGCGCTCTTATTTGTCTCAGTGACCCCAAGTCTACATTTCCACTCAACAGGTACGCCAAAAATGCTCATTTGATAATTGCTTTCCAACTAATATAAACACAAACAAGACTCATCACGGCCTCGAATGATGATCTATACCAGTCAATACCCGACATAGAAACCCAGCCGTTTGACGACTACTGTCGGGAAATCCTTCTATCTTTCGGCATCATCTTTGGTCAAGACAAGCGTTCACGTAAAGCCGCATTACGAGCGTCAAAGCACATTTGGCAGAAAACCTTCAAACGTGACCAGCTACTTCGCCAGCTGTGCCTACAACCGTGGTGTGACACCATTCTCTATGATTATCTACACTCACCACCAGTCCGAGCCAATTACTCATTGAGGCATGACTTTCTGTTTCTAGGTGTCAAGCTTGCGGCTGTACAAGAGTACATGAACCTTCAGAGCCCTAATGACTTCATAACTGTGCTGTTCGACGTCAGAGATCCCTTGCGGTTCTGGACTTTTGTTGCTGCTATTGGGTTAGGTTCTGCTTCGATACTGATAGGTATCATGCAGACTGCTCTTGCTGTTGCTCAGGTTGCATTGAGCAAGCCGTAGCAGAGGTGATCGAAGTGGACGGATCGACCGTGCAGCCTGTGAACAAGTGACTTTAACGGTGCCTGTGGCGTCTTCCTACAAGGTTCAAGGATATTGGGATCAACTGGCAAACTTCAGAGGAGAAGGCACCGCTATTTATGTGGGTTTCATGAATGGGCAATCAACCATTAAAACACTAATGTCTACCTGTGGCAAGATATCCGGGATATCTAAAGTTGTGATCCTTGCCGTTGGGTTACACACAACACCATACGAAGAAGGACACCCAGCTCTACATAACACCTGGAGTCACATTACCAAGATGTCACCGCTGCCTGCCTCTTGAAAGAATGCAAAATCGGTTTTTACATCTCCTAGGCATTCCAGATCAGATCTTCTCTCTTCTTAATGTTTAATGATACATTCTAAACTAAACTATGGCGACATTTTCTCTTATCCTTAGTGCATGTCGCCATGATTCGAACACCGCGGTATTACGACTATGATTACCTTTGGACCTCGTAGATAAGAATAGGCGGAAATACATGTTTTGCTCGCAAAGCCTTTCACACTGTTCAACCCGTTACTCACCGTCTGAAACACCATTTGATTGGGTTCCGATCGTTTACTAAACAACGCACACTCTTGTTCTGTTAATGAGCTATAGAGTGTCGAGCGCCGTTAAATCTGAAGAGTCGACCGCCGATACTGTGTCGGACGTCAATCTTCTCACTGCCACCAGCCCAGAGCTTCAGCAGTTGCTATCTAAAGGAAAAACTCAGTCTTTCGATATCTAGATCATATCGAGTGACACAATCATCGTGGCCTGAAGCTGAATGCCATGATCTTAGTCACACCAGAGGAAACCCTGTACAAGAAAGCAGGAGATCCAGGCTGGGAGAGGCATATGGGCATTGCACGAGGTCCACTGCACAGAAATCCCATTACTATCAAGGGCAACAATGTAAATCTTGGGGCAATACTCCAACGCTTTCTTGTTCGACTAACTCGAGCAGATTATAACTTCAGCGATGGCTGGGGCCTTTCTTGCAAGATCTCAAGGGTATTGACATCAGGAATATGAAGGATATTATTGAATTCAACAAGAAGAATACGAACAAGGCGATGTCATTTAATATATTCCGTACGCTGGCCGTAACTTGCTGACCTCGCTCCTCTTTCCCGCAATGTCATTCAGAAACTCCGCTGCGTCACTAACATTCCTAGTTAAGAGTCCACATCGTCATAGCGATATAATACTGGGGCGATACCATGTCGAGCAACAAGTACGGTCGTTGGCTTCAATTTGACAGTATGACCCTTTTCCGCACGATTGCAGATACTTCCATCAGTCTCCAAGATGGTTAGCCGAATGATAATGATATGAGGACTCAAGCTTTCTTCGTCCAGCTCCTTTGCGATACGTACAGCATCTTCATTAGTCTCGAAGAATAGAGTTGAAGGTGTCGTCGATCTCTTCAATGCGTTTAAGATAGGCACGTACTAGATCCGTAGCCCTAAAGACTCGGCTGCTCAAACCAACACCGATCACTTCGCGGAAGGACGATATCGGGAAAACGGCTTCGCCTTGCACAAGATCAGCGCTCAATCCCCTCAGATCCCGATGCAAAGACCGCCTATGTCTGGACGACAAGATCCCATTATAAATGGATGTCATAATGATAAGCCACCCCCAAAACCAGGCAGATTATGTTTATTGAGAACGAGTCGCATTTTATCAACGCGCATACCGAATAGGATGCTACTGGCGATGGCGATAGCTTTTGCATACAATATAATGAGCGAGCACAGTGATCAAGTGAGTCAGAGAGAGTGCAAGTGGGTAGCCATCTAGAAACAAGAGGTACACAGCAATGCCTGAAGTCATGATCCTAGCCTAAGTAATAGTTGAGAATGCGGTTGCTAGGTTACACAGCGCACCGTGTAAAAGCAATACTGAAAATGTGAATATCAAGAGTCATAGCACCATTGTTGCCTGCCTCTTAAAAGAATGTAAAGCCGGTTCTTGCGTTCCCTGAACATTCCAGATCCAATCCACCCTCTTCTCGACGACAGGTACATTCCAATGCTGGCCGAGGTATTTCGTGACACTAAGTTTCGTCTAGCCCCAGCAGCTCTGTTCATTTCTTCCCTAGATATCTACCACTTCGAATCGAATCTGATATTGCGCGTTTTCTCTGATAATCATCGCAACACTTGAAGCCAAGAATGTCTTCTTACGGCCAAGGAGATGCGGGCTATACAAGCCACGCAATCGATGTTCTGACTACCACGGCGCAGGAGTTGCAAGGCTATCTCAAAGACGGCTCTCTAACTAGTAAGATTATCGTTCTCTTATACTACCAACAGATTAACCGCCATAACAAGACGGGTGCCAAACTGAACGCTATGATATCCACGGCGCCCCTTGACCAGCTTATAGCTCGCGCCACGGAGCTTGACAAGGAACGCTTGGAGGGCCGTGTACGCAGTCCTCTCCATGGCATTCCTATTATTGTTAAGGACAGCATTATAACTGAGTCCTCTCTTGAAATGGCCACTACATGCGGCTCCTTGGCGTTGAAGAACTCCCATAGCGGATGGAAACGCTAATGTTGTAGATGACATCCTGAAAGCTGGGTTAATCGTCCTCGGCAAAACAAACTTAACGGTGAGATAACTCGTATTTGAAGTACAGTACACATCAAGCCTTTTACTCATCAATATTGACAGGAGTGGGCTGGGTACAAAGGGTATCTTACCCCTGGGGGCCTATCCGCTGTCGGCGGATAGACTTAAGATCCCTATGTTAGAGGTGGTTTCAGAAAGGACGACACTTTTCTTGGACACTCTGTAAGTCCGGCGCAGGAAAGCAATGACTCAAGCTGAGATTAATCTGTTTTATAAGAATCCTTGCGGCTCCTCATCAGGATCGGCAGCTGGAGTAGCCGCTGGTTTCGCGCCTTCGAGCCTCCGTACAGAAACCGACGGATCCATAATCCAACCGACGGGAAGGAACTCTGTATACGGATTGAAAATCACTGTTGGCGCTGTGAGTACGTGGGGAACATTGCCCCGCAGCGATTTCACCGACAGTCTGGATCCAATGGCTCGAAGTGTGCCCGACCTGGCATCACTTCTTGGTATACTCATGAAAAAAGACTTCACGAAATTTCTCGTGGAGTCGTGGAGCGGCCAGTCGGTTGCCTTTGTTGATCCATATCTCTGGGAAGCACCAGAAAATGCGGTTCGTCCCGAACCGAATTTAATCGACTATCAGGTACTTGACATGCACCCACAAATGCTATAGTAGCTGTTCAGACTGATCGGATTGGAACAGAGGCTGAAATACCTTGAAGCGGCGGCATTGATCGGACAAAAAGGTGGAAAGGTTGTCAGAGACGCTGATATGATTCAATATGAGGAGCTCGAGGTTGATGGCCAGCCAGGGATTGATGTAATTTGGGACCATGATTTTGCTCAGGTTCTTGAGAGATTCTTTAGAAGTTTTGGATCTACATCACTGAGGAAATTGGAGGATGTCATTATCCGCAGCGGGGAGCGTGGTAAGATAACCACTCCCAGGTCCCTCAGAACTTTGCTGACATGACAATAGGTGATGTCAATCCGCAGACTCGGTTTATAGATGCCCTGAATCGTGGAGGGATCGATCATAAAGAGTGCGAGGCTGCAAAGCGGTTACTGCGAGCCAAGGCCAGGCACGCTTTTGATCAAATATTCTCTAAGCAAGGCGTGGATCTCTTGGCTATGCCACAGGACTGCAGGATTGCGATCCTTGCAGCTGCCGCAGGCTATCCCGCTGGAATAGTCCCGTTGGGTTACGCACCTTTCAATGGTCGAGGATTTGGCCTGGTTGTGATAGCTGGTGAAAAGCAGGAAGCAAAGATTCTGAGCTTTATGAGTGCTTGGCAGGCGACACACCCAGGCCTCCCGACACCTCCACAGCTAGTGGAAGATAAAATGGAGGATTACATAGTAAAGCGTCGTCGCGTTGCTCGTAACTGAGAGTTCCCGCCCTGAGTCCAGGGTTAATCAATGATAGTTTTCTCAAGTCGAACGGTTTCAGACTATCCCACTACGACTATGAATCACAGAATATGAATGAAACTGTGAGAAATTGAATGGACGCATCTAGTCTCATTGTCATGAAGTGCTCTCGGATATAAATCTCAAAAGAAAGAACATGCATTTACAAAATGATTATCACATGGCAACTGCGTCATATTGCGCCTAATTATCGATAACCTCGAGGTTCGTACCTAATCACCCGTCATCCCACCTTGGAAGTCTAGACCTGACCCACCCTAAACCGGTCATCGCCGATACCATCAACGACCAGCGACAGACTTCACGACGAAATACATCACGCGACCAAACAAGAACGACGAAAACAAGCATATAAACCTCTGGACAAGGGCTTCGAAGAACCAAAAGGGACATCGTGGGATAAAGGGGAGCTGAAATAACGCTGATCGCCCTGTTGCTAGCCATGTGCTCAGCCGCTGTGGCTGCACTCGACTTCAGGGCCAGGTGAACGCAGGATCTTGTCTTCTGAGTAGACATATTATATATACCAAACCCGATCACACTCGATAACTAGAACCCAGAGAAAAGAGGGAAGAGATGGGGAACAACAACAGCCGGATAACGGCTCAAGACAGGTAAAGTCCCCATCCATCCCTCGTTCTATCTGTTCCAACATCTCCAACCAACCGGTCTCCGGCACCATCCACCCAAACCATGAGGACACACCAAGCACTGACACCCTCACCCCGAATCACACAGCGCAATCCTGGACCTAAAACTCCAACGCGACAAACTACACCAGTACCAACGACGTATAACGATCCTAACCGACAAAGAAACCGACATAGCGCGCCAAATGCTCGCCGCAGGAGACAAACCCCGCGCCCTGCTCGCCCTGCGGCGGAAGAAATACCAAGAATCCCTCCTCGCCAAAACCGACGCGCAACTCGCGCAACTAGAGCAACTAACACGCAACGTCGAGTTCGCGCTCATCCAGAAAGACGTCGTCTTCGGCTTACAGCAGGGAACGAAGGTCCTCAAGGAAATCCACGCTGAGATGGGCGGGATAGAACATGTGGAGAAACTCATGGGCGAGACGGCGGATGCTATTGCTTACCAGCAGGTATGTGTAGCCTTCCATCCATATGTTTTGTCCATTGATCCTGTTAGATATCCGTGGTACTAACAATGCCTCTCTCCCATTCTGCAGGAAGTAAGCGAGATGCTCGGCGGCCGTATTTCAAACCAGGACGAAGACGAAGTAGAAGACGAGCTCCAGGCTCTGGAGCGCGAGGTGAATGGCCCTGCGCCTCTCCCCGAGGTGCCCAATTCAGTCATCCCACCGGCTCAAGTCTCGGCCGTTGAAGCACACCAAGAAGAGGCAGTAAAGAAACCCGAAAGGCAGGCCATGCTTGCTTCATAACAGAAACTTCTGCTCGCGCGGTGATTATATAAGCGTGAACGAGGGGAAGTACCCTTTGCTTAGAAGTTGAGGATTACATAAATCTCAAATAGATATGAGATGGCTTAGGTGACCTGTGTATAACGCAGACTACATCACGGAAGGTAGTCTGGAACTAGGGTTCACAACTACGATGAATAGTTGAACAGCATTAATGAATCATGACGATCATCAACTGATATATCGAATTTTTTTGTGTGACAATGTCCGGACATGTTTATCCCTTGACCTAATATATACCCATACAGCCAAGGCCAGCTAACACTCATGCACGTTCAAGGACGACAATATCTTGCCAGGAGATAGAGCAACATGTACCTGCTCAAGATAGCCGCCCCTAACATGCCCAAACGACAAGCTAAGTCTCTCCACAGTAGTAACTGTCTGCAAGAGGGCCCTAAAAACGCCTGATGTTGCATCCCTCTTTGTAAACACCTGGGGTATCGTGCAAATGCAGCCAAATGCGACGCTGTCCGATCCGTTCACCCTTTTTTAGGACCGCCTTATTCTCGCCGAACTCCTTTCTTCCTCCGAAATTTACCGTGAGACCATATGCTACATTCATGCAAGGGTGGAGTAGTCTCAGATTCCACTGCTGTCGTGTACATCAAAGCTCAATTCTCTTTTTTAGTCCGCATATACCACATTTCGGCGATCATGCGCGCCTTGTTGGTTCAATGGACCCCGAATTTCGACATAGCTGCTACGTGCTGGATAAACGGGAAAGGGTTGCTGAGGTCCTCGCTGATCAGAAAAGGCTGGTGCTGGATCCTCAGCTCTGGCCTCTCGGTAGATGATGCTATCCTGAGGTCGTTGATATCCAGCGTTGGGGACAGGATCGTATCTAAGATACTCTTGTGGTCCTTCAACTCGTGTGCTAGGGTATCTTGAGTCCGTGTCAGTGGTATGAAAAAGAAGTATGATTGTTGTAGGTTATAGATGTGGCATAAATAAGGGAACATACCCTCCAAGTCGAGACGTCTCACCGTGTGTATCATCAGATCTCAGGACGTGACCAGACACCGCTTGGTGAACCGTGACCATTCCCCTGTCTCGAGAAAGAGAATACCAGTCTCGATCTTCTGCACCGTGGTTATGTACTTGCGATGAGCGCTCAGAGATCATCTGTTGCGGGGCAACCTCTGCGTATGTAACTGGTCTACCGAAAGACGGAGCAGGACCATGATGATCCCGATTGTAGACCCGTTCAGGTCTTTGCGTGGCACCCTCTACAGGGAAGGGCCCGCTGAAGTAAGTCTGCCGACGAGCATCATCTCGAGGATCATTTCCCAGAGTTTGGGCGACTGCTTGGTATCTCTCATGATTAGGCTGGACCTCAATAACCCGTGGTGGCTGACGATTTGCGGTGTCATCATCATCATGTATCACAATCGGATGGGCCCTCGACCTAAGAGGGGGATCCTGAGCTCGGTAAGCTGGGTTCTGTTCCCTAGCTGCCCAAGATCCATTATGATATGAAGTACGCTCTGGGCCTCGTTCAACCGAAGAAGGTCCAGAGTCACTGCCAATCATAATGGGATAAGCTCTCGATCTAAGAAAATCATCTTCATTGGTGGCGCCAGGGACATCTCGACAAGCGAATGCTCGGGAACTTCGGGGGAACGCAGTGCGTTCCGACCCTGCTAAGACCATAAAAGGTCGGCTGGGATGATATTCCTCCCTGGCCAAACGTAGCTGCTCACTGGGAGCTGAATGTGCAACCTGCACATATGAAGACGTTCCCGGTGCTGCAAAATCTTCAGGAAAGTAAGTAGTAACTCGACGACGTTTAGCGTTATCATCGTAATCATTCACGAGCATCTCTGGTGATCGACGACGCATTGCTGGTACAGTAGGCTCAACCACAGTACGAGAGATTACACGGGGAAATTCTTCGGTATGCTGGTGTTCATGAAATACTCCCTGAGAGACGCTCTGTATAGCCCGAGGGCCACCGGGTGATCGAGGTTCGACGGATGGGAGCAACATATCCTGCAACCCAATTCTTACAGGTGATAAGGGTGCTGGAGGTCGAGTTTGGAGTGCTGAATATGGCCCAACTTTGGGTCGCTGAGTATCGGGTACTCGGATGATCTCATGGGTAGCTTCAAGTGGGCGAGAGCGCAAGGGAGATTGATGAACTTCGAACCCATTGGCATAGGTGATGGGCGAGTTCCGTACCTCAGGGTGAACATTCTGTAATCCTGGTCTTGAGACTTGAAAAGCAGCCGAACTTAGCATACCTGGCGAGTTTACGGGATATGACGAATCTTGTCCTCTAGAAATCAACTCTCCTGGAGCACCGCTAATGGCAGCTGTACTGGAACTGTCCTGGTGAAGTGATTCACCAGGAATGGCAAGAGCTTCAGCTGCAGCGGCATATCTTCTAAAACGCCGCTGAGACCTGCGAGCAGTCTTCAATTCTGCTTTTCTTAGACCCCGTAATCGGGTCGGCGTATGGGGGGTGGCGCGAGAGGCACTGCCAACACGCTCATTGACGATAAGTGGGCGGTTAGGAGAACGAGTCTGCACCGGCATAGGTTGGTCTATCACCATGTCTGAGATCATGGCTGTGGCAGATCTTGTCCTGACCGCTGGCGCGGGTAGATTGTCTTCACTACTGCCCTCGTCGTCGGACTCGCCTTCTGAGTCAGAGATCTCGATAACTTCTCGAAGGATCTCATCGAGCTGATCACGACCAGTCTCTTCATCACCTCGCCACTTGACGATGACGTCCAAGCAGGGTTTCTCAACTGCTTTTCGGGCATTGGCCCAGTCAGATTCCTTTAGGAGTTGATCGTATCTCGTGTGAGTATGTCTGATGTGAGCGAGAGCTGCAAGTTGAACTCGGCGTGCCAAGGTGATGTCCTTAGCCATACCCACTTTATCCTTCCCATTGAACATACCATCCTACGGTGAGACACAAGAGTCAGTGGTCTGTGCAATTGCTGCCAAATTCATTCAAAGCATACTTTCTTAAAGGCATGGTTGATGATCTCCTGTCGATCTGTGTGCGGAATCCTAGGGAAAAGGTCCCTGAGGACGGCATCAGCCTCCTCGTTCATCTCTGTCTGGGTCTTCGGTATGGGCTCGGGCTTTCCGAACTCATGGACATAAGCGGCCTGCCCGTAGTAGCCCTGCTGTCTCAGAAGCTCGCGCGCCTCGTCTACGATGGTGCTTCGAAAGTGGCATCCTAAGCGGTTCATGTGATGGTCAAGTTTTTCTGTGTCCTTTGAATACTGAGGGCAGGTCTGATTAGTCGTGGGCGGTGGCGGTCGGTGTAGTATAGCTCACAGAAGACACGATGAAGAACATGGCTTCACGTTCACGCGATCGTTCTTTACAAGCTGTTGTCAACTCGGGATGTCCCGTTGGGATGAATTCGAAGCCAGGCGGTGGCTCTCGCTTCGTGGTAATCTGGATAACGGTGAGTGCTGTACATATATGGAAAATACCTCATCCGACGCGGCGAATAGCTTCAGGTTACCTCGAATTCCAGCTTCTTCTGCTTCTTGTCTGCGTTCTCAACTGCTTCAAAATAGGATCTGTGTTTCACCGTAGGTGGCTTCTTGAGGGCATTCAGATTGCGCCAGTCCTGGCGATCGTGATGCTGGCCGGCCTTCTCCAGGATGTGGCGCCTGGTGGCGGCCGCGACACCATGCGCCGGAGCGGGCGCTTTCTTCCTCTCCTTGGTCATCACGACAATAGTTCTAGTCTTACCATACTAGAGATTGCAGACTGTGATAAGAGAGAACAGGACATGAATAAACAGGGGATAGAAGGACTACACTGGGACAGACAGCTACGGCATCATGTACACATGAATGCGTGGTGTTGTGGCCAATGGGTGGAGATGTGAAGGTGCACAAAACCAGAATCCAAAGTCTACCGCAGGGTCAGGATGCCCTTGTTGCACGGTCTGCAGAAGAAGAGAGTAAGCGATCCCCAAGGATGGCAAGACGAAGATGTCACAGAATACGTCTCCGGGAAGAGGAAAACAGAACAAGACGATGGAAAACTCGTCAGAAAATGGCCAGTCAGTTGATGCGCGCCGGCCGGAGATGGAAATGTTCAAGAGTGAGGATGGACCAGACAATGCCAAACCTGCGGAGAGGAGAAAGAGAAAACAGAGAGAAAGGAACAGATGGACAGATTCTCTCCCAACTACTTTGAGCGGGTGAATGTGCACCGTTCCAGAGGTGTGTGCGAGATGGCCCTGAGACTGTGCAGCAGATGATGTACAGGTTTCTCGGGTTGGGTTGGAAGTGAGAAATGCACTTTGGCTACAAAGCCGGGCGAAGTGGGTTTCAGAATGGAAGGTTGGGCACCTGCATGCAGGGCGCCAGCTGACCGAGTTCGTTCCATGGAAAGGTGAGAACGACGCTAGCGCCATTGTGGTGCTGTATTGTAGGCGCTACCTGCGTGGTGTGGCGGTGTTGATTTAGAATCGGGAGAATCAAGCCACACAAGAATTGAACCCGGCTTGTCGGTTGATTGGATTGGATTTCTCGCAGTCCATTCGAAGCTTCAGAGGAGAAACCCGACGATCCACGACTTCACATCCCTTCCATACCAACCGACCCCTTCCACCACTCCTCCTCCACAGCTTGCCGCCATGTTGTCCCGACAGGCTCTCCGCTCTTTTAGAGCCGCTTCCATCGCTCGGTCGTCGGTCCGTACTTATGCCGCTACCGCTGCTCAAGACGTCAAGCCTCCTGTCGCCGTCTACGGTCTCGACGGCACCTATGCCACAGCTCTGGTACGACCAAAAATCCCCAATTCAACCAGTTCCGTATTGTATTTGTGTAGCTCTGAGATCAGAATGAGCAAAGATGGCGTCCAATTGGGTTATATTAGCCTAGAAGAAAGAAACTGATGACATGAGCCATTTAGTACACTGCCGCCGTCAAGTCATCGACCCTCGACCCCACAGCCAAGGCCCTCAGTGCCCTCGGAGATCTCTACACCAAGGACCAGAAGCTCGCCAGTGTCCTTTCCACACCCACTTTGAGCGAGAACGACAAGTCCCAGATCGTCGCCGAACTCCAGAAGACCCTCGGCGCCTCTGGCTCCAACGAGACCGTCAAGAACTTCCTCGCCACCCTGGCCGAGAATAACCGCCTGGGTCTCCTCAAGGATGTGTGCGATAAGTTTGGCGAGATCATCAGCGCTTCGCGTGGTGAGCTTGAGATGATTGTTACTTCTGCTCAGGTACGCAAACTCTATTCTTATATCTATCAAAAGCGGAAACACGCAAGACACAAGGACTAAACAAAACAAACCACCACAGCAACTCGACAACAAGACCCTCAACCGCCTCGAGACCGCCGTCTCCAAGTCCCAGTACGTCGGCCAGGGCAAGAAGCTCAAGGTCACCAACACCGTCAACCCCGAAATCCTCGGCGGTCTCGTCGTTGAGATCGGCGACCGCACCATCGATTTGTCCGTCTCCTCCAAGATCGCCAAGATGAACAAGCTCCTCACCGACACCCTGTAAATTATTTATCATCAAAGGGAGGAATTGGATGGCAAAGAGGGGCGGGAACGGGTAGAAAGAAAGAAGCTGTGGGATAACCGTGATTCCCCGGCTGCTTGGCTCTAGAAGGGTAAAAAGAAAGAAGGCGCTGCCGTTTGTGTATAAGAAACCGCTCAGATTTTAGAGTAGGGTGCATTTCCGTCTCCCCAAATTCTAGTCGCATTGTTTCCTTTGCGTGAATCAAAATATAATACCTCTGTACTTTGAAAAGCCTATTATACCAAGACCAAGTGACCATCTCTTCATTCGAACTTGTCAATTGGTTCGGCTCTGTCCCTCTGGGCTGTGAACATCATCTAGATCTCTGAACCTTTAGAGGCATTGGTTTGTGCTCTTCATTCACATATCTGTGTGTTTAGCTTATATGGATAATGAAGAGTCAAATACTCATCCAGCTGACACAAGAAACTAGGTATACAGACAATGACCCAGAAGGATGGTTTGGAAGTCAAAGGTAAAGAACACGAGATCTCTTCATTCACACAACGAATTATTCACCTTAGTCAGATGAAGATGCGCTAAGTTTTCATCCAGCAGGCACAAGGAACTAAGTTCGCCATGACTTTACAATGAAGATCCGGAAAGACAGACTGTAAGGCAGAGGGAACGAAAATGAGACCTCTTCATTTACATATTGGTTTATTCGACCTTACCTAGGTACATTACCGAAGAGAACTCAAGTAGTTACCCAGCAGGGACATTATACATTAACATTACGAATAGGAGCTTAGACTCACAAGAACGGGCTGGTGGGCAAAGGCAATGAATTGCCAGAGTCAAATTTGTAGTCTATCTAGACTTTATAAGGTCCTCCATCCTTTTGTTCATCTGTAGTAAGACTCAGGCTTGCTTCGTATCTGTCAGACATAGCTGCTATAACTTTACAAGATCATATGGGATAAAGCAAGTATACAGTCCCCGCGGGCTCATACAAACAGCCTCCATCTTCTACGGACACCTTGACGAGAACTCTTCATTCAGATAAAAATTTCCACCTGGCATAGATAACAGTGGGTGGATAAGCGCATCCAACAAGCACAAGAAACTGACAAATATAAGGCATAATCAAGATCTGCTCTCACCATTTAATTCCTCGTATATTTATACTTTTCAGTAATCTACTCCAACTTCTTGAATAACCCACCCATGTTCCCAATATTGTAGCAAAGGAAGCCAGCCCAGGTTGAAAATGAACCTTATCTTCTAGATATGTTGTCCCAAACAGACTAATTTATCTTCTAACAAGCGTAATATCATTAATTAGAACATAGCAGGCCAAGATTTAACCACTTCCTTCTAAGCATGAGCTTCCATTTCTTCATGATCGACAACACCTTGGTGGTCGTCATGGTCCTTGACACGCTGCAGTTGGTCGGATATGTAGTGGTGTAGATGCTCATCCGCTTCTTTGCGTTGTGCCGCACGCTCAGGATCATCAGGTGGCATGCTGTTGGCTTCATACTCATCGCCATTAACCGAAGTCTCAAAGTCACTGCGGGCTCCGATGGACCGAGCGGTAGATGACCTGCGCATCGTGGGCTTTTGGGCTTGCTTTTTGTTTAGTTGAATATGTCGATGGAGGATATCATCGAAATAATGCGACATTCCCGCGGTTGGGGTACGTGGGGTCTGGGGTAGACGGCAGCTGATTCTAGGGGATTGTTAGCAATTCTCATACATCAATCTGATTGTGGCAGTAGTCAACTTACCCTGTATCATGGATCATACGAGCAATCAGACCAGTCCAACCGCACTGGTGAGTAGCCCCGAGCCCACGACCGCTGTCTCCGTCGAAGAACTCGTGGAACCACATGTTGTCCTTCCAATGAGGATCAAAATCAAGGAGATCGCTTCCATTGTTGATACTGCGGCGGCCATCATCGCCCCGAGCGAAAAGATGTTGCAAGCGGTGTTGAATTTCTTCCGATACATGGCCCAAGTGCATGTAGTCGCCTGATCCGGTAGGACATTCAACTTGGAACTGAGGTCCATAGAACAGATAAAAGCGCTGGAGAGATTCCACCAACAAGAAGTTGACGCAAAGCCAGATTGGGCCTCTCCAATTACTATTGCCTCCAAACAGTCCACTGTCTGAATCGCCAGGAACGTACCCAACGGTGAACTTCTGACCATTGACATCCATAGAAAAGGGGTTCTCTTTGTGATGTCTTGATAAAGATCGAATACCGTGCTCGCTGAAGAATTCGTTCTCGTCGAGCATACGCTTCAAAATCTTCTCCAGGCGGTCTTTGCTCACCATGGACAGCAAGATACGATTGCCCTTGCCCCTCTTCTGTATGCTGGCCATGTTTCTCTCAGCCATATCGCATCTATTCTCCATGAACCATGTGACTCGCTTCTTGAACGAGGGAAGCTTATCAATGAGCTCTGGTTCAAGTGTCATGGTCGCATAAAGCGGGATCAGCCCTACTAATGATCGGACTGGGAGTTGCTGGATCCAGGGTCCACCCCACGAGATTGCATCGTAGTAGAAGCCATCCTCTTCGTTCCACAGTGATTTTTCGTCTTTGCCCGCTTTGAAAGTCATGGCATCACTAATGAAAATAAAATGCTCAAAAAACTTTGACGCAATATCCTCATAGATGCGTCGATGCTTGGCAAGCTCAAGAGCGATGTTTAACATGGAAAGGCAGTAGAACGCCATCCAGCCCGTACTGTCGGCCTGCTCGAGAACACCACCAGTAGGCAAAGGCTCTGAGCGGTTAAACAGACCAATATTGTCCAGTCCCAGGAACCCGCCTTCGAAGACATTCTTGCCGTCCTTGTCTTTTCGATTGACCCACCAAGTAAAGTTCAAGAGAAGCTTTTGGAATACTCTTTCAAGGAAATCAAGATCTTGTCTACCATACATCTTGCGTTCGATCTTGAAAACGCGGAATGTAGCCCAAGCATGAACTGGGGGGTTTACATCTCCAAAATTCCACTCATACCTGTCAAGACTATTAGCATAAGCCTTACGTGTTTTAGGACTGCTATAGATTGAAACGTACGCAGGTAATTGACCATTGGGATGGCAATACCACTCTCTTGTAAACAGATCGATCTGCTTCTTCGCAAAAGTGGGATCAATCATCGCAAGTGGAATACAGTGGAACGCAGAATCCCAAGCTGCAAAGAATGGGTATTCCCAAGAATCAGGCATAGACAAGATGTCATCGATATGCAGATGCTTCCACTGGGAATTCCGGACGTCTTTCCGGCTCGGCGGAGGTGGCGGTTGGGACGGATCACCGTTGGCCCATTGGTCCCAAATGAATTGGTAATATTGTTTGCACCACATCATTCCTGAGAAGGCCTGGCGTTGAATGTTTCGCAGATCCTCCGACATGGGCAAGGGACTTATCCTGTAATAGAAATCATCCGCCTCATCCTTTCTCTTGTCGATTACGTCGTCAAATTCTTCTTCATCAAGGTAGTCCTCTGCTTTTCGCGAGAACCGGAAGCGGACAACTGAAAAAGGCTGGTAAGCTATGATCCCCGCTCCTTGGTTAATTGCACAAACATACCTGCGCACTCCCCAGGACCAACACCACCATCTTCATTGAATGAAAACCAAGCAGCATTCTTCGTGCCAGATTTGGCAGGATTAACAGCCTCCTTTTCCTCGTCCACGATGTAGCGGTGGAAAGCATCCTTGACGTATGGAGTCTCGTTCTTTTGCCCGTAGAGAAGATCTGTATTCGTGTCATTGTCGGTGAAAAGTAGTTCTGGCTGCACGTCATCGCCGCTGTTGCCCACACCAGGTGACGGGGAAAACAGCACGTAACGATCGCCTAGCTTATGATGCCTCGATTGAACGAGATTCTCGCCAACATTTTTGATCGAAGGTTTCTTGTCCTCAGGTTCACGGCCCCAAGCCCAGGTGTTTCGAAACCAGACATGGGGAATAATGTGCAAGGGGGCAGGCTCAGGCCCTCTGTTCCAGGCAGTGACGCGAAACAAGAGTTCTTGAGGATCATCGGCTTCTTTGGCAGTTTCAATTATGATGTCCCAATATCTATCCTCTTCAAAGACACCAGTATCAATAAGTTGGTATTCATGATCAGTTTTTGATCGATTTGCGTTCTCTTTAACAAGATCGTCGTATGGAAAGGCTTTCTGAGGGTACTTGTAGAGAAATTTCATATACGAGTGCTATATAATGTGTGAGTAGTCGTTGTTATCGTATTCGGGGGCCAAAATAGGTCACCTACTGTCTAGAACCGGATGTTAGTGCAGTTGACCGAACGAAGGCATGCATAAGAGCTTACTGGAGTGTTATCGAGGTGAAAATGGGCCTCCTTGACACTTTCGCCGTGGTTACCCTGAGGGTTGGAGAGACCGAATAGACGCTCTTTCAGGATATGGCTTGTGAGCGTCAGCAAGGTTCCCAGTCGTCAATCATGTTGTATAAGACGAACTCTTCCTCGTTCCAGAATGCAAAGGCAATGTTCTGCAAGCCGTGGGTGTCGCAGACTCCAGCAATGCCGTCCTCACCCCAGCGAAAGGCGCGGGATCGTGCGTGATCGTGAGTAAAATCTGTATGATGTTGAGTTATAAGCACGTCAGATCGAAGAGTTCAAACTACTCACGACTCCATGCATCACCATCGGGGCTATAGTCCTCGCGCACTGCAAGATAGAAGTCAGCACGTTGGCGGAGGCCAATGGGTTGTGATGAGGTGTAGTCTTGCCTGTAGCCCATTGACGCTCGGCAAGATAGGAACCCCATTGCTTCCAGTACTTGGTGCGATGGTTATCCTGCTCAAGGCGCTTCTCTTCCTCAGTTAGATACTCATGGTTATCGACGACAACCATGTTGAACGGCGGTATACAGCAGCTAAGCGGGGTCCTGTTTATAGTAGTGTCACGACCAGGATTGTAGCTACTATGGCAGAAAGTCACAACAACAAGCTCAGCAAATTTGGAGGTGCAAGAGAGATAAAATGCAACGGTATAGTAGTGGCGGCGGAAAGTCAGGTACGCGAGCACACCTTGACACGGGCACTATCCACCTGCAGGAAAACCGGGTCCAGAATAACGGGTCGCCAAGAGAGCTTCAAGATAAAGCACGTCTACAAAAGCTCAAGCAGGATAAAAGCTTATGCTATGTGAGGAGGGGTGGACGAAAAGCTAGGTACCTTAGGTTAGGTGGGGACTAGGTGCTGAGATGACATCATGTCGTTTTATCGCACCATTTTCGAGTGTCCGCAACTCCAGACCGCTCCCGTTTCTTCAAAGGAAATTACTATTTTCCATACTACACGGCATATTTCTGCAACGATATACTTTCTTACTGTCAGAAAGAAAGGGAGAAACAAGTTTTCCTTTTCTTTTCCCAATAAAGATGCCAGGCCGACATATCCATCTCTTGCTCACTGAGTCAGTATATGTATGTATTTCACAAAAAAGTACTTTTGTAACATGGGTAATGGACTTGAATGCTTCGCTGTTCGCTATGGGAGAAATAAGCTACCAGTTTACCTTGGGGAGCTAGCTAGGTGCAGATTCATGCATGTCAGACATGACCGACTCGATCCCTTGAGAATAATCGATGTCATAACAAGAATGTCCTCATCTTAAAACAATCCCACGAGTCATTAGCAGCATTTTTGACTCGCCATTCGGGTATGGTTCGGTCCGGTTCCTCTAGCTTGTAGGCTCTAGCAAATGGGTCGCCATCGTATGGTATTCCAAGTGCTCTAAGAGTCTTACCAGAAATGACAGGCTACGACTTCAAGTATGTACCCGACTATCTGGAACTAGTAAGATCCAAGGTTATATATCTCACCACCATGTACTGCTGGGCTCTATGCAAAAATATATACTAGGTATACCCAGTATGTAGTCATGATTGCGCCTGAAACGACTGAGATTCCTACTCCAAGTCAGATCTTCATTACAATCTTCAGACTATACACCACCCCATGTTACCCAATCCCAAGACTTGATTTGCCCATACCTAAACGCCTTCGCATTTCACGAATGACAACGAACTGACAGAGAGGGCATGTGGATTAAGCTTTTGCAAACCATGGGAACTTCTTCTTGGAAAGATCTTGCACAGTACCCGAGGTGCTCTCAACCTGGACGCTTCTTTGATATATGTCCTATTGATGTTGTTAGTCTTGCAAAGAAGTCCATTTAAGATGAGGGATCGTACATCTTCATCTGTTGGCATTAAGCAATCCAATATTAATTCTCTAGCAGTGTCATGCTTGGAGAGATTAGGGTATGGTGTTGTTTGGCTCTTCATTATGGGCAAGATAACCTCCCCAAGAACTTCAAACTTCTTCCAATTCAATCGGTCTCCTTGGGGTCCAACAAATGTTATACTACCCTCTTCTGCCGACACAAGGTCTCGCCGGTGTAGGGGAATGAATGGAATGCGCGGCAGAGGTGAATTCTCCCATGCTAAACGGTAAGCAAAATGCCCCTTCTGTGTACCCATCAGAAGCACAAGACGAGCAAATCGTTTCTGTACCTCAGCAGGGACCAGCGCTCGTGTTTGTGAGAGACGATGAATTGCAGTTCCGTTGATACCCGCGAGCACCGCTGCCAGACCATTGTAGTTATTCAGCTGTCTCAACTTCAATGCGATGTGCATAAACTTCTCGAGCATCTGTGCTCGGTGCTTTGCCTTGTCTCGCATGAGAATCATGTTTGACACCCAGGTGGCAATGTGATTGAAATGGAATATCATGCGATTGACGTTTCTCATCGCCTTGCATTGTTCTTTTTGTTCGGAAGACAAGCTGACATGACGAACGAGGTCACGTATACGGATAGACGAAAACATAATCCAATCAATACGGGTCATCTCATCCGCAACATCGTCGTTTGCAGTGTCCATGAATATGTGATACCGAAATTTGGTGAGAGGAAGGGTATAAGATGGGACCATGGTGGCGGCCTCGCGCTCATAATCCTGATACGAATGAAATTGGAAAGAGTGAATCTTGGAAGGTAGCCCGTTCGGGTCGATGGTACTCATAGCGGAACCGGCGGATGGTCGTCGATCAATCCCGCTATCCATACTCAGATTACTGAAACTTCCTTGAAGCTCGTTCATTTGTCTCAAGTGATCTCTGTTGGCATTAGATGGTACCTCACCGCCAGATTGGAGCTCTTCTGCATCCGATTTAGCCCAGCCGATGTCATCGTCTTCAAGCACGCTCTCCAGGAGGGTTTTGTGCATTTGAGCCGCGGCAGCCGAAAATATAGGTTCACCCGAGAGACGAGTGACGAAATCATCTAAATGTCTCCTGATTGTCGGTCGTGCAAAGTCGTTTGGATACGTTGCTACCCACTTGGCAACAGCCTCAATGTACCGTAGCTGTGTAGACGTTTTCGTGAGATAATGGATCGTCTTGTCATCCCGTGCAGCGTCTAGCCGGGCTGAGATTGCCGTGAATAATTCCAATGGTGTGGCAAATTTACGATAAAGACAGAAGAAAACATCGGAAAAGTTGATGTCTAACCGCGAAAGGTGTGGCGCTAATAGCCGATCGACCAGTTCATCAAATGTCACACCAGGCCGTCTTGAACCACGCTCGAACAGGAACTCGCTGTCTCTTTGTAGCAATGGTATATCGTCCGAATATCGGTTGCTCATCGACTCCATGTCTGAGTCCTCGATCTCCATCGAGTTGAGGTGCTGGGGCCGATCCAGCCGAACACCAGGACTTCGAAGCATACTGTGAACTGTCTGCGTCGTATCATCTTCATCTGGAATTTGGCCACCCAACAAATCAACACGAGGAGCTCTGGAGTGTCTATAGTCGCTACTGGCCTGGCCAGCTATGTAATTGCGCAGTAGGGACATATCAGAGCTTGCTCGGCTGTGCTTGCTCTGCTGGCTGATAGGTCGTGGGAGATTTTCGGGAGGTGCGTCGAGATGAGCCTCCGAGGCAGCTCGTCGCCTAAAACCTGAATTCTCTGAGTTTTCGAGATCTATTATTGAAACGTTCTGTTAGCGCGGGAAACCCCTCAAGAACTCATGAATTCGATAACGGGGAAACAAGTAAACTACTATCCCGTATAGACAGCAGAAACTTTGGGGTTGCATATTACGATGAAAGAGTGCTCACCCTGAGACTTGACCAAAATGGCTTTGAGTAGTGTGTACAGCGCCATCCTCGCAGTCTCCGGTATGTTGAATGATGTTTTGAAGGTAGCAAGGCATGATTGGCAGGCGGCAGCGACAGCCTCGGTATCGATGTGTCTTGAAGATTCGGGGTTGTCGCACTTGGTGGCAACTAGAACAGCGGGGAGGGACGAGTTCACAAGGGCATCTACTATACTTCAGTACTGTCCAGGCTGAGATTTATACTAGTATAGACGGGCTTACTGAGAGTTTGGGGCAGCTCAATAATGCTGTCCCTGTTCATGACATCGTAGAGAAACAGGACGCCATTGACACGAGGAAGGATGGTGCCACCCATTTGTTTGGGCCATTGAACCTGGCGATCGGGGTCTACATCAAAATATTCGAGATCCAGCTCGAAGAGAGTGACGGCGCATGGGATGTTGTCAATGACGATGCGGGCGGTGGTTGGATTGGGGCCGGGAACACGGGTCAAGGACATGGCTTTCTGGATAAAATGGGACTTGCCCACTCCATTGGCGCCGATGACAGCAATGTTAAGACCCTCCATATTGTCGGCCCGAGAAAGAGGGAAAAGACGACGTGGAGCAATGGGTGATGTTCTGTGGCCGTTGTATAGCGATAACGGCCGCTAGTGGTGTGTAATTCAACACCAACGGACCATGACAATAGTCGGAGGTCGGCGTATTCGTTGGCGAGGAGAAGTGGTCTTCAGACGACGAGAGGGCGCAATGCGGCGCAAAGAGTCGAATTAACCCGGAGGTAGGTATGTACGTAAATAGATATTCGGAGGATCGCAGGTCGGCCGACGTTGGGAAGATTGATAGCGGGGAGGGGAGATGGCGGTGACAAGCCTAAGGACTGAACGGCGTTCCCAAATACTCAGCAACAGCCATGCAAGGGAGTTTGTTTCGAACTCTTGATAGGGAGGATTGGTGAGTAGGAGAACAGGACAGGACATACGTTTTGAGGGTTCCAGATGGAGCTGAGGGGCGAAGCGGGATCGTTTTAGGGGTTTGCTGCCTCTTGCTTGCTGCACCCTCGAGACCGCCTCCTCTCCAGCTTCTCTTCTCTTATTCAAGACCTAATAGTCGCGTAGAAGGTATGTTTCAATTATGAGAATATGAGAGGGATTATGTACAATTATAGTTTGGCCATCTTGATGGTTGTAAACGGGGCCAAATTCCAGGTAGACAGGAATAGAGTAGTATATGTATGTATATTATTACTCGGTCTATCTGCATCTGTTTTCCGAAGAGTGGGGGTGGGTGAGCTTTTGTTGGTCTCCTCTTCCTCTTACTTGGTGGATATTGCCGGTGTTTGAATGTCAATAAAGCTACCGACTGCCAGAGCATTCGTTTTCTTTCTTCGATCGGCGAACACTCCTATTACATGAACTCACCAGGTCCTGTGAAGCGCTTGGCAGATGCAATCATTCTACAGGAGGCCAAGGAGGTGAGCCGAGTGTGATCACAACCCCTCCTCGTGTTTCTAGCCCCTTTTCTAACTTGGTAAGTCAACTTACTATCCCTACGGAGTATATAACTTTGCCTATATTTATCCTACTAACACATCCTCGTTTTCTCTTTCGTCTTTTAATCAGTCGTTTCTTTTTCTTGTCCCATGCCCACGTGCTCTGAGCAAGCTACCGTGGCTGTCGTCATCCTGCCAAGTATTTCCGCATTCCGCTGTAGACTAAGCTTGTCTACATGCGTAAATCTGGAGAAGACGAGTATTGAATTAGCCCAATACAGGCTTCTATTAGCGGCCTATAAGCCAAAAGGAATCCAATAAGTGTCGAACCATCTCTCGACGCCACATGCGAGGCCGACTTGTTAGCTCATCGTCTCCTGCATACCACTTATGTACACAGTTTTCTATTAGGCCAGTCGTTCCGAGCCTTGCTTGTGACCCCTCGACTCCCCACGTGGACAACCCTGCCAATAATAGTCTCGCACTGCATCCCAATCCGATGTCCGTAGACCCTGGGGTGATAAATCGATACATTTGCACATGCACATTCAGCTCGGCTATCCTACATCCTCATCCTTCCTGTTCCTCACCTGTATACTCAGATCCTTCCCCGATGAGGGGCTCTAGTTTTTGGTATCCTAGGTATTTGTTTATCCTCGAAAAGGCTCGTGTAGAGTATGATGTTGAATATTCAGCCGCTTGCCGCTAAAGATGCCATCCATGCATGAGCTGCAAGGATTATTCCACCTACCTTTGCTTCAATCATGGTTGCAAACATAGGCTGACGAGAAAGCCAACAGTATGCTTCCACATAGTTACTTTTGACCTGAAGTCTAAAATATTATAAGCCGTCTTGTTTCTCTAATAACTTGCAGTGACTTTTGTTTGATAGGCTGATCTTAGATTGCGGACTTATGAGTGTGGTTGAAGCACAAGTTTGTCTAATTAACTAACTACCAATGGTTGATGCAGAGTCTAGTTTTAATGGTTTCTTGGCATCTATACACAAGTCAATGGTCATGTCAGTATATACAGAGAATACATAAAGTCTTCAAGAGCAGACTAAGTCTTCCTTAATTTATATTCTATCACATGAATAGAAAACCAAAAGATTAAGGCTTCGGAACAAAGGCATTTATCCATATGTCAATACAAGCTACAAAGTGAATATCTGACGAAACCCAGTTCAAAACGGCAATATTCACTCTCTTCTTTTGCTCCTCCCCTCTCCGATCTTTGCTATGGACAAATGAAAAGATGAAAGGTGCAGATGGATGAAGTCAAGGTTTGGGAGGACGCTGTTTTATGTTGTCAAGTCAGTTAAGATGGTCAGCTACAAAATTGAGGTAGCTGTATACACTTGACAATCTCGTTTGCTCTCCGAGAGCTAACCAATATCCAGCAATAAGCTACATTTCATTGCCTACATTTGTAATTATTGCATTAATGAATTGGAGAGATTTTTGCAGAGTGAAATGGACGACCGTCCAAATTATAGTCTTGGACTTATAGCATAGCATAGAACAGAGAAACAATCCGCAACTCCCTTATATATGAGGAACAGAATTTAGTTATGGCTTTACGCACCAAAGTTTTCCATTCTATCCATGATTCGCCTATTCGATCCTGTTCGACGCTGGCTAGAATGGCGGGGTATGGCTCACGTTCGAAGTTCTTTGTCTACACGGATACCACTGGCATGGAGTTACAAGCTAAGTGACTGTGCCACATGAAGGAGGAACAGAATGTGACCTCAAATCTGGTTGTAATGCTCGGTAGATATACAAGTAAGGACACACCGCTCTATGCTTGAAACCGAGAGCATACCTTAGCCGTGTGACAAAGCTCCATGCCTGAGGCAGACAGTGATCAAAAAGTGGTTGATAAAGGACATATCAGGTGAATTTTGAAGGTTAAGTTTGACCATCATTAGTCACGGGCCCCTTCCTGTTTGTTCTACTCCCCATCTAGTGATTCAAGTGCCAAGTGAATAAGTGATTGGATACAATCAAATAGGACGAGGTCGTTTGCCCTTCCGTGCCTAGTGGTACGGATGGTTGCACGGAGCATGCTTTATGTCTTATTTCATGTACTTATCCCACATCACCGACCCCGCTGGTTTATAGACAAGTCAAGCGTTTGAAATTCCTCCGTTGTGTCGATGCTATTCATTCTTGCATTCTTCATGGAAGCCGCCACTGCCATTGTTCAGAGAGCATTTAGATATTCAATGGTATCTCCCAGTGCAATAATGAGGGTAGTCACAATGTGTGTTCTAACAGGGAGAAGGGAACATCCTCGGCGACTACAAAGCGTACCCCACCGTCACTGCCTTCGCACCTTCCTCACTGCCAGGCCAACCTATCGATCGTCAACAGCTGAAGGTTCGCAGTTTCCTTCCGCTTGCCGACAACATGGCCTCCTCTGAATCTGCCACGATGGAGGCTCCCATCTCGCCGACCTCTCCCACCTCCACCACATTTCCCACCTCGGTATCTCCCACCACTTCAGGTGATGAAAGCTCCGCTCCCACCGACAAGATGCCGCGCCACAACCCTCTTGGTAAAGCGTTCCTCACCAAGCGCCCAGAGATCGATTTGAGTGCCATGCTCAATCATGAACAGCTAAAGCAGCTCAACGTCATCATGACAGCAATCATGGATGACATGCAGACCCAACTTCGTGATAATTTCGACAAGCTGATCGTACCTCGGGTCGAACCGACCGAAGGCATTGTTGTCCCCAAGGCCATTACCCTCTCTGTGCCCAACCCACGGAGCGATAAGTATCGCGGCCAGTACGGCGATATTGGACTGCCCCTTGAGAAACTCGACTTTGACGACCGTGATGCTCTGAAGCGAATTATGAAGCAACAACCTGCTAACCCAGACCCCTTAACACCCAAGCCCACGTTAACCATTCCCCGATCCGCTGAGGAGGCCACCGAGAATGCCAAGAAGACTGAGCTCGAGCTTGTCACATCGAGCCTTTCCGAGATGAAGCGTGATGCCCTAGGCCACTTTGGCAAGTGGCGTGGAAACGTCTTTAAACGTCTCCATGAGATTGTCATCAAGCATGGTGGTACTGGTGGCAACATTGCGCGCCAGCCGCCCCAGCAAGCTCGAGGCCTTGGTGCTGTTAGACGAGGCTCCATTGCCAGAACCGCCAGTAAGTTTTCCTATGCAGGCGTCGTATGGGACATGACAGAGCCTCATTTCAACATGTGCACCACCGGATTTCATGACACGTTCTCCCCTCCTAGAATGCCCCCATGCTCATTTCAACAAGAGAAGTCTAACAGGGGCTGCAGCACCCGTCAAACCCGTCATGGCATGCCAGTCATCTCGGGATGCATCCAACACACTGCACATGGAGCAGTTTCCTGCCTTGTACACTGCTCTTTGTCAGGCTCCTAAAGAGAAGCGTGCCTTGATTCTGCATACAATGCTCCTCATGTTTCTTGGGTTGGGTCAGTATCCCACATACTCGCGCACGGCTCTCCTGAAGCTTGCTACTGCATTACATATACCAACATTCGTGCTATTGGACGACGAATTCCGAATCTCGCAGGGCTTGGCCCAGATAATCGAAGGCATCTCCCCCGACGAAATTGCGCAGAGACGAGCAGAGGAGGCGAAACCCCACAAGCGCTGGAGAAGTGGAGGTGTTCAGACTCCCGTTCCGGTGGTTTTCTCCGACATTCTGGCTGATCCTCTGATTATCGCTGGTGCTGGCACAGTTTTCGGAGGTGTTGGACTCAGCGCCAAAGTGACCGCAACTTTACTAGGCGGTGTTGGTTCAGCAGAAAGCACCGTTCCTGTCGGTACCTTGTTCGGGCTGTATGGAGCTCGACAGGGCGGCAAGGCAATGGAGGCATACTCAAAGGATGTCCAAGACTTTGCTCTGATGCAGATACATGGATATCCTCAGACAGAACTCATCGACCCCAAGGATGTACCAGTAGAATATCGTCGCATGCGTGCGACTTTCGCAATTAGCGGATGGACAACCGCGAAGAATGATTTTCAATACCCCTGGAAGATTCTCGGACAACAGACTGAGGCCTATGCCATGCGATGGGAACTTGACTCCCTGAGGAAGATCGGTGATGCTATCCGAACTGTGACCACGAGCAGAGTTTGGAGCGGCATCAAGGAAGAGATGGCATCACGCACTGGTAAGAGGTACCTACAAATGAGTAATACGTATTGCCTACTGATTTTCCTACAGTCTTCGGTTGTTTGACTCAATCCCACTGGCCAACGGATCTCGTCAAGGCCAGCAAGATTCTAGACAATCCTTGGACCGTTGCCATGGTCCGCGCCGAGAAAGCTGGAAATGTCCTGGCTGAGATTCTCAACAATAAGGTTCAAGGAGAGAGATCGGTTTCACTTATAGGCTATGGCATTGGTGCTCGTGTAGTCTATTCGTGTCTGATGGCACTGTCCGAGAAGCGTTCCTTCGGCATTGTCGAGAACGCAGTTCTGTTCGGAGCCCCATGCCCTTCCGAGATCCATGCATGGGCAGCAATGAGAAGTGTCGTCGCAGGCCGTCTGGTCAATGTCTACTCCAAGACCGACTACCTTCTCAGCTTCATGTATAGGTCCTGTTCGTGGCAATACGGAGTCGCTGGGCTACAGCCTATCCAGGGAATTCATCGACTTCAGAACATAGATCTAAGCGACATCCTTGAGAATCATCTCCACTATCAGTTTCATATTGGCGATATCCTGAAGAAGCTAGGGTGGGAGGACATCAATTACGTCGAGGTCACTGAGAACCAGGCTCAGCTTGAATTGGCTCTGTATGAGGAGAACGGTGATGGCATCCCGAAACTCCAGCAGCGCAATGGCAATGTCATCCAAGACCAAAAGACTCCACAGCAGATGAAGCCTATGCCCAAGACGAACGGACTTGCCAAGACAAATGGAGCTGCCAAAACAAATGGTGTTGGGAAGTCCAATGGGTTCGCTAAGACGAACGGCTTTCCCAAGACCAATGGTAAGGCCGGATATCCGACAACCACGGGTGGTCAGCAGCATCCAGCTCAAGGCCGCAGAGCGAAAGAGAACGCACGACGTCGTTGAATGCCGGGCGTTTAGCTCGGGGTGGTGCGAGTATAACCTTACGAGTGTAAGGAATGTTGTATAGTATACAGACTGGCTAAAAGGGCCAAGGCTCGTCCTGAGGGTTCGAGCCATTATGTTATGTTTGTGTAATACCTATCACATGTGTAAATAGTTTTTCCTCTTTACGAGGCACGCTCGCGCAGGCACATACCGGGGGTAGGTTTGTTACTGAACCCCATAGGACATAAGTAGTGTACGATCCGCAGTTATCATGAGATGCTCTCTCACGAATAGACGAATTCCCATGCCTTTTCTCTCTCTTACAGCTTCGATGGTGCAAAAGGGCAACCAAATTTGGTCCGAATCTACTCCACTGGGCTTTCTGCTGTCGAGGCATTCTTACTTAGATCCCCCTCCGCTCCTGACTACGAAATACCGACCTCCCACGGTCTCGCTCGCGCCACCCAGGACGTCCCAATCTTCCTCCTCATTCCGACTGTTCTCGTCTCTCACGCTGTCCACCACGCCACCATCATTTGTTGTTGACGTTGTAGTTGTAGTTCTTCGCCGTCTCGGTCTCTTCGCATGTCCCACGACATCCTCCGCATCCAATGCCTCCTGCAACTCAGCTAGCCCAATCATCTGCTCGCGCAACCCCTGAGCGGTCTCGTCGCGGATCACGCGTAAGGGAGTGATGTTCGTCGTGTCGATGCCCTGGATTGCGCGCACGAAATGCAGTTGCGAGGTGAGTGTTGCGAGCATTTCTGCTTCTTCGGTTTTGGACGTGGGTTGCGGGAGGGCGGAGAGCCGGAGGAGGTGGGAGAGGGTTTGCGGGGTTACGGTTGGTGTTGTGGTTTCTGAGATGGAGGTGGTGGATGTGGGCAGGAGTGAGCGGACGGACCAGGTTGGCTTGGAAAGGAGGGAGGATAGTTCTGATGGAGAGAGGTTTGTGGTTGGAGTTGGGGGAGGGACTCGCGATGGGCGTGTTAGGGTTGATTGGGTAGTTTTCTGCTGGTGAATTGATGATAGCCGCTTCCGAGAAGTTTGTAGTGCCTGGCAGCAACTGGGGCAGATTGTTGATCTCATGGTATCTATCTGTGGTGTTCGAGATTGAAGCTTGTGGTTCAGTGCCTTTGGAGAGGTTAGACGCAAGAGTGTGAGACTAATGTTGATTTGATGGGATTAATTGATGTCTCAGGTTAAAGTAGTTTGGTCGCGTGTCGTAGCTGCCGTCTTTGCGACGGAACGTGCCTGCCAGTTTGGATCTCACAAAGTCGACAGTCCCGGATAGCAGGCAGAACGTCTTTATTGAACGACCAAATTATAACATATTGAGAACTAGTAATAAGAAATCTACAGCTGAGAACCTGGTCACCAATGCTCACGTTAGACAAGAACAGTGAAGAAATAAAAAATAAATAAGACACAGAAAAGAGACAAAAAGATGAATATCATACAAAAATATGAAGTGACAAGAGTGGGACTTGAACCCACGCGGATTGCTCCACCAGGATATTGGTTGTTAAGGTGACCTTAACCTGGCGCCATAACCAACTCGGCCATCTTGCCTGTTCGATACGAATTGAGCTGCTTAATTTGAGGTAGAAAACTTGGGCAAAAGATCGAGCTGAATCGTTGATATCCACATGTGAGGGCTATTAGGTAATCAAACGGCCGGCTACGGGATTTAAGTGGGTCCCCGGGATGAGTGGGGCGGAAGACTTCGAGAAAAAGTTAAATTTGCCAACCATCTGCAACTGGCAGGCACCTGCGACTATGATCATTCCTTCTGCTATTATGACGCCGTGCAAACTGCACTTGTTGGAGAGTATAGCCGTGATGCCTTTGCATTGACCTCGGTGCACCCTTAATGGAAATGACTAGAGTATTACCCAGCATTGCTGAAACCACCTGATTAGAATCATTCTAGTTGCATGCAGTCCCTTGCTGTTAGTACCTATTAATGATAATAAATGTTACCAACAGAATAGCAGAACACAATGGCCAGGTGCCTTGGGTTACATCATTGCACTGAAACACGGCCTGGACACCCAATGTCATAGCTCCTACCCAGTCCCTGTGAAGTAGGTTTTACCGTGCTGAATCGTATTGGGGGCTTCACCCGAGCAGTGCCGCTTCTAGCCCGAGCCCAGCCAAAGCCTGGGCTGAACGACGACCCACCTTTGCATAAGTCTGAATGCCCTATCTCTTTGAATGTCAGCTCGGCTCCCCTCGTGCGAGCTACACCGAGAGCCAATCAGATCGTGCAGATACCTTAAACCAAGTGATCTGATTGGATGAAATTTCTGAAGCTGGGGTCTTGCCAATTGGAGCCGAGCTGACATTCAAAGAGATGGAGTAAAATTTGAAAACTTTGAAGCTACGTGCAACCGTAAATGCATGACGAAAATTGATAAATTAACCATTTCGTTCTGAGCGGACCGTCAATCGTCCAACTCGAGTTACCACTCCTTCATTCAGCATTTAAGATCTTTCTTTTTGGTGTAGCTCAGACATGATAAATTTGGTATTTTCTCAATAATTCAATTACATTTGTTTGATCCTGTTTTCTGTTCAAGCTTTACTGAGATGGAATGACTTCCTGTGGAGCGGCTTCTAGGGAAGCCAGTCCAAATGGTGATTCCCCAATTCGCGGGTCAGCGCTATGTGCTGAATGGTCCAAGCACAAAGTCACCATTTCAAACAACTACGGCGAAAAGTCCCAATGCCAGAACGTCAGTTCAACATAGAAGACGAATATGTAATCGATAAAATATATCTGTCAAAATATTGCAGCAATAAGAATTCTTGCCATAGCCACCCGTGGCCTACAAATGGCTAAGACTTCGCCCGTTCTGATGATGAGCTAGGGATGACAAGACCGCCTTTAAAACTGCCTGAATATTGGCATTTCCTGGCGACCTCTACATTAAGTAGATATGAGAGTATCAAGAATAAACTGAAATGGCGTCCACACTTACGTTTATCCTTATTCTTGTGTTGGGTTAGCGGCTTCCCCGGAAGTCGCCCCACCAGTTAGGTCAAGGACTGGGCGGAATTTTTGTTTACCGCGTGCCCAATTTGTCACCGCCTACCTGATTGACTGGTATGATGTACCAGCTGGTTTACCACTGTCAGTTCTTTTTAGAACTAATCGTGAGGGCCAGAATGGGATCTATGAATAGCTATGAAAAAAGGTTTGAAAATCGAATGCAAATCTTGGGTTCCGATACAAGTCATGACTCCTATTATGTACAGGCTATGGCTACCAAGTGGTGAGCCTACATTCTAGAGCTGGATTTCGTATATCAGATAAGGACAGACTTTATGCTCTATGTTCTGATAGCCATTAAAGCAGGTTTATATATATTCGCCGCAGCCAAATCAGCCTCATGTTCAATCTAGATTCAACCTTATCCAAGGTTGACATGAAAAGAACGAGCGGATTTCAATTCAGTAAGGGTCGTTATAAATTTGGATTTATCGAGCACGGTGGCTATCTACCCTTAAAGCCAACGACGGCCGTACCCTCAAGGCGGCCTGATAGACTTTAGGACCTATGTAGAGGCGGAACCGCGCATACTGTTATCCAATCTTGAACAAATTACAACCATGGAATGATGATGCCGTGGCCACAAGGCGGTACATTCGCTGCCGAATCCGCTTTCTAACGGGTGCATCTTGGCATGTTGCATACAAATGTTGAAATGTTGGTATGGAAGCCTCTAGGACTAGAGGTTCTAGCACCTAGAATTGGAGTCCCCTACGCCACGATTGCCCCACTAAATGGATATTCTTATGTGACCCTTACCCCATGAAACTTGGACAAGACCATCGATTAAGCTTGTTGTCGCAGCAGCTACTATGTCATCTGTAGTCTGTTGAGAGAACTTCTTCGGCAAAACCGACATTGTTGCAGGACACATAGTTCAATATACTCTTCGCGTACATCTACTTTCATACTATGAAGAGGCTCAGTCATGTGGGTGCCCCTTTCATCGTCTGCTTCACCATCCGGTCAGCTGAGGGTGTTGATGCGCGCTGGGAAAGGTGGATTAAGGGCGACTTGAAACGTTTCCGATTCTTTTGGCGCGAGAGATTCATTGGTCGAGTGATTATGACCACTCTCTTTGGGTTGAAGAGGCCTTGGTCGGTTATGTCGAGGTTGAGTCAGTGGCCTGATGCGATGGGTCAGTTTGGGGAGAGAGGGGGGGGGAGGTGCATTTACCAAGAGGTGTCGAATTCCGCTACAGACGGCCTTCACAATTTTGGGGCTGTAAAAAGTCGGTCTAGACACACTGATGTACAGTGGGTGCACAGAGACAAACCACGTTGACATTAATTCGTTAAGGAGGTATTGAAGTGCCATTATTGCCTATGCTGCTGCTATCGCGATCGAAACCTACCTACGTATGCTGGCTGAAGACGCACTGAAGTCTCGATCCTCTCTTTCGTTGCTCCAAATAAGCACATATAGGCATGAAAATTTCGCTTTTTGGACGAGAATACTACGGAGACTTGCACTTCATTATCTACACCCTGCCTAAGAAAACCCTGACCCGCCTGTGACCCCCTTGCGGCTTGGTCTACTATCTTGCAGCTTTGGAGACAATCAGAGAGCCAAGTCCTTAAGGGCAGCCTTGGCTAGCCTGATCTCAAGCCTCTGAGATGGGTTTGATTCTAGCATACCAAATGTAATTTCTAGGGTCCTCCTCTGAGTAGCGTTTCCACGCATGCAGATCGCGGCCAGCGCCTTCATAAAGTGAGTATGCTCGAGTGCAATGGAGCATGAGCAGTTTTCCTCTTCTCTGTTGAAACTATCATGAAGCCTTCTGTACCCTGACGTGCCTGCGACCAGTACAGCGAGCAATTCGGCAAAACAGCAACCAAGTTGCCAAATGTCAGATACAGGAGAGCTCTCCTTCTCTGCATGCTGCTCAGGAGCAAGATACACATATGTGCTGTCCGTATACTTCGTCATAGCGCCTTGCATGTGGATCTTACTGATGCCAACGTCAGTGATCATTGGAGTAACATCGTCGTTGTCCTGTTGATGCAGAAGAATGTTATCTGGTTTCAAGTCCTTGTGCTTGATTGAATGGCTGTGGAGATACTCGAGTGCATCAGAAAGCTCGTACATGATTCGGTACACCGGCCGATGTGATTTCGGATTCTTGTGCTCGAACCAAGGACATTGCTTTTTTCGAATCATATCGGAGGCGCCAAGGAATTTTGTCAACGTGTAGGGCGCCCAGGGCGCTATGATCAAGTGTATGGTATACTCGTCATCCTCCATGCAGAACGCTTCGATGTATCGAACAATGTTCTTGTGGGAACAGACTTCAAGCAACCCAATCTCCTTTAGAATTGGCTTCTTTTCCCTTTTTGAAAAGACATTGCAGAATGTCTTCATTGCTAAAAGCTCTCCAGTTCGACGGTGGATGACTTTCCGGACGGCGCCGAAACTGCCAGTATATACAGGGCTCGCAGCATCTTGTTTATAGGGCACATCGTCTGCTGCAGGGTACTTTGAGATGTATCGGGGGCGATTCGCTTCAAAGACGTGTTGGCAGAATTCTGCGATTGTCGGTCTAACAGACATTAGCAGGATGATTGTGTTATGTTGACCAGGCAACATACCTATGTCTTTCAAAAATTTGCTCTGCATGCGCCGCCGATTGAACGGGTTCTTGCATGAAGCCTTTAAGGATTGTGCCAAGCTCTTTGCCCATACGGACGTACCTTTCCTCACTGACTACTCCTGGTGTACCGGAGTAGTCCTTGGTACGTTTGAGGATGTGTCGAGATGCAAAAAGTGCATTCAGTGCACCATCTTGACCGTGCCGTTCTTCCTGGCGGTAAAAGTCAATCAAGTCCAATGTCTCCAGAAGCGAGACCTTCGTAGCCAGCAGGGGTGCAGCAATCGTAGTCAGGTCGAGGTTCGTACACTCGTGTCTGAGGCTATAGACTCGATCTTTCAAAGCTTGGATCTGCGTTGCCACGAGAACACCCAACGGATCGTTATCGGGGATAGGGTTTATCCATTGGAGGATGAGTCGGTCGCATAACCGCACACAGCGATCAAAGCATTTGATTATCGAAGCGTAATGATCTCCGTCTATACTTGTAGACGTGTTCAGCTTAGTTTGTAGCACCATGTTTCTTACTGGCAGGACCTTGGTAGGACTGGATCCTAAAAGAAGGCAACCAGCTAGGAACAGAGAAATCTAGGTAACCGCCCACGAAGGAGAATAGTAGGTATGAGTAATTCATGTTGGTGGTTCGCGGACCGTTTTCCGGGAAAGTTTCATGTACAGGCCCGCGTCACCCCTGTTCATGAAAACTGCAGGTCGCGTCACGCGTGAATTACCCTTTACAATAGGTCAACCAAGATAACTACTATCTACTATTTCGTAGATAGTCGGCGCTTTGATAATGATTCCAACGGTTACATGACTTTGTAGCTAAAGTTCCTCGAGGTTAGATGAGTACATGTAGCTATGGGCTTCTTTTTCAAGGTCCAAGTAGAAAACCACAGGCGACCAGTTTACCAGATCCCCCAGAGATTTTTGGAGCATGCCAAGGACACTAGTGCACACCCGGACCACTTCCCGGTGACCTCAGGGCAACGCTGTCTCGGGGATGCTGCTTAAGTAGTGATGATGAGAAGTCCTCCTTATAATTCTACAGGGCATTCAACGTTCTCGCCCAGGCTACGCGGTTTTTTGGGTTTTTCTTTTTTCCTTTTGGTGCTTGGCGCTGGTAACTCTTCCGATTGTTTATAAATGTTGGCCTCTGATTGGCCTAGGACCTCCTGCAGGCACGACTTGAGGTTAAGTCTCTTTTTTCGTACTGTGCAGATATGCGACAAAGAACCCTTACTCCTAACCCAACCTACTGGGGCGTGGCACGAGTAGTTGGTGGTTATCAGTATTTTAGCCACATCAGTAGAATAACCACTTTTTCAACACATCGTCAATTATGGCGCTTTTGCAACCTATGTACGCCATTATCGTCGATAACCTCCATGGGTTCGAGTTGGCCACTTAATCGCACTGCTCTGGCTTTTTTTGCAGCTTCAAAAAAGAACGATTTTTACGAGTTACGTGACTTTCTATCCGTTGTTTCTATCACTCGCGGAGCCATCCCCACATCATCATCGGCGCGTTTACGCACCATTGCCCTGCCATCTGCCACTGTTAATACCCCTCCCGATTGCAATGGGGTGTTTTTTACCCTCCGACGTTGTTTTGCGAACTGTTGGGCGTATTCTGTCCTTCCGAGGTCCCGTTTAACCTGGATCATCTCGGCAGTGTTGGTTAGACCCCCCTTGATAAAATTGTGAACCTGGTCCGCGGATTCTTCGTCGGAGGACTCTATGTCCACCATTTTATCCTTAATAAGGTGTGCTACCTTACACTGGTGCCTTAGTGTTAAGGGGGTATGCGCTGGAGGGCTAGAAACAGCTGTGTTGGTGGCCGGGGGGTAGCAATACGAGCCTGACGATCTTCCACTTGTGAGAGTACTACCAGAGGGCTCCAAGGACAGATGCCAGTTTTCTCGAAGCTCCTCTTGGTGGAAGACTCTCTGAAAGCCTTCCTGCGCACGTCTTCAATGCAGGATAGGAACTCCAGCTTCCCAATGTTGCTTAACCCATCGCGGACCATGATTTCCAAGGCCTTCGTATGCCAGTGCTTCAACGGCTGGAAAAGCACAGCATCCAGCGGTTGTAGCAGGTGTGTGAGATGAGGCGGAAGTCCAAAGGGGATGACATTATTAGCGTCACAGTACGCGATGAATTCCTTCGTGTGGTGGGATCCATGGCCATCCAGGATAAGGAGTCTTTTTGCCCCAACAACACTCTTTTCCGTATGCTTATCGAAGTGATATAGCCACTTCAGACTCAAGTCATCATTCGAATACCCGGCCGGAGATGTCGCGATAATACTTTGTTCGATCAACTCTTCGAGTTGGTACCAAGGGGCTAGGTGAGTCTTGCCGGAGAGGATAACATATAAGGGGATGAAACGGCCTGCCGCTGATACGCATTCAATCGCAGTAGCTGACTCTCTATTTTCCGGGTTGCCAAAGTAGTGTGCGCGCTTCCTTTTGGTAATAATGAAGCTATCGTTTCCCTTGCAGAGTAGAAAGCCCATCTAATCCATGTTTCAGATATCCTCCGGAATCACCCCATCCTCGAATAAGACGGCTCTGAGCTTCTGGAAGTACTCGTTGATGGCTTCAACGTTTTCAGAGGATTGATGGGCAGCATCGAGCTTCTTCTGGCATTAACGGAGGTAGCTATAGCGCTTACAAAACCGCGTTGACTAGTGTTTTCCAACCGTGGGTGGTTTAACGCCCCGGGGGTTGACTCTGGCTTTGAGGATGGAATTGGCACAATCCCTGACCAAATCGTGGTTCACGCCGAGGTTAATACGATCGAGACGGTAAATGTAATTGTACAGAGCCTTTTCTTCTGACCTCGTAAGCTTTAAAAACAGCTAGATTTTGTAATCCAACTGCTTTGCGCCCTTGTAGCCTAGACCAGAGTTAGCCCCTAGGAACGTCGAACTATCTAGCGACGGTGTTGAATTTTGCTTCCGAGTTCTAAGAAATGTACGCGAGAGCTTCACGAAGCTAGCCCTCATTCTTTTTTGCCATATTAATAAGTAGTAGTTAAGAATTTTAAACATCTTTGTAAAATTTCTGGTACAGTGACTAAAATACTGATAAGGACCAACTAGGGTTGGTGGTTGCCCACCTTCCTAACCGACCTAGTGGGGTATGGTACGAGTAGTGAATCGTCTGGAGCGGGGGGGGGGGGGCAGTACGACCCGGCGGCTCGACGGTTCCGTTTCTCTTTAAATAGTGCACCGGTAAAGCCGACCTACCGATAGCAGAATGGTGGCCAACAACACCCGGGCAGCAGGTACAAGGTAGGTAGAACATACTGAGCCACCGCACCGATCAGCAGCCGCTCATTCCGCACAGAAGTCGATCTTTCGGAACCCGATCTTTTCCCGGTAGGTGTTTTCCTGCCGGCTGCTACTCTGGTCGATATATTCAAAGACGACCTGTTGCTCGTCTTTGCCCCACGTATGGGAGAGTAGAGCGTAAGGTGGGATATTATCGACAAGGTTCTCGGTCAGCTTAGAACTTCCGTCGTCTTGCCGCTGCAGGAGGCGCATGGTCATATGTTCGTTAGTATGGCTAAGACAAGAGGCTTTCGAGACGAAGGGTCGCCATCGTCAGGGAACAAGCTGAGACTGCGTGGACTGAGGGGTTTAGGCATATCCCTTGGGGGCTGAGCGTTCATTGCCACGTGGCCATGGCACGCATTCTTTTATCTTCTGCATCACGCAGGTCAATATCATCTTTTCCAAGTCGACTAATTGATATATTGTCTCAACAGCACGATATGGCTCTCAAAGATGCCTTGTTGATTCTTTATAAGTACGTAGAGTATCTATATGTTTAGCACAGTGGATAATTCTAGGTTGTCTGCTTAGTCATTTCCGCTCTGTGAACCTAACGCGACTTATATACGAGTTGTTCGTCTAGTTTGTAATGCGTCTAAGATACGGGACGCGTTCAAGCCGCAGCTACGTCAAGGCATAGAAATCTATACATCTGCGACACAGCAATAAAAATCACGTCATATTATAATCCAAGTCCTCGCCTATTCAGTTTGTGCGGAAATACTTATTTAGAGCCATAAAACAGGGGCATGTGCCCTGCTCCTCTCTTACTTTGAGTCTCAGAGTTTCTAGGACGCCCAGTAGTGTTACAACATCGTATATACATTTGCCCATCCGACCAATAGATAGGTGCAGATCCATAACAGAGACTCTTGACTGTCCGCTATATCAATGTCTATTGTCTACGCAAACTGTTATTTGTAATCTACTCTACACGGACTATGATCCGACCGAAGAAGTGGATACGTACCAGTCTATCGGGACAGACCTGAGAAGTGGTAGCCAATAGAGCTGCAGCCTTTGCCGCCCAGCGTGCTTGTCACATCGTCGCTTGCCGAGTGAGGAATTCTGGATACGCCTAGGCAGGTACGGTTCGCAGGACCTAGACTCCCTTCCCTTCGACCAACGCACATCTCTGCTTGCCTATTCACAATGATTAAAAGTCAAAGATGTAGAGCATTGCTCTATCTATTGATATATGTAAATTGATGGCCAGATGGCTCTCAAGGCTCCCGGCCAGAACGCGTACCAGTACGATGCCTGTAGCCTTACCAGTCCAGTGCTGTACTGATCTGGAGGCGTACTACTACGGGCCCCATACCCGTACCAGCTCAGCGCCGTACTGGCACAGAGACGAACTGGTACGGGGCTCACAGCTGTGCTGGCACGGATATCGTACCAGTCCACGGTCCGAATCCGTGCTGGTTCAGTTACCGTTCCAGTACATGATTATATCGCATACTGGTTTGAGGATGTACTAGGCGCAGATCGTACTGGTCCGTGGCGGTAAATTGTACAAGCACGTCTTTAGACCAGTACGACACTGGATTAGTACAGCAGCAGACTTTTACGCCCTCAGACCACGTCCCGAGCCTAAGCACACACGGGACGTGACGGTCGACGTACTTATGCCCGCCCCCATAAGAGTGGGTCCTTTAGTTCTTTGGAAAACGAGCACCCTAAAGTGACAAGTTCCGCTGGCTTCGACCTCGAGATTGGAACGAGTATTGATCTCGACAACTTTGGCTATCTAAAACAACTTGGAAATGGAATTCCCTACTTTTTACTTTTGTTATGATATACCGAAATAACCTTAGATAAAGGACGAGTGTCGCTTTGGGAAATTTGTCTTCTAAGTTACTTTTCCCGTACGTGCCCCTCTATATCAATATACTATCATCAAGTTCTACCTTCCTAACCTAAAATATATAGTGAAAGGTGTAGAAACAAGGCAATATCGCTCGCTGTTTTCACGAATACTAACTGTAGCACAATTTCACTATCAGCTCCTTAGCAAAATCACCATCCTCGCTCACAAGGTCTACAGGGAAATTTATCAGCTCATAGAGTGCTCTAGCTTAGCATGTGTAAGTTGAGTCCAACAATGGGTTGGTTATATTTAATAACTGATAGCTGGCATGTGTCTTTGTGATTAATGAGGTACTTTCTTGAGGGGTTTTCAACGTGAAGTCGAGCATGTTAAATTGGCCCTTAGCACTGCAGTGACCATTGCCTAAAGCCTAGACACAGGACTTTATATACTTTTCGCCATCTCTTTGAACAAGACTCCCATTATTCCTAAGCCTCAGCTTTATCTGTATCTTTACTTGCCCAAAGAACTCCCCGACTGGGCTAGCCTATGGCATGCAGGATGTGATGATGTCCGATTTTGTGCCAGTATCTTCATACATCTGCTGGATCTTGTCCAAGTAGTAAAACCCAACCAGGCAGTCTATAGCAATAGCAGCTTCCTTCGAAAAGCATCCTTCATGAGGCTAGTTGGTATATTGGACTTCGTCACGCCGAGTTGCTATGTCCAGGTGTGTAATTTAAGATGCGCTGTTTTAGACTATCTTCAATGCCCATATTTATTTATAATTGAAGTGACAGTCTCGCCGTTATGTACCCGACTACCGAGTTGTTGTAACAGACTAACATCCGCAGACATATGAGCCTGGAAAGCCATTGCCACGAAATACAAATTAGCCCGCTGTGCTAATAGAGGTTCATGACTTGATATCAAATCCAAACCTCTATCTGGCCACTGGTAGCTGCAGCAATGCCCACTGCTTCAGTCAGGTTATCTGCTACATCCTGATAGCATTCTTTCATTAAAAAAGCCATAATCTCTTAGCCGCTTTGCTTGTTGCTGGCCACGGCCTTGAAGATGTCTTCGGTGATCTTGATCTGGTCGCCCTTTGTTTCCAAAAGGAGCGCTATCGAGTTCTCATCACAGGTTTTTACAAAAAAAACACAAGACTTCTTTCGTAGTTTCGATCTAGCGGCTCTTCTTCTTGAAGAGCAGCGCCATAACTTCTTTACCGCTGCCCCAATTTTTTGGCTGCAGCTGTATTTCAAGTTTAAATAGCTAGTCATAAAGCATTCGTTATTAACGCAATCGCCATGATTTGTGCACGTTTCCTATTATTTTTCTACCTTTGCCAAAGAGGGTCGAAGGGGGACTGGTGAATTTATATTAGAGCTCGTCTTCATCGAGTCCTTGAAACATGTTTTTAAATAATACCAATGTTTAAATATGCGAGGGGCAAAGTAGTGGTAATGTTTTCCGCTATATACATCTCCTTGATTGTGAAAGGAGATCGTTTGGTGAGACCGTTTTTCCTATGTATAACTGTTAAGTCATGTCCTTAGTCTACAGCCTGATGACTGACTGAACCGAGCCTGAGATAGAGCGGCGATAGCGCTAACCCGTTTCGTCGAAGCCTTGGCATTTGGTAAAACGAGGTACCTAGCCCCGCCATACCTCTACGACACCACCCGCTGTACAGTCCTAAGCTCAGCCACTTTGTTCTTTTATCATCGGCCAACACCACGTCATCGCACAACGTATCCTCAAGAAGCGCATTTACGATCTCTTCCTTTTCTTACGTTCTTCCTTAGACACATATACACAATTCCATACTGTTCATCATGTCTGGCGACCCCCGCGCGTTGCTGCAGAAGGTCAGATCTCATAACACCCCACCAAACCCTCGCCTCATCTCAAGCTGACATATCTTCCTCGATACAGGCAGACAAAACCATGGCTTCGGCCGGAAGTGGTTTTAGTTTCTTCGGAGGACGTGAGGACAAATACATGACCGCCGCCGATCTATACGTCGAAGCCGCCAATGCATTCCGGATGCAGGGCCTCCTGCGCGAAGCCGGCCAGACCTTCGAGAAAGCTGCCGCTGTCCAGGGCAACCAACTCAAAGAACCCGACGATGCTGCCAATACCTACGTCGAATGTTTCAAGGTGTACCGTAAAGAAAACCCCCAGGATGCGGTGAGGTGTCTCGAGTACGCTATCAACCAATACTGTAAGAAGGGCAACTTCAGACGGGCGGCTCAGCACAAGGAAAACATGGGAGAGGTCTACGAGAACGACTTGGGTGATAGGAAGAACGCCCTGGAGTGCTACGAACTTTCTGCGAAGTGGTACGAGGGAGACAATGCCACAGCGTAAGCCAGCTCTCGATACCTGCTATACAGTCTCCTGAAATGACATGCTAACTCACTAATTATAGATCCGCCAACAAGCTTTACCTAAAAGTGGCAGACATCGCCGCTCTCGATGAGGAATACGCCAAAGCCATCGAGCTGTACGAGAAGGTGGTGGGAGTGTACATCGCCAACAATCTGATGCGCTACTCGGCGAAGGACCTCTTCCTCAAGGCGGGTATCTGCCATCTTGCGAGGAACGACCACTCGAGGACGGAAGATGCGCTCAACAAGTACAGAGATATGGACCCGACATTCACCAGCACTCGGGAGCATCAGCTGTTGGTAGATCTCCTTACTGCCATGCAGGCGTCAGATACGGATGCCTTCGAGAATTGCTTGTTCCTATACGATCAAATGTCAAAACTCGACAAGTGGAAGGCCGAGATCCTGCTCCGGATAAAGAACAACGTCACAGTCGAGAACGAGGATTATTCATAGAGGGGAGTGGGTAGTTCAGATGAATGGAGTTCCGGCTGGGTTTTGTTTGAACAGGTGCTTATATTTGGGGTTCATACCTACTGCTTTCCTCGGTGTTGCAGTTTGTGGAGATGTTTTTCAGCCCTCTCAGTTGAGACAACGGTCATTGTATGTTTAGACCGAGAGCCTCAAATATCAGTCTTACTCCATGAAAAGCCCAAAGCTCTGAAACTTCCAAATTTATCAAGCATTGAACGTTGGTACATGTGAAAGGGTAGACGTAGTGAAACTGGGCAGCTTTCCTCAGTGGGCAGGTGGGGGTTGAACAGCAGAAAGCGTGGGGCTTCTGCGATAAGCTCTCGATAACAGCGGCAGGCCAAAAAATTCCAAAATTCTTGGGACTTGACCCTTCAGTAACAGCCCACCTTCGAATTTCTTGACGAGATTGCTTGTTCACCCTCGTCAAGATGGCTACTCTAGAGGAGAAGCTAGACAAGATTCGGTCCCCGAATCTTCAGAGCCAACAACAGGTGCGAGCCTCCAAGAAAGTACCCAAAATCAAACACTGACTTTGCTCAACTAGACGGTCGTTGTTCTGAAAGCCGTCGAGGAAACACTTCAAGAACAGGGCACCTCACCCTCACCAACCGGATATTTTGCCGCCCTCCTGGCCCTGTTAAATCAAGCTACAGGAAGTGGCCAAGTCAACAAGGAGATCACCCCCGCCGTCGTCTATCTACTCGATGTCGTGACACCCTTCGCGCCTCAACCCCTCCTTCGATCCAAATTCACCCAGATCCTATCCCTACTTGCGCCAGTACTTCTGCTGTCCGATACAGATGCGCCGCTCTTAAAGCCATCTGTGGGATGTCTCGAATCCCTACTCCTTGCCCAGGACTCAGCAGCCTGGAAATTACCCGCTAGTGAAATCAGTCCGCGAAGGGCAGTCGCTGGTCTTCTACACCTCGCCTTAGATCACCGACCCAAAGTTCGTAAGCGAGCCCAGGATGCCTTACGAAAAGTTCTTAAAAACCCGCCTCCGAGTCCTTCGCTTGATCATCCAGCCGCCGATCTCTGCGCCGAAACCGCCATGAATAGCTTATCCGAGGTGGCTAGCAAAGCCGCATTGTCTAAGAAGCAGAAGAAATCGGCGGCCGGGGAACATGATCCAGCCCTTATACACGCCCTACAGCTCGTGAAGACTATAGCTTCAGCAAGTGGAGGCTGGCCAAGCAAGAACCTTGAATCTCTATGTGAGCTGTTACTGAGTATCGCTAAGAGCGGTAACGAACATATGACTATGGCCGTCTTCGATATTTTTGAGATGATTTTCGAGGGGATGGCCGACGAATTTGCTTCGGCCAAGCTTCCTCGCCTTCTTGAAATCATTTCCGAGATGCGGCCTGCCTCTCAAGACACCCAGCTTCTTCCGCCATGGATCGCCATTCTGTCCCGCGGCTATGATGTTTCTGCTCAAATCGAACCCGAAGAAACTTTCCAAAAGCTGCCTAGTCTGTTCTCCATGGTAGCCGAGTTTATGGAGTCATCATCACATAACATCCGAGTGTCGGCCTCAGAATGCTTGATCTCTTTCGTAGCCAACTGCATTCCAGATCAAGTCATCATCGACCCCTCGATTTACGACGAGAAGACGCTTGAGAAGGTCGTGAAAGTTGCCGAAGGTCTATTAGGAGTCAAATATCAGGCGGCCTGGATGGAAACATTCGGTGTACTCGGAGCCATATTTGATGCGCTTAGATGGCGTGCCAATCCTATAATGCTTAATATTGCACGAACCATTGGTGAAATTCGTGGCAGTGATTCATTCACAGGAAAGAAGCAAGCGGATGAGATCATCGGAAGAGCGATACGCGCCATGGGTCCGGAAGCTGTGCTCTCGGTTCTCCCGCTGAACTTGGTCAAACCAGCTCCCGGACAACATGGCAGAGCATGGATGCTACCAATCTTACGCGATTACACATGTAACACCAACCTGCAACATTTCAGAACCGAGTTCATACCGCTCAGTGAGGCCATGTTCCAACATGTGCTTGATCACGGCGAGGCGGCGAAGACGATGGAAGTCAAGATCTATGAGACTCTGGTAGCCCAAATTTGGTCCGTTCTCCCGGGGTTCTGTGATCTTCCCCTTGATCTTACCGTTGCCTTCGACCAGAGTTTTGCGGAATTACTCGCCAATATCTTGTACAAGCAAACCGAATTGAGGCTTAATATATGCCGTGCTCTGAGAACCTTGGTCGAATCAAACCAGACGATCGCCACAGCGGAGGAAGGAGAAAGCCTGATCCTACAGAGCAGAGTTTCAAAAGCCGATGCTCAGAGAAATCTTGCTTATCTTGGAGGATTTTCTGGGAATCTCCTGGCTGTGTTATTCAATGTATACAGCCAAACCCTCCCTCAGTCTCGAGGCCCTATACTGCAAACGATCAATGCCTATCTCAGTATAACCCCCGAACAAGAGCTGGTTGAGACATTCGACCGCGTCAGCACCATGCTCGCAACTGCGCTTAGCGAGGCCAGCAATACCGAAGGCAAAACCAAACCTCAGAAATCGCAAGACAAGATGCCTTCGACCGGTCAAACACTGATGGATTTGGTCATCACTATGTCTGTTTACTTGCCCCGCCAGAGTTTTGGTTCGCTGTTCAATATTGCGTCGATTGTTATAGTGAAAGATGACGACCCCCAATTACAGAAGAAGGCATACAAATTAATACCAAGGCTTGCTGATTCCGAGACGGGGAAGATTGCTCTTCAAGAACGACATAACGAGCTCCAAGCTCTACTGCTCTCCAGTGCCGAAAAAGTGTCTGGACCTGCCCGACGAGAGCGACTTTCCGCTCTCGCCGCTCTTGTCCGTCATATCCCCAACGATTCTCTGCATTTCATCCCATCTGTATTATCGGAGGTCGTGATCTGCTGCAAAGAAAACAACGAGAAGGCTAGGACTATTGCCTATGACCTTTTGGTGTTGATGGGACAACGATTGGTCAAAGCCGAGGGTCAACAAATCAACAACAGCAAGGTTACTCACATGCCTGATGATGCGCCACCTGTTTCTGCGAGTGTCGAGGAGTTCTTTACCATGGTCAGTGCTGGTCTAGCTGGAAGCACACCACACATGATTTCAGCTTCTATCACGGCCCTCACTCGGATCCTCTACGAATTCCGCGAGTCTTTGAAGGAGGAGGTGTTGACCGACCTTGTTCAGACTATGGATTTATTCCTCACATCCAACAACCGAGAAATTGTAAAGAGTGTTTTGGGCTTTGTCAAAGTTTGTGTCATTAGCTTGCCGACAGAACTAATGCTCCCGCGTTTACAAACAATGGTGCCAAACCTGATGGTCTGGTCGCATGAACACAAGGGTCATTTCAAAGCCAAAGTCAAGCACATTCTTGAGAGAATGGTCCGGCGTTTTGGCTTCGAACCTGTCAACAGGAGTTGCCCCGAGGCCGATAAAAAATTAATTACCAACATCCGCAAGACCAAAGAACGCAGTAAACGGAAGCGGGATGCTGCTAAAGCAGAGGGTAATGAAGACGGAGACGACGAGAAAAGCGGGAAGCGACGCGGCCGCTTCGAGAGCGAGTACGATGAAGCGTTATATAGTAGCGACGACTCGGACGCCTCGGACGACTCCGACGTAGAAATGCTCGGCAAGTCGCGAAAGGGACAGAAAGGCGCCAGCGCCTACATCATGGAGGACGAAGACGAGCCCCTCGATCTTCTGGACCGTAATGCCTTGGCTAGCATATCTTCTACTAAACCTGGCAAATTGCGCAAGGCGGGCAAGACCAAGATGAAGACGGACATGGATGGCAAGCTCATCCTAGGCGAAGACAGTGACGACGATGCTGACGCTATGGTCATCGAAACACCTGGAGAAGGTGAGGAGACTAGTGGTGTCGGGGCTTACGTCGCTGCTCTGAAGGGCAAGGATTCAGGACGTAGAGGCCGTGGTGGGCGCCTCAAGTTCTCGAATAAGCGCGGCCAGACGGATGATGAAGACGATGATGAGGAGATGGATGTTAGCGAGAAGGAAGTCTCGACCATTAAGTCGCATATCAACCGTGGTGGCCGAGGCGGCGGCGGTCCTTCATTTGGTGGTCGCGGAGGAGGGGGCCGTGGTGGTAGAGGTGGACGGGGACATGGACATGGAGGGCGAAGTGGGAGGGGTGGTATCGCCTCTGGGAGACGGGGCCTTGGGGAGGAGAAGAGGAAAGGTGGCTCGGGCGGCGGGTTTGGTGGTGGGAAAGTGTGGAAGCCGAAGTCACCGGGTCGGAGGTAAGATTAGATTTAAGTCGGAATCTCTCTCTCACTTTCTGTGACTCCTTTCTTGATACCCACTTACCCACTTGTAGTCTCTCATTTGCGCTCCCCCTTTCCCGTATGCATGGCTTTGTCGCCGCGATCTCTATGAGTTATGATCCTCTGTGGGAAAAGAGCGACATCTAGACTCCTCTACCACTCACATATTCTTGGGCGTTTCGGAAAGTAAATAAGGGCTGGGGAAAACAAAATAAAATACCTTTTCTTTTCATGATCATCATCAAAATGTGCAAAGAGCGAGAAGTGTCGCTCTTATAGAAAGAAGTAAGAGCTGGTGTTCATGGGTAGTAGTTACTATCGACCAGCGGACATTGCATTGCGTCCTCCTTCTGTAAAGTCGGTCTGACGAAGTAGGTAAACCATAAACGATGCTCCGAGACAGTCAAGTAGTGTGCATTTCAGTCGTATGTATGTACAATAATGAACGCCGTAACTCCAATTCTCCCCCGCCCTTGGTCGGTTCTCTTTACATCGTGAACTGCCCGCACAGCACAGAAGTCAGGATGTCATAGTCGCTCATCCCTGAGCAAGGAATAGTATTATGCCGCGAAATCATGATGTTTCCTCTCCTCCTCTCGCCTTGATCCGACAGTTTCCGCACTCTTTCAACCTCACAACCTCATGACAAGAGGACTGAGGAATTATTTAGACCAAAGGTAGGATGAGGGACTCTATTTATACACCGCACATTGCTTGGTCCTGTCTGCCGCGCTTGGCATTGAATCATCCATTTCTCTCCCACTCATTCAACACTCTCGCCGTTCTATCCGTCTCTGTATCTGTGTTCGAGTCGTGTATGTGATTGCCTCTCTCCCTCTCTACCTGAACTTGAGATAGATGACGCCGAAGATAAGCAAGACGAGAGCGGTGATGATGGCGATTGTTATCACCCGATTCGTAGCCATCCTGAATTTTTGAAAATGATAATGTTAGCCTACTATCTTCCTGTGTCATGCATCCATCCACCCAAGAAGTATGGAAAGAGGTATCAGGGTCCGGCCAAGTATTTACCTACGAGCCATCCCCCTGAGCGTCTTCACGCTGCGATCAACATAGCCCTCGCTCTCATAGAGCATCTGCCCCGTATGCTGGATACGCTCGCGCTGCCCGTGCAGATCGGCCAACGTCGCGGCGCCAATAGCCTCCGTCTCGTTGGCGAGAGCCTGCGAAGCACGCAGACGTTGCGACGATCGGTCTAGGCGGTCGGTGCCCGCCAACAATTGCTGGCGTTGCTCGAGCTGGGCGTCTGAGGGGCCCGAAGCGCCATCGGGATCGTCGGTGTAGCGCGAGCCGAATAAAGCGGCGCGGTTGTCGGCTAGGGTGCGTAGTTTCCGCTGGGCTTTGTCGACGTCGGTCTCGATGTTGCGGAGGCGCGAATTTACTTTGGCGCGGTTTGTGGAGGGGATGTTTTGCTTTTCGAGGCGCATTTGTCCCAGCTATATAAGAAGAATGGTATACTGTGAGTGGAATTCTATCTTCCTCTTTGATGATTCTGGTGGCGTGGCGGTTTTGAAAGGGAGGGAATGGAAGGGAAGGGATATCTATCCGTACCAACTCTTGCGCTTCCTCGAGTGCGCGCTCGGCCTGGTTGATGGCTGCTTTCCGCGGCTCGCCGTTGAGCTCGGGGATCTGGTCTAGTTTCTGGGACAAATCGGCCTGGACGAGCTTGAACTCGGCCTCGTAGCTGGCGAACAGCTCGGATCCGGCGTCGGTGTCGAGGGGGTTGGCCATTGTGCCGGGTTATTATTATTATTATTCCTCTATCTTCTTAAATTATTTTGTTGTCTTTATTATTCTGTGAAGTCTCAGGTGGAGGCTGGTGATGCGGTTTGTGTCGTTATCTCGATGAAGGTGTTGATATGGATGCCTGTTTTGTTGCGGGATGAAGGAGATGATTTCGGGGTTCTGAGAGGTTGGCGGCAGGTTGGTTGCAGTGGATGAATTGATGTTGCGTATTGATGGATCTGGATTCTGCAGTGTCGGGAGTCGGGCTGAATGACTTCCCCGGGGGCGTGATCTACGCATCTGGCCAATGCTAAGCCACACTTCACTCTAAGAGGAGACGTCTCGACTCCAAACTTAGGTAACCGCTTTGACCCCCTTTTGCACCACTCCCCCATTTGCACCGTGGAGTACACCAAAAACTTATATATTTCAAATAGCGATAAAAAAATAAATAAAATAGCTAAATTTTTTTAATTTCTAGTT